>OU342733.1:468023611-468623611 GCA_910589765.1 Avena atlantica
TAACCTTACATGACATCGTTCATGAGACTTGCTCCACGCTTAACATGAACTTGTATTGCATAAGTGGCTTTGCGGGTGCCTGTTTCTCCCAACATAGTTAAGATTCAATTTACAACGGTGATTGAAAATACTAGTGTCAATGTTGTGGTTCTTGTTCGTCAAGTTAGAACGACACTTATTGAAAGCCCCAACCACGTAAAACATGCAAAGAAAATTAGAGAGGCGTCTAACTTTGTTTTGCAGGGGTTGTGCTGTGATTGAGATATGACCATGATTATGATTATATATGATGTATGCAATGTCCCTTATTGTAAGTTGGCAACCAGCAGGAGCCATATGGTTGTCTTTTAAATTCCGTTAATACCTGCATGTCTATTCAAAGAAGTTGTAATAGTTTATGCTAGTGGATGACAACCATGAAGCGGCGCCATTGAACCGTGACGCCACACCTGTGATGATGGAGATCATGTTCATGCTTGAAGATGGAGATCGGAAGCACAACAAGAAAAAGGCCATATCATATCACATATATTATGAATTGCATGTGATGTTAATCCTTTTATGCATCTTGTATTGCTTAGTTCACGATGGTAGCATTATAAGATGATCCCTCAAGCACAATTTCAAGTTTTAAAGTGTTCATCCTTAGTAAGCACCGTTACTAAAGCTCGTTGTTTCGAAGCACCACGTGATGATCGGGTTGTTAGATTCTGCGAGTGTATACAACGTGAGCAAGCCAGATTTGCTCATGCGGAAGCTAAGGCTTGATCTTGAAGAGCCTATCATGTACAGACATGGTCTCGGAACACGGATCACCGAAAGGTAAAGCATGAGTCATATAGTAGATATGATGAACATGTTGATTGTTCGCCATTGAAGCTACATCAACTCTCGTGATGATCGGTTTTGATGTGGTGGATTTTGGTTCGTGTGATCACTAAAAAATGTGAGGGATATTGTTTTGAGTGGGAGTTCAACGGCAATATGATTAAAAGTTGAACCTATTTATCATAAATTAAATCAAGTGAATTTGCATAATTTTGTAGTCATTGGCATCCGTTTACCACCTTGCGCTTAGTTATAATTGAGAATGATAGAACTATAGAATTTGGTTAGTTACTTTATGAACTGGTATCGTATTGTTTTGAAGTGTTAATCTAAAGTTTAAAAGTCCTATTGCAAACTTTCAGTAAGTTCCGGTTACTCCATGAAGTTTAATAATTGGTATTAAATCAAGAGTGACAATTACAAGTGTTAGTGTATGAGTATCATGTTTGTCTCCATGATTCTTGATATTTAAAGGATTGTCTTAATATCAAGGTTATCTAGGATCTGAAAGAGTTGTTTCAAAAACCATGATGTGTGGAAGATATTGTGATATCTGAAGCGAAGTTTTGGTTGCAACATGATAGAGTATAATATGGCAAAAGTCATGTTCTCATATTTGATGAGAATTTGCAAAAGGTTGGAGACACCAGTTGTCCTAATCCTCCAAAAGGTTTTGGAGAGCAACATTATACTCGCGATTCACCGTTATAAGCTAAAGTAGCTTGATCATGAATAATTCCATGAGAAGGGTGAATATTTGATGTAGGTAAAATGTTTACTACACCAAGAGATTACTAAAGAAAGGAATTTGAAAGAACACCAAACATTTGATGATGGTGATCTACTTCAAAGTGCAAGTCCAAAGACATTGGTATTTTACTATACATCCTTTGGACTATGTGTCATGTATATGGCTCCACTATTGATGTTGATAGATTCTTTCAAACAGAAAAGGGAATACTGAAAGAGAATCTCATAAATATATGGCAGAAAAGAAAGACTAGAATTGTTCAGCTTAAGTATATAATGATATACATGTTATGGCTATATTCTTTGCTTATTAAACAATGTGGTTCTTAAGTATTTGATACTGAATTTGTTGGTGTGAATCGTCATACGAAACAACACAATTCATGATCTACAATGGCCTAAGTAACTAGCAAAAGAATATGTGATGATGTTCATCGAGAACAAATAAAGGGTTATTGTGCTGCTTGTTAAACATCAAAGCTTGCCTTCAAGATTTGTTTTATCAGGTATTATGAGGACAAAAGGGCTGTTCAAATAATTGTTGTAATCCATAAAAGATGGATGATTCACAAATCTCGTTGGAGAAATCACATCCATAAAACTAGTGCTAAAAATGTCAAAAGACAAATTGATTGAAAGATCACTTAGGAAGTGACATTGCCGTTTAAATTATATTGGAAAGAAAACATGAAGAAACTCCATGTGGATGGAATTTTGGAGTCTTTTTGATTTTTGATCAAATGACGCTTGTGAAACTTTCCTAGAGATAATTAAAACTTTGTTCATAGGCCAAAAGGGAACGAATGACTAGCTTATTGGAACTTGTACATATTGTTGTATGAAGTCCATTATGTGTAGTCAAGAGCTATGGATTTCAACTTCATATGATTTCTCCGAAAAATTTGAGTGAATATATGAATATTTACTTAATAAGGATAAAGTATGAAACATTTGAAAATTTCAAAGACTTTCAAAGATGAAGTGCAAAATCTTTGTAACAAGAATATAAATAGTTGATAATAAGATCATAAAGGAAGATATTTGAGTTACAAGTTTAGCATAATACCTAAGATTTAAGGAATCGTTCCGTGGATTTGCATTTCCCGAAACACCATAAGAGTATGGAGCGTTCGAGATATGTAATTAAACCTTGTTTGACATGGTAAGATCGAAGGTGTAATTCATAAAACTGTCATTATATTTTAAAGATTAAAAGCTTAAGAGACTACCGTTTTTCCACTGAAAAGAGATCCATCATAATCCGTTGAATTGACACCATATAAAGTTATGGTTTGGGATTAAACCCAAGTTGTCCTTTCTTAAACATTGGTATGCTATGCATAAGAAAGATGTTTGCAACCAAAATCGAATGAACATATCTTTGTATGTTATTTTGAATAATCGTTGAGTATTCCTCGATAACACCAAAGACAAAAATGTTTGTCGCTTAGAACGTCAAGTTTCTTTGAGACAGAAATTTTCCGTGAAAAAGTTAAGTGGGAGGACAATAGAACTTTGATAAGGTTAAAAGAATCTTAGCTATATGTGCAAAGTTGCGCTGCACCGAAAAGTGTTCCGGAGGCAGCGACAATGCTCATGGATCACGTGCCTCAAAGGTTGTGGTCACGGAGATCTAAGTTCCTATTGAAACAAGTAGGTCGGGTAAACAATCAAATACCAAGATTTGAGAGTTAAATCCTTATTTGACAATAATGATCCGACTACATGAAAAGAAGCGATGATGGGCCCTGACTCCGTCAAATGGCTTGAATCCATAAAATCTGTGATAGTTCCATATATGAGAGATCAAACTTTGAACTTGAAAGACCCTCTAAAAAGGTACAAGACCTTACTGTCATATTTGGATCTATAAAGAAATAGACATGGATGTTTCACATCTATGAAATTATCGACATATCGGGAAACAGTTCACGAGAATGTTCAAAGAATTAACTATGACAAGATCTGATCTTTCATTAAGCGATATTTAGTCTAGACGGATTAATATAGCAACCACAACATATAATTTTGTTATGTGTTGAATAAACAAAACAAGTTTTTCTAATAGAATGGTTACCTAGGACGTGTGCATGACACAGTCCAAAGGGTTTTGTTAATTCAAAGGATGCTAAAAGCATATGCAAACTTCAATGGTTGAAGTAAGCATCGCGGAGTTGGAATCTTCACTATGATGAAACTGTTAAAATAGTTTAATTTCATCGGAGACGATGAAGATGCTTGCATTTGCAAGAAATTAAGTGGGAGCGCTAAGACATGTTTCTAATACATTATGTGGAAGACATATTTTTTATTGGAAATGATGTATCTTTTTATTAACACAAGATAAGAATTTCATCTCGATGAAAGGCTTAGGCAGAACCCGAATATTTGGCATCAATGTCTTTCTGGATAAATTATGACGCCAATATGGATTTGCCAGAAGTACATAGATGAGATATTGAATGAGTTCAATATAGAATCTACAAGAAAAGTTCTTGTTGCACAGGAAGGATTGAATAAAGATTTAAGTATTTTTGATACTTGATAGATACAATCACAAAGAGTATTTTATCAATCATGATGTGATGTGTACAAATCCAGATATGTCCTATGCTCTAAATGTTATGAGCATATACCAGAATGATTCATAAGATGATTATTGGACGATAGTAAAGATATTCTTATGATCGTGTAAAAGAGCTAAGAATATATTATTTTGTAGAAGTGACAAATAGATGGTTAGTTCATTGTAAATGAATTACATTGATACTAGTTTTGTCACAAAGTACTAATTAAGTTTATCTCAATCTAAACTAAGGGTGGCACAATAAGATGGAATGTGAGTTCCATAATGAATTTGGATGAGTTCCAAAGTTAAGACATTGTGACAGATACTACAACAAAAGGCTAAGTATATAACTACTATTATAGCAGCAAAAGAGGGCATTTGTGTCAATTAGTTTGTTATCAAACTAGGTGTAGTTCACAGTAGGGATAATACTATGAAGATATATTGTACGACAATATTATCAACATGTTTTAACCCCAAAGAACTAAAGGTCACACCAAAGGACCAAATTTGTACAAAGCCATCTCATTAGAGAATGAGTGATGCGTAGAGACGCAAAGACATGCAATTACACACGGACCTGGAAGTGTCAGATCCAGAGATCAGTTGACCACTAGCAATCGTGTACATACGACACCAGAAAGCCATAGGTGTCCAATACACAAAGGTTTGAAACTAGATTATTGACTCTAGTGCAAGTGGGAGACTGTTGGAGATATGCCCAAGAGGCAATAATAAATTGGTTATTATCATATCTTCATACTTATGATAAATGTTTACATACCATGCTATAATTGCATTAACCAGAAACATTAATACTTGTGTGATTTGTAAACATAAAAGAGTCCCTAGTAAAGCCTCTTGTTAAACTAGCTTATTGGTTAATATATGATCATGGTTTCCTGATCATGATCATAGAGATGTTATTAACAACAGGGTCATATCATTAGGAGAATGATGTGATGGACATACTCCTATAGTTAAGTGTAGCATAAAGATCAAGTCATTTAATATAGTTCATTTGCTATAAGCTTTCTGATACATAGTAACCTAATTCCTTCGTCCATGAGATCATGTTAATCACCATCACCCGAAGGATGCTTTGATGACATCAAACACCACACCGTAACTGGGTGGATATAAAGGTGGCATTGAGTGTTCGGAAAGTATGGGTTGAGGCACATGGATCAAGAGTGGGATTTGTCCATCCATATGACGGATAGATATACTCTGGGCCCTCTCGGTGGAATGTCATACAATTAGCTTGCAATCATGTGACTAGCTCACAAGGGATCACATATCACGGGAACGAGAAAAGAGTAATTATCGGTAACGAGGTTGAAATAGGTATGCAGAGATACCGACGATCAAAACCTCGGATAAGTAAACTATCGTGAGACAAAGGGAAATTGGTATCGTATGTAAGTGATTCATTCAATCGCAAAGTAATCGTAGAAATATGTGGGAGCCATATGAATTTCCAGATTCCTCTATTGGTTATTGATCGGAGAAGTGTCTCGATCATGTCCGCATAATTCATGAACCGTAGGGAGACACACTTAAGGATTCGATGTTGTTGAGTAGTTATGGAATGATGAGTAAGAGACCAAATGTTGTTCAGAGTCTCGTATGGGATCCTGGATATCACGAGGAGATCTGTAATGGTCCGGAGAATAAGATTCATATAAGGAAAGTCTTGTTTCGGAGTTCGGGAATGATTCTGGTGTTTTCACCAGGAATGTTCTAGAAGGGTCTGGAAGGTCCGACACTCCGGAGGGGAAGGGTACATGGATGTGTCATGACAATGTGGAATGGTTGCATCATGTACTAGGTCACTTGGCTGGGCAATATGGAGAGAGAAGTCAAATCCAAGGTTGAAAGTCAAACGCCAATTTGAAAAAGTCAAATCTGAAGTTTGCTTGGTGGAGGGAGAGTAGGAAACCTACTTGGGGAGGAAGTCCCTCTCCCTCCCACCCGTCGGCCATGAAGAGGAGTAGGAGGAGGACTCCCTCCTCCCAAGTCGCCCCCTCCCACCTATATAAGGAGGGGTAGGGCGCCCCTCTACCCCACACACCTCCAAACCCTAGCCTAAGGCGCCACCACCACCACCAAATGCTGCTGCCGCCACCACCTAGGGATCTCCTCCCAAGTCGCCGAGTTGGGGTATCCCAAACCCTAGCCGCCGACTACACCTCTTCCCTTGGTGACCTCTAACCCCTAGATCACTAAGGCCTCTCTCATACTCCACCATACTCGCTCCGGCTTAAGGCGAAGCCCTACGAGATCTCCCCTCTACTTCCGACACCACGTCGTCGTGCTGCCGGAATCGCGAGGAGAGTGCTACAACCTTCGCTGCCTACTGGAACAAGAGAGAGGAAGGTCTTCATCGAGTACCGAACGTGTGACCGACTGCGGGAGCGCTACCGGAACACAGCGCCGGAAGGATCGTCTACGCGATCTTGAGATCGGCAAGTGTACGACTACATCACCCACGAGAACCTGCTCTCGTTAACCGCTTTGGATCTTCGAGGGTTGGTATTCTATCGAATCATTGCTACAATCTAGTAGATAGATCTTGTCTTGATCATAATTAGATCTTGATTGTGTGTTCATGCGGTAGAATTTTTTTGTTTTCCATGCTACAAACCCCTACATGCTGATACGTTGGAAACATATATATAATTTTTGATGCTCCATGCTTGTTTAGTATCTACTTTGCTTTACTTGTCTACACTTTGAGGTGTTTTTTACATGTTTTCTGGTACTAACATATTAACAAGTTGCAACAGGGCGAGATGCCCGTTTTCTGCTGTTTTTGGTTTCAGAAAAGTTAGTAAAGAAATATTCTCGAAATTGGACGGGACGAACGCCAAAGTCAATAACTTTCTGTGGGAAACAAGAAGTACAGAGGAGAGACGGAGAAGCGGGCCAGGGAGGCCACCCCCTAGGCGCGGGGTCAGGTGGACCCATGCCTGGGTAGGGTTTGCCTACCCTGGTCGCCTCCCGGACTCCCCCTTCGCCTATAAGAAATCCCTGATATAGAAACTCTCGGCACCTGATCAGAAATCCATGAAACCGTCTGTAGCCACCGCCACCATCGTCCCTAGATCGGGGGGATCTGAAGCTCTTCCCGGCACCCTGCCGGAGGGGAGATCATCCCGAAGGCCTTCTCTCCGGTATGATTCGTGAGTAGTTCCACCTTGGACTATGGGTCCATGTAGTAGCTATATGGTTGTATCTCATCCTTTGTGCTTTCATGTATAGATATTGTGAGCTCCGTTCATGATCAAGATCTAATCTATTTGTAATCATGCATGTTGTGTTTGCAGGGATCCGATGGATATTGAGATTATTATGTTGGTTTGATTAATGGTTTTATCTATTTGATTCTATCATGTCTGTGTTGTTTGTGATCTTGCATGCTCTCCGTTGCTAGTGGTTATCTTGGCCAAGTAGTTGCTAGTGACTCCAAGAGGGAGTATTTATGCTCGATAGTGGGTTCATGCCTCTAGTTTCCAAGGGAAGTGACAAATTTCTTCGGTTGTAGATGTGATGTTGCTACTAGGGAGAAAACAACGGTCCCTTGTTCATGGAACATGTGGATTGTTTACCTTACACACTTTGCTTAAAGAAGTTGTCTGTTGCTTGCAACTTAATACTGGAGGGGGTTCGGATGATAACCTGAAGATGTACTTCTAGTCATAGATGCAGTTGGATTACGGTCTATGTATATTATTGTATTGCCCAATCAACCTCATAGGATCTTTCTGGCTAGTAATTGCATTGTTATGCCTTGCTCACTTCCTGTCAATTGCCCTGCTATAATTTGTTTACCCTTCATGCCATGTTGTTTATCTAAGGAGAACACCTCTAGTGAACTATGGACCCCTGTCCAATCTTTACCATTGATACATCTTCCACCGTTACTTGTTTACTTGCTGCAAACCATTACCTTCCACACCATACGTTTAATCCTTTGTTACAGTAAACCGGTGAGCTTGACAACCTCACTGATTCGTTGGGGCAAAGTCTCGAGTTTGTGTTTTACAGGTCTCCATGTTGCTTCCAACACATGTGTGACATTTCCTTCCTCCTTCTGGTTCGATAACCTCGGTCTCAACTGAGGGAAGACTTGCTGCTTCACACCTTGCTCTTGGGGCGCTTCCACATCAAACACTAGGCGCCATCAAGCTTTTTGGTGACATTACTGGGGAATCTACTTCAACCTCTTCCACCTCGTCAAGCGCTATCAACAGCGAAGTCCAGCATCGAAGGCAGGGGCAGACGGCGGCACGAGGATAATCAGCACCGCAACAGCCTCTGCGACACGAGTCATCATTAATTAAGGACAAGCATGCATCCATAGGCGCATTGCTACGTAATTACCTACTTATATCATCTCCCCCAGAGGTACCTAAAGCGCCCTTAAACAATATTTAGGGACTCCGACATAAAAAATACTCCTAGCCCTCATCCCTATATTAATTTTTCATCCGGCGTAGTCCAAATAGACATCCGTCATCCCCTTGCCATCTCCTAAACAAAGGGAGTCGAGCTGGGGCGCCGGATAAACCGCAACCAATCTAAAATTGTGCCACACATCCTAAGAGCATCTCTAACGAGCCCTATAAACTCTCAAACCGTCGAATGTGGATACAGGTCACTGATGCGTCCAAAACGTATCTACTTTCTCGAACACTTTGCTATTGTTTCTTCTCTAAACTTGTGTGATTTGGATACAACTAACACTGACTGACGTTGTTTTCAGCAGAATTACCTTGGTGTCTTGTTTTTGTGCAGAAAGTCAACTATCAGGAAAAATCCCGGAAAATATGCCAAAAACTATTTTTCACCAGAAGATCCACGGAGCCAGAAGGGGAGACAGAGGGGAGGCCTAGGGGGCCCAGTCCCACCCTAGGCGTGGGCCCACCTGATCCCACGCCTAGATGGGGTGCGGCCACCCCAGGCAGCTCCTTGGCCTCCCTCTATGCCTATAAGTTGCCTTTCGACCTAAAAACCAAGGGGGGTCGATAGTTTTCCAGAAAGAGTTCCGCTCCGCTGCCGCCACCAAAAACCAAGATTCGGATCCAGAAACTCCGTTCTGGCACCCTGCCGAGACGTGGGATTTGGAGAGGATCATCTCCATCGTCATCACCAACGCATCTCCATCAACCACCGATGTTTCCCTCATCCATGAGTGAGCAATCCCCCGCTGTAGCCTTGGGGATGGTAGGGATTGGATGAGTTCTATCATGTAATCGAATAAGATCTGTTAGGGCATAGTGCCTAGTATCTCTATTAGTTCTATTTGACTTTGTTGCAACTTTTTGTGCTTAATGCTTGTCACTAGGGCCCGAGTGCCATGATCTCAGATCTGAACTTATTATTGAATCATTATGATAGTATTGTTTGTGATCTTATCTGCAAGTTGTGTACACATATCATTGTCCGGATCCAAAGGCCCCAAAGTGGCAATAATTGGGACAACCAGAGGGGATGGTTGTGGTGTGAGTATCACATGTGTTCACGTAGTGTTAATGCTTTGCTCCGGTTCTCTATTAAAAGGAGCACCTTAATTGCCAGTAGTTCCCTAGAGGCCCCGCTGCCACGGGATGGCAGGACAAAAGATATTGTGCAAGTTCTCATTGCGAGCACGTATGACTATATTTGGAGCACATGCCTAGGATTTTTTAGTGCTTGGATGCTTGTTATTATTTATCTGCCATGCCCTATATCTTGAAGTTACATGTTTAGACTCGTCCATGCAACGCCCGTCCATCCATCCCTATGCCTACCACGCTCGAATCCTACTGTTACCGTTACTATTACTATTGCTATTGTTTCACTGTTGCTGTTACTGCTGTTGTTGCTTTGTTGTTGCTACTACAAACTGTTGCTTCAAGTGAAGTGAACTCCTTCTAATTTTGCATTTCCTTAGTCTCCACATCTTGAGCAAGATTTCCTTGTCTCACTTGTAGTCCTTAGTAGTATCCAAGTTGAAAGTCCTTGGTGAATATGCTGAAGATGTTGAAGTCATTAGAGTTGAAGAAGTTGAAGTCATTAGAGTTGAAGAAGTTGAAGTCATTAGAGTTGAAGAAGTTGAAGTCATTAGAGTTGAAGATGTCCTTTGCACATGGTGAAGTCTTTGGCCAAGGTGTAAGTTTTTCCATCAAGTTGAAATAGAAGAGATGTAGAGTTAAAACCAAAATGGTTGAGGAAAGAATTTACAAGATTGTTTGTAAATAAATTTTGGAACAATTAAAACTCCTATTTTTCTAAGGGTTTTTGCCCAATCATAGGTTTACAAATCCTACAGGCACCACAATGCTCTGATACCATCTGTAAGGGTCCCAACCTTTAACAAGGTAGAGCCCCCTGTGTTTACAATGCTAGTCCCTGGATCAATAGCTAGCATCCACAGTTAAGATGTAATATCAAGAAACAAAGGTCATAATACTGTTGGAGATATGCCCAAGAGGCAATAATAAAGTGGTTATTATCATATCTTCACACTTATGATAAATGTTTACATACCATGCTATAATTGTATTAACCGGAAACATTAATACTTGTGTGATTTGTAAACTAAAATAAGAGTCCCTAGTAAAGCCTCTTGTTAAACTAGCTTGTTGGTTAATATATGATCATGGTTTCCTGATCATGAACATAGAGATGTTATTAACAACAGGATCATATCATTAGGAGAATGATGTGATGGACATACTCCTATAGATAAGCGTAGCATAAAGATCAAGTCATTTCAATAGTTCAATTGCTATATGCTTTCTGATACATAGTAACCTAATTCCTTCGACCATGAGATCATGCATATCACCTTTACCGGATGGATGCTTTGATGACATCAAACACCACACCGTAACTGGGTGGCTATAAAGGTGGCATTGAGTGTTCGGAAAGTATTGGTTGAAACACATGGATCAAGAGTGGGATTTGTCCATCCATATGACGGATAGATATACTCTGGGCCCTCTCGGTGGAATGTCATCCAATTAGCTTGCAAGCATGTGACTGGCTCACAAGGGATCACATATCACGGGAACGAGAAAAGAGTACTTATCGGTAACGAGGTTGAACTAGGTATGCAGAGATACCGACGATCATAACCTCGGATAAGTAAACTATCGTGAGACAAAGGGAAATTGGTATCGTATGTAAGTGGTTCATTCGATCGCAAAGTAATCGTAGAAATATGTGGGAGCCATATGAATTTCCAGATTCCTCTATTGGTTATTGTTCGGAGAAGTGTCTCGATCATGTCCGCATAATTCACGAACCGTAGGGAGACACACTTAAGGATTCGACGTTGTTTTGAGTAGTTATGGTATTATGAGAAAGAGACCGAATGTTGTTCGGAGTCTCGGATGGGATCCGGGATATCACGAGGTGATCCGGAATGGTCCGAAGAATAAGATTCATATAAGGAAAGTCCCGTTTCGGAGTTCGGGAATGATTCCGGTGTTTTCATCGGGAATGTTCTAGAAGGTTCCGGATTGTTCGGCACTCCGGGGGGGGGCGGAGGGTACATGAATGTGTCATTACATATTGAATGATTGCATCATGTACTAAGTGTTCTTGCTGTTCCAAAACTGAAAAGTCAAACTGCCAGTTTGAAAGTCAAACGGCTAAAACAGGAAACTGTGGAAAACAGGAAACTGTGGAAAACAGGAAACTGTGGGAAACAAGCAAGAGGAGGTTGAAACCAACTTGGAGGAGGAGTCCCTCTCCTCCAAGCCGGCGGCCAGCCTTGGCCGAGTTGGGGAGGGACTCCCCTTCCCTGGCGCGCCAGCCCCTCCACCTATAAAAGGAGGGGCAGGGCCTCCTCCTAGACACACAAGTTCCTATCCTCTAATCTCCGGTTTAGAGCCGTTTTGGTTTAGAGCTTCTAATTGCTTTAGCCTGCGGTTTAGAGCCTTCTAATTGGTGTGTCTAATCTCTAGACCACTAATAGCCCTCTCTCATACTCCACCATACTCGCTCCGGCTTAAGGCGAAGCCCTGCGGGATCTCCCCTCTACTTCCGGTACCACGCCGTTGTGCTGCCGGAATCGCGAGGAGAGTGCTACAACCTCCGCTGCCTGCTGGAACAAGGGAGAGGAAGGTCTTCGTCGAGTACCGAACGTGTGACCGACTGCGGGAGCGCTGCCGGAACGTGGCGCTGGAAGGATCGTCTACGCGATCTTGATATTGGAAAGAGTACGACTACATCACCCACGAGAATCTGCTCTCATTAACCGCTTTGGAATCTTCGAGGGTGAGTTATTCCATCGACTCGTTGCTACAATCTAGTAGATAGATCTTGGCTTGTTTGTTTGTATGCGATAGAATTTTTTTTTCCATGCTACGAACCCCTACAGTGGTATCAGAGCCGTGTCTATATGTAGATCTGTTGCACGAGTAGAACACAATGGTCATTGTGGGCGTTGATGCTTTTATTGTCGATTGCTTCTTGTGTACTTTGAATCTTGCGGTATGTTGGGATGAAGCGGCCCGGGCTAACCTTACATGACATCGTTCATGAGACTTTCTCCACGCTTGACATGCAACTTGTATTGCATAAGTGGCTTTGCGGGTGCCTGTTTCTCCTAGCATAGTTAAGATCCAATTTACAACGGGTGATTAACAATACTAGTATCAATGTTGTGGTTCTTGTTCGTAAGTTAGAACGACACTTATTAACAGCCCCAAACCACGTAAAACATGCAAAGAAAGTAGAGGCGTCTAACTTTGTTTTGCAGGGGTGTGCAGTGATGTGATATGGCCATGATTGTGATTATATATGATGTATGCAATGTTCCTTATTGTAAGTCGGCAACCGGCAGGAGCCATATGGTTGTCTTTAATTTCTGTTAAGACCCGCGTGTCTATTCAAAGTAGTTGTAATAGTTGAAGCCGGTGGACGACAACCATGGAGAGGCATCATTGACCTTGATGCAATGTCGGTGATGATGGAGATCATGTTCGTGCTAGAAGATGGAGATCGGAAGCACAAAGAAGAAAGGCCATATCATATCACAAATTATGAATTGCATGTGATGTTAATCCTTTATGCATCTTGTATTGCTTAGTAGACGATGGTAGCATTATAAGATGATCCCTCATGCACATGAATTTCAAGTCATAAAGTGTTCACCCTTAGTTAGCACCGTTGCTAAAGCTTGTTGTTTTGAAGCACCACGTGATGATCGGGTGTGTTAGATTCTACAAGTGTATACAACGTGAGCAAGCCAGATTTGCTCATGCGGAAACTAAGGTTTGATCTTGACGAGCCTAGCATGTACAGACATGGCCTCAGGAACACGGATTACCGAAAGGTAGAGCATGAGTCATATAGTAGATATGATGAACATGTTGATTGTTCGCCATTGAAGCTATATCAACTCTCGTGATGATCGGTTTTGATGTGGTGGATTTGGTTCGTGTGATCACTAAAACAATGTGAGGGATATTGTTTTGAGTGGGAGTTCACCAAGATTAATTTAATTATTAATTAGAACTCAATTTATCATAAACTAAATCAAAGTGAATTTGCATAGTTGTTGTAGTCATTGGCATCCGTTTACCACCTTGCGCTTAGTTATAATTGAGATGATAGAACTATAGAATTCTGGTTAGATACTTTACGAACTGGTATCGTATTGTTTGAAGTGTTAATCTAAAGTTTAAAAGTCCTATTGCAAACTTTCAGTAAGTTCCGGTTACTCCATGAAGTTTAATAATTAGTATTAAATCAAGAGTAACAATTCCAAGTGTTAGTATATAAGTATCATGTTTGTCTCCATGATTCTTGATATTCAAAGGATTCTCTTAATATCAAGGTTATCTAGGATCTGAAAGAGTTGTTTCAGAAACCATGATGTGTGGAAGATATTGTGATATCTGAAACGAAGTTTTGGTTGCAACATGATAGAGTATAATATTGCAAAAGTCATGTTCTCATATTTGATGAGAATTTGCAAAAGGTTGGAGACACTAGTTGTCCTAATCCTCCAAGAGGTTTTGGAGAGCAACATTATACTTGCGATTCGCCGTTACAAGCTAAAAGTAGCTTGATCGTGGATAAATCCATGATGAGGGTGAATATTTGATGTAGGTAAAATGTTTACTACACCAAGAGATTACTAAAGAAAGGAATTTGAAAGAACACCAATCATTTGATGATGGTGATCTACTTCAAAGTGCAAGTTCAAAGACATTGGTATTTGATTATACATGCTTTGGACTATGTGTCATATGTATGACTCCACTATTGATGTTGATAGATTCTTTCAAATAGAAAAGGAAATACTGAAAGAGAATCTCATAAATATATGGCAGAAAAGAAAAGACTAGAATTGTTCAGCTTGAGTATATAGATGATATACGGGTTATGGCTATATTCTTTGCTTATTAAACAATGTGGTTTCTAAGTATTTGATACTGAATTTGTTGGTATGAATCGTCATACGAAACAACACAATTCATGAACTACAATGGCCTAAGTAACTGGCAAAAGAATATGTGATGATGTTTATCGAGAACAAATAAAGAGTTATTGTGTTGCTCGTTAAACATCAAAGCTTGCCTTCAGGATTTGTTTTATCAGGTATTATGAGAACAAAAGGGTTGTTCAAATAATTTCCGTAATCCATAAAAGATGGATGATTCACAAATCTCGTTGGAGAAATCACATCCATAAAACTAGTGCTAAAAATGTCGAAAGACAAATTGATTAAAAGATCACTTAGGAAGTGACATCGCCGTTTAAATTATATTGGAAAGAAAACATGAAGAAAATCCATATGGATGGAATTTTGGAGTCTATTTGATTTTGATCAAATGACGCTTGAGAAACTTTCCTAGAGATAATTAAAACTTCGTTCATAGGCCAAAAGGGAACGAATGACTAGCTTATTGGAACTTGTACATATTGTTGTACGAAATCCATTATGTGTAGTCAAGAGCGATGGATTTCAACTTCATATACTTTCTCCGAAAATTTGAGTGAATATATGAATATTTACTTAATAAGGATGAAGTGTGAAATATTTGAAAAGTTCAAAGATTTTCAAGATGAAGTGAAAAATCATTGTAACAAGAATATAAATAGTTTATGATAGGATCATAAAGGAAGATATTTGAGTTACAAGTTTAGCATAATACCTAAGATTTATGGAATCGTTCCGTGGATTTGCATTTCCCGAAACACCATAAGAGTATGGAGCGTTCGAGATATGTAATTAAACCTTGTTTAACATGGTAAGATCAAAGGTATAATTCATAAAACTGCCATTATATTTTAAAGATTAAAAGCTTTAGAGATTACCGTTTTTCCACTGAAAAGAGCTCCATCATAATCCGTTGAAATGACACCATATGTTATGGTTTGGGATAAAACCCAAGTTGTCCTTTCTTAAACATTGGTATGCTATGCATAAGAAAGATGTTTGCAACCAAAGTCGGATGAACCTGTCTTTGTTAAGTATTCCTCCATAACACCGGAGACAAAAGTGTTTGTCACTTAGAACGTCAAGTTTCTTTTATAAGGAATTTTTCGTGAAAAGTTAAGGGGGAGGACAATAGAACTTTGATAAGGTTAAAAGAACCTTAGCTATATGTGCAGAGTTGTGCAGCACCAGAAAAGTGTTTCGGAGGCAGCAACAATGCTCATGGCTCACGTGCCTCAAAGGTTGTGGTTATGAAGGTCAAAGTTTCTGTTGAACCAAGTAGGTCGAGTAAACAATCAAATACCAAGATTTGAGGGTTGAATCATTATTTGAGAATAATGAACGTACTACATGCAAAGAAGCGATGATGGGCCCTGACTCCGTAAAATGGCTTGAAGCCATAAAATCCGTGATAGTTCCATATACGAGAGATCAAGATTTGAACTTGAAAGACCCTCTGGGAAGGTACAAGACCTTACAGTCTGTCACATCCCAAGATTTTCCAAATCTTGTAAATGTGAAAAATAAATGAATAAAATAAAACTTTGTTTAAATTTCAGAGCCAGAAGAAACTTTTTGAATTCAATTGGAACTTCAGACCCATTTGAATTAAAATAAACCTAAAGGGATTTAAAAAGATAAGCATTTAAGGAAAAATAAAAACATTTAGAAATACTATTTTGAAACAATTAAATGAAAAGATTTGTTTTCAAATGAAGTGGAAGTTTATAAATGAATAATGTTTTATAAAGCCAAATTAAACCTTGGCCAAGCTTTGGAATTAGCACATTTTTGTTTTGAATAAAAATAAACAAAGGTTTATTTGAAATAAAATAATAAGGAATTAATATCAAAAATTTATTCAAATAAAAGGTTTTACCATTTTAATTAAAACATCAAAACTTGTTAAATTGTTTTAAATAGGTTTTCCAAGTATGTTATATTCTCTAATAAAACCTACTAAAGTGTTTTGACTCTACTTTAGATTTTAAAATAAATATCTCAATAAAATAAATCCTGTTTGGATTAATAAACTAAGGCCATTTTATTTAATTATTAATGGACCCTATAATAAAATATTATTTTATTCTAACAAAATTTTGCACATATCTTATATTCTCAATTAAAAGCCTGCTGAATGGTTTTGTAAATATATATAGAATTCAAAATGGGGATTTTAATAATTAAACCAAACCATATTTTATTAATAAACCATAGCCCATTTTATTTAATTAATAAATAGAACCTAGAAAAATTTAAAATAGTGTTTTTATTTTGTAAGTTGTTTTATACTACTAAACAGAACCAAAAACACTATGAAAGGTTCAATGAATGTTTGAAATTGTTTGAATGATTGAATAAGTGGATTGGAATTTAAAACAGAAATTCAAAAAAGAAAAGGAAAAATGATTCAGTACAAAAAAAAATGAAACAACAGCCAGCCCAGATGCTCAGCCCAGGCAGCCCACTAAGCCCAACAGCCCACCTGTTCTTTTCCTCCCCGAACCGTTTTCTTCACCGCAGAAAGAACCCGCTGAACCACTGACCGGTGGACCTCCCTCACATTTTCTATTCCCACTGACCGCTGTACCCCACCTCTTCTGTACATCGTCCACACCCGCGCAGCCGTTTCTTCCTCCTCCCTCAACGACGCTCTGCCGCCATTGATGTCGATTAATCCGTGTTGATGACCGGCTTAACTCACCCAGAGACCACGCACCTTAAAACGCTCACCCCTCCTCTCGGTTTTCCCCCTGTCACCCCCGAAGAAGCACGCCCCCAGGCCGAAGGATTTTGCCAGACGCTTCCCTGTCTCCGACGACCTCCCTCGCCAAAATCCGACCAGCACACACCACCCCGAGCCCTCCCGAGCAACCTGGAAGCTTCCCCACTCCCAGACCTTCCTCCCCGTATCACCCATTCGACCGCGGACGCCCCCTATCCTCGCCAACGACGACGATCTACAGCGCCGCCGTCTGTCTCCTTCTCCGGCAACTCTTCCTGGTAAGCTCGAACCTCCCCGATGACAATCAGTGATGCTCACCTACTCCTTAGCACCAGGAGCGTCTAACGCACCCCCTGCCTTGTTTCGGCGAGCCCTGTAGCCTCGCCCCTGACAGCGTCCGACCGCACCCGAGAACCAGAGCAGCTCCGGCGAGCAATTCCCGCAACACCAACGCACCCCTTGACAAGCAGAAGGCACGTGGAGCTTCCCCACGCCACGGCGAACACGGTAAGCACCCCCTCTGTCTTCCTCGCTTCCTAGAACCACCGCGAGCATCTCGTCCGGCCGTCGCCGCCGTGCACCACCGCGCAGCGCCGCTTGTTTTCGGTCTGAAAGTTTGCAACCGTCCGATCCAGAGTGAGCGAGCAGGATTAGATGACTTAAGCTGCGAAGAGGTACGCGCCCTGTGCCGTACGATCAAACTAGATCCAACGCCCCACAGCCATGATCCGGCCGAACCGGTACCAGCTAATAGCAACGTGCCGCGTGTCGTTGTTCCGTTTAAAAACAGAATTTGAAAACAGAATGTTTTGCAAACTTTAAACCCTTATAACTTTTGAACCACACGTCCAAATTTGACAAATTTTATATCAATAAAATCAGGAGAACAAGCCCTAAACAACCATGGCCTTAGTTTTGAAAATAGTATCTGTTAGCTTAATTGAAATTACAGAAACATTTATGTACTTGTTTAGAATATAAAAATTGTTTAAAATTTATTTTAGGATTAAATCTTTTGCAAAATGGATTTATGTGAACCTACTGACCCTAGGAACCAACCCATAGTGTTAAAATGATTTTTGTGAAATTTAAGTTGAATTAGTTAACTTAGTCATTCTCTAGCCAAATAAACTCATTAAATTTTATTATGGAAAAGTTTATGCAAGGAAAACTTTGGGAAAATACTTTGGACCAAAAACTTACTGACCCAAAACACCAAGCCTTGCTAAGGGCAACTCATTTGATGAAAATATATAAAGTTTTGCTTTGAAAAGAATAATTTTCACCACATAAAATGTTGAATGGAGTTTAAAATAGACTTTGGGCAAAACCCACTAACTAGTGATGTTGCCATTTTGGTAAATGACCAATGTGAACCTTAAAAAGTTTATAAACCTAGTAGAGACCAACTTTGTAATAGAATCCTCTTTTTACAAGACTTAGGAACCTTTGCTTTGTGTATGTGATTTATGGTTTGAATGTTGGAATGCTGCTTGATGCTATGCTTGCTTGATTGTAGTGAAATCAACAAAGTGTGAGACTAGCAAGATCAAAGAGTGACTATCATTCCCTAAAACAAAAAGGCAAGTTACACTATCATACCAAAGACCTAATATTTTCATTATACTTAGTGGATTTTGTAAACATGCATGAAAATGTTTTATACTTATGCTATGCTAATCCTAATAGGATTTCCTCTGCACTCCTTAGTAAAAATATTGAAGTTGTACATGCTTAACCATGCTATGTTTTGAAAAGAGATACATGTTGAGATTTTACAAAGGTTGTGAAAAAGACTTGTGTTTTATATAATAAAACAAGGACTCAATGAACCACCTAGGTGGTGGACACTTTATGTTTTGGAGAAGGTGGCAACAAAAGGGAACCATGTCTATGGCAATCACTTTGTGTTGTGCTCCAATTGAAAACCACCTAGGAAACTTAGAGATTGAACATGTTTCTCCAAATTGTGACTTTCGTGTACAACCACATGCTATTATGGCTCTGGCTTAGTCAACTACATTAGGAAGACCCATACATTGTCTTTAGTTACCGGACATGGGGATCTGGAATGCTTCATGGGTGCTGAAGACAAGCTAGCAATGATGTATGGGAGGACCTTTTGGAAAGACTTCGTCACACTCTCAGTCTGCCAGTACTCCATCTTGGTGAGCACTAATCCAGTAGTCTACTGGTGGCAACAAGATGGGATTGTGTCATGTGGGTAAAGTGTACTCCTTCTGCAGAAGTTAATAAAATCTAAGTACTTAGCCGTGTCCCCGGTTATGGACAATACTGAGCAACTAAAGTTTGAACTATGGGAGATCTCGACATTCCAACTTCTAATATAAAAACTTGATGCACTTGGGGGTACCAAGGAATTCAAAGATATTTGATGAAGCTTGATGCACTTGGGGTTACCAAGGTGCTCAAGAGCATGATGTACTTGGGGTTACCAAGGAACTCATGATTTTTTTTTGATAAAAAACTTGATGCACTTGGGGTTACCAAGTAGCTCAGGAAATTTTGTGGACAAGATCTTGAACACTTGAGTTTCTACCAAGGAGTTCAAGGATCTTGGAAAAAGGATTTGACAAAGGACCAAAACCATTTTGAAAAGATAGGATAAATATTGCTTTATGCAAATAAGCCTTAAACTATACTTAGCCAAATATGCATGCATTGATAGGATCCACTCATATTTACATAAAAGTGAAGCTTGCCAATACAATTCAAAATGTATTGACCCTTGTGGCTGTAACTTGTAATGTTGCAGGTTGATTGTTTTATTTTATGAAGATTGTTTGATTGACTAGGACTACAAAGTCTACAACCAACATCTGCCTGTGGCACTATGAAGACAAAGGACCCATGACTTTATTTATTCCGCTGCAATGAAATGTAATAGCCAAATGAGCTATGTATGATGTAATAAAATTATGTTATTTCTGGTTATAAAGTTATAATATGACCCTTGTATCTTGATATTACATCTTAACTGTGGATGCTAGCTATTGATCCAGGGACTAGCATTGTAAAACACAGGAGGGATCTACCATATTGGGTAGGGACCTCTACAGATGGTATCAGAGCATTGTGTTGCCTGTAGGATTTGTAAACCTAGGATTGGACAAAAACCCTTAGAAAAATAGGAGTTGTATTTGTTCAAAAACTTATTTACAAAAACACTTGTAAACTCTTTCCTTAACCATTTTGGTTTCAACTCTACATCTCTTCTACTTCAACTTGATGGAAAAACCTACCCATGGCCAAAAACTTCACCATGAGCAAAGGACTTTTTCAACTTCTTCAACTCTAATGACTTCAACATCTTCAACTCTAATGACTTCAACATCTTCAGCATGTTCACCAAGGACTTCCAACTTGGAAACTACTAAGGACCACAAATGAGACAAAGAAATCTTACTTAAGAATTAGAGACTGAGGGAATGCAAAATAAGAAGAAACCATCAACAACTTTGAAGTATTGTGACCATGAAGCTTTTCTCAAGGAACCATGATCTCATGTAAGAGGAAGAAACCAAGAAAGAAGGAAGACCACAAGTGAACCATATAGATGGACCACCATAATTTAGTAAAGACAAAACACACCGACTTGTGTGGTGTAACAAAAATATTTTGTTACCTAAGTTTGTGCTTGAACCTTGTGTTTTGAGTGCAAAGATGTTTGTGAAAAGTTTGTTTTGTGAATGCATGCACATTGCTTGTGTGAATTGTAATGTGTGTGTTTAGAAATAATTCCTTAGAAATATCTTGCCCATTCTAATCTTCCTTCAACCCAAACAGATGACTACTCCAAAGGACTCCAAGGTTGATGACACCAACACCAACCAAGCTGACAGCCTGGGAGAGCTCATAGCAACCCAACATCAGTTGAACCAATTAACAGCTCAGTTCCTAGCCAACAATAGTAATGAAGATCCAGCACTTCAAAAGTTTTTGGAGGAACAATCCCAATTGATGCTTAAGGTGACTAATCAAATGATTAGCATGGAAGAAAATTATCCTAGAAAAGAGTATGATAGCAAGGATGACAAGAATATTGTTCTAGATGGAGCCCCAGCTTGCATTATTTGTGGAGACAAGGAACATACTTCCAAGGAGCATGAAGGACAATGCCCCAATTGTGATGAAGATCATCCTGTTGGAGAATGCCCCACCTATCAAGCTACTTGTTACCTTTGTGAAGGAAGTGACCATACTCCTGGTCAATGCCCCATCTATGCCATGGTGGAACAAAGGAAACAAGAAGGATCCAAGTCTACCAAAGGAAAAGGACCACTTCTACCCCCTAACAAGACAACCCAATTCAAAGGATCAAAGAAAATCAAGAAGCCCAAACAAGACATGAGCCTTATACAATGTCGTAGATGTAAGGAAATGGGACACTACTCCAGTGGATGCCCAGAGAACAAGAAAAATAAAGAGATTGGCCAAGTGTGGTGCAACAATTGCAAAGAACCAGGCCATTTTGTAGCAACTTGTCCACAAGAACAACGTAAAGAACTCAATGACATACATTGCTTCAACTGCAAGAACCCAGGACATTATGCAAGCAACTGTCCAGATAGGATGAAGAACAAGTTGAACAAGCCTATGGAGAAAATCAACCTTGGCCCATGAGTCAAGCATAGGAACAAAGCAAAAGTTTAACTTAGGGAAATTTCCAGGACCCAAGAAGGCCAATATGTAATTTTTGTTTGAAAATTTTTAAGGGTGGTAGTACCCTAGTTGTTTGAACTTGCTTGAAACCCTAGCCTTCCCAAATCTCGGGACGAGATTTATTTTAAGGGTGGTAGCCTGTCACATCCCAAGATTTTCCAAATCTTGTAAATGTGAAAAATAAATGAATAAAATAAAACTTTGTTTAAATTTCAGAGCCAGAAGAAACTTTTTGAATTCAATTGGAACTTCAGACCCATTTGAATTAAAATAAACCTAAAGGGATTTAAAAAGATAAGCATTTAAGGAAAAATAAAAACATTTAGAAATACTATTTTGAAACAATTAAATGAAAAGATTTGTTTTCAAATGAAGTGGAAGTTTATAAATGAATAATGTTTTATAAAGCCAAATTAAACCTTGTCCAAGCTTTGGAATTAGCACATTTTTGTTTTGAATAAAAATAAACAAAGGTTTATTTGAAATAAAATAATAAGGAATTAATATCAAAAATTTATTCAAATAAAAGGTTTTACCATTTTAATTAAAACATCAAAACTTGTTAAATTGTTTTAAATAGGTTTTCCAAGTATGTTATATTCTCTAATAAAACCTACTAAAGTGTTTTGACTCTACTTTAGATTTTAAAATAAATATCTCAATAAAATAAATCCTGTTTGGATTAATAAACTAAGGCCATTTTATTTAATTATTAATGGACCCTATAATAAAATATTATTTTATTCTAACAAAATTTTGCACATATCTTATATTCTCAATTAAAAGCCTGCTGAATGGTTTTGTAAATATATATAGAATTCAAAATGGGGATTTTAATAATTAAACCAAACCATATTTTATTAATAAACCATAGCCCATTTTATTTAATTAATAAATAGAACCTAGAAAAATTTAAAATATTGTTTTTATTTTGTAAGTTGTTTTATACTACTAAACAGAACCAAAAACACTATGCAAGGTTCAATGAATGTTTGAAATTGTTTGAATGATTGAATAAGTGGATTGGAATTTAAAACAGAAATTCAAAAAAGAAAAGGAAAAATGATTCAGTACAAAAAAAAATGAAACAACAGCCAGCCCAGATGCTCAGCCCAGGCAGCCCACTAAGCCCAACAGCCCACCTGTTCTTTTCCTCCCCGAACCGTTTTCTTCACCGCAGAAAGAACCCGCTGAACCACTGACCGGTGGACCTCCCTCACATTTTCTATTCCCACTGACCGCTGTACCCCACCTCTTCTGTACATCGTCCACACCCGCGCAGCCGTTTCTTCCTCCTCCCTCAACGACGCTCTGCCGCCATTGATGTCGATTAATCCGTGTTGATGACCGGCTTAACTCACCCAGAGACCACGCACCTTAAAACGCTCACCCCTCCTCTCGGTTTTCCCCCTGTCACCCCGAAGAAGCACGCCCCCAGGCCGAAGGATTTTTCCAGACGCTTCCCTGTCTCCGACGACCTCCCTCGCCAAAATCCGACCAGCACACACCACCCCGAGCCCTCCCGAGCAACCTGGAAGCTTCCCCACTCCCAGACCTTCGTCCCCGTATCACCCATTCGACCGCGAACGCCCCTATCCTCGCCAACGATGACGATCTACAGCGCCGCCGTCTGTCTCCTTCTCCGGCAACTCTTCCTGGTAAGCTCGAACCTCCCCGATGACAATCAGTGACGCTCACCTACTCCTTAGCACCAGGCGCGTCTAACGCACCCCCTGCCTTGTTTCGGCGAGCCCTGTAGCCTCGCCCCTGACAGCGTCCGACCGCACCCGAGAACCAGAGCAGCTCCGGCGAGCAATTCCCGCAACACCAACGCACCCCTTGACAAGCAGAAGGCACGTGGAGCTTCCCCACGCCACGGCGAACACGGTAAGCACCCCCTCTGTCTTCCTCGCTTCCTAGAACCACCGCGAGCATCTCGTCCGGCCGTCGCCGCCGTGCACCACCGCGCAGCGCCGCTTGTTTTCGGTCTGAAAGTTTGCAACCGTCCGATCCAGAGTGAGCGAGCAGGATTAGATGACTTAAGCCGCGAAGAGGTACGCGCCCTGTGCCGTACGATCAAACTAGATCCAACGCCCCACAGCCACGATCCGGCCGAACCGGTACCAGCTAATAGCAACGTGCCGCGTGTCGTTGTTCCGTTTAAAAACAGAATTTGAAAACAGAATGTTTTGCAAACTTTAAACCCTTATAACTTTTGAACCACACGTCCAAATTTGACAAATTTTATATCAATAAAATCAGGAGAACAAGCCCTAAACAACCATGGCCTTAGTTTTGAAAATAGTATCTGTTAGCTTAATTGAAATTACAGAAACATTTATGTACTTGTTTAGAATATAAAAATTGTTTAAAATTTATTTTAGGATTAAATCTTTTGCAAAATGGATTTATGTGAACCTACTGACCCTAGGAACCAACCCATAGTGTTAAAATGATTTTTGTGAAATTTAAGTTGAATTAGTTAACTTAGTCATTCTCTAGCCAAATAAACTCATTAAATTTTATTATGGAAAAGTTTATGCAAGGAAAACTTTGGGAAAATACTTTGGACCAAAAACTTACTGACCCAAAACACCAAGCCTTGCTAAGGGCAACTCATTTGATGAAAATATATAAAGTTTTGCTTTGAAAAGAATAATTTTCACCACATAAAATGTTGAATGGAGTTTAAAATAGACTTTGGGCAAAACCCACTAACTAGTGATGTTGCCATTTTGGTAAATGACCAATGTGAACCTTAAAAAGTTTATAAACCTAGTAGAGACCAACTTTGTAATAGAATCCTCTTTTTACAAGACTTAGGAACCTTTGCTTTGTGTATGTGATTTATGGTTTGAATGTTGGAATGCTGCTTGATGCTATGCTTGCTTGATTGTAGTGAAATCAACAAAGTGTGAGACTAGCAAGATCAAAGAGTGACTATCATTCCCTAAAACAAAAAGGCAAGTTACACTATCATACCAAAGACCTAATATTTTCATTATACTTAGTGGATTTTGTAAACATGCATGAAAATGTTTTATACTTATGCTATGCTAATCCTAATAGGATTTCCTCTGCACTCCTTAGTAAAAATATTGAAGTTGTACATGCTTAACCATGCTATGTTTTGAAAAGAGATACATGTTGAGATTTTACAAAGGTTGTGAAAAAGACTTGTGTTTTATATAATAAAACAAGGACTCAATGAACCACCTAGGTGGTGGACACTTTATGTTTTGGAGAAGGTGGCAACAAAAGGGAACCATGTCTATGGCAATCACTTTGTGTTGTGCTCCAATTGAAAACCACCTAGGAAACTTAGAGATTGAACATGTTTCTCCAAATTGTGGCTTTCGTGTACAACCACATGCTATTATGGCTCTGGCTTAGTCAACTACATTAGGAAGACCCATACATTGTCTTTAGTTACCGGACATGGGGATCTGGAATGCTTCATGGGTGCTGAAGACAAGCTAGCAATGATGTATGGGAGGACCTTTTGGAAAGACTTCGTCACACTCTCAGTCTGCCAGTACTCCATCTTGGTGAGCACTAATCCAGTAGGCCACTGGTGGCAACAAGATGGGATTGTGTCATGTGGGTAAAGTGTACTCCTTCTGCAGAAGTTAATAAAATCTAAGTACTTAGCCGTGTCCCCGGTTATGGACAATACTGAGCAACTAAAGTTTGAACTATGGGAGATCTCGACATTCCAACTTCTAATATAAAAACTTGATGCACTTGGGGGTACCAAGGAATTCAAAGAGATTTGATGAAGCTTGATGCACTTGGGGTTACCAAGGTGCTCAAGAGCATGATGTACTTGGGGTTACCAAGGAACTCATGATTTTTTTTTGATAAAAAACTTGATGCACTTGGGGTTACCAAGTAGCTCAGGAAATTTTGTGGACAAGAGCTTGAACACTTGAGTTTCTACCAAGGAGTTCAAGGATCTTGGAAAAAGGATTTGACAAAGGACCAAAACCATTTTGAAAAGATAGGATAAATATTGCTTTATGCAAATAAGCCTTAAACTCTACTTAGCCAAATATGCATGCATTGATAGGATCCACTCATATTTACATAAAAGTGAAGCTTGCCAATACAATTCAAAATGTATTGACCCTTGTGGCTGTAACTTGTAATGTTGCAGGTTGATTGTTTTATTTTATGAAGATTGTTTGATTGACTAGGACTACAAAGTCTACAACCAACATCTGCCTGTGGCACTATGAAGACAAAGGACCCATGACTTTATTTATTCCGCTGCAATGAAATGTAATAGCCAAATGAGCTATGTATGATGTAATAAAATTATGTTATTTCTGGTTATAAAGTTATAATATGACCCTTGTATCTTGATATTACATCTTAACTGTGGATGCTAGCTATTGATCCAGGGACTAGCATTGTAAAACACAGGAGGGATCTACCATATTGGGTAGGGACCTCTACACAGTCGTATTTGGATCTATAAAGAAATAGACATGGATGTTTCACATCTATGAAATAGTCGACATGTTGGGAAAGAGTTCACAACAATGTTCAAAGGTTGTATATGACAAGATTTGATCTTTCATAGCGATTTTTAGTCTAGACGGATTAATGTAGCAACCACTACATATAATTTGTTATATGGTAGTTGAATAAACAAAACAAGTTCTTCTAATAGAATCGTTACCTAGGACATGTGCATAACACGGTCCATAGGGTTTTGTTAATTCAAAGGATGCTAAAAGCGTATGCAAACTTCAATGGTTAAAGTGAGCATCGCGGAGTTGGAATCTTCACTGTGATGAAACTGTTAAAGGAGTTTAAAAGTTCATTAGAGACGATGAAGATGCTTGCATTTGCAAGAAATTAAGTGGGAGCGCTAAGACATGTTTCTAATACATTATGTGGAAGACATATTGTTGATTGGAAATAATGTATCTTTTATTAACACATATTAAGAATTTCATCCCGATGAAAGACTTAGGCAAAACCCAAATATTTGGCATCAATAGACGCTAATATGGTTGTGCCAGAAGTACATAGACAAGATATTGAATGAGTTCAATATAGAAACTACAAGAGAGGTTCTTGTCGCATAGAAAGTATTGAATGAGTTCAATGTTGATGATATATTCAAGTGTATTGACATTTGGTAAACTAAAACAAATAATCAAGTATAGATTGATACTTGATGTATGAAATCACAAAGAGTATTTATATCAATCATACTGTGATATGTACAAATCCAGATATGTCCTATGCTCTAAATATTGTGAGCATATACCAGAATGATTCGTAAGATGATCATTGGACAATAGTAAGGATATTCTTATGATCTTTTGGAAGAACTAAGAGTATAATATTTGTAGAAGTGACAAATAGATGGTTAGTTCATTGTAAAAGTACTACATTGATACTAGTTTTGTCACAAAGTACAAATTAAGTTTATCTCAATCTAAACTAAAGGTGGCACAATATAATGGAAAGTGAGTTCCATAATGGATTTGGATGAGTTCCAAAGTTAAAGACATTGTGACAGATACTACAACAAAAGGCTAAGTATATGACTGCTATTTTAGCAGCAAAAGAGGGCATTTGTGTCAAGTAGTTTGTTATCAAACTAGGTGTAGTTCACAGTGGGATAATACTATGAAGATATATTGTGCGACAATATTATCAACATGTTTTAACCCCAAAGAGCTAAAGGTCACACCGAAAGACCAAATTTATACAAAGCCATCTCATTAGAGAATGAGTGATGCGTAGAGACGCAAAGACATGCAATTACACACGGACCTGGAAGTGTCAGATCCGGAGATCAGTTGACCACTAGCAATAGTGTACATACAACACCGGAAAGCCATAGGTGTTGAATACACAAAGGTTTGAAACTAGATTATTGACTCTAGTGCAAGTGGGAGACTGTTGGAGATATGCCCAAGAGGCAATAATAAAGTGGTTATTATCATATCTTCACACTTATGATAAATGTTTACATACCATGCTATAATTGCATTAACCGGAAACATTAATACTTGTGTGATTTGTAAACTAAAATAAGAGTCCCTAGTAAAGCCTCTTGTTAAACTAGCTTGTTGGTTAATATATGATCATGGTTTCCTGATCATGAACATAGAGATGTTATTAACAACAGGATCATATCATTAGGAGAATGATGTGATGGACATAATCCTATAGATAAGCGTAGCATAAAGATCAAGTCATTTCAATAGTTCAATTGCTATATGCTTTCTGATACATAGTAACCTAATTCCTTCGACCATGAGATCATGCATATCACCTTTTCCGGATGGATGCTTTGATGTCATCAAACACCACACCGTAACAGGGTGGATATAAAGGTGGCATTGAGTGTTCGGAAAGTATTGGTTGAAACAGATGGATCAAGAGTGGGATTTGTCCATCCATATGACGGATAGATATACTCTGGGCCCTCTCGGTGGAATGTCATCCAATTAGCTTGCAAGCATGTGACTAGGTCACAAGGTATCACATATCATGGGAACGAGAAAAGAGTACTTATCGGTAACGAGGTTGAACTAGGTATGCAGAGATACCGACGATCATAACCTCGGATAAGTAAACTATCGTGAGACAAAGGTAAATTGGTATCGTATGTAAGTGGTTCATTCGATCGCAAAGTAATCGTAGAAATATGTAGGAGCCATATGAATTTCCAGATTCCTCTATTGGTTATTGTTCGGAGAAGTGTCTCGATCATGTCCGCATAATTCACGAACCGTAGGGAGACACACTTAAGGATTCGACGTTGTTTTGAGTAGTTATGGTATTATGAGAAAGAGACCGAATGTTGTTCGGAGTCTCGGATGGGATCCGGGATATCACGAGGTGATCCGGAATGGTCCGGAGAATAAGATTCATATAAGGAAAGTCCCGTTTCGGAGTTCGGGAATGATTTCGGTGTTTTCATCGGGAATGTTCTAGAAGGTTCCGGATTGTCCGGCACTCCGGGGGGAGGGTACATGAATGTGTCATTACATATTGAATGATTGCATCATGTACTAAGTGTTCTTGCTGTTCCAAAACTGAAAAGTCAAACTGCCAGTTTGAAAGTCAAACGGCTAAAACAGGAAACTGTGGAAAACAGGAAACTGTCGGAAACAAGCAAGAGGAGGTTGAAACCAACTTGGAGGAGGAGTCCCTCTCGTCCAAGCCGGCGGCCAGCCTTGGCCGAGTTGGGGAGGGACTCCCCTCCCCTTCCCTGGCGCGCCAGCCCCTCCACCTATAAAAGGAGGGGCAGGGCCTCCTCCTAGACACACAAGTTCCTATCCTCTAATCTCCGGTTTAGAGCCGTTTTGGTTTAGAGCTTCTAATTGCTTTAGCCTGCGGTTTAGAGCCTTCTAATTGGTGTGTCTAATCTCTAGACCACTAATAGACCTCTCTCATACTCCACCATACTCGCTCCGGCTTAAGGCGAAGCCCTGCGGGATCTCCCCTCTACTTCCGGTACCACGCCGTTGTGCTGCCGGAATCGCGAGGAGAGTGCTACAACCTCCGCTGCCTGCTGGAACAAGGGAGAGGAAGGTCTTCGTCGAGTACCGAACGTGTGACCGACTGCGGGAGCGCTGCCGGAACATGGCGCCGGAAGGATCGTCTACGCGATCTTGAGATCGGAAAGAGTACGACTACATCACCCACAAGAATCTGCTCTCGTTAACCGCTTTGGAATCTTCGAGGGTGAGTTATTCCATCGACTCGTTGCTACAATCTAGTAGATATATCTTGGCTTGTTTGTTTGTATGCGATAGAAAAATTTTGTTTTCCATGCTACGAACCCCTACAAATACAACTTTATAACCAGGAATAACATAATTTTATTACATCTTACATAACTCATTTGGCTATTACATCACATTGCAGCAGAATATCTATAAGCATGGGGTCCTTCATCTTCAAAGTGCCACAGGCAGACATGTTGGTTGTAGACTTTGTAATCCTAATCAACACACTTCACTAAATCAATCAAACCTGCAACATAACAAGTTACAACCACAAGGGTCAATACATTTGGATTGTATTGGCAAGTGATACTATGGTAGTATAGTGGAGTCTATCATCTATATGCATTTGGCTAAGTGGAGTTGAGGCTTGCATTGCTCAAAATAGATTTTTCCTTAACATTTGAAAACACTAAGTTTTTGCTGGACAAAATCATTTTTCTCAATCAAAGATTGAAGATCCTTTAACCCTTGTTCAAACCATAAGATTTTAACTTAGAAATTTGAATGATGAAATTCTTGATTGCTTCCATGTCTTGATGCTCAAATTGTCCTTTACCAGGGACATGGCTAAGTACTTAGATTTTACACTCTGCAGAGGTGGTGCACTTTCCCCACAAGACTTGGTTTCCCAAGACAAGATCTTTCAGAAGCCTTCCCTTAGACCAAAATGGACGCGCTCCAACCTATCAAAATCTACCACCAACTGTCCATATGGCTAAGTTCTTGCAACCTATATGATCCAGGCAGAGCCCATAATGCCAAGTGGTTGCACTTGAAGCTTCTCAACATTTGACATCTCAAATCTCTTTGTTCCTGGGTGGCCATCCACAAGTGAGATACACAAGGTCAACCATATACATGGGCCTTGTGAACCACTCAACCAAAAACCACCAAGCAATTACCATTCCACCCAGGTGATTCCTTAACTTAGTTGTTTTATTAAACAAAAACACAAGTCCTCGGACTTAGAAATTTTTCCATAGTGTGAATATATATTCCACCCTTGTTTTCTATTAGCTAAGCTAAGCTTGATAGTAGTAGGAATCTTAACTTAGGAAAATTTCTACTAAGGTTTCATCTACTAGGTTTTCCTATAGCAAGGTTTATACTTAGCAAAATTCCATGCAAGTTTTACTTAGAAAAATCACTAATGCATAGTGAAAGTAATGGGACAAAAAGTATGAAGCATCACTTGCCTTTTTGGTAGAGTATAAGTTCACTCCTTGATCTTTGCAATGTTCACACACTTCAAGTCACTACAAATCAATCAAGCAAACAATAATTCAATCTACCATTCAAGCAATTCATCACATAAAATAATAAAACAAAACAACACATGCAAGCATACAAAAGGGTTGTTTTATTTGTAAAAGTGGTTTCTAATGGGTCATAAACATTTGAAAACACCTAATGGTCATTTTGTAAAGTGGCAAAGTCATTTGCCAAAGATTTCACTTTATAAACCATTTTCAAAACAAGGTATCATTTTATGTGGTGTAGAAATATTTTTACTAAGGCATTAATCTGTAGGGTTCACCAAATACATTTTTGAATCCACAAAGTGTTTTCTATGGTCAGTAGGTTCAAATCATACCATTTGCCAAAGATTTTATCCCCAAAAACATTTTTGAACAATTTTTATAATCTAAACAAGCATACAAATGTTTCTGCAAAAACAAACATTTTACCAGAGGCTTTTTGCTAAACAAATGGCATGGTTGGCTAGGGCTTCTTCCACTGATTCCATTGATATAAAGTTTGCAAATTTTGGACGTGTGGATCAAAAGTTACAGGGTTTTCAAATTTGCAAACAAATCTGATTCTAAAATCTGTTTTAAATCAAACCAGTGACACGCGTCCTATTCTGATTCGTCCATATCGTTTCGGTTGGATCGAGCACTCTGGTGCATTGGATTTTAAACAGATCATGCGTTGCAGAGCTATTCATACCCTTTCGATCAGTGGATCTATCGTGGCGCTTGGATCGTCATCTAACGGCTATCGTCGCATTGACCAAGCTCTGGCGGTGCTCGACGGCTGCGCACGGCGGCGACGGTCAGACGACAGCGAAACTGGCGATGCAGGAAGCGAGGAAGGAAGGGAGTATGCTCACCGTGTTCGCAACGTCGTGGGGAAGCTCAAGGTGCGGTCAGTTTGTCGAGGGGCGCTCTGGTCCGATGTGGATTGCTCACCGGAGTCTACACGGCGTCGGGCGTGCTTCGGTCGACGTTGGGGGCAGGGCTACAAGGCACAGGAGGATGAGACAAGGGGTCTGTTAGATGCGCGAGGGAGAGTAGAACTTGCGTGCGTCAACGAGAGGGGAAGGGGCGGACGGAAACTACCTGGGGCACTCGCCGGAGTTAAACCAGACGGTGGCGGCGCTTGGAGTCGTCACTGTCGAGGCTCAGGCGCGCGCGCGAGCGAGCTGGCGATGCGGAAAGGTCCGCCAGGAGATGGGGATCACAGCTGCATGCTCGGGGAGGTAAGGGGTGGCGTGGTGCTGCTGGAATCCTCGCCGGAGCGTCGTTGGACAGTGGGCGGTGTCGAGCGAAATTCGGCAGCCTCGGGGCGCACTTGGGGGAGGAGACAGAGGGGAAATGGAAGGGAGACGCTGGCGTTTAAATGGGCGTGGTCGAGTGAGGGATTAATGGAGGCAATAACGCGAATTTACACCGGCTTCAATGGCCAGAAACGGCGAGGAGGCGTTGGAGGCGTGGTCACCGCGAGGTAGAAGATGATGAGCTGGCCGCGTGGGTCCGCTTCGTCAGCGAAGAAGAGAGAGGGGAAGCGAGGTCCAGTAGTTAGCGACTTAGCGGGTATGAATTCGAGTGAAAGAAAATGCTTCGGGTGGGGAGATGGAAATGGGCTGATGGGCTGGGATGGGCTTAGCTGGGCTGGGTCTTCTTTGCTCTATTTTTTTCTGTTCTGAATCTTTTTGTTTTTCTCTTTTGATTTTCTGTTTTGAATTTCAATCAACAAAACAAACATTCAATTCAATTCAAACTTTCACCACACTTGTATTGAGTTTTGGTTCTGTTTAACAACATAAATCAAAGTCCAAAACAAAATAAAATAATTTTATTCTTTTTAGGATCTATTTAATAATTAAATAAAATAGACCTTAATTATTAATTCAAATAGGTTTTGATTTATTTAATAAAATCTCCATTTGAAATCTAAATATTATCAAAACCAAATCAGTAGGTCTTATTTCAAAATATAAGATACTTGGAAAACTTGTTTAAAATAAAATAACATTTTTATTTTAGGGTCCATTAATAATTAAATAATATGGACCTTAGTTATTAAATCAAAATAGGATTTGTTTTATTAAAATCTTTATTTTGAAATCTAAAATAAAACCAAAAAAACTTCAGTAGGTTTTAATTGAGAACATAAAATACTTGGAAAACTTATTTAAAATAAATTAACAAGTTTTGATGTTTAATTAAAATGGTAAAACCTTTATTTTTAATAAAATTGGATATTAATATATCCTTATTATTTTATTTAAATAACCCTTTACTATTTTAATCAAAACAAAACATTTTATTTCAAAAGCTTGGCCAAGGTTTAATTTGGCTCTATAAAATAATATTTATTTATAAAATCTACCTTTTCTTTTGAAAACCAAATCCTTTTATTAAAAGATCCAAAAATAGTAATTTTAAATATTTTGAAGTTTATTGTTTATTTATCTTTTTAAATCCCTTCAGGATTTTATTTGATCCAAATAGGTTTTGAAAGTTTCAAATTGGAATCTAAAAGTTTCTTCTCACCCTGGAAATCAATCAAAGTTTTATTTTATTCATTTATTTTTCACATTACAAGATTTGGAAAATCTTGGGATGTGACGGGCTACCACCCTTAAAATAAATCTCGTCCCGAGATTTGGGGAGGCTAGGGGTTACAAATTGGCTCAAAAAAACCAGGGTACTACCACCCTTAAAAATTTCCATCTAAATTACATCTTGTCTTACTTGGAATCCTGGGGAAATCTTCTCTGGGCAAACATCTGCATAGTGTCCTTTGTTTTCACACTTGAAACATGTGACAAGGCTGAGATCTTTTATAGGTTGGTTTATCTTGTGCTTCACCTTTTCTGGATAGAAGTTTGCATAGTGGCCTAGTTCCTTGCATTTGAGACACATCACTTGGCTGATATCTTTCTTTTTCTTTGGTATCATTGTCTCTTGTTTGTTTCTTTGGTTCTTCTTCTTTTCTGGGCATTCACTGGCATAGTGTCCCTTCTCTTTGCAATTGTAGCATTGCAACTGGCTTATGTATTTCTTCTTCTTTTTGGGTCTCTCCAAAGCTAGGAGTTCTTCTAGTTCATGCTCTTCATATCTCACCTCAAAGGTGGGAAATCTTTCTCTCTTCTTGGGGCATTGATCTTCATGCTCCTTGGATGCATGATCATTGTCTCCACAAGTATTGTTAGCTTGGGTTCCTTCTATAATAACATCTTTGTCATCCTTGTTGTCATTAGCTCTTTGGGAAAAGTTTTCTCCCATGTTGATCATTTGAGTAACCAATCCTTGCAACAATTGGGATTGAAGTTTCAAAATCCTTTGTATGGCTGGGTCTAGTCCATTGTTGTTGGCTAAAAGCTGATTTGTCTCTTGGCTCAAGTGATTTTGGGTTGATATGAGTTCTCTCATGTTGTCCTCTTGGTTGTTGTTGGTGTCACCATCCTTGATGTTGGAGTCTCTTGGAGTAGTCATCTGTTTATCAATGTGCAAGAAATCACAACAATTTTTCACTCAAACAAAAAAGTTCAAGCACATTTTAGGCAACAAAATATTTTTGTTACACCACATAAGTTGGTGTGTTTGACTTAACTAAAATATGGTGGTCCATCTATATGGTTCACTTGTGATATTTCCATCCTTGGTTGATTCTTATTGCATGAGATCATGGTTCCCTTAGGAAAATTCTTGGTCACCAAAAACTTCAAGTGAAGTGAACTCCTTCTAATTTTGCATTTCCTTAGTCTCCACATCTTGAGCAAGATTTCCTTGTCTCACTTGTAGTCCTTAGTGGTATCCAAGTTGAAAGTCCTTGGTGAATATGCTGAAGATGTTGAAGTCATTAGAGTTGAAGAAATTGAAGTCATTAGAGTTGAATAAGTTGAAGTCATTAGAGTTGAAGAAGTTGAAGTCATTAGAGTTGAAGATGTCCTTTGCACATGGTGAAGTCTTTGGCCAAGGTGTAGGTTTTTCCATCAAGTTGAAACAGAAGAGATGTAGAGTTAAAACCAAAATGGTGAGGAAAGAGTTTACAAGATTGTTTGTAAATAAATTTTGGAACAATTACAACTCCTATTTTTCTAAGGGTTTTTGTCCAATCCTAGGTTTACAAATCCTACATCAACACAATGCTCTGATACCATCTGTAAGGGTCCCAACCTTTAACAAGGTAGAGCCCCCTGTGTTTACAATGCTAGTCCCTGGATCAATAGCTAGCATCCACAGTTAAGATATAATATCAAGAAACAAAGGTCATAATACAACTTTATAACCAGGAATAACATAATTTTATTACATCTTACATAGCCCATTTGGCTATTACATTACATTGCAACAGAATATCTATAAGCATGGGGTCCTTCATCTTCAAAGTGCCACAGGCAGACATGTTGGTTGTAGACTTTGTAATCCTAATCAACACACTTCACTAAATCAATCAAACCTGCAACATAACAAGTTACAACCACAAGGGTCAATACATTTGGATTGTATTGGCAAGTGATACTATGGTAGTATAGTGGAGTCTATCATCTATATGCATTTGGCTAAGTGGAGTTGAGGCTTGCATTGCTCAAAATAGATTTTCCCTTAACATTTGAAAACACTAAGTTTTTGCTTGACAAAATCATTTTTCTCAATCAAAGATTGAAGATCCTTTAACCCTTGTTCAAACCATAAGATTTTAACTTAGAAATTTTAATGATGAGATTCTTGATTGCTTCCATGTCTTGATGCTCAAATTTTCCTTTACCAGGGACATGGCTAAGTACTTAGATTTTACACTCTGCAGAGGTGGTGCACTTTCCCCACAAGACTTGGTTTCCCAAGACAAGATATTTCAGAAGCCTTCCCTTAGACCAAAATGGACGCGCTCCAACCTATCAAACTCTACCACCAACTGTCCATATGGCTAAGTTCTTGCAACCTATATGATCTAGGCAGAGCCCATAATGCCAAGTGGTTGCACTTGAAGCTTCTCAACATTTGACATCTCAAATCTCTTTGTTCCTGGGTGGCCATCCACAAGTGAGATACACAAGGTCAACCATATACATGGGCCTTGTGAACCCCTCAACCAAAAACCACCAAGCAATTACCATTCCACCCAGGTGATTCATTAACTTAGTTGTTTTATTAAACAAAAACACAAGTCCTCAAACTTAGAAATTTTTCCATAGTGTGAATATATATTCCACCCTTGTTTTCTATTAGCTAAGCTAAGCTTGATAGTAGTAGGAATCTTAACTTAGGAAAATTTCTATTAAGGTTTCATCTACTAGGTTTTCCTATAGCAAGGTTTATACTTAGCAAAATTCCATGCAAGTTTTACTTAGAAAAATCACTAATGCATAGTGAAAGTAATGGGACAAAAAGTATGAAGAATCACTTGCCTTTTTGGTAGAGTATAAGTTCACTCCTTGATCTTTGCAATGTTCACACACTTCAAGTCACTACAAATCAATCAAGCAAACAATAATTCAATCTACCATTCAAGCAATTCATCACATAAAATAATAAAACAAAACAACACATGCAAGCATACAAAAGGGTTGTTTTATTTGTAAAAGTGGTTTCTAATGGGTCATAAACATTTGAAAACACCTAATGGTCATTTTGTAAAGTGGCAAAGTCATTTGCCAAAGATTTCACTTTATAAACCATTTTCAAAACAAGGTATCATTTTATGTGGTGTAGAAATATTTTTACTAAGGCATTAATCTATAGGGTTCACCAAATACATTTTTGAATCCACAAAGTGTTTTCTATGGTCAGTAGGTTCAAATCATACCATTTGCCAAAGATTTTATCCCCAAAAACATTTTTGAACAATTTTTATAATCTAAACAAGCATACAAATGTTTCTGCAAAAACAAACATTTTACTAGAGGCTTTTTGCTAAACAAATGGCATGGTTGGCTAGGGCTTCTTCCACTGATTCCATTGATATAAAGTTTGCAAATTTTGGACGTGTTGATCAAAAGTTACAGGGTTTTCAAATTTGCAAACAAATCTGATTCTATAATCTGTTTTAAATCAAACCAGTGACACGCGTCCTATTCTGATTCGTCCATACCGTTTCGGTTGGATCGAGCAATCTGGTGCGTTGGATTTTAAACAAATCGTGCGGTGCAGAGCTATTCGTACCCTTTCGATCAGTGGATCTATCGTGGCGCTTGGATCGTCATCTAACGGCTATGATCGCATTGACCAAGCTCTGGCGGTGCTCGACGGCTGCGCGCGGCGACGACGGTCAGACGACGGCGAAACTGGCGATGCAGGAAGCGAGGAAGGAAGGGAGTATGCTCACCGTGTTCGCAACATCGTGGGGAAGCTCAAGGTGCGGTCAGTTGGTTGAGGGGCGCTCTGGTCCGATGTGGATTGCTCACCGGAGTCTACACGGCGTCGGGCGTGCTTCGGTCGACGTTGGGGGCAGGGCTACAAGGCACATGAGGACGAGACAAGGGGTCTGTTAGATGCGCGAGGGAGAGTAGAACTTGTGTGCGTCAACGAGAGGGGAAGGGGCGGACGGAAACTACATGGGGGCACTCGCCGGAGTTAAACCAAACGGTGGCGACGCCAGGAGATGGGGATCACAGTTGCGTGCTCGGGGAGGTAAGGGGTGGCGTGGTGCTGCTGGAATCCTCGCCGGAGCGTCGTCGGACAGTGGGCGGTGTCGAGCGAAATTCGGCAGCCTGGGGCGCACTTGGGGGAGGAGACAGAGGGGAAATGGAAGGGAGACGCTGGCGTTTAAATGGGCGTGGTCAAGTGAGGGATTAATGGAGGCAATAACGCGAATTTACACCGGCTTCAACGGCCAGAAACGGCGAGGAGGAGTTGGAGGCGTGGTCACCGCGAGGTAGAAGATGATGAGCTGGTCGCGTGGGTCCGCTTCGTCAGCGAAGAAGAGAGAGGGGAAGCGGGGTCCAGTAGTCAGCGACTTAGCGGGTGTGAGTTCGAGTGAAAGAAAACACTTCGGGTGGGGAGAGGGAAATGGGCTGCTGGGCTGGGATGGGCTTAGCTGGGCTGCGTCTTCTTTGCTCTATTTTTTTCTGTTCTGAATCTTTTTCTTTTTCTCTTTTGATTTTCTGTTTTGAATTTCAATCAACAAAACAAACATTCAATTCAATTCAAACTTTCACCACACTTGTATTGAGTTTTGGTTCTGTTTAACAACATAAACCAAAGTCCAAAACAAAATAAAATAATTTTATTCTTTTTAGGATCTATTTAATAATTAAATAAAAAGACCTTAATTATTAATTCAAATAGGTTTTGATTTATTTAATAAAATATCCATCTGAAATCTAAATATTATCAAAACCAAATCAGTAGGTCTTATTTGAAAATATAAGATACTTGGAAAACTTGTTTAAAATAAAATAACATTTTTAGTTTAGGGTCCATTAATAATTAAATAATATGGACCTTAGTTATTAAATCAAAATAGGATTTGTTTTATTAAAATCTTTATTTTGAAATCTAAAATAAAACCAAAAACACTTCAGTAGGTTTTAATTGAGAACATAAAATACTTGGAAAACTTATTTAAAATAAATTAACAAGTTTTGATGTTTAATTAAAATGGTAAAACCTTTATTTTTAATAAAATTGGATATTAATAAATCCTTATTATTTTATTTAAATAACCTTTTACTCTTTTAATCAAAACAAAACATTTTATTTCAAAAGCTTGGCCAAGGTTTAATTTGGCTCTATAAAATAATATTTATTTATAAATCTACCTTTTCTTTTGAAAACCAAATCTTTTTATTAAAAGATCCAAAAATAGTAATTTTAAATATTTTGAAGTTTATTGTTTATTTATCTTTTTAAATACCTTTAGGATTTTATTTGATCCAAATAGGTTTTGAAAGTTTCCAATTGGAATCAAAAAGTTTCTTCTCACCCTGGAAATCAATCAAAGTTTTATTTTATTCATTTATTTTTCACGTTACAAGATTTGGAAAATCTTGGTATGTGACAGTGAGGAAGAACCTGAGAAGCACACTAAGAACACTAGGTACACAAAGGAAGATTTTATTGCTAATAAACAAGGTAAAGAGAGAGAACCTTGGGTGCAGAAACCTATGCCTTTTCCAGGTAAGAAACACAAGTCAAAGGAGGAAGAACACTACAACAAGTTTTGTGAGTGGATGAAACTTTATTCTTGCAAATTCCTTTGACTGATGCTATTAAGTTGCCTCCTTATTTAAATTATATGAAGGATATTGTCTCTAATAAAAGGAAGATTCCTAATGAGGAGATTTCTACTTTGCTTGCTAATTAATCCTTCAATGGTAAGGTTCCAAAGAAACTTGGTGATCTAGGTATACCAACTATTCCCTAATCTATTAAGAATAATTATGTTAGAACTGCTTTATGTGATTTGGGAGCTGGAGTTAGTGTTATGCCCTTTTCTCTCTATAAGAGACTCCTGCTAGAAAATCTGATATCAACTGATATATCTTTGCAAATGGCTGATAAGTCAACTAGTATTCCTATTGGTATATGTGAGGATGTTCCGGTTCAAGTTGATCATAATTGCATGGTTTTAACTGATTTTGTTGTGCTTCAAATGCCTGAAGATGATAATATGTCCATTATTCTTGGGAGACCTTTTCTTAATACTGCAGGTGCTGCCATCAATTGCAATCAAGGAAAAGTAACATTCAATATTAATGAAAAAGAGCACACTGTATATTTCCCCAAGAAGGTTGTTAAAAGCTATTGCCTGAATTCCATTGAAAACATTGAGAGCATCAAGGTTGGAGAAATATATTGTCCCATTCCACAAGAAAATTTTGAAACTATTATGATTGGGACCATTGCTATCAAGTATGAGGTAACATAATCACCTTGTGGAATGGAAAGTTTTGTTTCATATAAGATTGTTTTGGTAACAAGAATTGATCAACCTTGTTAACAAAAGGCTTTTAATGAACAAAATAATGTTTCCACTGTGGTTATACTTGCTTCTTTTAATTTTCTCCTTCCTAGTCTTTGCTTTAGTTTTAGTTTTGCTAGTTGTTTGCTTGTTAGTTTTCCTTAGAGCTCCTGTAGTTTGGATTTTGGTTTGCTTTTGATTCTTCTGAAAAAACTGTTTCTGCGAGAAAATCAATTTTCATACCCTGAAAATTTGCCAAAAATAAAGTTTCCTGAAAAATCCCAGAAAATTCAAAATAAAATTTTCCTCTGAAAAAGGGGCAGAGAGGCACCAGAGGTGACCTAGGGGGGCACCCCAGGCAAGCACACCTGTGGTAGGCGCGGGCCCACCACTGGTGGAGCCTAGGGGGTCTAGCCCATCTAGGCCCCTCCAGGCTGCCTCCTCAAAGCCACCTTCTTTCTCTCTCCCGGAAAACACCGGAAAACTTTCTCAAGCTCGAGTTCTTGCTGTTCTTGCTCGCGATTTTCGATCTCCTTGTTCAGCCCATCTCAAGTGCTGATTTTTGGAGGGTTTACTCCTTGGTATGTGCCTCCTCCACTTGTCCAATTAGATTTGTAATTGGTAGATTGTATCTTGAGTATTTTTCTTCTATAGGTGACAGGTTGTTTGAGCTTGCATGCTTGTTCTATGCTTAGAAACTTTGTTTTGATGCGTGTGTAGTCCTCTAGCAAGTTCCTATAGTAGTTGCTCATCATCTATCAACTTAGAAATCACTTGGTTTGATGGTTGTCCAAAAATTTCAGCAAAGTGAAGTCATGGACCACCACACATTTGGTGATATATTTAAGAGTGATGCACATAGAAGGGCAAGGCTTCCAAGGTCATCTACCAGTACTAGACCCTCATACAATGATGATCTCATCACTCCGCGATTTGGTGACGAGGGAGATGAAGGGGATGCGCACCCCTCCACCTTTCCTTGCCAAGATTTCTTGCGAGCTGCTGGGATTCTTAATGATTTCATGACTTTGATTGAGAGGGATGGTCTAACAAGTTTCATGCAGGATGAGAGTGCACAATATGTTGTGCTTACTAAAACATTTGTGGAGATTTTCTCCTTTACTAACAGCATGTTCAAGCCCTCCGTGTCTTACAAAATTTATGACAGGGCTCATTCTATGTCTTTGAAGAAATTTTGCAAGGCCCTAGGACTTGGTACAGCTAGGTCATCAAAGAAGATTCCAGCTCTTCCCGCTGATTTGTTGGAGCTTTACCGAGGAATAACCAATGATGATGACTGCAGATCTCAACGAGGGAAGATAAAGAATATTCAACTTCCAGCCATCAGGTACTTTGCCTACTATCTTACCACCAGTGTTCTTGGTAAGGAGAACACTAGTAATATCTCCAACTATCAATTGGCCTTCTTAGCTGCTGCGCTCTATGGTGAGGATAAATATAATCTTGGTTCTCTCATTGCTCGTCGTTTAGCTGCTAAGGGACCCATTTATGGGGGAATTATTGCTACTCATATTGTTACCACCTTGTACATTGTTGTTGATCCACATGATACAGTTTTGTCTCCTCTGAGGCTTGATCTTTCTGCCATGAAGGCGCACCACTTTGTCACCACTAGCTCTACTCTTGAGAACTTGGCTTATAGAATGTTGTTTACTGACGGGGAAGAGAGAGATATCCCTCTACCCCAAACCACTTTGTTCAGTATTTCTCAGGGATCTTGGTCACGCACGAAGGCGGAGATGGATGACAAGTTGCGCTCTCTTAACTTCCATGGGCACTGTCAGGAGGAAGCGCCCTCATATGACCCCGCAGTACACTATACAGGGGAGGCCTCGAGCTCGTACCAGGACGAGGGAGCCTCCTCGACATACTACGGAGGTGCATCTACTTGGGCACCATGGGATTGAGCCCCACTTAGGCCAAAAGTCTAAGCTTGGGAGGAGGTACACCGACATCACACTCATATATATATCATGTTCGGTTGGTTCTTTGTATATCCATTGTTTCACTTCCATTGTTTCGCTTTCTTTTCGATTCTTGTTGTTTCTTTCTCAAAAACACAAAGATACCAAAAATATTTTCGTTGTTTCTCTTGGTTTGTTTCTTTGTTTCTTTGCTTTGGTGCGGTGACCCAGCATACCACTGCATGATGTAGTATACTATAGTCGTTGACATAACACCAATGAAACACCGTTCACTAGTATTACATCCCTCAGAGTGGTACAACAGAAACACAGCAGGTCCAATACATGGCTAAAGGTTACAACTCACTCTATACACAAGATCCAGAGAACACTCTAAGATAAAGAGAGAGAGAAAGAACTTCTTATAAAGAAGAATCAAAGATAAACAACACAAAAACTATTATACTATTAAGACTAGCATCTGAACTATTGGTTTGGCATTGCTGCTATTGCAATACACTAAAGAAATAGGTTCTATGGCTAGAGATTATATTACTATCTAATCAGTAGCTTCGTCTTCACTTGAGTTGATATATATATATATATATATATATATTGACCTTCTTGATTTTATTGAACAACTTTAGCTTTTGATGATGATTCCTGGAGCATAACTTGATGTAGACGCCGTCTGTATTGGCTTCAGAATCTAGCAAGGGTTAAGAAGATACTTTGAGTACGAGCATACTCAACAAGTTCACTAGAAAAGGAGTGTTTGATGCACTATCACTACAGCTACATACCGTAGGTCATTGGCAATGCAAGTTTTCATAAAAATTTCTTAAAAGGTTGCTTTTATTTTGAAAAGCTATGTCCGTCAGCCTTCACGGATTTACCAGAACTTACGTGGAGTTTCTTTCCCGCCGTGTTCGCAGCTCCTTCCCGGAACAGGGAGTAAAAAGTTACAGTTCTTACACTTTGAAGAGGTGCGTTACTTTACCCATGAGAGATCAAATCCTTGTTGCACAACCGGGCAGCTTACCCTTCCACAATTCCATGTTGTGGGGCCCAGTAAATGATCCAAGCCAATCACTGCCCTCTCCGTGACCTCATATGTCTGCACGATCCTTCGGGACCGGCTCACCTCCGTTAAGCCCCCTTTCGGGCAGGCTAAAACCCTGATGAGTTCCCGAAGACTCTATGACCTGGTGATGTCCGGACGAGTACCATTTAAATGGACTATGTCCCTAAACACAATTCATAGATAATCTAGACACCAAAAGTGTGGGGCGTAAGGGTGCCCACCCATATGTTGGATCCGAACAAGGAATCACAATGTCACGTTAAGGTCGTCTTGCCTCCATATGAGAGGAAAATGATACAACTGACTTCTCCGTTCCATTCCAAATCTCATGGTTAACGCGTAATATAAGACGCAAGAATCACTGGCGACATTGGTTGTTAAGTCCTAGATAATATGTACCTTTACCACCGGAACTTTCATAGTGGGTTATTACCTCATGGTAAATAACCTATAATCATTTATTAGGAAAATAGTGTTTTCCGACCTTTTTGAAATGCAGGTGATGAAAACACTTGATTTGCAAAATACTTTACAGAAAATAATCAAAGGACATGAGAAAGTGTGAACTTGACTTTTGTGATTGCAAGATTATGCACTCACGGTCTTCAAGACAATATAAGATCCAATTTCTGAAATCAGCATCATTGGTCCGGTAAGGACTAATGTTTAAAGAAGCAATATGCTCCTATGCATAAGTAATGTGATGCACTTTATAAACGCGAATCCCGGGGATAACGTTGTTCTAGGGTTTGGACACTAGAAATGATTTCTTTAGAATGTGTTGTCCTTTTAGATAAGTTTCACACTTGTGCTTCTTATTAAGGCGTGTGAGTGTGTGTGAAACATCATGTAAAGATAATGATGTACAATAATAAGATATACCATTGAGGTACGCTATTCAAGGAATGCTTATATAAAAATTATCTTATCTTCAAGTTTAACCTTGCAAATAATGCAATTTATAAGGAACTTAAGTGTTAACAATCCTAAGTATACAAGCAAAGGATAAAGTAATGTGATCCAGATTAATTGTCATAGGTTGACTGAAGTGGCAAAACGAATAACTTTTGAAGAAAATATTTCTTTATTAAGGTTTAAACAATCCTTGGTAGTTTTTAGAGTATGGTTGATAGAATGTGATTGGTGTTGTTTATGCTTGCTTGGATAGTTTGGATTTGGGATGCTTTATAACTTAATTACAACAGACCAAAGTTAATTATAAAACATATAACAAAGTTTTTTAAGTCTTATAGTTAAAGTCTTGTAGACTAAAGTTAACTTTAAAAACATGGATGGATTTAAGGTGTAATGCTTATGATATTTGTACCTTGTGTACTTTATAATGTTTCCTTAAAGTTGCTTAAGAATGGCTATTCTTGTACTTAGGAGGTGGTTTCTTAATTTTTTAATGGAATAGAATCATTTATATTTTTGTGAATGAATGATTATGATTTATAATAAAGGTAATAATATTAATTAACTCTATATGAATTCACTATAGTGTTTTGGTATGTTGATAAACTTGTGGTTAGAGTAATGGAAAAGATTTAATTTAGTCACAATCATTCTTGGAGATTTTATATTGGATAAGGATCCTTTTAGAAAATAACCTACACTTATGGTTGAAAGATAATTCAATAAAATTGTATTTATAATGTTTTGAACCATTATGACTTCATATTATTAATATTTAATACTAATATTATTTAATAGACTCCATTGACTATTTTTAGAAATATTAACAAATTTTATCTACCCTTATATGAATTAACAACTAAGGAAATAATTTTAAAGTCAAGTTATTAAAGTGTTAAATTTTTTTATTTACCTCAAAAGTGGAATATTATATTTTTAACATGTAGGTATTATTTTGTGATTATTTTGGTATATTACATTTATTTTTATGATTTATAAATAATAAGATATGATTTTTATAAGATTTATTTCCTTATAAATAATTAATACATAATAAATATTGAATTAAGTGGAATAATAATGTATAATTATAGTTTTAAAGTATTGTTTTTTATTTTTTAATATTTTTGATATTTTATTTATATTTTTTTAATATTTACCAATAGTAAAATATGAATTATCCAAGTTTTATTATTTATAAAATCTTTATTAAATAATAATTATTTAAGTAACTATCAAAATAATGTTTCATAATAGTTTAATGTTATAGATTTTATTTTTCTAAAAAAAGTTCATATATTTTACACATTTTTCTGAATTATAAAACAAAAGTTATTGATTTAATAAGATTTAATGATTTTATTTTATTTCTAGAATATTTAAATTTGGGTTTATATCATTTATTTATTTCCTAAACATAAATAACTTTTTACACCATAGCCAAAGCTACTCTAGGGCACTGACCAGTAGGCCAGTGGCCACATCACCAGCCACGCGTGCAAAGACTAAGTCAAACTGGTGGACTGGGTCAAGGGTGACGCAGGCAAGGCGTCAGTATGACGTCAGTGCGGCCACCACCGCCAGTTGATGGTCGCCGGTGACGATCTACGTCGCCCCAGCAAACGAAACTAGTCTAGTTCGAATCAGCGCAACGTGCTAAACACTAGAGTGGCGGCGCCGCTCGGAAATGGTCATCGGAGCCTCGGCTCCAACGAGCTCCGACGGTGGCCGACGGTGTGCACAAGGTGTGATGGTGATTTACAACGAGATGATGCGATTTAGGGGTACTAGAGAGTTCAAAAACTTACCCTGATGATGATAGAGAGGTCGACGAGGACCGGCGCGGTCGGAGACAAGCACACGGTCAACTTTTCCGGCGAACCCCGACGGAAGGGAATGATAAAGTTGCACCCACCCGAGCTCCCCTTAGTCTATTGATTCTACTAAGATGAAGAGGGGAACATGGCGGTTCTCCTTGACCACTCCATAGGCTCTAAGGTGGACTCTATCGACGGCAATGTGTGGCTCCGGCGAGCTAGGGTTTCGGCTACAGGAGGAATCCTGGAGGAAGGGATGAAATGGGGATAAGTACGAGAGAAATGAGCTCCATGGCGTTCTTATCCCTCCCCGGTGTCGGCAATGCGAATCTTGGCGCAGATGCGATGGCAGATGACATCGCCGGCGTCCAGTGAGCTGCTTCCAGCTGGAGGAGGAAGACGACGACGTCGCTTTCGCGGAAAACCCCCTAGTGATTCTTTTAATTCAACCCGCAGTCCTTCTTCGGTCCCACCAGTCAGCCAGAGAAGAGGACAAGTTGGGTTGTCTACTGGGCCTTTGTAAAGTGAGCGGTAGATAGAGGTTTGAAGAACTAGGCCACGACCAGAAACTATTTTTATTTGTTTTTCTTTTCTAATTTCTGTTTTACTTTTCATATTTGTATTTAATCTATAATTTGAACTTTTCTAACAAATTTTATTTGTTGAATACTTGCAGCAACAATTAATATTGAGTGAGATTTATTTTATGAACCTTTATGATAAATATTTTTATATTTCTTTATTTTATTTATATGAACCCCTTTTTAATATTTTGTAGAATCCTTTGCTATTAATTTTCTTTCTATACTAAACCATGGCTTTATTAAATGATATTTTTTTATTTGTTTTAAAAAACTTAATTCTAGTTAGCTCATAGTTTGGATGTAAGTTTTTATATAATGATCCTATATCATTATTTGATGCATGGTAAACAAAGGAAATTATTTGGTTAATATTACTCCCATCAATTCAGGAAGTACCAATATATATATTCTATTATAATTAACACAGAAGTTAGGGTTTGAATTGTAAGTGCTTACCCTAGAGTTTAGGGTTCTTAATATACTTATGTTCTTTTGTTGATAAAAGTTTATGGCTAAGCATATTGTCTTTTTGTTTGTGATCTTTAATGATATCACATTTTAAAATAGAAAGTGATTAACTAGAATGTCTGGTGGAAAAGAAACGATAAAAATATCTCCTAAACACATATGGTTAAAACAATTGGAAATGTCAGAGATGTGCTTAAGTGATTTGCTATAGGAAATGTTCATATAAAGCATTGTGGAAGAAATATAATTTATCCAACAAATGAGATGGATGTTAAGCTTGATCATAGATTTAGGGTTTAATGTTTACCAAGAATTTCTATCTTCCATAATTCATAATTCTGGACTTCTGATTAAGGAATTTCTTTCCTAGATATACTACTTCTTCCTATCAAGCATCATGGTTAACATGATGAGCTTTACTTCACAAGAATATTCTCATCCACCTTTTATTCCTCTAAACCCATTGATAAACCTAATGAGTTTGACACTAAAGCTTTTCATAATCTTTCACCTATCTAGACTTGGTTATATCAACTACTCTTCTGCTGATAACCTCAAATCCAACAAGTAGCTACTTCTAACTCCATTCCTATTCTTCCATAATTCATCCACCTCTAATATTACTTCAGTAGATGTATTTATAATCAGATACACATCAAATCCTACTTCACCTCAAGTGTTTACTCTTTTTCTAGAGGAAAATATTAACTCTATAATTCAATGTTGCTCTAACTTCATCTTAATCATACAATCTTATCTTTACTTGACTCCAATATCTCATTTTAGAGTTCAATCATGTTTTACCCACCAATGTTACTTATGCGTGATATAAGCATTCAATCTTGGCGAGTAAAGCCTAATCATTATAACCTTTTGATCCTATATGGTTTAGGTTTCCAGTTGGCTAATCAAGGCTTTCATTCTTAGAACATTATAGTTGTATTATAATTATCTTCTGTTTATCTCTATTGAACTAAAAGATATAATTCATTGAGTATACATACTTGATCCCATAAGATTACTCCTATTAACTATCTTTAATATTCATCCTTGTAATATTTACCTCAGATACCCTTTTATCATTTCAGGAGTGAGTTAACTCCATCAATAATCATATTGATTTTATTCACTTCCAACACTCCCATCCTAAGGATGATATTTATATCTAGCATTACCATCTACCTCTTCCTACTTCTTTTTCTAAAGGACTTTAAATGAATGCTATGATAAGGATAAGAGTTAATAGCTCTAGTATTGATAGTTTAAGAATTGGTGAATCAATAGATGATTACTCAACTTTGATGAACAACAGATATAAGAATATGATTCAATAGAGATGATAAGGGTTGATATGGAAAGAAAGATATATGGTGAATGATCTTGACTTGGTTTCTTTCCTACTCCATCTCACTAAAGAGTTAAGGTTAGGTATTACCATGATACTCATAGTAAGAATAGATAAGAATAAGATAGGTCAGGATTAGTTATTACATTCTTATAACTTGAGTTGTAGTCTTAACTTGGTATTCATGAGTTGTTGTGATGAATATTATGATATGGTCCCTTAAGGATCAGATATTAATCATTAAGTAGTGCATTAAGATTGAATTTAATTATATTTGATCTACCCTTTAGATCAAATCATGTTCCCCCAAATTAGGTTTTAGCAAAAGTCCTATTGAAACTTATCGCAGTTAACTTGATGATCTACTTTAATTCCAGCTTCAGTCACTTTGACAAGTTTTGTTCAAAAGCGCGAAAATTATTTGGATTTTCTATGCATGCAATGCACACATCTGGGTTCAGCTTATTTCTAAGCTCTAATGCTGGGATGTTACATTTGGTTTGCCTTAAAAGAAAAAATCCAAAAAGATTTTGCTTTGTTTGGTTTGCTTTGTTTTTGTTTGGTTTTCCTTTGTTTGCTTGTTTCTAAAAAATCAAAAACACCAAAAATATTTGTTGCTCTTCTTTGGTTTTGTGAGTTCTTTGTAGGGTTTAGTCGTCCTCGGTGGATATTGGTTTTCATGTTAATTATTCAAGTCACACAAGTGAAGGGCAATAATGAAGATTAAGACAACTCGAGGTGTGGTAAGAGGCTGGTAACGAACTCTATTTGTTTTTCATTTTTGTACATATACTCATTATTGTTAGCATTCTTAGCCTGTTTGTGTAAGGTGTATGTCATTATGGATGCTTAGTAGTTCTTGCTTGTCTATGATTAGATCCAGCTTGCTAATAGTTTGTAGCATGTCATATGAATGTTTGCTTCAATTGTTTTATTCATATTTTGGTATGACATTGTGGTATCCTCCTCTGACTGTTCATGTGAATCGACTTGGCACATGCTCACGCATGCATATGACTAATCAATAGTCAGTAAGCCTCAATGATTTATTTTGCCTCAGAGTTCTTGTATCACTTTCATGCCATAATTAGTCCTGTTTTGTTGCAAGCATGATTATGACAGGTATTTCTCTCTCGTTTGTCGCTCTCTCTCTCTCTCTATTGCTAGCCTTCACTTGCACTGAGTATGTGCTCCACCTGTGCTTCCAACTCCCCAAAACCAATATTGCCAGTTGTGTTCACCATACCTACCTATTAGCATCATTTGCTACTTCAGTGCATATTTTATATATGTCGTGTTTTTTTCCAAAATAAAATGTTTGTCTGTTTTGAGAAAGTTATTAGTAAATCTCTCACGAACTTGATGACACACTTTATTCATTGCGCTTAATAATCTTGAACCATTGTGACTAGTCCATGAAATTTATATGATTTCTTATTATATGCTGGGAGTCAGCAGAACCGTGTTGTCACGGAGAACGCTTTCAATACATGTTGGATATCTCATACAGTTGATACTTTGCTCTTTTGTTTACGGATGTCGACCATGTGAAATAAAAGGGGAGGTTGTGAGTTCATGAAGTTTATACAATGTGTTAGAGAAACGCCTGGGCCGCTAGCCTAAGCCATGCCTAATCATGGTGGAAACTTGCAGCATCACTGTAATGAGCATCTAGGAAGCATCCTCAATAAAAAAGCTATGCATATGGTAAATAAAAAGATTGTTGAGATGCTCATTGTCTGCTTGCCTTGTCATTTTGGTTATGGGAAAGCTCTTGTACCATGTGCAAGGGGTGCCCCGTTGGCGGTTCTCGATGATATGCATGTATTTACAATGACAAGAACTTTCAGGTGACCAAAGTTGAATAGCATGCGGAGCGGACCTCGTACTCAAGGGACTTGGGATTTACAGTCTATGATCTGTCAAGCATATGATTCGGAGTGGACCTCACTTTCACTTAACCACATGAAGATGCCTATGATAGGGGCAATGAGAGCTCAAAGCTAACGAGTACCTTCCTTTCAGCATTAGGAAGCCTTTCAAACCTTCACAAAACCGTTTTCACAATTTTGTTGAGTCACCACTTATTCTACGAGCACCTTCTTGAGAGCATAGTTGTCATTCTTGTGTTTGTTCCAAAACTTGGTTAATTATGTCATGACTTTGATGCTTGTATCTCTGATATATTTACCTCTAGTCTTCACTTGAACTTCAGAGGTGCCTTGTCATTCATATTGTTCTTTTCAAACAAAGGCAAGCGAGATACCACTCTATCATACCTTATTATGAGCATTGCAATGTTGCTTATATTTATGTTTCATGCTACTTATTATTACTGAGTTGGTTTCTCTTCATAGCTTGCAATGACTATTGAGTAGCCTTAGTAGCATACTCCTTATTATGAATTGTCTAAGCATCTACTCCTCTGCTGAGAATATATACACCATATAAAGCAAAGTGTTCGTGAAAGTTCTTTTATCGCACTCAGTTTTCAACTGAATTGCTTGAGGACAAGCAATAAGCTAAGCTTGGGGGATTTGATACGTCCAAAACGTATCTACTTTCTCGAACACTTTGCTATTGTTTCTTCTCTAAACTTGTGTGATTTGGATACAACTAACACAGACTGATGCCGTTTTCAGCAGAATTACCTTGGTGTCTTGTTTTTGTGCAGAAAATCAACTATCAGGAAAAATCCCGTAAAATATGCCAAAAACTATTTTTCACCAGAAGATCCACGGAGCCAGAAGGGGAGACAGAGGGGAGGCCTGGGGGGCCCAGACCCACCCCAGGCACGGGCCCACCTGACCCCGCGCTTGGAGGGGGTGCGGCCACCCCACGCAGATCCTCGGCCTCCCTCTACGCCTATAAGTTGCCTTTCGACCTAAAAACCGAGGGAGGGGTTCGATGGTTTTCCAGAAAGAGTTCCGCTCCGCCGCCGCCACCAAAAACCAAGATTCGGATCCAGAAACTCCGTTCTGGCACCCTGCCGAGACGGGGAATTTGGAGAGGATCATCTCCATCGTCATCACCAACGCATCTCCATCAACCACCGATGTTTCCCTCATCCATGAGTAAGGAATCCCCCGCTGTAGCCTTGGGGATGGTAGGGATTGGATGAGTTCTATCATGTAATCGAATAAGATCTGTTAAGGCATAGTGCCTAGTATCTCTATTAGTGCTATTTGACTTTGTTGCAACTTGTTGTGCTTAATGCTTGTCACTAGGGCCCGAGTGCCATGATCTCAGATCTGAATTTATTATTGAATTATAATGATAATATTGTTTGTAATCTTATCTGCAAGTTGTGTACACATATCATTGTCCGGATTCAAAAGCCCCAAAGTGACAATAATTGGGACAACCAGAGGGGATGACTATGGTGTGAGGATCACATGTGTTCACGTAGTGTTAATGCATTGCTACGGTGCTCTATTAAAACGAGCACCTTAATTGCCAGTAGTTTTCTAGAGGCCCCGCTGCCACGGGCTGGCTGGACAGAAAATATTGTGCAAGTTCTCAATGCGAGCACGTATAACTATATTTGGAGCACATGCCTATGATTTTTTAGTACTTGGATGCTTGTTATTATTAATCTGCAATGCCCTAGATCTTAAAGTTACATGTTTAGACTCGTCCATGCAACGCCCGTCCATCCATCCCTATGCCTACCGCGCTTAAATCCTACTGTTACCGTTACTGTTACTATTGCTAATGTTTCACTGTCGCTTTTACTGCTGTTGTTGCTTTGCTGTTGCTACTACAAACTGTTGCTACTGATAAACTTCTGTGAGCAAGAACTATTTACAGGTGCAGCTGAATTGACAACTCAGTTGTTAAGGCTTACAAGTATTCTTTGGCTCCCCTTGTGTCGAATGAATAAATTGGGCAATACTATCCGCAAAGACTGTTGCGATCCCCTACACTTGTGGGTCATCAGTCACGGAAAACCTATTTACAGTCTAAAAAAGTAGCCAAAAAGAATGAACCCTATAAATTGGACCTATATTGAGCGGGGCCCACCACTAGACCACCACTTTTTTTCACTCTTCCTTCTTCCTCCAGTGATCCCCGCGCCATGGTCATCCCCGCGCGAGCAGCCAGCGGGGGCCGTCGCCGCGCAACCAGCAAGGGTCGCCGCCCCGCGCACCAGTGAGGGGCCGCCGCTGCCTCGCCTGGCCGCTACCTCGCCAGCGAGAGCTCGCCGCCGCGCCGCCCACCTCCCCTCCCCGCCCCTAGCCGTGGTGTGGCCATGCCGCCGGTGCCTCCCGTCGATTTGACTATTTTTCGGCGGAATCAGCGAATTTCTGGCCATGCTCCAACAAATTTTCAACGGCGGTCTGGTGAACTTTTCGGTGTTAACCAGTTAGAGGTGCGTGTAATATCGGCTCAGTTTTGCCTCCCAGGCCGAGTCTACAAAGATCGAGTGAATGGATTCTCTGGGCCCTATAAACGGTTTAAGGATTGTCCCCGGTTTACAGGCTTTGCTAGAGCGCTCGACTTTGATCAAAATCGTAACCGTCACTTTTTTCATGAATTTGACCGGTTTTAGGGGGTTCGCTCTAGGACCATTGCCCATTCTTTATCTCTCCCACCTCTTTCCCACCTACGGCACACTCCTTCCAGCTCTCCCCTGACCTCGTGGCGCTGCGCGCCAAGCTCGCCGGCCCGCACCTCCTACCTCCCCCCTCCCACTTGGCCTCCCCGACCTCGCCGCCCTGAGATACTCTTGCCTCGCCGGGCGCCGCCCCGCCGCCGAGCTCACCGAGCTCCGGGAGGCACACAAGGTGGGTTCCCCAGCCTTCTGCTCCGTCGCCTGGCCCCCCGGTGGGCAGCACGTCTTCACCGCGTCCGCAGCCGCCTTGCCTCCCGCGCCGCCGCGTCTCCCGCCGCGTGTCCATTCCCCTGTCGCCGCGCCATGCGCGCCTCGCCTGGCTCGCCTCCCTGCACGCAGACAGCAGCAGCACGCGCACACGCGCACCTGCTGCAGCACCTCTGTTCCTATATTTTCCCCGTCCTCGACAGCCCTTTTCGGATGCTGGTCTTCACGCGCCTACATACTCGGCATCTTCCTCTTTCCTATGCATCAAACCTCGCCCGAATCTGAGCCCTGTAGCTCTCAAAACCATCCGAGGAAGTTGGATGTTTTCTACCACGTCGCAGTCAAATATTCAGTTCCTGTCCGACAGTTTGCGCTGTTGTTTTTCCCTCTGTTCCCATCAACCTCACCACCTCCTCAATTGATAACCCTTTACATGGTTCTCTCCTCGATGTCCCAGCTCTGATAAGCATCAAACCGTTTGCAAAACGGAGCAGCAGAACGCTCGCAATCTTCTGGTGAAAATCGATCGAGCTAGCAGTTTCCGCGCGATAAAAATTCAGATTCTTCATTCCACTCCCTGCCTGGCCACCCGTCCTCAATGTGTTTGGTGAAATGCTAGAAAAAATAAATATAGTATAAGGATGTGACTAGGTCCATCACCCCCCATAAAAAATTGTTAGCCGGCGCCCCCCATACGAGCAAAAAATGCTCCCGCCGTGCTAGGACAAGTGGACATGCTCTTATGCTATCATCGACAGACACGTACATACACTAGTTGGACAGTCCAACAAATGTCAATTACACAATCTTGATGAAATATCTAACGTTCTGATGTCATTGCTCTCATAATTATTCAGCAATGTTGTCTAGAAAAACACAAAATAAAAGTAATGATCTACTTCCCATGGAAAAAATATAATTACCCCCTTGTAACAAGGAACACTGGAACAGCCAAAAACATGAATTTGTCGGCATCAAACAAACAACTACAAGAGGAAATCATAGCGAACTAAAGCCCTGAACTCGACAAATAAATCTTCGAGCACTCAAATCACGAAGTTCAAAGGGTGTATATATGAGTATTAGTATACTACAAATTAATATCTTGGGCACTACTACCGCCTTGCTCACATATGGAAAAGGACATATGTAGTGCACATAGATATTGTAACATTTCATAATTTCAAAGCACTCTTTGTGGGTATCTATCAATCTATCTGTCCACCGAAGGTACTTTCCTTACTAACCGTATCAATAAAATTAAGATGAATATCTTCTCTAGAAAAATTTCATGCATTGAGTCAGGTTACCTTCTTGTCATGGACAGTGTGCATTTTCTCTCCCTACATATACCTAGCAAAATGAGTGTCCCATGAAGTGAAGCTAGCAAACGAAATATTTTGCGTGGTCCATGAAGTGAAGCTAGCAAACGAAGTCCTATATTATTTTTACTTGCCTTGTGTAGAATTGTGTATCCCTTTCACCCAAGTTCCACACACGCAAGTGCAGGGGAAATTTAGGAATGTGACAACACCTTCGGTATGAGAGATATTGGGCAAACAATTCAACCGAGTATGGTTGGTAGAACTGCAAACTACGGGTTTCTTGGACTACGAACTGGGAGTTTCTCTTCTGAAGCGATCTAACCCGTTAAAGATTAGATCATATGTTTATAGTGCTAGTCTCTTGGATCGATTAGCTCGCATACACAGTTTCGATGTATAAAAGAGTATCAATGCATCACAATATTACAATGTATGATCCAAGAATATAATTATTACAAAGTTGCTTAGCTCACAGCTAGCTCAAGTAACATAGTTCAAATAAAGTAAACAATATAGAGCTCCAACGCACCACAGGCAACACGCTAAGTGGAGATTCGCAATCTAAACGATAACCTTACTCGTCGTCGGAGTAACCTATAACATAAAAAGTTACAGCCACGAATAATCAATACATTTGAATTATACTGGCAAGATGTCACTGTTATGTGGACACAATTGATGACCTATCATATACATGCATACTCTAGCTAGTGGAGTTTAGGCAATTTGTGGAAGCAATATTTAGTCCTACCTTTCTAAATGAAGTTTTAGTTCTTCAAAATAACTAAGAATAGCTAGAGTCACTCGAGAGCTCCTAATATAAACTATGGACACATTGAGTCACTCAATTGCTCCTATAACCCATTAAGTTCACCCATCAAGTTTTAATAGAGAAATTGGAATGAATGAGATTTTTTAACTACATCAAGAGAAGTTACTCATAATTGTCCATTACGGGGACACGGCTAAGTACTTAGTTGTTAAACCATCTGCAGAGGTACACTTTACCCACAAGACCCAATCTACCCTTTTTGAGAGAAGACGAGGACGAGATCTTTAGGAAAAAAACTCATGAGCCAAACCTCGGACCGTACAATCCTATACACACCTATATCTGGTAGTCATGGTAGGTCACAATCCATAACTTACTCAGTCAAGTCAGAGCCCATATGACATGTGGTTGTACATGAAAAATACTTATCATGGCCGTCTATTATTTCTTTGAAGCCTAGGTGGTCATATTATCTCTTTGAAGCCTAGGTGGTCATCCCCACTATAATCCCCACTCGATGACCCAATCAATTGTCATTCCACCTAGGAAATTCATTGATTAAGTGGTTTTCAGTATAACAAAACATAACTTCAATCTTAGATAGTATCATGAAAACCACCCACGAAAATAATAGCATGGCTAAGCATCTATAGTATGATATTATCGCTATCAAGGAATCAACATGGGTCTATGAAAATTCTATTGGAAACTCACACCATAGCATAGCATAGTATATAAAAAAACATTTCCTACACATGCAAACTACTGGAAACTAAATGCATAGGAAACAATAGGAGATTTATGATAGTGACACTTGCCTTGATTGAAGTTCTTGTTCACACAATCGTTGCAATCATAATAATCGCACTCCCGGAAATCTATCGTGAAAAAAGAAATAAATACAATCAGCAAACAGTAGCACAACACAACAATACATTATGTATGCATACTGGAAAAGAAAACGAGATCAAAAGCTTCCAATAGGCACTTTCTGTTAAATAAATAGGCTTATAATAGGTATTAATGGAATCTAAAAGAATTTGGTATTAAAAAATTTCATAAAATTTTGGTAACCATGCTACTGGATAGATATTTTAAGTCATAACCCATTGCAAAAGGTTTTAGGTCAAAATACTTTGCGGATATTTTTATAGAATTAAAATATTACATTACACATTTTAAAATACTCAAAAAATAATGATACTTTAAAATCATAATTTTATTATTGAAGCAAATAGTACTCATTTTTCTAAATCCAAGAACATATTATTTGTATTTTTCTGATCATGATTCGATTTTATATGAATTTTACAAGGTTAATACGATTTTCTGCCTATTTTCCTATTCTAGAAATTCAGGAGAATATTCTATGGAATATGCCTGCTGACGGGCGAGATGACTGGCACGTGGGTGCCGACGCAGCGTGGCATGGTTGCGCGCTACTCGTCAATACCTCTTCGTTGATCTATTCTAATCGGAGTCGTCCGCGGGCGATCGGACGGGTGCGAAGCGTAGCTTTCGAGCTCACCGGCAGTAGCGGTGGTGGACGACGGTGGCGGCGGTGGGAGGTGCTCCGGCGGTCTCCTGGATGGGCTATATGGTCCACGTGATGCGGGAGAGGACGACGAGCTCCCTGGCGACCATGGCATCGACTTTCTCTTTCCCAGTCGATGACAAGGAGCGAACTAGGGCAGTTGGGGGCGGTGAACTCCGGCGGCGTCTGGAGATGGCTCTAGTGTTCATGTGGAAGAGGGGATGTGGTCAGAGGGCGCGATGCAGAGAGGAGAAGGTTTCTCAAGCTCGATCTACGATCTCCAATGGTGCCACAGTGGCGAGGTGGGGCGAGCTTCGATTGGCGGCTAGGGTTTACTAAAAATGAAAACTCGCACGAGTGGAGTGCAGGAATTTTTATAGGGGTTTTCTTCAGCGTGGTGAACTAGTATTTCAACAGAAATTGGAAGAATTTCCCGGGATTTCGCTTGGGTACGGGTGGAGTTCGTCCTGTGCTTGCCCAGGTTAAGAGAATAGGAGTGACATACGGGTCCCGCGTGTCAGCGAGAGGGAGAAGGGAGGCGGGCTGGCTGCAAGCGGGGCTGCGGGCGGGCTAGCTAGGGGTGGAATCGAGCCGAGCCGAGCCGGCTCGTGGCTCGGCTTGATCAGGTTCGGAAAAAATCGAGCCGAGCTAGGCTCGGCTTGGTACTCCAAATTTTCTAAAAGTCAGGCTTGAGGCTCGCTCGATTAAGCTCGAGGCTCGCTCGATAGGCTCGTCGAGCCAACACTTCACCCAGACGACGGACAACCTCCCATGCGATTCCCTTATCCCCTGACACACCTCGATGTCCCATCGCGCTAGGGCCGGTGCCGTCACGCCGCCACAACCAACGTCGGCCGCCTTGTTCCCCTCATCCCCATCTCCTCCCAGGATCCACACCAACCACGAGCCTCTTCTCCATTGCCAGCCAGCTCTGCTCCGGCATGCCCTGCCGCTCAGCTCCGGCATGCCCTGCTGCTCAGGAGCTGGAGTCAACGGATTTGGAGGCATGGAATCAGGCGAGGGTACGGGCACATCATGGGATCTAGAGTTCAGGGTGCTGTGAGGTCCTGCAATTCGTGGAGCTCGCGGCAGGGTCTCTGTCCAGGGCAAGTGCGCTGCTATGGAACAAAGCTGGATGGGCTGTTGACTTCTGAATACGTTCCTCTCCCCTCACCTTGAAATCTGAATCATCAATGCTAGGTACTCTAAATGCTAGGATCCATAAGCATGTTGCGTTGTTGTCTCATGTTTAGATTTTGTTTACTTATCTCCCTCTAATCTGTATGTGTTGTATGCACGAATCTATTGTCGTGTTTGGCTAATTTTTTTTCTAGCACTGGCCAACGGGAGAGACATTGCGTGGACATACCTTTCAATAGTTGATGAGTGTACAGATGTTGAACAACCGATTAGTCAATAGTTGGAAGAAGCTTATTTTGAATCAAGTAGATCTATGTGCATGTGTTTATGATGTATAACAAGTACTGTTGGATTAAGTTGATCTGTGTTGTGAACTTGTGGTGTATGCTAATGTTATGGTTATTGGTATTTTATGAAACTTGTTATACTATGTTATGGATGCATTCATGATCAACTGTTGTTTACAATTGTGAATTGATACATTTTTACAAAGATTATGACGGAATTTTTAATTACACCGAGCCTTCGAGCCGGCTTGCGAGCTTCATCGAGCTGGCTTGTCGAGCCTCGAGCCTGAGTAGAAGGGTTTAGGCTTGGCTTGACCAACCTCCGAGTCAAACCGAGCCCGAGCCAAACCTTATCGAGCCCGAACCAAGCCTCGAGCCTCGAGCTTTGTGTCCACCCCTAGGGCTAGCGCTATGTTGTGTGCGATAGTAAGAGTAGGAGAGGAGTTGGGCCAGCCATGGGCCTATGTGCGTCGCCCGTGGGACGCTGTCTGTGAGCTGGTCCGGCTAGACACACTACTCTATTTGTTTTTTATTTATTAATTTTTATTCTTTTCATTATTTCTTTTGTATCTTTTGTTCTTGAACTCATATTGAGTGAAACAAGATTATACAGGTTTGTAAAAATAAGATGAACACTTTTAGGACATTGGGTACACATAATCCTGTCCAAAAAGAATATGAAATATATATTTTCTTTGAAAACCTTAATAGATGCAAGAGGAGATTTCAAAAACGAATTTGATAAAAAGGGTTTTGAAAAAAAGAATTTTTTGCATGCTGCTTGATGCAATGCACATGAATCATATGTACTTTCCTATTCTAAAAATCTGGGATGTTACATCTTATGCAAAATAGAATGAGAAATCTTGTCATGGAGCAGTTTCTCTCTCCTTGAAATTATGTCTCTATTCCACACAGTTCTCATGTACACAGCAGAGGAAATGTGCGCTTGTGTGTCTGTCGTGAGATTGCAACATTTCAATATGCAATACCTTAAGAATCATGTGCATTCAGGCATATCATATTGCAATTTTGCAAATAAATATCTTCTTGCAGCAGCGGCAAGATAATCATTCAAATTGACACAATCCACAAATGAGCATATTATTATTTCACACTTCCAGAGTAAGACAAGTACAAGGTCTGCAGAAGTATATACTGCGTGCTTCATACAGAGCATCAGTGGCTGGTCAATGTACACATGTACAATACAAAGATAATTCCTGGTCCATAAAACCCTACAAAAAAAGTAGGTTGGTTCAGAAACTTGATGAAAAATTGTATAGAATCATAAATCAGTAGAGATGGAAGTTTTAATTATTTACTTAATGTCACATAGCATGGTTGTAGATGAAGATGCAATAGAAAGTTGGAGAGGAACGTCCCCTTGTGTTCCAACATGATTTGTGAATAAAGAGAACAATGGCATCCTGTCTTATTTAGAATTATATATCACATCATCTATTTAGTAATGTACCAAATAGAATAATGAGCCATTTTTGTATGGGTCCGGTGGCCAAACACCCCACTGTCATGAGATCAGATGTTTCCTCATTAATAAATGTCAGACATGGATTCATAGGGTCATAACTACGCTTGCCCATTTAGGTTATCATAGACAAACATATGTGTACACTAATTGGAAAGACGAATAAATCTTAGTTGCACCTGCTATTGTAGTTTTCATAATTATTCAGGAATGCTTTCTAGATAAACCAAAAGTAAAAGCAATGATCAACTGCACATGGAAAATTTCTAATCATGGAAAATTATAACTACCCCCCCCCCCCCCGGCGGAGGAGACTCCGGGAGGTGACATGAGGTCCCAAGACCGGCGGCGGTCTGATGAGTGCAGCAGCACCTCATTGGGAGACCCCAAGAGGATGGTATGATAAGCACAACAACAAGTTTTCCCTCAGTTAGAAACCAAGGTTATCGAACCAGTAGAAGGAAGGAAACGACTCAAAGGTGTTACCAGCAACTTGGATACCTGCACAACACAAACTCAAGACTTTGCCCCAACAAATCAGTGAGGTTGTCAATCTCACCAGTTTGCTGTAACAAAGGATTAACTGTATGGTGTGGAAGGTAATAGTGGTTTGCAACAAGTAAACGGTAAACAGTGGAAGATGTATCAATGGTAAAGATTGGGCCGAGGTCCATAGTTCACTAGAGGTGTTCTCCTTAGATAAACAAACATGTCATGAAGGGTAAACAAATTACAGCAGGGCAATTGACAGGACTGAGCAAGGCATAACAATGCAATACTAGACATCAAGATCCTATGAGATTCGATTGGGCAATACAACAAGATACATAGACCGTCATCCAACTGCATCTATGACTAGAAGTCTACGGTGACCCAGCATACCACTGCATGTGTAGTACACTATAGTCGTTGACATGACATCCACAGAACACCGTTCCGTAAATATCACATCCCTCAGAGTGGTACAACAGAAACATTGCGGGTACATATTACAAACATACACACTTTATTATTATTACAATAACGGAAGTTCAAGACTTCCAAAAGATTCAACTTACAAACCAAAATATAAGTGTTTTAGCGGAAGTTTCAAATTTAAAACTTAAACTCCAAATTGAGCTCAACAACTTATTGCTATATATTGTTCGTGTTGCTCGGCTCAAGTGGCTACTAGAACTATAGTAATTATTCGGACTCTTGGAACTCTCCTCCGTAGATGATGTCGTAGTCCTCCCCTTCTACAGCTCCATACAGGTTGCGCTCTTCATAGAATACCTCCTCTTGACTCTCAGATGCATACATTGGGGTATCTTCGGGATTCTCAGAGTGTAAGCAAGGATTCAAAGGAAAGGATGAGTAACAGCGTTACCCAGCAAATTCGTTATATGCAAGGTAGGAAGTTTGATGCTCTAACTACGACCTCGGATTATAAATACTCTATGACCTAGTGATGCCCGGAATAGTACCATTTACATGGACTATATCCCCAAACACCATTCATAGATAATCTAGACACCAAAAGTGTGGAGCGTAAGGGTGCCCACCCATATGTTGGATCCGTACAAGGAATCACAACGTCACGTTAAGGTCGTCTTGCCTCCATACAAGAGGAAAAAGATACAGCTCACTTCTCCGTCCCATTCCAAATCTCATGGTTAACGCGTAATATACGGCGCTAGAATCACTGATATCATGGGTTATTAATCCCTAATTGTTCATTATTATTGCAATTAGAACCCTAAGTTCTATTGCTCCATCATATCATCACTTAGGATGATATCTAAGATTTAGTATCTTGAGAAAATAATGTTTTCTTATTCTATAATATAGATGATAACACACAATTTTCAAATACTTTGATAAAGACTCTTCAAAGGACATGAGCAAGTGATAAACTTGCCTTGTGATTGCAAGGTAGTGAAGTATGATGCTTGCACTGGACCATGAGCTTCTATGTCTACAAAAACATCATTATTGCCCGGTAAGGACAATATTTGAAGAAGCACAATGATTATGCAAAATTAATGTAAAGCATTATTTAACTTTATATGTATTCTTCCCCATTATTTAAATTATAGGGAAAAAACTCTTTTTAATAATTAAGGATTTATAAATATTAATTCCTATAATATTTATTGAATATTGTACTCTTTTATTTTAGTTCCATTTATTTGAATTTTATTGATTTAATAATTCTTTCAAGAATTATTATTTGAATACCAAAAATTGTTATTAAATATTTGTTTAATATTTTTTCTAAAATACTACAATATTAATATATAATGAAAGTGATTTTCATTTATTTTTATCATCTTTCAATAATTTTGTAAAATTCCATAAGGAATATTTAATTTACAAAATTCTTAATAAAATTTATGTCTTAAATTTTATTTCTTAATTGATTTGGATATTTAGATTATTGTGAATCCAAAAATATTTTAATTATATTTTTTGGATTTTTATTTTATTTTCTGGGATTTATTTAAGTTCAGGGGCATTTTGGTCTTTTTCCATGTATTAAAACGGGCTCTAAATGATTTGGGCTGACTGTTTGGTTTTATTGGGCCCTTGTGGCCCAGCAGGGCAAAGTCAAAACAATTCCCCGAAGGGTCTTCGCCTAACCCAGCCCATCACTCTCTGTCTCTCTCTCTCGAGCTCACCTCTCTTCTTCTCCCTCGACCCCGTGGTCAGTGGTGTCACCGCCGGCGATTCACGTCGTCGTGGACCTCACTGGCCGCCGCCGTGGTGCAGGATGAGGTTGTCGGTCCCGCTCTACCCTCCTGTCCAATACGATTTGGACCTGGAGCCCTCTTGTGGCTAGATCGATTCCATTCCGAACCCTAGGGTTCAGGTGGTGTTGGTGCTGATGCTGCCGCTGCTGTCGGGTGCCGTGGTGATGCTCCTCGCCCCCAGGCGTGGCTATGGTCACTGTAGTGGCGTTGTGTGGGTTACAGCGCCCCCTTGGGGTGCTCCCCGTGCTGCCATGTTCGTCGGCCTTCTCTGCTTCCTCTTCTAATCTACAGCGAGGACCTTCGGTAAGTTATTCCTCTCCCTCTCATGCTCTCTATGCTAGGCCATCCCATGCTAGATGTTGGTAGTGGCCATTCCTGGTTACTGTCCTATCCTGATTAAGATGATTGGTCCTGCTTAGGGTTCATACTCTCCCTGTGGAGTAGATATCTGATGAGTTCGATCAAGTTTTGATGGCCCCTAAGCATGCTAAGTGATTGTTAGTTGTGGCTTGTTGTTTATGATTAGCTGTGGTGATGCTAGTGGTTTACCAGATGATTCTATGGATTAATTTTTTTATATGATTCAGATGGTAAAGTTGCTCTAGAAGCAATACTTGGGAAATCTAGTGGTTTTAATAACTCACCACTATCGTTACTTGGTTAATGACAGTGAGTGTTGTGTGATGAAGTCACTGTATTAGTACTGTTGGCTTAGGAATTCATATATAACTTGAGATCAAATGGTCTCTTATAGTGAAGATATGTATATGGATTTTCTTGATTATGATTCTTGTGATGTCAGGAAAATGATTTATAGTTGGTTGGTTGAATCTGTGAAGATTAGATGCTTAACCTGCTTAGTTTAGAACTGTTCTTGTGACACCATCCTTGTATGGCACACAAGATCATATTCTATAACTTGGTTTGGTTTTGTTCAAGCTTAAAATTAGCTTGGCATTATAAATAAGTGGAATTCTCTTTCCTTGCATCCCTAGAACCCATGATGTTGGTCTGAGGTTTAGGGATTAAGCCTTTGTCTTGTTGTTTCTCATGGATTGGGTTTGGTAGTGATATCAGCTACTGTTTCTTGAATCAAAGTTGGGAAAAGATGATTGTAAGCTTGATATCTTATATAGATCCATAAGACTAAATTCTAAGGTGCTACTCCTATTTAAGAGATGTGCCTAGAGATTTAGATCTTGTCTATATTCATCCTTGAATTGAAATATATCTTGATAACTTAGATCAATGATGTGGTCCTGAGATCTTAGTTGGATCTTTATAATTTTTTGATTACTTTTAGTGTTTAAAAGTTCAGTGATAGATTCACCCCACTTGGGTGCTTTCTGAGAATTTGAGTAAGAGACAGATCATGAATACTTGTCTAATCTTAGAGAGATAGATCATAGGATGGTCTATTTTACTCACCACACTCAGTTGATGTTGGGGTTGCCAGTGGTTGATCTTGTGGTAGCTTGATATGGTGCTCTCCTGGTATTTCCAGCTCCTAGCTTGTCCTTGATCTAGCCCTTCACCTCTTGGTCCTGATGGCTTGATCTTGGTCTTGCTATCCACCTGATCCACCCCTCCTTATGTCACCATTTTGGTGATGTGATCCAAGGTTTTGATTGGTCTGGTCTATCTTGGCTTTGGCTTGGTTTAGCTGGTGGCTGATGTGCTTGGTGTGTAAGAACAATGGAATGGTGTGGGTTAGCTTCCCAGGGTTGTGATGAGCAATTTTGTGTGATTGTCTTGTTGTTGTGGTGCTGACAGCACACACCATGTAGTTTGGTGTGTGTGCTGCCTGTGTGCCTGCTGTACACCTTGTGGATATGCTCTGAATTTAAAATTTACTTTTACCAAGTTACCTTTTACTTGGCTGGTGAAACTTGCCCCTCCTTGCTGTTTATTTGACTTATGGCTTAAAATTATGAAAGATATATGCTTTCATATTGGTGAAACTTGCCCCTTTAAAAGATTACTCAATGATGAATCTTGAACAGTGCACTTCACTATCAATTATGAGAGTAATATAATTTTAACCTTAACTTTCTTTCTTCTTTGTTTGTGTTAATTTTGCAGGTACTAGACTTGGGAATTCAAGATTTTAGTTTAGGTTTTCTTCTTTATTTGTAGAATAGTCATATGTAATATTTCTTTATTCTTTTGTAATTTTAGTTTTATTCTTTTGTAATAAAGATTGTACTATTATTTAATAAAGAAATATTATTCTTCTATTTAATTACTATTGTAAAGGTTGTTGCTTATTTCAATAAGTTACATTTGTGTAACTTATTTATTGAATAAGATTTTGAAATGAACATTCTTATTTTTAATTGTTTTTCTTTATATAAAGTTTGAACTGCTAATTATTAACCCTTGACTAAAACATAATATTCAAAAATAATTTCAAATCCTTTTGAACTATAAATTTAACACTCAGGTTTAAATTCAAATTTCATTTCCCAAAACACTCTAATCCACAAAGATCATATCAAAGTCTATAACAATCATCCTCCAAGACTATACCTAATCTCAAAGCATGAAAGAAACTTTGATCACTTTAGGTTTTTATTTGGCGAAAAATTTACCCACATTTTTACAGATGAATGCATGCACTATCACAGATTCTTAAATCTACCCTTCGTTAGTTCCTAAATGCTGGGATGTTACAGACTTCCACCATTAAATTAAACTTCATCCGAAGTTTGTTGAGATGTACCTGAATAGTTCTGGATAGGATTTTCTTAAATCCTCTTCTTTCTCCCAAGTGGCTTCCCTTTCAGGGTGATGTTCCCACTGTATCTTGCAATACTTGATTGTCCTATTCCTCAACCTTTTCCAGTTTTCTTCCAAAATTTTACAGGGATTTTCAACATAGGTCAAGTCTGATTGTAGTTCTATCTCTTGATGTGTCATTGCATCATCTGGAACTTTTAAACAATTACGAAGTTGTGACACGTGGAAAACATTGTGCACTTGAGCCAATCTTGATGGTAACTCTAAAGCATAAGCTATAGTCCTGTTCTGACTCAATATCTTGAATGGTCCGATGTATCTTGGACTCAATATTCCTTTAACTCCGAACCTTTTCACCCCTTTCATTGGACTTACTTTCAAATATACCATGTCTCCCACTTATGGATGCCATGATCTTCGACTTTGATCAGCATAACTTTTCTGTCTACTCTGAGCTATTTTCAGTATATCCTTGATTTTATCAATGATATCTTGTTTTTCCTGAATATAGTCTGGCACAAATTCCTTGCTGCTTCCAGACTCATACCAACATATTGGTGATCTACACTTTCTTCCATACAGAACTTGATATGGAGCTGCCTTCAGACTACTCTGCTAGATATTATTGTAGGAAAATTCTGCCAATGGTAGATGATCTTCCCATGTACCTCCAAAATCTAATGCACAAGCTCTTAACATGTCTTGTAGTATCTGATTTGTTCTTTCTGTTTGGCCTCCTGTCTCTGGATGATAAGTTGTGCTGAAATCTAATTTGGAACCAAGTGCTTCATGTAGTTGCTTCCAAAATGCTGAAGTAAACACTGATCCTCTATCAGTTACGATATTTTTGGGCACTCCATGCTTACTTACTATCTCTTTAATGTAGACTTCTACTAACTTCTCGGCATTATCTTTCTGATTTACCGGAATAAAATGTGCACTTTTAGTAAGTCTGTCCACTATTACCCATATCATATCCTTCCATTTAGGTGTCATGGGCAATCTTGTGATGAAGTCCATACCTATTTCCTCCCACTTCCATTCGGGAATTTCCAAAGGTTGTAACGGTCCTGCTGGACTTTGATGTTCCGCCTTCACCCTTTGGCAAGTATGGCATTCTGATACATATTTAGCAATGTCCCTTTTCATGTTATTCCACCAGAATAGTTCTTTCAAGTCCGATCCATATACATCTTAGTACTTCCTAGATGTATAGAATATGGTGTTTCATGTGCTTCTCTGAGTATGACATCACGAATCTCAGTCACATCTGGAACACAAAGACGGTCTTGGAACCACAAAGACTCATAATCTCCAAGGCGAAAAACTGATTTTTTCCCTTGAGATATCCTCCTAATTTCCTCAGCAATGAAAGGATCTTCTGCTTGATGTATAAAAATTTCGTGCTTAAGATCACTGTCCTGCTCTGCAACTACCTGCATAGTGGCTAATCCTCCAAGAACCTCTATTCTAATGAATTAAAGTTCTAATCTTTCCAAGTCCATTTGTAACTCTTTTGGTAGCTCCCGATTGCTAGGCTGAATGTCTGCACTCTTTCTGCTTAAAGCATCAGCTACAACATTTGCTTTCCCTGGAGTATAGTTGATTGTTAAATCATAATCTTTGATTAGTTCCAACCAACGCTTCTGACTCATATTTAACTCCTTCCGAGTGAAGAAATATTTAAGACTTTTATGGTCAGTGTATAACTCACATCTGGCTCCATAAAGAAAATGCCTCCATCCTTTCAGCGCAAAGATTGCTGTTGCTAACTCTAAATCATGAGTTGGATAATTGATTTCATGTGGTTTCAGCTGTCTTGAACCACAAGCAATCACTTTCCGATCTTGCATTAACACACAACCCAAACCTTCTTTAGATGCATCATAGTATACTGTGAAGTCCTTCCCTGTTTCAAGAACTGCTAATATCGGAGTTGTGGTTAACCTAGTCTTCAACTCCTGAAAACTTGTTTCACACTTCTCATCCCAATTAAATGGTGTATTCTTTCTTAACAATTTGGTCATTGGCCCAGCTATTTTGGAGAAACCTTCAATGAATCTCCGATAATAACCAGTCATTCCTAAGAAACCTCAAATTTGCTTTACATTGGTTGGTGCAGTCCACTCTAGTACTGACTGAACCTTAGATGGATTTACATCAATTCCATCTTTACTGATCACATGGCCGAGGAATTATACCTCATCTAGCCAAAATTCACATTTACTGAACTTAGCATAAATTTTATGTTCCCTTAGAGTCTGCAATGCTATTCTCAAATGATCAGCATGCTCTTCCTTATCCTTGGAATATATCAAAATATCATCAATAAAGACTATGACGAACTTATCCAAATAAGGCATGAAGATTTTGTTCATCAGATTCATGAATATTGCTGGTGCATTGGTCAAACCAAATGGTACTACCAGATACTCGTGGTGTCCATATCTTGAGACAAATGTTGTCTTGGGAACATCCCCAGGCTTGATTTTTATTTGATGGTATCCAGATCTTAGGTCGATCTTTGAAAATACTCTGGCTCCTTTCACTTGATCAAACAAATCTTGAATTCTTGGTAAAGGATACTTATTTTTTATAGTAACGTTGTTCAGATTTCTATAATCTCCACACATCGTTCTTCCACCATCCCTCTTATCCACAAATATTACTGGTGTTCCCCATGGGGATACACTTTCCTGGATAAACCCTTTTCTGGCTAACTCATAAATTTGCTCTTTGAGTTATTTTAATTCTTTTGATTCCATCTTATATGGTGCTTGAGCTATTGGTGATGTACCAGGAATTAGATCAATAGTGAACTCTATCTCCCGATCTGGTGGCATTCCCAGTATAGGAATATCTTGAAATTCATTTACTATAGGAATATCTTCCAATTTGACCTCTTTCATTGAGTTCAACTGCAGATCCACCATGATATGACTGTGCTTATCTGCTTGGTAAACTATCCTTGCTCCGCTTGGAGTTTTGATTGAGACAGTTTTCTCCTCAAAATTTATCTGAGCTCCATGTTCCATCATCCAGCCCATCCCCAGCACTACTACAATTCCCTTAAAAGGAATCACATAAAGGTCTGCAAAGTACGTACAACCACAGATTGAGATGACCTGATCTTGTTTAATGTGGCGTACAATCACATTCCCCCCTGTTGTAACTACGGTCATAGGGTTTTCTAACGTTGCCCTTCTAATCCCGAACTTATCACAGAATTCTTCAGAAATGAATGAATTAGTTGCACCAGTATCAAATAGAACTTTGCCGGGATTGGTAAGGATATTGAGCGTACCTATCATTGCATGCTACGAATTATCCACCCCCTCAAGGGTTGCACAGTTCAGCTTCTCGGTAGGTCTGTTCCTCTTGCCATTGTTGTTCTTGCCATTATTTCCTCCTTTATTGGGTTGTCCATTTCCTCCATTGGCTTGCCTTCCATCTCGAACCGGCCAACCTCCTTGTGGTTTGCTTGGACAATTGGGCTTGATGTGACCTCTCTGCCCACAATCATGGCATACAATTACTGGTTTCATGCAATCCCTGCTCATATGCCTTGGAGTTTGCAATTGTGGCATATAATATTCTTTACGTTTGGATTTGCACTCCGATTGGAATTACTGTTGGTATAGGGCCTATTCCTTGGTTTGAATTCCAGATTGGGATTGGGCTTGCTTGCTTGTATCCTCTTTGTTTCCTTCTTATCTCTCTTCCTTCTATCCTCTTGGACATTCTTGTAGTCATCTTCAAAGGTAATAGATGCATCTAGCAACTGCTGATAAGTTTGCTTATTAGCCAACCTCAACTGCATCCTCACAAATGGATTTAATCCACGCAGGAAACGCTTCTTCCTCTTTTCCTCTGTATTAACTTCTTCCTCGGTATAACGAGATAGTTGACTAAACTCCCGAATATACTTCATAACACTAGTATATCCCTGCTGCAGCTCCTCAAATTCTCTTCACTTCAACTCCATAACACTTTCCGGAACATGATATTCATGGAATCTCTGTTTAAACTCTTCCCAAGTGTACTCCCTTCCTGGTTGTTGCATGGCCAACTGATTCTCCCACCAAGATGCTACAGGTCCAATCAGAAGATGAGTTGCATGCCTCAATTTCTCCTCCTCATTGCAACCTACAGTCTTTAGCTTTCTTTCTGTATCTGCTAGCCAATCTTCTGCATCCATTGGTTCAGGACCTGATGCAAAAGGTAACGGCCTTGCATTCTGGAAATCAGATAGACTCACTCCTCCACCTTCAGGTGCCCTCTGATTTTCTCATCCCAGCAACTCCTCCATGAACTTGTTCTGAGTCTTTTGCATCATTTGCATACACTGCATAAAGTTCTGCTCCATTAACGGCCTCATTGGTGGTGGTGGTGGTGGTGGAAATGCTCCCTGACTTGTTGCATCTGCATCGGCCTTCTCCTTGGCCTCACGTTCCATACGCTGCTGCTCATATTCGGTTTCTACACCCGTATCCATGACCCTCTAGTCCTGCAACATAAAGCGAATACTCATAATTACATCATGCACATGTGTTGTGAACTCGACTTTACGCATAGAACTAGTCACACAATGAAGATCCAAAGAAAATCCAAATATGCATATCACATATTATACATAATATCATAATAATACAATGTCATTACAACATATACCATATAGGTATAATCACAACACTACCTTATTTATCTAACTATCTTATTTCTTGGAGTACAATACATGGTACTTGATACCTCTAAAGAGTTGCCTACTTCTAGTAGTAACTACGCTCATTATACATGCCTGATGTCCAACCGTGATGATGTGTCGTTCGTCGCACAGTTTGTGGAACAAATGGCCTTCCAGAAGGAACATACTTAGTATCTGAAGTGTCAAGACTTGAGTGATTACTCAATCTGAGCGCATTGACTCCCTCCAGCTCAGCTGAAAAGTCTTCAGAAACATATTCAACATTATCTCCTGCCTGCATCTCCTAAGCTTCATTCCTTGAGTTGTCAATAGGATACGCAGATCCTGCTGATCCCCAGGTGCTCCTTTGGGCAAGATAGTTAAACACCGAATAATGTATATTCCCTGGGTTTTGAGAATATGTTGATGATTCAAACACTTTCTCCTCGGGATCTTCTTCTTCATCCTGATTATCTATCGACATGGCATTTATACTACTATTACTAGGATTAATTCTTGCACCCATCCAGCTAGATTGTCCAACATTTCTATTAGAACCATCTGTGGACATCTGGTGTTCGTGAGATCCTTCATATGATCCCCTTCTCCAACCATCAGAATTCTCAATATGAAGTTCTGTATCAGAACCATCCTCTGAACCCTGTGGTACTGCATACCTCATATCCATAGTAGGATCATGTATAGGTTCGGGACTTGGTGAATAAGGATATGGTATAAAAGATTCAGGATCTATAGGTATATCCTTAAAGATAGTTGTTGCACTACTACTTGCTTCCTTCTCTAACTGGAATGCTAACTGCTTCCTCCTTTCTGGATCAGTTAGATCCTCTAACATGTCATTTTTATCTTCGACAATCACTTGATGTGTCTTATAAAAAGACGCAACGAGTGTTCGGTATCTATCCATAAACTTGGAAGCTAACTTAGGATGCTTCTTAACTAAAGTAAGATGATCCGGTACGGGCTCCGAGTCTATAGAATCATGAGGTATCATAGAAAATGTTCTACCTTCTAAATCCTTGGCTTTATGCTCCCGGATATTAGCTATCGCCTCCACAACGGAAACATGATATGCTGCTAAGTGACTCCTACCTTCACCTATAGGTAGATCGTGATATAATCCCAGCTCCTCTGGAAGTTGGATACTCACACGATACTTGGATAACATCCGGCCATCATGGTAGGTTATGGTGTTCACTGGAATTTTAGTTGGACAACTAAAAATCTTTAAAAGTTGACGAAGTTGGTCTGTGAATGATCCTTGATAATCATCAATAGTCTCTTCTTTCCTTACCAAAGTCTGTTTTGGAAACTTTGGTGCCATAGCTCTGTATATCAAGAAAATAATTTTTTATTAGTAACCAATAGTATATTGCATCATAACAAAGAATTATCGCACTAAAACATATAACGGAATATTCTCATTTGAATACCCATTATATTTATTTTAGAGAATTCATTATCGTTGCTACACTCTCCTACAGGTAATACCCTTTACTAGGTTTCCAACCTAAGGTCAAAGCAATTTTTTGTGATACCAACTTCGGTGACCCAGCATACCACTGCATGTGTAGTATACTATAGTCGTTGACATGACATCCACAGAACACCGTTCCGTAAATATCACATCCCTCAAAGTGGTACAACAGAAACATTGCGGGTCCATATTACAAACATACACACGTTATTATTACAATACCTGAAGTTCAAGACTTCCAAAAGATTCAACTTACAAACCAAAATATAAGTGTTTCAGTGGAAGTTTCAAATTTAAAACTTAAACTCCAAATTGAGCTCAACAACTTATTGCTATATATTGTTCGGTTTGCTCGGCTCAAGTGGCTACTAGAACTATAGTAATTATTTGAACACTTGGAACTCTCCTCCGTAGACGATGTCGTAGTCCTCCCCTTCTACGGCTCCATACAGGTTGGGCTTTTCATAGAAGACCTCCTCTTGACTCTCAGATGCATACATTGGGGTATCTTCGGGATTCTCAGAGTCTAAGCAAGGATTCAAAGGAAAGGATGAGTAACAGTGTTACCCAGCAAATTCATTATATGCAAGGTGGGAAGTTTGATGCTCTAACTACCACCTCGGATTATAAATCCGTGGCACTATGCAATTTTTGTAAATCTTTCTTCAAAGGTTGATTTTATTATAAAGATCTATGGCCATCAGCCTTCACAGGTTGACCAGAACTTTTATAGAGTTCCTTTCCTGCCGCGTTCGTAGCTCCTTCCCGGAATAGGGAGTAACAAGTTACAATTCTTACACTCTGCAGAGGTGCGTTACTTTTTCCATGAGAGATCAACTCCTTATTGCACAACCAGGCATACTTTCCCGTCCACAATTCCATGATATGGGGCCCAGTAGTTGGTCCAAGCCAATCACTGCCCTCTCCATGATCTCATATGTATGCACGATCCTTCGGGATTGGCTCACCTTCGTTAAGCCCCCTTTCGGGCAGGCTAAAACCCTGATGAGTTCCCAAAGACTCTATGACCTAGTGATGCCCAGAATAGTACCATTTACATGGACTATATCCCTAAACACCATTCATAGATAATCTAGACACCAAAAGTGTGGGGCGTAAGGGTGCCCACCCATATGTTGGATCCGCATAAGGAATCACAACGTCACGTTAAGGTCGTCTTGCCTCCATACAAGATGAAAAGGATACAGCTGACTTCTCCGTCCAATTCCAAATCTCATGGTTAACGCATAATATACGACGCTAGAATCACTGATATCATGGGTTATTAATCCCTAATTGTTCATTATTATTGCAATTAGAACCCTAAGTTCTATTGCTCCATCATATCATCACTTAGGATGATATCTAAGATTTAGTATCTTGAGAAAATAATGTTTTCTTTTTCTATAATAAAGATGATAACACACAATTTGCAAATACTTTGATAAAGACTCTTCAAAGGACATGAGCAAGTGATGAACTTGCCTTGTGATTGAAAGGTAGTGAAGTCTGATGCTTGCACTAGACCTTGAGCTTTTATGTCTATAAAAACATCATTATTGCCTGGTAAGGACAATATTTAAAGAAGCAAAATGATTATGCAAAATTAATGTAATGCATTATTTAACTTTATATGTATTATTCCCCATTATTTAAATTATAGTAAAAAAATCTCTTTTTAATAATTAATGATTTATAAATATTAATTCCTTTACTATTTATTGAATATTGTACTCTTTTATTTTATTTCCTTTTATTTGAATTTTATTGATTTAATAATTCTTTTAAGAATTATTATTGGAATACAAAAAATTGTTAATAAATATTTTTTTTATTTTTTTCTAAAATACTACAATATTAATATATAATGAAAGTGATTTTTATTTATTTTATTAATCTTTCAATAATTTTGTAAAATTCCATAAGGAATATTTAATTTACAAAATTCTTAATAAAATTTATGTCTAAAATTTTATTTCCTAATTGATTTGGATAGTTTAGATTATTGTGAATCCAAAAATATTTTATTTATAATTTTTGGGTTTTTATTTTATTTTCTAGGATTTATTTAAGTTCAGGGGCATTTATGTCTTTTTCCATTTATTAAAAAGGCTCTAAATGATTTGGGCTGACTGTTTGGGTTTATTGGGCCCTTATGGCCCAGTAGGGAAAAGTCAAAACAATTCTCCGAAGGGTCTTGGCCCAACCCAGCCCATCACTCTCTGTCTCTCTCTCGAGCTCACCTCTCTTCTCCTCCCTCGACCCCGTGGACCTCCCTGGCCGCTGCCGTGGTGCAGGACGAGGTTATCGGCCCTGCTCTACCCTCATGTCCAATATGATTTGGACCTGGAGTCCTCCTGTAGCTAGATCGATTTCGTTCCGAACCCTAGAGTTCGAGTGGTGTTGGTGCTGATGTCGCCGCTGCTGTCGGGTGCCGTGGTGATGCTCCTCGCCCCCAGGCGTGGCTATGGTCACCGTCGTGGCATTGTGTGGGTTGCAGCGCCCCCTTGGGGGTGCTCCCCGTGATGCGTTGTTTGTCGGCCTTCTCTGCTTCCTCTTCTAATCTACAGCGAGGACCTTCGGTAAGTTATTCCTCTCCCTCTCATGCTCTCTATGCTAGGCCATCCCATGCTAGATGTTGGTAGTGGCCATTCCTGGTTACTGTCCTATCCTGATTAAGATGATTGGTCCTGCTTAGGGTTCATACTCTCCCTGTGGAGTAGATATCTGATGAGTTCGATCAAGTTTTGATGGCCCCTAAGCATGCTAAGTGATTGTTAGTTGTGGCTTGTTGTTTATGATTAGCTGTGGTGATGCTAGTGGTTTACCAGATGATTCTATGGATTAATTTTTTATATGATTCATATGGTAAAGTTGCTCTAGAAGCAATACTTGGGAAATCTAGTGGTTTTAATAACTCACCACTATCGTTACTTGGTTAACGACAGTGAGTGTTGTGTGATGAAGTCACTGTATTAGTACTGTTGGCTTAGGAATTCATATATAACTTGAGATCAAATGGTCTCTTACAGTGAAGATATGTATATGGATTTTCTTGATTATGATTCTTGTGATGTCAGGAAAATGATTTATAGTTGGTTGGATGAATCTGTGAAGATTAGATGCTTAACCTGCTTAGTTTAGAACTGTTCTTGTGACACCATCCTTGTATGGCACACAAGATCATATTCTATAACTTGGTTTGGTTTTGTTCAAGCTTAAAATTAGCTTGGCATTATAAATAAGTGGAATTCTCTTTCCTTGCATCCCTAGAACCCATGATGTTGGTCTGAGGTTTAGGGATTAAGCCTTTGTCTTGTTGTTTCTCATGGATTGGGTCTGGTAGTGATATCAGCTACTGTTTCTTGAATCAAAGTTGGGAAAAGATGATTGTAAGCTTGATATCTTATATAGATCCATAAGACTAAATTCTAAGGTGCTAATCCTATTTAAGAGATGTGCCTAGAGATTTAGATCTTGGCTATATTCATCCTTGAATTGAAATATATCTTGATAACTTAGATCAATGATGTTGTCCTGAGATCTTAGTTGGATCTTTATAATTTTTTGATTACTTTTAGTGTTTAAAAGTCCAGTGATAGATTCACCCCACTTGGGTGCTTTCTGAGAATTTGAGTAAGAGACAAATCATTAATACTTGTCTAATCTTAGACAGATAGATCATAGGATGGTCTATTTTACTCACCACACTCATTTGATGTTGGGGTTGCCAGTGGTTGATCTTGTGGTAGCTTGATATGGTGCTCTCCTGGTATTTCCAGCTCCTAGCTTGTCCTTGATCTAGCCCTTCACCTCTTGGTCCTGATGGCTTGATCTTGGTCTTGCTATCCACCTGATCCACCCCCTCCTTATGTCACCATTTTGGTGATGTGATCCAAGGTTTTGATTGGTGTGATCTATCTTGGCTTTGGCTTGGTTTAGCTAGTGGCTGATGTGCTTGGTGTGTAAGAACAATGGGATGGTGTGGGTTAGCTTCCCACGGCTGTGTTGAGCAGTTTTGTGTGATTGTGTTGTTGTTGTGGTGCTGACAGCACACACCATGCAGTTTGGTGTGTGTGCTGCCTGTGTGCATGTTGTACACCTTATGGATATGCTCTAAATTTGAAATTTACTTTTACCAAGTTACCTTTTACTTGGCTGGTGAAACTTGCCCCTCCTTGTTGTTTATTTGACTTATGGCTTAAAATTATGAAAGGTATATTCTTTCACATTGGTGAAACTTGCCCCTTTAAAAGATTACTCAATGATGAATCTTGAAGTGTGCACTTCACTATCAATTATGAGAGTAATATAATTTTAACCTTAACTTTCTTTCTTTTTTGTTTGTGTTAATTTTGCAGGTACCAGACTTGGGAATTCAAGATTTTAGTTTAGGTTTTCTTCTTTATTTGTAGAATATTCATATGTAATATTTCTTTATTATTTTGTAATTTTATTTTTATTCTTTTGTAATAAATATTGTACTATTGACTTGGGAATTCAAGATTTTAGTTTAGGTTTTCTTCTTTATTTGTAGAATATTCATATGTAATATTTCTTTATTATTTTGTAATTTTATTTTTATTCTTTTGTAATAAAGATTGTACTATTATTCAATAAAGAAATATTATTCTTCTATTTAATTACTATTGTAAAGATTGTTGCTTATTTCAATAAGTTACATTTGTGTAACTTATTTATTGAATAAGATTTTTAAATGAACATTCTTATTTTTAATTGTTTTTCTTTATATAAAGTTTGAACTACTAATTATTAACCCTTGACTAAAAAATAATATTCAAACATAATTTCAAATCCTTTTGAACTATAAATTCAACACTCAGGTTTAAATTCAAATTTCATTTCCCAAAACACTCTAATTCACAAAAATCATATCAAAGTCTATAACAATCATCCTCCAAGACTATACCTAATCTCAAAGCATGAAATAAACTTTGATCACTTTAGGTTTTTATTTGGCGAAAAATTTACCCACATTTTTACAGATGAATGCATGCACTATCACAAATTCTTAAATCTATCCTTTGTTAGTTCCTAAATATTGGGATGTTACAAAGTCCACCTTTGGGTTATCATCCGAACCCCCTCCAGTATTAAGTTGCAAGCAACAGACAACTACTTTAAGCAAAGTGTGTAAGGTAAACAATCCACTTGTTCCATGAACAAGAGACAGTTGTTTTCTCCCTAGTGGCAACAACACATCTACAACCTTAGATATTTCTGTCACTTCCCTTAGATCAAATAGAGTCATGAACCCACTAACGAGCATAAATACCCCTCTTGGAGTCACTAGCATCTATTCGGCCAAGATAGCTACTAGAAACAGAGGGCATGCAAGATCACAAACAACACAGACATGATAAAATCAATGAGACAAAATCATTAATCAATCTGATATAGTAATCTCAATATCCATCGAATCTCCACAAAACACAGCATGCATGATTACAAATAGCTGAGACCTTGATCATGAACGAAGCTCACAAGATCTAGACATGAAAGCACAAAGGAGGAGATACAACCATCTAGCTAGTACATGGACCCGTAGTCCAAGGTGGAACTACTCACGCTTTATACCAGAGGCTGGCAGGATGAAGAAGAAGGCCTCCGGGATGATCTCCCCTCCGGCAGGGTGCCGAGAAGAGCTTTAGATCCCCCCATCTAGGGACGATGGTCGTGTCGGCTACAGACGGTTTCGTGGGATATTGATCGGGTCTTTAGGGTTTAGGCATCGGGGGCTTCTTATAGTCGAAGAGGCGAGGCAGGAGGGCAGTCAGGGGGCCCACACCCTGCCCAGACATGGCCTAGGGTGGGCCCGCGCCTGGGGGGTGCAGCCGCCCTGTGGCTCCCTTCCGTCTCTCCTCTGTACTCCGTGTTCTCCTCGGTGAAATATTGACTTTGGCTTTTGTCCCGTCCAATTCTGAGAATACTTCCTTACTAGCTTTTCTGGAACCAAAAACAGCAGAAAACAGGCAAATGACACTGTGGCAACTTGTTAATAGGTTAGTACCAGAAAACATATAAAAACACCTCAAAGTGTGGACAAAGCAAAGAAAAGTAGATACTAAACAAGCATGGAACATAAAAAAATTATAGATACGTTTCCGACGTATCACGGTCCGGCAGGCCCGTGGGAGTTCGGTGGCGATGGTGATGTTGCTTGGCGGCCGGGATTTGCCTTGGTGGCGGATCCCCTGGTGGAAGGAGGAGTAGGGACTGGGGCGGCGGTTGGCGTGTTCGGTGGCACCCTTGCTGCAGTGCGGCGGCGGGACTTCACGAGCCTCCGCGGGCTCGGCCGGGCCAGAGGGCCTGGTTTGGCTTGCTGCTGCATTTGGTCGGCTGCCACCTGCTAGTTGTGGAGGTAGTTCCCTCCCATGTGTTGTTGGCAGGCCGTCCCTCACCGGAGTATCCGCTCTCTCGGCCTACCGGTTTTGCTCCGTGGTTCTCGGCGTGTCAGCGGTGGCGACTTCAAGACCGGGATGGCGTGTGCTCGTTGGTGACGTGATTGGTGGAGCTTTACAAAGTGCACAGGAGTGTGGTGCTGGAGGGGTCGGGAGAAATCCTTGTTTGTTGACACCAGCACGGTGATGCCCGCGGGTATCACCTTCTTGAAGGGTGTCGGGGGCATCCCTCCACCACCCCACCCCTCCCCGTTGCGTACCGGGGGAAACCCTTGGTCCCGGCCGGATAGCAGTGTCGTCGTCACTCCCCTTCTTGGAGGTGCTGTTTTGGTACGCAGGCGCTTTGGACTGTGGGACGAGTGGTGGTACTTCTCTGGAGGGCGCATCGGTTGCGAGTTGTTTCCGTTTTTGGCACACCGCCATTCTCGGCTTTCCTTTTCTTTTATTTCTTCTCGCTTTTCGCCTTGGGCTTGGGTTCTCCCCATCTCCTTGTATCGTGTTGTGTGTCTTCCTTTAGGCATTGTGCTGTCTGGCCTAGCAGCGGTCTCACATGTGTGCTTTATTTATAAAGCACGGCGAAAGCTTATTTCAAGGATAACAAGGAACATCGGAACATACAAAAACATGATTTGTCTGCAACGAACAAACAACTAAAGAGGACAACATAGTGAACCAAAGCCCTGAACTTGACAAACAAATCTTCAAGCACTGCAATCGCGAAGTTCACAAGAATGTACTCCATCCGTTTTAAAATATAAGATGTTCTAGGTTTGTAAAGATAATGTATCTAGACGTCTTTTAGTGTCTAGGTCATTTCAAAATATAAGATGTTTTAGGTTTATAAAGATAATGTATCTAGACGTATTTTAGTGTCTAGGTTACATCTTATATTTTGAAACGGATGGAGTACATAGTATCAGTATAGTACAAAGTAATAGCTTGGTTACTACTAACGCCTTGCTTATCAGATGGAAAAGGACATATGTAGTGCCGCCTGCATATCTAACTTGAAATCCCCGAAGTTAACATGAGCCCTTCATTTCTTCCCATCCGATGGTTGATCTCAGCTGGTACTCCACCGTGAGGCTGAGAGAGTCCCGGCTAAGAAAGCTAGGCAGTACCTTGAGTTTAGGGGTAAAACTGGAATCTACATTGTAATTAGTAATTTTTATTATTATTCGCCTTCGCCTTATCTTAAACCATCATGGCTGCTACGGAAACTGATTCGCCTCCCCACTAATTATTTCGCAAACCCTAATCTTCCGTTCGCTGGGACAGGCGCCGGCGGCCACCATGTGCTAGAGGACGGCGACCTTTGATCCATGGACCTTCGGAGTGTCGACCATGGTCACCGATCGACCAGGACGACGCAGCAGCGATGCTTGGGATCGATCCTTACATCATATCTTTAATACGGACTTCAGAAGATAAAGCTAGATCGATGAAGATTTGCTGACTTTTAATCTGTATTCCATAACGCCATCGATCTTGTTAGAATTCCAGCGCCCATCTCGGCGATTTTGTGTATATCGGATCGGAACCTTGTAACCATGGTTTTTATTTGATCCGTAACATTGAATGCAAGAAAAATACGATTCATCCCTTGATTGATTGATTGATACAGTGGCGGCCATATTTCTTAGCGTTAGCCTACCAGCTGTGTTTTGTTATTCACTGGCCGGCGCATGCAAAGGAGAGCCGGCCATCATGTGCCGTTGTAAACGAGAGGGACGAGGAGAGAACAGTTCCCATCAGGTCATGACTCGCCATGCATGACTGCTCGAATATGATGGCGCGTTGGCGTCGATGGATGTATGCACGGCCTCTTGATTGGGACGGCAGCGGCAGCGGCAGCGGCAGCGGCAGTGGCCTGATGATAGCCGCGAGCGGGGCGGAGCAGTTCACTCGCGACATAGATCTCGCGATCAGATCAGAAAGACCAATAAAGACTAAACTACCCTTTCACATGGATGGTCAGATTTAAGTGGTACTCCCACCCATAATTATGGAGTACGGGGTACCGTAAAAATTCTCTAGAGGAGGAGAAAGGACACCTAGAATGAACTCTGTAGCTATATGATGTGTTTACAAGCTAGACCAGTTTTTCAAATGTATTGTTGGTTCATTCAAATTTGACAGATTATCAACGCTAGCTAAGCTTCACTAGTGATGATCTCAATCAGATTGAAGTTTGTCTCAAAACCAGCATAAACCAAACCTGTAATTCTTTCTCCTAAATTGTAGCGTACAATAATAATGTTCCTTATTCGGTAATTCACAAAGCACCTTCATAGAGAAATCAAAGACCATGTATGCAAAGCTGCAAAGAGATACTGTAACATTTCACATCACCCTCCGTTCCGTGGTATCTTTCTATCTATCTATCCTCCGAATCTACTTCTCTTTACTCACCATATATCCGGACAATTAAGATGAATGTCTAATCTAAATAAAATCCATGCATTGAATCAAGCAACACCTACTTGTCATACGTAGTGTGCATTTTCTCTTCCTACATATACCTCCGAAGGATACCCACACAATGGGTAGGCCATAAAGTGAAACGAGCATGTGAAGCCTCATATTACGTTCTTGCCTTGTGTAGGATTTTGTATCCCTTTCAACCAAGTTCCACAAATACCGGTGAAAGAGAAATTTGAGAATGTGACAACACCTTCGGAACGAGAGACATTGGGAAAACAATTCAACCAAGTGGGAAACCTAAGGCTGCGAAAAGTTTTCTTCAAACGAACATGTCATGAAATCTGACCTTGAACCTTTTTCCTCTCCTTGAGATTTGGCCTATATTCCTCTCGTCGAACATGTCATTCCATAAAGGTAATCCAGCGGGCTGAAGAGTCGGTGCCTTTCTAGCCCTGATTAAAATATTTGTTAATTTTTTTAGAGAAACTATTGCTTGTTTTTTTTTTGAGAGAAGGAACACATATATTCCATTAGCTAAGAGGCCCGGTGGAATTGCCGGGCGCCAGCACCAAAACAAAGTCAGGTACATCGTCCATCCACAAGTTCTTGGACTCGTAAGTGTGCAACCTTATTAGGGCTTGTTGATCTATTGTGAGATTGCAACATTTCAGTTTTGATGAGGTAGGTCCCTTAAGCTATCCACGTCCTCCTGCTCTTATGGTTTCAATACACAAAATTTTAAGAACAAAATGTTCATTCAGGCACATCATATGGAAATTTTGTGAGTGAATTTCTCATTGCGGTGACATCAAGATAATCAGTCCAACAGTCACACACAAGCATGCTTTTATTTCACTTTTCCAAAGCAAGAAAGTTACAAGGCCTGCATAAGTATATACTCTGCTTCATGCAGAGTATGGAAGGGAGATTCCCGGCTCCATAGAAACCCTGCAGGAAAAAAGGTAGGTTGGTTCAGAAGCTTGAAGAAAGATTGTATGTAAACTTTGAAGAGAACTGCTATACATACGACACCCCTGTACAATTTCCATACGACAGCACCATCGAACCATCTATACATACGACACCCCTGTAACAGAACAAAAGCAGACCATTGGATAGCTAGTCGGACAGATTTCGTACACGGAGTAGTTCTGAACTTTAAATCAGAAGAGATGGAAGTTTTGATTGTTTGCTTAATGTCCCATGGCAAAGCTGTAAAAGAAGATACAGTAGCAACTTGGAGAAGGAACGGCAGATTTGTCCCAACATGATTTGTTGCAAAGATGAAATGGAGTCCCCATCTTATTGACAATTATGTCACTTGTTTCATGAGATCAGATGTTTCATCATGATATAATGACAAGCGCGCAGTCATAGGCTCATAGCTACATTTACTTATTTAGGTTGTCATAGACAGACATGTACATAGGATTAGATTAATTGGAAAGACCAATAAATCAGTTGCGCACCTAACATTCTGCTATCGTAGTTCTCATAACTATACAGGAACGCTGTCTAGATAAACCCAAAGTAGAAGCAATGATCAACTGCACACGGGGAAAAAAAATCTAATCCCCCCTTGTAACAAGAAACCCTGGAACAGCCAAAAACATGGATTTGTCTGTGCAGAAGAACCAACGGCAAAAGGACAACATAGTGAACCAAAGCCCTGAGCTTAACAAATAAATCTTCAAGCACTCGAATCGCGAAGTTCACAAGGCTGTACGGAGAGTACCATTAATATCTTGGCTACTCACGCCTTGCTCACAGATGGAAAAGGACATATGTAGTGCCACCTTCATCTCTAAGATGATTTTTGTCCCAACATGATTTGTTGCAAAGATGAAAATGGAGTCCCCATCTTATTTATAATTATGTATCACTTGTTTCATGATATAATGACAAGCATGCAGTCATAGGCTCATGGCTACATTTACTTATTTAGATTATCACAGACAGATATGCACATAGGAGTACACTAACTGGAGAGACCAACAAATTTCAATTGTGCAACTAACGTTCTGCTCTCATAGATCTCATAACTTATTTAGATTATCACAGACAGACATGCACATAGGAGTACACAAACTGGAACGACCAACAAATTTCAATTGTGCACCTAACGTTCTGCTCTCATAGATCTCATAACTATTCAGGAACCCTGTCTAGATAAACCCAAAGTAGAAGCAATGATCAACTACACATGGAAAAAAAACCTAATCCTCTAATTCCCCTTATAACAAGAAACCCTGGAACAGCCAAAAACATGGATTAGTCTGTGCAGATCAACCAACGAAAAAAGGACAACATAGTGAACCAAAGCCCTGAAAACTTGACAAATAAATCTTGGAGCACTCAGAATTGCGAAGTTCACAAGGCTGTACAGACTATCATTAATAGCTTGGATACTGACGCCTTGCTCACAGATGGAAAACGACATATGTAGTGAGTGCCGCCTTCATCTCTAACTTGAAATTATATTGAATAATAGACAAAGGACAATTGTAATGAACCCTCCAGCTGTATCCTGTATGTTGTGTTGACATGTTAGTCCTAGTTTGTGGAATGTAGTCTTGGTTTGTTCATATCAGACAGATTATGAACACTACCTAAGCTTGAGTAATGACGATCTCAATCAGGTTAAAGCTAGTCTCAGGTGCTACAATTGCAGCTCAAACTAAGTGGATTCTTCAGCTATTGTCAGAAGTTCGAAGCTATAGGAGTATTCCTACTTATAATTGGCTTCAGCGCAATAGCACGAACCAGCAGGAACCAAAGGTGTAATGCTTTCTCACCAAATTGTAGTGTAACGAGAACATTTTCAGTAAATTCAGGGAACACCTAAGGACCTGCAAAGCTTCAGAGAGAGAGAGAGAGAGAAAACAGACCTCTCATCAGGTCGTCAGAGCTTGGAAGCGAAGTTCCTGGCCTTCTCCTCATCACTCTCCTCAACGATCCCGACAGACCTGCACGCGTCGGGGAACATGGAGATCCTGATGGAGGCGTACACGGCGCCGTCCCACTTCCTGGCGGCCAGCTCCTCCGCGAGCCTGAGGGCCTCGGCGGCGGTCTCGGGCGCGCCGGGGCAGACGACGTCGACGACGCCCAGCTCCTTGGCCTGGGGCGCCCTGAGCCGGCTCCCGCGGAGGACGACGTCGCGGAGCGCCTGCGCGGAGGAGATCTTGGCCCGGAGCAGGGCCATGAAGTAGGGCGGGAGGGGCAGGCCGATGTCAACCTCGCTCATGTAGAGCACGCCGCGGTCGGCGCGCATGACGCGGTAGTCGTGGCAGAGCGCGAGGAGGAGGCCGCCGGCGGAGGCGTGGCCCGTGACGGCGGCGACGGTGGGCATGGGGAGCGCCAGGAGGTCGGCGGCCACGGGGCGGAGCGCGGAGACCAGCTCCCCGAGCTTGGCGCGGGAGGTCCCCGCCCACCCGATGTCCAGGCCGTTGGAGAAGAAGCGGCCCTCGGCGACGGTCACCAGGGCGGCTCCCGGGCCGGACTGGGTTGAGGCGGTCGCGGCGACGGAGGCGAGGGCGGAGCGGATCGAGGCGATGAGCGGGTGGCCCAGGCGGTGCTCGCCGTCGCCCGTGAGGGTGAGCACGAAGACCCGGCCGCGCTGCTCCAGCGTGCACATCGCGGGCGGCGACGGCGACCTTCCCTCGGGGTGTGTGTGGACTTGGGTGCTGCTGGGTTGGTGTGCGTGCGGAGGAGTCGTTCAGGAAGCCGGGAGTTGCGTGTGGGTTGTTTTAACGCTCGGTGTCACTCCCCACGGCAGCGTCAGCGGCAGCGGAGAAGTCGAGGAGTGATGGTCTTCTATTTTAGCGGAGAAGTCGAGCAGTTCTACTCGGAATCCTCTACAGCGGGAGAGACGGTGGCCGGTAGTATCATGCCACGTCACAGATGGTGTCATGAACGACATCTAAGTGTTTGAGACATCACAGGTGGTGTCATACCGACACCGACATCGACTCTGGATCAGATCAGAGCGAACAGCGTTCGTTGGATCTTCGACCCGACAACTTTGTCCGACCGGCAAGCGTCCTCCCTCTTCGTTCGTCGATATCGTTGTACATTGGAAGTGAAATGTGCTCAGTGGCAGCGGAGAACTCGACCAGTGCTCGTGTCTTCTTTTACCAGTCCAGAAATTGCCCCGCAGTTTACTCGGAGGCCTATATAGAGGAAAGAAAAATATCATGGAGATAGACACTAGCGCATATACGCAACAAGATGCATCGTCATCTTCTTTGCCTTTGGAGGTTTGGAATTATTCACTACTCCCTACTTGGATTTGTTGGTCTCACAGCTCTGCCAGAAGTTGGCAAAACCAGATTGGAGTTTCAGGCGACCGACGAACGCACCAACACCGAGCTGTTATTGAATCTGAGATGCGATTGAACGGTTTTAGACGACACTGATGATGATGTACGGGGGCTGCTACCCGGCGTCCGGTCCAACATACCTGTCCATCTCACTCTCGTCATCTTGGATAGCCATCCATCAGGCCAGGACACACCTAGCACCACCTGCCAATCCTATCCAAATATCGGAACTTGGACCAGCAACCTACACTCTCTGTCAAACCAACATAAAAACTGAAAGGGTTTTCATCTGTTGTACTAGCATACAGTTTGATGGTAACACTCCAGGGAGCATAAAAAAACATTTCTGGCACGGCAACGACAAACAACACGCATACTAGTACTAGATCAAAGTGCATTGGTTCACATAATATGCTGGCAAGACCGTTGGAGATCACGCTGTTCGTTTACAGCACAAGGTGTAACAGAGCGCGCAAACAACAGAGCAAAATGAATAATAGGGATTTGCTGATTCTCCATCAAGAGGGTCCACAAAATGGAACTAGTCTACTACTGTTGTGCGGCCACAAACTGTTAGCTTCTGAAACGTTACTTAACAGAATTTTGCCATGGAAACCAATACAGAATCATCATGTAGTTTCTCACGGTTAAAGAAGATTCAACCCTACAAACTGCAACTGGTCACCACATTGACATGTCTCTTCATGCCGATATTATCAACTGGTACTCTCAATGGCACTTCCAAGTCACCCAATGTGCGCCTTCTTCTCTGACATGGCCCAGGCCCAGCATGCTCAGGCGGGCAGCTCCAGCTTCACGTTGTTCTTCCAACTGCAATGACCAACACAATATCATTAGCTGCCGAGGAAGCGTGCATGAGGAGTGTGTCGTGCAACAACACTATGCAGTTTACCTCAAGAAATAGTAGTAGAAGAAATCTGCATATAGACCAGTTTGGACCAAACCAGCAATCCAAGCTGAAAGAAACAGAGGACATTAGGAAACAATGCTTACAACAAAAATGTGGAGCATGAAACACGATATAAACTGTGGAGTATGAAACTCACGGATCCATCGGCTTTGGTGACCCTCAGTGAAGTAACGGTAGATCCAGTTCAGAATGTAGAATGCACGGTAGGCCCTGCAACCAAGTATTTGTTTGATCAGAAAAACACACAAAATAACAAGAGATGCAGGCATGCATTTTTTTATCTTCAGAAGAAGTTTATTCCTGGTCTTCCATGTAACATACTAGGATTCCAAACTTCAATTTGGAGATTATGAATTCAAATTTATGCACAAAATCACATGCTAATTCAAAACTAGATATACAATATAATATATATCCATGACATACAACCAACACAGCTACATCTAAATTAAATAGGAACTTTAATTCAGAACTGGCCTAGGTCAACCCAAATAGTATGGATTCATAAGTCAGCTTTGATCGAATTTAAACTACAATATAATATATGAACAAGATGAACTAGACATATTAATATCCATAGCCAAAAGAGCCAAAACTACTGGTGCTTCAACTTTCTCCTACCCATAGCCAAAATGTCTCCCTCTGATTCTTTTTTCTCATGTTTGTTCTCTCAAACTCAAATTAAGCAACGTGTGAACATCGAACATTACATTTACTTGATTGAACATTATATCAAAATATCACACACCTATATTATCAGATTAAATTTGCTCTATCCCTCACTGGATGGTTCTTGACTACATAGGTTTCTGCTACCTACCATGACCCATGCATAAATAAACTAATATCTTTTATGAACATAATATACAAAGTTAAATTCAGTATAAGATGAAAATGATTTCATTTTTTTATAACAGGGACATCAGAGATAAGCACGCCAAAGTAAACAGACTATTTGGCATAAAACTCATACCCGAGAAAGAGAACATATTGTCCAGTCAAGTTATCCACATTTCTGCTTCTCTGGAGTAAAACTAACTGAGGGAGAATTGCCACTGCCTCCAAGTAAATGGAAAACGCCCAGCATATCTGCATAGTGATAATATTTTAGGAAAAGTACAGGCATCACAGCAATAAATTATTAGAACAGATAAATCATATTTCGGTGATGTACTACTATGAGTCGCCAAGTACCTAAAATCCCAGCACAAACAAGAGCAACATGGACAAGTTCCAAAAATAAAGCTGTCCCTTACAAAATAAGATAGGTCATACACCACAAGCGAACTTACATGGATTAAATTAATTTTTACCCAAACAAGAAGAATTGCCAACTAATACATGTTGTGGTGGACAGTGCAAAGAATCGCTAAATCTTTAAAGTTTCAAATGCAGCACATCGATGTTCCTCACCTATGGTTTATTTAGCCTTTACTTATCTAGAACTGTGGCACATTCAGCTTAATACTCGAGTTCTCTAGTGTAACACAGAATGCTCTGTAAAATAGACTAAAATGCTAACTGGTAGTATTATTATTCTAGAATTTGGCAGGAATGTAAGTCACAAATGATCATCAAAGCATGCTCATCACTGCATAAAAAAGAGTTACTTCCCATTTGCGTAAGATTGGTTGATCAAGCTGCAAAATGGGTTTAGCAATGTGAAACCACCAGAGATACTCAGCAAAATCTGATAAATGACACTGTCACACAGGACTATAAACAAATTTCTGTAATGAAGATTGCTCATAATCAACAGTGTGCACATTAAAAATGGTTCCTGGACAGCCCTACTAACTAGCATACTAAACAACAACACAAATTTCTTATAGCACGAAGACACAGGGGGAGATGAGACCACATCACCTCCCGGAAAGTGAAGCGGTCGTTGAAGATGAGCGCGAGCACGAACGCCGCGGCGGCGAGGAAGACGTGGCGGAAGGTGTCCTGGTCCTTGTCGTAGGTCCGGCGCACCTGCGGGTGGCGCCGCATGTACCAGACGATCGCGGCCGAGGTGCTGATGAAGACGACCTTCATGACCGTGTTGTAGAGCGAGATGTAGTCGGTGAAGAGGTCCAGGTACCGCGCCACGAAGACCGCCAGGTACAGCTCCTGCGTCTTCCTCGACACCCCTGCGAAGCGCCACGCGCGCGGATCCGTGAGTGGCCTGCGGATCCCCCACCCCAGACAGCAGAAGAGGAACGGGCCGGAACCCTAGCGTGTGGACGGATTTGGGTTACCTGAGCAGGACTTGTTGGCGTAGATCTTGAGGAGGAGGACGATGACCGAGAAGAGGTGGGTCATGTCCCCGAGGAACCGGAAGGCGTTCATGGCTGCGGCGGCCGGCGGCCGGCGGCGTCGGCGGCGGCAGCGGATAGGGTTCGGGGTTTATTCGGAGCTCCAGATGCGGAGGGGGAATGGCGGAGGGGAGGCGAGGTGTGGGAAGAGGCCAGCAATGGAAAGGACGGGAAGGTGCGGACCGGCGTGATCCCTGTCCGGGCGGTGGGACCCGGGTGGCAGTGGCCGTGGGCCTAGTGACTAGAGAGCCAGGTGGCACATGAGGAAGACGTGTCTGGCTACGCGCGGGGTCCACATCGCAGTGAGCGAGAGGTTGTTGTCTGACTGCCACGTGGGCTGTACGTGGCGGGACACCTCGCCCGCGCGTCGACGTCACCCTCCCCTCTGCTAGTATTTCTTTTCTCTCCGACTCCTCACTCTGTCACTCACATGCCGGTGCCGCTGATCGCTTCCGCACCAATCCACCGCGCTCTCCTTTCCCAGGCCCCTCCGCCTCTCCCGCCGCGAGATCCGGCTCCTCTTCGTGTTGCTCCGGCGCTGGGATCGTTGCATGAGCGTTTGACCGGCGGCCGCCGCCATGGGCTGCGCTGGATCCACACCCAAAGTTGATGGTATTCTGATTTTCTTTTTTTGGTGCTATATATATATATATTTTTTTTTCTGTTGCTTCGTTTCCGCTGTTTAATTATCTGTTCTTGTCGCCTGGTTAGACTAAGATCCTAGTTGAATTGCATCCAGGAACTGCGTCTTCTAGGGATAGAAGTAGGGTTACTGTTAACTAGTTTTGTTGGTCGATGCGCCCTGCTCCTCGGCGTTCACTCGTTTAAATCGGTTAATTGATGTTTGAACATGAATGGACAGTTCAAGCTATCAAACTCAGAGCGTGGGTTTAATTATTAATCTCCCGACAGAGTGGCAGAACTGTTAACAGGGACGAAGTTTGGTGTTTTCCTGATGATTACAGTGATGTGGTTTGTACTAACTAGATTTGCTACTGTGCTGAATTGCGGCCAGGCTTACAGTGGAGTGAGTAGCAGCGAAAATTCGTGGAGATGCCGTTTGGATGGGAAGATAAAATTATCACTATTCCGCAACGCGAATGAATTGAAATTTTCCTCTGAGAGTAAAAAAAAATGGTACTGATTTGTAGATATATTGCAAAAGCAAACGTGCCAGCTTATTCTCTGGTGGAATAGCGTTTGTTCAGATTAAGCACGATTTTTTTTTCATCAATCGCTGAAACCGTATCTAGTTCCAGGTAGTACTTTATATCTAGTTCCCGGTACTTTATTAGGTGGAGCATTTCGGAAAGACGCACTCATTTGTGCCAATGGTTGGTTTACTTACTATTTTAAGTGACTGTCCTTTTCCCCTTAAGTATTTGTCTGTTCAGTGTTCACTGATGTAGTGCGCCCTCCTACTTCTAGCATTGATTCCACTTCTGTAGAGAGTTCGGCGAGCTGGTATTACTTCTCTAAATACCTCTCTAAATACTGGCCAAGTAACTGAAGATGAATTTTTGGTTGTACCTTTCAGAAAATTGTTAAGATATTTGTTTATAAAAATGTTTGTGGAAATATGTATAAAGTTTTGTTGTAACAAGTAGGTACTATTGTAGCGTGTTGATATAATAATGGCATCCTGCTATTATTGTGTGTTGGACAAATTATATCGTTGCATGTTGATATCCTTTTGTGTGGTATTTCAAATTTCCTTTACATGAAAATTTCGGGAAAAATTAACTTTACATGATAACTTATTGGTCTCTTTGCATTTATTCAGTAATTATTTCTTAACATTATCTCATCAATACAGAGAGCAGCAAGAAACTAAGGAAGCCAAAGCCTTGGAAGCATACTCAACCAATAACACCAGCTCAAGTCAAACAGATGCGTGATGAATTCTGGGACACAGCTCCACACTATGGTGGACAGAAAGGTATTTAACTGTTTATACAAAGCTAGCCGGAAGTTAATATTCTGTTTTTAAGTTGAGGAGTGATAAGAATTGCTCCCACCTGGCTTGGTGCATTTGCAATATTTTGTTTGTGTGTGGTCTCAAGTTAGGGTAAAATTTCTCTGGTTTTTTTATACTGCCGTCGCTATCTGAATTGCTACTATATCTTTGTTCTTGGGGCACATACTACTTAGTAGTTGGCAGTAGATGGGTTTACTAAATAAAATGTGTGATTATTTAGTTATTTATGTTTGATTTACAATTCTTATAATTTATTTACTGTTTAAATTGTGGTTGTCTTAATAATTAAATTTGAAATGTCAAAGTGAAATTCTTCAGAGAGAAAATTTCAGGACCTGTTGACTAGACATAATACAAATTCCATTCTATATAGAGTTGATAGTGACCCCTGAGCCGCCTGAGCCCATCGGCACTAGTGAGCAGGGTACTAGTGGGCAGTTCATTATATTCAAGTCATACAGGGAAGTTCATTATATTCAAGTCATACATAATTGAACGAAATGAATAAATAAAATGTAAGTACAATCCTAGAGTCACCAAGAATCAGAATTGATTGCTCGGTTTCCCCATCTGGGTAATCTCTGCCTAGTTTTGTTTGGTTTTTACAGTAAGCAGTTTAGAGTATATAATGTTTTTCTGAGCAACTGATATGACATGTTTTACGGCACAACTGTCGCATGCTCTGAACTTTGAACATCATTACATGTTTCATAGGTTTCACGGTTCAACTGTCGCATGCTCTGAACTTTGAACATCATTACATGTTTCATAGGTTTCACGGTTCAACTGTCGCATGCTATGAACTTTGAACATCATTACATGTTTCATAGGTTTCATGGTTCAATGGTTGCGTGAACTTCGAACACCATTATTTAACCATGTGAAGCTAGTTTTAAAAGCCTGAACTTGTTGATAAGTTTCTGCCTGTTTGTACAGAGATTTGGGATGCACTTAGGGCTGCAGCCACAGAAGCTGATTTAACTCTCGCGCAGACGATAGTGGACAGCGCTGGGATCATCGTTTCGAATCCTGATCTAACGGTTTGTTATGATGAGAGAGGTGAGCCTACCTTCGTTTGGATTTTTTTGCTTCCTCTTCAGAAGCTGCAATACTTTAGTTTCTCGAACACAAAGTAACTCCGTGCAAACTGTGATGCAGGTGCCAAGTACGAACTGCCCAATTATGTTCTGAGCGAGCCAACGAATTTGATCCGTGATGGCTGAGTAAAGACCTGCAGCGTCAACATAAAACAGATACCTCTTCTAATACAGACTGGACGCACATATAGAAATGCGTGTTCAAGAAAAGAAAAGAAAAAGGACATAAAATAGGATCGTGTAAAATGATGTAGTACTCCCTCCGACCTATATTAGTTGACTTGGATTTATCTAGATTTGGATGAATCTAGACACTATTTAGTATACAGGTTCATTCAAATTTTGACAAATCCAAGTCAATTAATATGGGTCGGAGGGGCTAGTAAAATCGTTCGTTTGGTCGCTGGATCGTATATTCACATCATTGTGCATTGAAGAATAGAAGGTCCTTGGCAGTTCGCTCTCTACAGTAATGTAATGTGGATTGCTGTGTCCTTACCTGCTATGTGCTTCGTTTCCCTTTGTGCCGGAGAGTGCTGGGCACCATCGATCCTGCAATGCAACCCACGGGGCTGCACGGACGACGATGCCGTCACTGATCGTGATCCCTAAGTTGCACTTAGCAATGTTCTACTCCATGTTTTTTTTTTTGGATACATATGATTTGAAACGCGTTTCGGAATGGCTAAAAACGTCTTATAATTTAAAACAGAGGGAGTATATATTGGTAATAGTGTGTGTAGTACTTGGTTAACTCTTAGTCTGTCCGTAGAATTGAAGTGGTGGCTGGCTCGCTATCCGGTCTCAGTAGTACCGTGCTTGTCCAGTTGACTGTCAGTTCTTTAGCTAAAATGCCTCTAGCTTGTGGCACTTCATAGACAAGCTGCAGCTCGGTAGTGGCATGATCGACATGTGCGTGTGCAATGTACGGCAGCAAGAAGCTGCCAAGGAAACTATACGAGCTGGCATTTGAAGATGAACAAGATGCGGCAGGTAGCGGTGCCAATGGTGGGTCTGATATCTGATCGCGGCAAGGTACCCAGGGATGACACTGCTGAAGTGGCTCAACTTGTCTCGTGCCGTTGTCCTCTCGTGTTGTTGTCTCGTGGCTGGACTCACCCGAATGGAACGAAGCCCGGCCGGGCAGAGGACCACGCAAACAAAGGAACGGGACACGCCAGGTGTGCACATCGTTTGGTACTGTATAACTTTTCTGTGCACGGATTCCAGGCTACGTTAAGTAGTAGTAGTTGTCTTTGTGTTTGTGTCAGCGCGAGATTAGCCGGGATGCTTGGTAGTAGTAGTCGCTAATCAGCTCTGTCGGGGTTACAGAATGGCATGTTCCCCTCAAAAGAAGGAAAGAAAAGGAAACGGCATGTCATGTCATTTTCTCCGTAGGATCTACTACCAAGTGCAAGAACCCATCACCCGTGAGTGCCGACCCGTGTTGTTTGTTGTGTGAGACTCTGACGCCCGCCGGGGTTCGTGTAATAATAAATTCAAAGTGAATGGAGACGAATCTGACCTTCTTTACGTAGTCAAAGGGGCGTAGATTACGACTAGTAGATGGAGTATGGTGCTACTAGTCCCGATGGCTGACAGAGGTTAACGTAAGGAATCTGCAGAGTGCAGAACGCGTAACATTTCTCTGGGTCTGGGTACGTGCTAGTGTAGTACGTAGTAGTTTACTACCTACGGGGTGGTACCAAGTACACTGTTCCAGGTTGAGTATTGCTCACATCACACCTTCACCTTGGGCACGCACACGCTTGGAAAGTTTCCCACTGACTCCAAGCGAAGCGAGGAGAAGCCAAGATACGTACCGTACCACTGGGCGTCGTAATGTACTACTACTGTTCTCTGTCCGTCTCTGCAACTGTGCAGTGGTTACAGTAGCATGTCCGCCACCGTCTCCCACGTACGTACCTGGGTCTCCTCGCCTCTCCCCCAGCTTCCAACTGCGGTGGAGGGAAAAGAGTACGTACGACTGACTCGGTATCATAGGGCCTGCGCAGAGCCGGGCGGGATGCCCAGAAACGGAAGAACCGCTCGTGCTTCTCGTTTCCTCGTTCGATCCCGACCGATTCAAAAAACTCGTAACGCCGCTACGGGGTACACGGCTGCGTTCTCGTTTCTTTGGTAAGGGTGTGTTTAGTTCGGAAACGAAGTGAAATGAAATGTCATGGTTCCACTCCACTCGAATAGGTTGGTTCTGTTTTTGTGTTTGGTTAGGACAAAAAAATGTGTAATCAAATGGTTTCATCCTATGTTTGGTTGGGCAAAAAAATTGAATGGAATGGTTCCATTCTATGTTTGGGTGCATTTTGTTGGAATTTGTTGGGTTTTGGGTCGCTGGCACATTAGACAAATTCTGAAATTCTCTTTGGCCCACTTGTGCATGGCAGCATTTGGCTGTGCTAGTGGTGCTAAAGTTTAGTCTCACGTTGCTAGTTGAAGGGAATTGGACCATCTTATATAGTAGAGTGTTGCACCACTCACTAAGGTGTGACAAGGAGAGAAGCCCTCGCGCACTCCTCCGACGCCGCCCGCCTCGCCTCGCCGCGCGCGGGAATCTCGTCGAGCCGAGATTTATTTTGCTGGTTGGGAAAATTATTTATGAGTCATTAACGGACGCGTTAACTATAAACCGTTTTCAGTTTTTATGGCCATGAGCTATTACCGATTCGGACGTGGACTGAGCCCCACGATCTCCCTAACCTGCACTATATAAGCGTCTGCGCTAAACCTAATCGGTGAATCAATCCACGACACGCACCTACCTTCAGAACCTTGCGTCTTCGCCTTCGTTTTCCCCATCCCGGCTTGCCACGTGCACCGCAGGTTGGGACAGTAGGCCTCCGAAACCCCGCCTCTCGTGAACATGTACGGGTGATAGGCGATCAGGTTTTTGGGGAGCGCTCAAGCACGACTACTGGCAACCACGACGTCGTCCGACGACGAGTTTCCAAACGACGACTTCATCCCAGACGTCAGCGGCCTCTTCGACAACCTCAACATGGACGACAGCAGCAGAGCTGCTACCACCGCGGCTACTGCCGCAACTGCATCGTATGTGATCTCAATCACTTTTTTTCAGATTATGTTAGAGTTTTTGTTCTAGCATTTGATGTAGATGTGATGTTTATCTCCTGTAGATGTAATCTGTTTATCTAATTTGTTGATCTGCATAATTGGTTTTAGTACCGTTTGTATGATCATGCTTTATCAGTTTATTATTTGGATTAAATCATATGGATTATTGCTTATATTTCCAACAATCAAAAAACCTGATTATAGGCAACTGAATTTTACTGGTGTAGCCGCGGCTACTAGACCGCCTCCTTTTGATGGCATGCACTATAAGAGATGGCGCCAAGAGAGCAGTCCTCTGGTTTGTAAACTTGAACTGCTATAGCGCCACTCTTGATAAGCCTGAAGGAGATCTTTCTGCTGAGCAGAAAGCGAACTTTAAGAAAGCTGATACCATGTTTATGGCGCTTTGTTCAGTGTTCTTGAGAACAACATTGTTGACCTGTATATGTCATTTAATAATGGCAAGGACGCGTGGGAAGCGCTGGAGGCCAAATTTGGAGTCTCGGACGCTGACACTGGGTTGTATGTCATGGAGCAATTCTATGACTACAAGATGGTTGATGAGCACTCCGTCGTTGAGCAAGCTCATGAGATACAATCACTTACCAAAAAACTTGAGCAGTTCAAGTGTTCCTTACCGGAAAAATTTGTGGCCGGTGGCATTATTGCCAAGCTTCCTCCCTCGTGGAGGAACTTTGCCACTTCTCTGAAACATAAGAGACAAGAATTTTTCGTTACAGATCTCATTGGGTCTCTTCATGTGGAAGAGAAGGCGATAGCAAAGGACAAAACTGCTCGAGGATTTGAGGGAGGTTCTAGTGCCAAATTAGTACAGAAGAAAAACTTCCAATCCCACAAGTTCAAAAACAAGAACAAATCTAAATAAAATGGGAAGTTTGATGGCAAGAACAAGGCCACGCACTCAACCAACTTCAAGAAGAAAAATGATAAGAGAAAATGCTCTTGTCATGTCTGTGGTGATCCTGATCAATGGGCTCCTAGCTGCCCTAATCGCTTTGACAAGCGTTAACATGGGAACAACGGCAATGCCGCTAATGTTGTTATTAGCGATACTAAGATGAAGGATGTTGGGTATGGTATTTTACCTACTATCCTTTCAGTATGTCATTCTCCTGATTGGTGGATAGACACGGGTGCTAATACACATGTATGTTCTGATATTTCCATGTTTTCCTCTTATCAAGTCTCTTCTTCCGTGCTGATGGGAAACGGCTCACGTGCTTCTATTCATGGTGTTGGTACGGTAAATCTGAAGTTTACTTCGAAAAAGACCGTACATCTGAAGAATGTGCAGCACGTTCCCTCTATCAATAAGAATCTCGTCAGCGGATTGCTTTTATATCGAGATGGCTTTAAGTTGGTTTTTGAGTCCAATAAAGTTATAATTTCTAAGTATGTACAATTTTTTGGAAAGAGTTATGAGTGCGGAGGTCTGTTCCGCTTGTCTTTGTCAGACTCATGTACTAAAGTTATTAATCATGTTTACAATGATAATGAGTCTAATATTTGGCATTCACGACTCTGTCATATTAACTTTGGTTGCATGACGCGGCTAGCTAATATGAGTTTAATTCCGAAATTTACCACTATCAAAGGTTCTAAGTGCAAGTTTGTGTGCAAGCAAAGCAACCCCGCAAGTCTCATACGGTTGCGGAATCGAGAAACTTAGCACCGCTAGAATTTATACATTCAGATCTCTGTGAGATGAATGGTGTATTGAAAAAAGGTGAAAAAAGATACTTTATGATGTTGACTGATGACTCCACTAGATACTACTCTGTTTATCTTCTGAAATCTAAAGATGAAGCTTTGAACTACTTCAAAATCTATAAAGCCGGGGCAGAAAACCAACTTGATCTTAAAATCAAGCGGCTAAGGTCGGATCGTGATGGAGTTCTTTGTTCTAGCATTTGGTGTAGTTGTGATATGTTTATCTTCTATAGATGTGATCTGTCCGTCTACTTTGTTGATCTGTATAATTGGTTTTAGTACCGTTTGTATGATCATGATTTATCAGTTTATTATTCGAATTAAATCATATGTATTATTGCTTATATTTCCAACACATTTATCAAAAAGGATGGCAGGAGAATAGGCTAAATTTTTTTAAATAATACATTTTTTATTAAATTTCACAAATAATATACAAAACGGGTAAATTGCAAATCTGACGGTCGGTCGGCCGTTCAACAGACGACACACTGTTTCGTCTTTTGGGAGGACGACGGCCCAGATGTTCGGTTGTTCAACAGACGAACGTACTGTTCGTCTATTGGAAGGATGAAGGGTGCATTGATCATGCAAGGTTGCATTGATCGGCAGGTTCCAAATAAGTTTTAGGTTTCGGACTATTGTTCCGTTTATCCCGCTGTCACTTCCCGCCAATTTTTCTCGCCACTCCTTCCCGCCGATTTCTCCCGCTAGTCCTTCCCGCCCTTCTTTCCCGCCAGTCCTTCCCGCCCTTTTTTCCCGTCTATTCTGTTCGGTGCCTCTATAAATGCGGGCAACGAGGTGTATCTTTTCACCTAGTTCATATCTTCCTCCTCTTATTCTGTAATTAATTTCCCTCCTCTCCTATTACTCTCGCATTTTCCTCCACTCCTCTCCACTATGAACGACGCGCTTCCCTGGCCGCTAGATATGTCCATTGGGCTTCTCCAAATAGCGAGAAGTGTTATGATAGGCGATGAACCAGCCCACTGGGAGACGTTGGTAACGAACCATGGTGCTCTCGTTATGCTTGGTAAGTCACTTCATCAGAGAGGGTGGAAACTGAAGATCCCAAATCAGGTACGAGCAGAGCTTCTCAGGATCCAGGCAAGGTGGGACAAGCTCACCTTCAAGAGTGAAGCTCACATGATGGAGCGGGCTGATGCACCTTGGTCCTGGATAGAAGAGAGCGAAGATGAGGATGATATCTTCATGCCACCACCCGTTGGAAGCAAGGAAAGAGCTGAGTGGGACAAGAGGCAGGAGAAGAAGAAAGCGCAGGCCAAGAAGAGTCAAGCTGACATGACGGAGCAGGTTGTGGCACCTAGGGCCTGGATAGAAGAGAGCGAATATGAGGATGATATCTTCATGCCGCCACTCGTTGGAAGCAAGGCGAGAGCTGAGTGGGACAAGAGGTAGGAGAAGAAGAAAGCGCGGGCCAAGAAGAGCAAGTGTGAGGGATCGTCAAAGGGAAAGGGCGAGGCATCATCAAAGGGAAATGGAAAGGCATCATGCTAAGGATAGATATGACTCTTATTTATGTACCACAAGTTATGTTGAACTGTGTTGCAAGCTATGTTGAGTAGTTTGTCGAATAAAATTATAAAATAATAGAATGATGTCTCATACATAGATAGATAAATGTCTGATACATAAGTAGATATATGTCTCATACATAAATAGATAAATGCCTAATACATAAGTAGATATCATTGGTGTCGACGACGAGGTGGCGGAGGCCTCGGTGTACTCCATCCATATCTGTGGGGTGGCATCACATCACGCCGAGGTGCAGTTGACTCTTCACCTTGATCTTGTGTATCCTGTGTGGGGATAGGTGCTGGAGTACCTGGTTGATACTGGCCAAACCAGTCTACCTGCTTGTGCTGTGTCTGCTGATCACGGTCGTCAGTATTGTCCCATGTAACGGAGTCTCCTGCTAGTGTACAAGAAATTAAGTACTGAACAATGTCACACTGCATCTAACAATAGTAGGAAGGGACACGCTTACCATGAGGATGAGATTGTGGTCGATACGCGAAGTCCATGTAGGGGATCGGCTGCTGATGCTGCCATTGTTCGAAAGTAATCTGGTTCTGCTGCAACTGGTCGATATTAAACTACGATTGCTGCCACGGGTCAGAAGTAAACTGTGATTGCTGCCACCCCGAGCCTCCAGCCTGGTCTGGAGGTGGTGCTCTCGGCGACGCCTGCTGTGAGAGTCGTGGACGAGGCCCATGGCGGAGTGGTGGAGAAATATGCTCCTCGTTCCATCCCGAGCATCCAGCATGGTCTGGAGAAGGTGGCTGCTCCATGGATCGACGTGGGGCGCGCTCCTCCACCGAGTGACGCGGTGGGCGCTGCTGCGTGGATTGACGTGGGGCGCGCTCCTCCACCGAGTGACGCGGTGGGCGTTGTGCTTCTCGGTGTTGAACGACGTCTGAGACGCTGGTGCACGTGATGGCCGCGTAGATACGTCGCAGCTTCTCCTCGACCCGCCGGGCAAAGGACTGAGCCTGCTGACGGGGCACAAGAGGAACGGTTGAAAGCGATCGTCCGTACTGAGCCACCTCAGTCTCTAGCTCCCACGTCATATCGGCCTGCATTTGTCTCATAGTTAGGTATGCACTACATAGGCACTCATGTTGATTATGCTCTAAATAAAGTACTTACCGCTGACTGTCTGGACTCCAGTGTTGACTGGCTAGGGTATATCTCATCGTCATGTGCGTGTGGAATGGGACGTAGCCGTGTCATCGACATATACCTCTGTAAGTATCCGTGGAATAGCTCCATATCAAATGGGCCAGCGTGTCACACTTGTGTTGGTGCATTCTGCCACTCGTTGACGTAAATCCCCACCCGTTGGAGCCATTGAGTGGCGGTCTTGCTAGTTTTCCGAGAGTACCTGTCATTAGAATTTGTTAGACCATCATTAAAGAACATATATGAAGTATAAGATGCATTCCTTATGTACATATATTTACTTACGCGTGCACGACATCTGGAAGGGGAACATCCGGACGCGGGGGATCTACCATCTGGCAAAGACCGAACTGCCGCATGACCCTCTGTTGAGACATCTCCTCAACTTGGCAATCAAAGATGATCTTCGATGTAGTCAGCCAATACTCTCGATCTCTAGTGCACATAATAGATAACCTGCCGGGATATCGTGCGTGTCGTGTCTGCAGGGTGTACGGCTCCCAAATCACGACATCCTCTTTCAGTGTGTCGAACTTCTCACTGAACGATGGATAGCATCTAACGACTTGCTCTCCCGCGAAACGACATTGCATGACAAAATAGTTGTTAGTAACTTTCATATTGTAGTACCATAAGTGCAATTTATTAAGACATTACACTGACCTTGCGACGGGTCCAGTGAGTGCCAAATGTAGGCAAGTCAATTTGCTCTTCGTCGAACAGCAGGTCAGAGTGGTAGACAATTGTTTCATGTTCCTGGTTGCCGACTATTTGGTTGACACTTACTTCTGAACGGCCGATAGGGAACCTCTCCCATGACCACAGTTGCAGCAACAATGGGCATCCTAGCAAGGCAGAACTGTCCTTGGTTAACTGATAAGCATTGCACATACCTCGGTACCTAGCTGCTAAGACAGCTGAACCCCAACTCCACTGTGTGCATTCTTCCTGGAACGTCGCCTCCGCGATCCCTCTAGCAAAATGGATGTATCGCACACTAATGGTCGACACGTGGTTCTCAGTGAACATCACCTTCCCGAGCAACCACATAATGTATGCCTCCAGGCTGCGTGTAATCTGTGGCGCATTCATCGGAGTGGCCGGGAACCCAAACCTCTGTATCTGCATTGGAAAATAGAACAATTTTCAGTACATGATACTTCTCCAACAAAATAGAACAAATAAATGAAACACACCTGATACTGCTCCAACCATCCAAATTTTGGCCCATGATTGTCATGGCCAAAGGCCTAATGAAAGGATACGGATGTCGCCTAGAGGGGGGGTGAATAGGCGATTAAAACTTTTCTTAGAGTGGCTCAACAAAGGCGGAATAAAACTAGTGTTTACTTTGTTAAGCACAACCTAGAACAACTAAGGTTCACCTATGTGCACCAACAACTTATGCTAAGCAATACAAGCAACAAAGTGATAGCAAGATATATAGTACTTCAAGCACGAAGGCTATCACAATGTAGAGTGCATAAGTAAAGAGCTCGGGTATAGAGATAACCGAGGCACGCGGGGACACCGATATTTTACCGAGTTCCTCCCAACATGGAGTACGTATCGTTTAGAGAGGGGGTGGTATCAAACCACCAACGCCACAAAAGGCCTCCCTTATTCTCCGGTGAATCTCACCCCAATGGGATCGATCCACGCTTCCACTATCGGTGCACTTGTCGGTGGCAACCGGAACCTCTCACAAGGTTGGGGCACTTCTCCACAACTTAATTGGAGGCTCCCAACAAACGCCACCAAGGCCACAATGCCACCAAGGCCACAAACCGTCTAGGGTTCCAAGAACCCAAGAGGGACAAACTCCAATGAGTAACTCAAATTAAATCCTCCAAAGAGAACTCAAACCGATGCACCAAATGCAAATGGCAAGAACACCACAAAGGTGCTCAAATCCCTCTCTCCCAAATTCCACCAAAGCTACAAAAGCTTATGGGGGAATAAGAGAGGAAGAACAATGGAGGAAATCCACAAAAGACTCCAAGATCTAGATCCCAATATGTTCCCCTCACTTAGAGGAGAGATTGATTGGTGGGATTGTAGATCTAGATCTCCTCTTTAAAATCCCTCAAGAATATGCAAGAATCATTGGAGGGATTGGGAGAAATCAAGCTCAAGAAGGTAAACAATGGAGGGGAAAACTTGCAAGAATGGTTAGGTAACCATTGGGGAAGAAGGCCCCTTAAATAGGTTCCCCGAAAATCCAACCGTTGAAGCCAAAAAAGCGCAAATCCCGGTACTACCGGACATTCCCGGTAATACCGGACAATCCCTGGGGATCCCAGGTCGCCAAACGCATTTTTTTCAGTACCGACCGGTACTACGGAGCGGTACTACCGGTCATCCCTGAACGAAGACGGCCATAACTTTTGCATCCGGACTCCGATTTTGATGATCTTGGGCTCGTTTCGAAGAGGACAACAAGCTCTAAAAGATAATGCAAAGAAACATTATAGTCCAGCAAGGGAGGATAGATCCAAATGACGAAAGGTTTAACCTCTATCAAAAAGATGAACCGATAAAACCTCCAACATCAAAAACGTAATAGAAAATGCATATGAAATCCGTTTTCGATGAACGAGAGCTTGTCATGGAGATTAACACAAGCTCTAAATCCTCACATGAGTAAGAACCAAATAATGGAAGGTTTTACCTATCTCTAAAATACAAACCGGTAAAACCTCCAAGATCAAAACGCAATAAGATATAAAAGGGAAATCCGTTTTTGATGAACTAGAGCTTGTTATGGAGATTACCACAAGCTCTATATCCTCACATGGATAAGACCAAATAACAACCAAATATGATGATGCAAGTATGCAAAGGTTTGATCTCTCTCCGAACGATGTGACTGAGTTACTCATTCGAGAGCCCCTCTTGATAGTACGGTTATCTATCCTAAACCCGGTCTCCCAACAAACATGAGACCGGCAAAAGGGAAAACCTATCAATATTATACCTTTGCCTTGAGCAATCCACTTGAGATCGATGTAGACGATCTTGTCCTTCTCAAGATGGACACCTTTCTTGATTCCTCATCATCGATCCATGATCACCGAGGATGGCAAGCATCAAACATGAGATCTTCTATAGATGGCGCATTTTGAGCTTGCACAACACATCTTCTTCTCATTTCATCTATCTTGAAGTAAACACATGATCCAAGCAATGCCAATGGACAATTCCTACAAGTACAACTTAATACACACATTAGTCCATAAAGATTGTCATTAATTACCAAAACCACACATGGGGGCCCAACATGTTCTTTCAATCTCCCCCATTGGTAATTGATGACAATCCCCTTAAGAGGGTTTATATAAGGAATTTTAATGAATAAAATGGTCAATATCAAATACTACAAAAGTATGTGATATTGGTACCACCATCATATATAGAGCAAACTCCCCCACAATCTATGCATGTGTGATGAACTTGAATTTCATTGCATATATTGCCAATCATTATCATTGGTGGAGTTTCCTCTATATACCACATGCTAAGCAACAACAAAGATGCAAGAGCATGAGAAGCAAATGCACAAGAACAAACTCAATGCATAAACCAACTTCCCTTAAACCCTCTAAAACTTCTCCCCCATTGGCATCAATTGCCGAAATGGGTGACAAGTTCTAGAAGGCAAATATAGTAATAATTCCTCCAAAGGTGTGTCTTCGCACATATCCAATGATGAATACTTGGGAGGGAGTAGAACTATATCGAGGACCCGAAGATTGCAAAAATAAAGTCAAATGATGCAAACAACTACAAGGTCCGACAAACCAATTTGAAAACAACAAATGAGTCCAAATGGAAACAACAAGATATTATGATATGAGCAAAAGAGTGTTTTAAATAACAAATAGAGAAGCTCCCCAAGGTTTGTGCACAATTCAAAATAAATGTATTGGAATACATAATGCAAAAATATGGAATACTTGCTCCCCCATAAGAATTTAAAACACAACAAATGTGAAAGAATGCAAATGAGTATTATTAAATGAATTAGATGAGCTCCCCAAAGAGAATGCACCAATTATGGTAATTGCATTTGGGAACGAGGTGCATAGTCATGGACTCCTCACTCATCCAAATTCATTTAACAATACAAGACATGAAAGAACAAATATGAGTGTCCGAAGATGCAAACAAGAGGAACAAGCACTCATAGGAAAATAAATTTGGAAGCCACCGAAGAATCAAAAGGAATAGGAAGGTGGTCTCCAAGGATTAAAAATCAACTAAAATTATCTTCTCATACGTGTATATGTATCTAAGTGGAAAATATCACAAAGACATATTCCAAATAAGAAAAATGCACACATCAAGAAGATTATACAAGAAAGCACATGAAAGGCAAAAATGAAGTCATAACATATATCAATAAGATTTTTAAAGCATGGCCAAAGGCTCACATATATCTTATTGTACATAATGGACTTCAAACACAAACACGCTACATATATTACAACTATCACCAAGGGAAAAGTTGAAAGTTGAAATATATGAAGAAAGGCAACAAGTATCATAAGAGAAAATAGACTAGCAAAATCTCACTATTGCATATGAGAGAAGTTGAGGAGATGATAGGCAATAAAATTGCTAGATTGATATATTTGGGATTGGAGGATCATATGCATGATTTTGTATAGTCCCAACTATATGTACTCATCTCAACTTATACACATTTACAATAGAGAGTTCTCTTAAAGCCATGTATAGAACTACAACAATTACAAATACATGAATTCATGCTAGAAGGCAACCGACAAACGGTTGGAAACAAGATATATGAGCATGAGAAAGAGATACTTGTTACCGAGATATAATTGGTAGGATGTAGAGTATATGAATTCGTTGATCATCCTATAGCTTGACTCAACTTTTCATGTACGCACCACTTCTTCAAAATTGAAAGACAGGCATCCAATATATCTCCAATGTACCTAAAACACAATTAAGTACAAAATGGTCCCCAAACTTATTGGGTCCAAAGTAGTTAGAGAAACTACAATACATAGGAGAGACTCCACATAATTATGTGCACATTGATATGAAATTGAATTTCATGCATAACTTAGCCGATGGGAATTGGTGGAGTTTACCCTATATATTGGATCAAAGAAAGCAAGCATGCCATAATATAATCATATAGTAAATATGCATGCATGAAGCTTTCAAGAACCAAAAAGGAGATACAATTTGAACAAAATACTAAGTAAATCGAGATTGCACACACAAGAGTGTGACATGACAAACGATGTCCAAATTGTATCAACGAACCAATTCAACACATGAAAGATCACAATTTCAACAAATGAACTAGGCATAATCCAAGGAGCAAAAGATAGATAGAAATAAAAATTCTCAAGGATTTATCTCATTCTAAAATGGTCAAATCAAGAAACAAGGAATGAGACAAAACCAACTCCCAAAAAGAGCAAGGTTCCAACAAGAAACCAAACTCCCCAAACTTCACATGATGGCACAAGTACCAAAATGAAAAGATTGAGGTTCCAAGCACATAAAACATGATATGGATCAAAACAAAGAAGCATAAATATGAGTGTTCTAAATAATATAGGATAGCTCCCCCATGGATAGTGCATTTTGTAGGATTTTCCTTTTAAATGCAAAATGCACACAAATGGGATCATCACTAGTACCTATAATAAGTAAAACACAAGAGGATATCAATAAAATAAGAAGATCCACAAGAAGCAAGGAAGGCTTGGGAGACAACACAAAACATTTTCTTGGCCAAATATAGGATAAAATTAAGCAAGGGCCAAAGTGAATATGATCAATAAATTCTACCATAAGTTGGGTACTCATTGTCCAAGGACAAGAAATAGAATAATTTTCCCAAGGTAGCTTGCATGGATATCCAAGATCATAGTCACAACAAGAAGCATATAACTAAATATAAGAAATTGAGCATGATACTTCGAACAAGATTCTTGGTAGCTTCCCCAAGTCACACAATCACTAGTGAATAGAGTAACTTGAAGCAAATGGTTTCCATGAGGATTTATATATCTAAATATGAGGAAACGCATACCAAGAAACACTCTCATATACAAGATCCAAAATAAGATCAATAAAGCTATTCATGCAAATAGGAACTTGTATGAGCCAATGTGTCACATAGGCGCTAGATAATTATCAATATCAATTCTAAGTGACATAACCTCGAATATTCACATTTTCTAGGATTGTAATATGCACTAAGCATAAGACTCCCCCATAATGTGATACTACCATAAAAACAACACGAGGCAAAAGGATACAAATAGAGATAATTAATGGACATTATAAAACTTAAATTTCTCATGAGAATTATACCACATAGAGACTAGACAAGAATCCAATATAAATACTAGGTGGTAATCCTCATGTACACACATTTTTAGGATTATGGAATGCCTAAGCATAACACTCCCCCAAAATAGGATAATCCATTAATTTCTCACAAGAGCCAAATAGGATACCAAATATAACCAAGCAAGGCTCAAACACAAGAAACACACATACATGGTGTGCCACCTAATCATACACAAATAATCTTGATTTCAAGATAATTAAGTGGATAGCACAACATGTACAAAAACATGGAAGATACAAAACCAACACATGCACAAAGGGGCGAGTAACTTTCAATGTAAAGAGTTTAACATATGTTACCGCAAGGAGGAACATTGTAAATATAATATAATCAAGATAATCAAAATGGCTTGGCTTGACAATAATAATTGATGAAGATCCCTCAATTCTTCATAATGTAGCCAAGACTCCAATGCCCTCCAAAACACACCTATTGATCAAGTTTTGGTTTGTTGGTCCCCAACCAAGTTGGGTCCTAAGAGGTTAGTCACAATAGGTTTGGCAACCCAAATGGTTCTTTTATTGACACCACATTGAGCACCAACAAATTTGGCAAACACATTGCCAACCTCATCCTTCCAAAGAGAATAAGCATCATCAATAATGATAGGGTTGGATGAGGAGATACCGAGAGTGCATGAGGAAGAAATATGCCCCTTTTCACGGCATATGTAGCAAGTTCTACTCTTGCCATCTTTCTTCTTAGGAGAAGCCACAACTCGAGGAAGAGCTCGAGTAGTCCTCTTAGGAAGAGGCCCATTAATGACTTGAGGTGGAGCTTGAGGCCGCTTCCCTTGTTGCTTCACACTAAGAGGCTTTTTCTTCAATGGGCAAGATCTAACATGGTGCCCTTCTTCCTTGCACTTGAAGCAAACAATGTTGGCCAGATTCTTGACTTGATCTTGGCCATTCTTCTTGTTGTCCTTGTGCTTCAACTTGATAGTGGACTTGTTCTTGACATTAGATTTGAATCCAAGCCCACTCTTGTCATTGGGGGATTTTTGCATACTCAAGATTTTGTTGAGTGTGACCTTCCCTTGTTGAACATTTTTCAAGTCATTCTTCAAAGAAGTGACTTGAGCCTTGAGCTCTTTGATTTCCTCTACATGGTTAGTTTCAATACAAGTACTAGAGGAAGTAGATGCTACATTGTTAGAGCAACAAGGCATGGAATGTAATTCATCACGAGATATAGCATGGTTGTGAGAGGATGAATTACAAGGACTAGCACATGGCAATATAACATTTGGAGTAGATATAGTGCTAATGTCCACATGAGGCCCACTAGATGTTACCTTTGACATGATGGCCTCATGAGCCAACTTTAGCCTACCATGGGAGACTAGGAGATCCTCATGCGAGCTTGAGAGCTTATCATGGCTTTCTTCTAATTTCCCATAGTTGCTAGTTAGCAAAGCAAGTTGAGCCTTTAGCTCACCATTCTCCTTCAAAATAGATGCTTCACAAGAAATAGAGTTAGTAGCACAAGCATCATTACTATTAGCAAGAGGTGAGGGCAACTTGTCAAGCTCTTTTGAACATGAGGCTTTAAGTTGCTCATGTGACTCGGTGAGTTTGATGAGCTCACCCTTTATGACCCTAGATCCATTTTTGAGGTGCTCAAAATCCTCAACAAGTTTAGCATAAGCAAATTCAAGTTCATCATTTTTAATCTTGAAGGAGTTAGCCACCGCAAGTTCTCTATCATGGTATTCCTTTACTCTAGATAATTCTAGAGTAAAAGTCTCCTCAAGAGATTCTTTGGTGGTTTGTTCTTCTTCAAGGGAGTCCTTTACTTGAGCAAGTTCATTAGCATATTCACGCTCAAGTGCAAACTTTTCATCAATTATGTTTTCTTGCTCCTCAATAAGATCATTGCCTTCTATAGCATAATTCAAGATTTCAAGAAGGTTGGAGGAAGCAAGTTTATTTTTGTAGAGAGCACTATAGACAACCTCTCCCATTTTCTTAATAGAGGTAATATCATACTTACCTCTATAATCATCATTATCATTCTCAACCTCATCATCATCATCATCATGAGATACAATGGGATCCAAAGAGGTTACCTTTGTTCCCTTAGCCATAAGGCACATGTGAGAACCGGAAGAAGGTGATGATGAGATTGCACCTGTAGCTCTCTTCAAGACCTTGTCTTGGCCCATAGAATCTTCATTTTCCTCTACATGGTTAGCAACACAAGCACTAGAGGAAATAGAAGCATTTTTATCATGGCAACAAGACAACATGAGCATATCATCATGAGATTTATTTAAGTCATTTCTACATGATATGCAAGGACTATTAACACAAGCATGTGAGGATTTTTGAGTGCTAGAAGTGTTAAGGTCCAAAGATAGATCATTGCAACTAGATAGATATGAGGGATTGCAAATAGTGAACACACTATCCATATTGCAATTTCTATCACCACTCACCATATCATTACCTTGTGAAAAGTCACATGTTGGTGAAGTGGTAGAGGATGAGAACTCATCTCGACCGGAAGTGGAAGCAACACAATCATCCTCAATAATGTTGGACTTGCTATATTTATCTTGAAGCTTGGTCCATATCTCACGAGCACTTGAATAAGGCATGATAGACGAAAGAACTATATTGCTCACAACATGCAAAAGAATTTTAGTAGCTAGAGCATCTATATGAGAGTTCAACTTCTCCTCTAAAGATTCGTTTTGGGTATCCATAGGAGAAGAGAAACCCACATATAGATAGCCCTCGATAATTGGGTGAATTTCCCGAAATAAATTAAGCATGCGAATTTTCCAAACATCATAATTTGTGCCATCGAATGTGAGCGTGTCCTTGTGCACTAATCCCCTAGCCGACATCTTTACTCTCAAGGCGGTGAACCCTAAAATGAGAGACCGGGCTTTGATACCAATTGAAAGGATACGGATGTCGCCTAGAGGGGGGGGTGAATAGGCTATTAAAACTTTTCTTAGAGTGGCTCAACAAAGGCGGAATAAAACTAGTGTTTACTTTGTTAAGCACAACCTAGAACAACTAAGGTTCACCTATGTGCACCAACAACTTATGCTAAGCAATACAAGCAACAAAGTGATAGCAAGATATATAGTACTTCAAGCACGAAGGCTATCACAATGTAGAGTGCATAAGTAAAGAGCTCGGGTATAGAGATAACCGAGGCACGCGGGGACACCGATATTTTACCGAGTTCCTCCCAACATGGAGTACGTATCGTTTAGAGAGGGGGTGGTATCAAACCACCAACGCCACAAAAGGCCTCCCTTATTCTCCGGTGAATCTCACCCCAATGGGATCGATCCACGCTTCCACTATCGGTGCACTTGTCGGTGGCAACCGGAACCTCTCACAAGGTTGGGGCACTTCTCCACAACTTAATTGGAGGCTCCCAACAAACGCCACCAAGTCCACAATGCCACCAAGGCCACAAACCGTCTAGGGTTCCAAGAACCCAAGAGGGACAAACTCCAATGAGTAACTCAAATTAAATCCTCCAAAGAGAACTCAAACCGATGCACCAAATGCAAATGGCAAGAACACCACAAAGGTGCTCAAATCCCTCTCTCCCAAATTCCACCAAAGCTACAAAAGCTTATGGGGGAATAAGAGAGGAATAACAATGGAGGAAATCCACAAAAGACTCCAAGATCTAGATCCCAATATGTTCCCCTCACTTAGAGGAGAGATTGATTGGTGGGATTGTAGATCTAGATCTCCTCTTTAAAATCCCTCAAGAATATGCAAGAATCATTGGAGGGATTGGGAGAAAGCAAGCTCAAGAAGGTAAACAATGGAGGGGAAAACTTGCAAGAATGGTTAGGGAACCATTGGGGAAGAAGGCCCCTTAAATAGGTTCCCCGAAAATCCAACCGTTGAAGCCAAAAAAGCGCAAATCCCGGTACTACCGGACATTCCTGGTACTACCGGACATTCCCGGTACTACCGGACAATCCCTGGGGATCCCAGGTCGCCAAACGCATTTTTTTCAGTACCGACCGGTACTACGGAGCGGTACTACCGGACCTCCGGTACTACCGGACCCTGGTCCGGTACTACCGGTCATCCCTGAACGAAGACGGCCATAACTTTTGCATCCGGACTCCGATTTTGATGATCTTGGGCTCGTTTCGAAGAGGACAACAAGCTCTAAAAGATAATGCAAAGAAACATTATAGTCCAGCAAGGGAGGATAGATCCAAATGACGAAAGGTTTAACCTCTATCAAAAAGATGAACCGATAAAACCTCCAACATCAAAAACGTAATAGAAAATGCATATGAAATCCGTTTTCGATGAACGAGAGCTTGTCATGGAGATTAACACAAGCTCTAAATCCTCACATGAGTAAGAACCAAATAATGGAAGGTTTTACCTATCTCTAAAATACAAACCGGTAAAACCTCCAAGATCAAAACGCAATAAGATATAAAAGGGAAATCCGTTTTTGATGAACTAGAGCTTGTTATGGAGATTACCACAAGCTCTATATCCTCACATGGATAAGACCAAATAACAACCAAATATGATGATGCAAGTATGCAAAGGTTTGATCTCTCTCCGAACTATGTGACCGAGTTACTCATTCGAGAGCCCCTCTTGATAGTACGGTTATCTATCCTAAACCCGGTCTCCCAACAAACATGAGACCGGCAAAAGGGAAAACCTATCAATATTATACCTTTGCCTTGAGCAATCCACTTGAGATCGATGTAGACGATCTTGTCCTTCTCAAGATGGACACCTTTCTTGATTCCTCATCATCGATCCATGATCACCGAGGATGGCAAGCATCAAACATGAGATCTTCTATAGATGGCGCATTTTGAGCTTGCACAACACATCTTCTTCTCATTTCATCTATCTTGAAGTAAACACATGATCCAAGCAATGCCAATGGACAATTCCTACAAGTACAACTTAATACACACATTAGTCCATAAAGATTGTCATTAATTACCAAAACCACACATGGGGGCCCAACATGTTCTTTCACCTAAGCTCCATCACGGATGCCAAAGAATCGTTGGGCCATGTCTTGGGCCCAATTTGCCGGTGGATCCACTGGGCCTATGGGCACGCCAGCCAACGGAAGTCCCAGCAAGTACGAGACGTCCTGAAGGGTAGGAGCCATCTCTCCCCATCAAAAATGGAAAGTGTGAGTCTCGGGCCTCCATCGATCCACCAAGCACGTGAGCAAAGATGAGTCGTACTGTAAGCGACTAGTCTGGAACCCAAGGTGTCGCCCTTCTATCTCCTCCATACGAGTGGCCTCAACCAAACGAATGAAGGGTAAGAGCCCAGCCCACTTCAATCTACATAAGAAGAAAGCAGAACAGTTTAGTCACTCTGGCCCATAAATATCCCAACAGTCAGAGAAATAAATGTCACATGCCTCTGAAGCCAATCAGGATGTATGCACCAGTTCGATATGGGAGTGCGAGTCACTAGGTGCTTCAAGGACCCCGGGTTAGCATCCAGTGCCGTCAACCGGTGCTTTCTATCTATGTCAGCATTCAGCAAAGATCCCGCCATCTGCACATTAGTTCCACACATATTACAAATTTAAGACATAGTTCCACACATATTACAAATTTAAGACATAGTTCCACACATATTACAAATAAGACATAGCTCCTCACATATTACAAATTTAAGACATAGTTCCACACATATTACAAATTTAAGACATAGTTCCACACATCTAGTTTCTTCCTCTGCCTCTTCTTCCTCGGCTGCCACGTCCACGAGGAGCAGCTCCACTAGTCCCGAAGATGTGGCAACTGGTGTCTATATGACCAAATTGATTACACAGAAAACATTGCCTAGTAGGGCCTCCGGCTTCAGATTCATCCATATCATTACGGATGCGGACACATTGTCGCCTTCCTCTTCCTGTCCGCATCAGTTCAGGATCTGGGATGTAAACCCTTTCACCTGGATTTACTTTGTTGAAATTTCCCCATGCCCTATATCCCATCATCTCGCCTGTCCACGTATTGACCACCGCGTCCTTAAGGAAATAAGGAGACACAAACGAGATCGCATCCATACCCATCAGCCCGCATGCAGCTAGTACATGAGAGCAAGGCAGATGCAACAACTTGGGTTTATTGCAGGTGCACTCACACGTTGGCCAGGCTTCGTTGCCTATCCTCACCTCCTGTGTCTTTACCTCTTATCCTGTTCCAAACCGGTTGGAAGGGAGGCGTACCTCGAACCTTCTTTCCTGATTACCGATGGCGATGACATGCATGGACCGAGCCTTCTCCATCTTGGCATCCATGTAATGCATGATCTTTGAACAATACCTCGTGTTTGGGTTGTTCATGATATGCATCTGAGCCATCTGGAGTCTGTCTCTGAAATACTTCAGAGTTCCGGTGAAAATACACTCCATAATGGCTGTTAATGGTAGAGCCCTACTTCCTCTCAAGACAAAGTTGTAAGTTTCAGCCAGATTTGTAGTCATGACGCCAAACCTAGCACCATGAGTGTCATGCAGTAGAGACCACCTCTCTACAGGCTCGTGTTGTATCCATTCCTGAAAATTTTTAATCCTTCTGCCAGGCCTTCTCCTAGTACCGGGTTGGTCAAATCCTGGCAAGTCACAAAGGGCAATGGGTTCTTCCTCCGGTGGTGCTGCTCCTGTTGTTGCCTGTGCAGCTAACGCCGCTGCATGAGACGCGACCGCTGCTGCTCTAGCTGCTCTCCTCTGAGTCATATGTTTTTAGTGAAGTCATCAAGATAGCCACGACACTTGATATACTTCCACTCTTGGTTCTGCTTGCAAAGCTTCTTGAATAGGTTCATAAGAGCCTTGTTCCTGAACTGTGAGAAAAAATTGGCCCCTGGATGCCGCATGCACCAACGACTCTGCATGTCCAGCCATGGAGTTACTTCATCAGGAGTGGGCTGTGTGAGCTTCTTTATCGCGCTTAGTATACCTGGATGCCCATCATGAAGGACGCATACATTCGGTGTATCTCTCACAATTGCTATCTTCAGCTGCCTGAAAAACCATACCCAACTCTCGGTGTTCTCGCTCTCCACGAAAGCAAAAGCAAGTGGAACAACTTGATTGTTTCCATCTTGACCTATGGCAGTCAATATCTGACCCCTATACTTGCCAGTGAGAAATGTACCATCCACACATATGACTGGTCGACAGTGAGTGAAAGCTTCTATGCATATAGCAAATGAGAAGAACACTCGATGAAGTACCCTCAAATTAGGTTCCTGTGGCAATGTAAAGTGTTGGATGTCCACGTAGGTGCCTGGATTCCTAGCCTGCAGTGTCTGGAGCATCCTAACAACACAGTCATACATGTCTCTAAACGAACCAAACCTTGCCTCCAGTGCCCTTTGCTTAGTCCTTCAAGCCTTCCCGTATGAAATATTGTAGCGGAATCTGACAGAAACTTTGTTAATGATAGATTTCACCCCCATGGCTTTGCCCTCCACTATCTCTGTGTACAACAGTCTAGCCAGGAGGGTTGACGTGAGGTTACGATGGTCCTGAAGGACACTTTCAAGTGTGCATGTGTGCATCACAACATCGGTGACCTTCCAGTTTGTGTCATACTAGGGACATGGGCATGCACCGTTGCAGGACATCCAGCTTCCTCGCAAACCAATGTCAAATATTGTTATGATGACACCTTCGTTTTCAAGATCCGTTGCATGGACATTGACCACTCAACAATTGCTTCCTGCAGATGTCTCTTGCTAGGATATAATGCACCCAGAGAGATGCTATTCGCGTGATAATGCCACGCCGAATCATGCCCATCGTTCACAGTCATTGCTGCTGTGTTGTCATTATTCCATGATGCCGGAATAGGTTGGCCGATCTCTTCTTGATCAGACTCGCCAGAATCATCAGCCATATCACTGTTGCCTTCTGAGTCTTCGGCTTCCATTTGATGTTGCAACAAACCATCATATATCTCGTCCTCATCAGCTTCGCCACTGAATATGTCTGCCCCTAATCCTTCACCACCGTCCTCTGATACATAACCATCACCCCCGGTGTGTGCATATCTACTGTGACCTGATTCATAACCGCCGCCACCCTCTTGGCCCTGACTACTCTGGCCATGATCATAATTACCTCCAGCATGACCGGTCTGACTACTCTGGCCATGATCATACCCAGCCTATTTCGCCACAGGTAACACTAAGAGACCGAGGTTAACTTCTCTTTTCTGGCAAGCTTGCACAAATTTGACCCATTTCTGTTGCGCTTCTATTGGCCTTAAATACAAATTAGGGGTTTGCCTTGACTTAGTCCATAAAGCATGCACACCGACAGTATGGGTAGGAGGGAGCCCTAAACGAACACATAACCAATCCTTCAACTGAGTAATGGGCACTGTTTCAGGATTCTGAAGCACTTCATCCATAAAACTAAACTCGCTCAAATCAACTCCGTGCTGGTTTATTCTAACGGAACCAGGACCATACAAGAACCTAAACACTATATTATTTGACATGATTTTCGACCTAAAAAATACCGAAAATAGTCTAAAACAGGTACATTGACACATAATACTCTACAAATATCTTGCATCTAATAGACCCCATCAAAGGCTACCTATAAACATACACACATGACTGCAATTAGCAAGAAATTAGGGTTTACCCTTGAAGCGTGCGAAGTCGTGCCGTGCAGCTGCCTCAGGTCAACGGATCAGCACCTCCACCATGCACCTTCCTCAAGTCCCAGCACCAACCTCCACCATGGCCATTGCTCAACAAGAACACCACCAGATCCCTCCACCAAAACGACTCAAATCACTACACCAGGCTATTCCATTAGTAGATCGGGACTCTACTAGCTTGCTAATGTGTTAGAGCAGCAAGTTTGGGTAAAAATCTGGGCTAAAAATCGGTGCAGCAACTGGCGAAAACGAGAGCGAGCTAGTGAGAAGGAGGAAGAACCGAGAGAGAGGAGGGCTAGCGAGAGGAGGGGCGGACGACGACTGGTCGGCGAGTTATATGCTGGGTGGCGTCGGCCCTTCAACGGACGAACCCTGCCTTCGTCCATTCAACGGACGAATCACCCTGCAAACCCCTGTCGGCCGACGGCGTGATGCACTGTCGTCTTTTGGAATAAAGAAGGCAACGCGGTCGTCTTTTCAGAAAAAGAAGGCAACGTTGTCGGCTGTTTGATAAAAGTCGACCGGTCTGTCGTCTGTTCAAAAGACGAACCCTGTCTGTCGTCTGTCGAACGGCCGACCGACCAACAGATTTGCAATTTGTCCGTTTTGTGTATTATTTGTGAAATTCAATAAAAAAATGTATTATTTAAAAAAAATTAGCGGAGAATAGAGAGTGTGAAAACGTTTTGGTGACTTTAGCGTAGAGGAACAGGAAGATTCCACCAAATTGGGGAAACGAGTGTATTCTGGATCTAGAGAAAATATTCTCTTTTGAGGAACCATCTCGTTCCACTTCATTTGTCAACTGAACACTAAAACGGCTTTCAAACGTGGAACCATTCCATCCGAACACATCCTAATAGAATAGAAATAACCTTCCAGTACACTTAATTATGTTGGAAGTTGACTACGCATCACACTTGATCACACGGCTACACGATCAAGCATCTCTCAAAGAAAAAAGGAAGATGGTATCCACGTCATCGTTTCACATTCCAATGGTTCGTTCCCGTTGCAAAGTCGATCGCAGAGACACGATTAATCAATCAATCAATCAATCAAGCTACTAGCCTTCATTGCGTTCTCGGCGGCGGCTATAGCGCTAGCTAGCCGTTGTCACGAGGCTCGTATCGACCGTGAAGACAAAATGCTGGGGGCCGGTTCATAATGCCCGCCTCGTTTTAGGCGCAACAGTTGCACGGCGAGCCTTGCCACGATATCCTCTGCAGCGCGGCCGTGTCAGTCCGGGCGGAGAGAAGACGCGGGGGACATGTGGGCGGGCGGGCGGGTACGACGACGAATGGATGCGCCACTTCGTGTCGCGCGCAAGTACAGTGCGTGCACGCCACGTACGTACGTGATGCCAATTGGGAACTGTTTTATCTGTTGATTGGTGTGGACCATGGGAGAGTTAATCATGCGAGCACTACACTAATCACACATCATGCAACAACTGATTGTTAGTTTAGCTGTAGGGAAGGGACGTACTCGAAAGGGACTACTAGGTAATACACAATACAGTGAGCTACTAGTTACCAAAGAGTGCCATGCATATTCTTGGGATGAATCATGCATACTAGGTTAGAATGGACGGAAATAACTCATAAAAATAACAAATTCACGGAATGAACTCTGGCCAAAAGAATTTTACCGAACTAATCCTTTTTGCAACGTCATATGAGCTGGCGTCGCACCCTGAAGAGCGGCGTCGTTACGCCTGGCGCCGCGCATCTGCCAGCGTGGCTCGCTCGTGTCCTCGTGAGCCCCGGTTTCGCTAGTGCGGCGCCTTGTAGTCTCGCGTCGCACTGTGTAGTGCAGTGTCGTTGCGCGTGGCGCCGCACTTTAGGTCTTGTACCAGCGCGGCGCCAGCCCTCCCCAACCCCATCCCATTCTTTCTCACCCACACAGGAGCCGCAGCGGCGGCGGCGGCTCTTCTCCCCCCTCCACCTCCTCCTTCCTAGTGCCCAAATCGGAAGCCTCTCTCCGTGGAGTTCGATCCCCTCAAGTTCCTTGAGGTATTCTTCCCCTTCTTCTATGATTTCACCCATTAATTTCTAGTTTTGGTCAATATCTTGCAAACCCTAGGTTGTTTTGTAAGATGCATAGTAGAATGTTGTTGCATTGGCATAGGGTTGGGTATTGTGTTAATGTTAGCATGGTAATCTATTGAGTATGTTGACCGTGGTATTGTTGTTGTGATTATCTTAGGCATGGCAAGAATTGTTCATGTTCACCATGTAGACAAGGATGTTTTTTTGAGAGGTAACATAGAACCGGACCCGGACGAGCTGGATTTGGTGTTTGAGCGTACTCCAACCTATGCCGAGGTCTTGAAGCAATTGAGGATTGAATTGAAATGGATGGACCCAAAGGATGATGTTGAGTTGGAGGGAAGACATAATGTTGGCTTGGGAATGCATGTCCGTTGGAAGACCATGCGTATCTTATCTGAGGCCCATTGGTTTGCATACAAGGAGGTGGTGAACGAATCACTAGACAAGGCTCTTGAGCAATTTGCCACCAAGAAAGTTGGTAGTTCATTGTCTTTGACTTGAACCGTATGGCATCCCCATTGCGTACTATGAGTCCTCCACCCGTAGACCAAGAGCTAAGTCGTGAACCTCCCTTGACCCAAACATTAAGCCCGATTTTCAAGACACCAAGATGAAGTTATGGAAGAGGACAATGATGATTGCGGGGGTGAAGATGAAGATGACAATGATGATGTTGAACTCCACGGCAACAATGTTGGAGATTTGGAGAAATATATCACACAAGATGACATGGACCATGACCTCCCGTATTCTCGAGGCTATGCATCGGACTCGGATGATGATGGTCTCGAAGAAGAAGTTGACAAGGAGGGGTTCACGACTAGAGAGGCCGAAATCCACGATACCGTATTGGGCCGGGACCATCGGGTGCCTTTGTTTCGTGATCTTAGTCTCGCGGATGAAGCCACGATTGATGGTGGCAAGGGCATAGTGCTTGGACCAAGGACAAGTTCTTACCGGGATGGCAATGAAGTGAATAGTGGCTTTTGCAAAGGATCAAGGTTCAGGACCTTGTTGGAATTCAAGCAATGGATAGAGGACTTCTCGGTGAAGCATCATCGTCCTTACACGGTCGTGCACTCGGACATCAAGAAGCGTTACACGGTGAAGTGCGAGGAGGAAGGATGTCCTTGGATAGTGCGTGCAAGACCATTCAAGGGAGGTCCCAATTGGCACATATCTAGTTGCGTATCAACTCACATGTGTCGAGGCCCGGTGGTGGATGGCAAGGATGCAAAGAACGAGCACCGGCAAATCACCTCCGAGATCCTAGATTATAGGCTATCCAATGACATCGCGACATTTCCAATAATGACCATCAAGATGGTCATGGAGCTTGTGAAAGCCCTCTTTCACTACGAGGTGAAGTACGGGAAGGCATGGAAGGCTAATCAAGCCGCATTCAAGATGTTGTACGGTGATTGGGAGGAATCTTATAACCGAATCCCAAGGTTGTTATTAGCGATGGCCAATGCTAACCCGGGCATGGTTCATGTGGTTGAACCTTATGGGACCAAGACAAGGATTGTAAACGGAAAAACCGTGCGAGTTTTTGGCCGTGCATTTTGGGGTTTTGAGCAATGTGTCCGGGATTTTGAACATTGTAGACCGGTCATCTCTATTGATGTCACCTTTATGACCGAACAATTCAAATGCACTATCTTGATTGCAATAGCCAATGACGCCAACAACCGGTTGATTCCTTTGGCGTTTGCTTTGGTGGAGGCGGAAAGCAATGATAATTGGGAGTGGTTCTTCTATCTTTTGAGAACCAAGATATTAACCCCTCAAAGGGAGATATGTGTCATCTCTGACCATCATCAAGGAATTCTCAATGCGGTGATGATTGATATTCCCGGCCATGCTCCATTGCACAATCGTTGGTGCATGAGACACTTTTGTGCAAACTTATATAGGGCATGCAAGAGCAAGGATTTGTCCTATGATCTACAAGATTGTTGCCTCGCTTTCACGGAACGTCGTTTCTCTAACTTGTACAACAAATTGCTAGTCAAGAAAGAACTCAATGCCGGTGGTCGCGAGTTTCTCAATAGGAACATTGAACATATGGGAAAGTGGACACGAGCTTTTGATGACGGTGGCCGGAGGTACGGCCAAATGACAAGCAACATGGCAGAGGCATTTAACAAGTTGCTAAAAGGTGTCCGTGCATTGCCCGTCACGACAATAGTCTGATATACATTCGACATGATGAATGAGTATTTTTTGAAATACTCACATGAAACGGACTGACATATTGCGGGGGATAACAAGAACAAGTACAAATACAAGTTCCCACCAAAGGTTGACGATTGGATGCAATTTCAGACAAGGAAAGCGGATTCCCAAGTTTTCACAGAATATGACAATGACGAGCTAATTTACCAAGTTACGAAGCCCGGAGGTACAACGGCTGATGGTGTCCAACATGGAGGCCAAGCTTTCAAGGTCTCGCTCAAGACCTGTGAGTGCACATGTGGAAGGCCATCATTGCTTCATATTGCGTGCTCGCACTTGCTCGTGGCGTCTCGCAGACGACATTTGGATTACAATAATCCGCTCACGGTGAGAGAGGCTGAGTTATCTATTGAGACTACTAAGAAGACATGAGATCCTAGATTTCATCCATACTTGGACCAACCACAATGGCCGGAGTACCATGGAATTCAACTATGGCCCGATCCTAAATGGAAGGTTGTTGGACGTGGAATACGCAAGACAAAGCGCTTTAGGAGCGACATGGATGGATGGGGACGTGGTGGTGGTCGGGAAACGGGCAACGACCAATTCCAAGAGCCTCGTGAGAGAGCCCGGTGTAGAACGTGAAATGGTGAAGGGCACAATGCAAGAAAGTGTTCTCGAAGGAAAAGAGCAAAAGGAAATCAAGGAAGTAGTAGCCAACCAAGTAGTAGCCAACCAAATAGTAGCCAGTAAGCTCCAAGCCAACCAAGTGGTAGCCAACCAAGGACTAGCCAACAAGCTCCAAGCCAACCAAGTGGTAGCCAACCAAGTGGTAACCAACCAAGGACTAGCCAACCAAGTGGTAGCCTACCAAGGGCTAGCCAACCAAGTGGTAGTCACAATTTTCTTAGACAACAAGCTCCTAGGCAACAAAGAGGTCGACAACTTGGGCTAAGAAGAGGAAGAGGGCGTGGTGGTTTTAATCCCGCTAGTATGATAGGTTACTTAGCAGGACCAAATTCGTATGCTCGTAGGTATGTTCACATTTATGCATATTTTACTATCATTCATGCTTATTGGGTTCAATGCATCCTTTACTAACTTGTACCTTTTATTCTTATAATGGGTATGGCGACTCAACCCAACAAGGCCAATGATGGGGAAGGTGTGAGCTACTTGAAGGTCTGGGCGAATGCTATGGAGGTGGTGGAGAAGAGGAAGGAAGCCGGGGAAGAGGAAGGAAGCTGAGGAAGAGAGGACGATGAAGGAAGCTGAGGAAGAGAAGAAGAGGAAGGCATTCGAAGAGGTAGTTCAACTTGCTCGTGACTTGGCGAAAAATAAGGACGAAGAGGACGAGGTGAAGAAGAAGAAGGAAGAGGAAGAGAGGAAGAGGAAGAAGAAGAAGAAGAAGAAGAAGAAGAAGAAGGAAGAGGAAGAGAGGAAGAGGTAAAAGTAGAAGGAAGAGGAAGAGAGGAAGAGGTGGGCCAATGCTAGGCCACCTTGCGCCGACCAAGAGGAAAGGCCACGGAAGGCGTTTCGTACTGACGAGACCCATGGAAAGGAGGTTCCTATTTGTTGGTGTGGAACCGATTGCACTGTTAAGCAGTCCCAAGACTACAATTCCGATAGTTAGGGAAAGAAGTTCTTCATGTGTGCCAACTACAATCGCTCTCCCATGCGTAGCCGCAACCCATATGACACTCCATCGGTATGCACAAAGCTTTTTAGTTCTTCATGTGTCCCAACTATTCCATATCATAGCCTCTAACATGCACTATTTTCTTGTAGTCTCCCCCTCCGGTATGCAGGTACTACACTTGGATAGATCTCGAGCAACCTGAATCCAACAAGGCTATCCAAGAGATCGATTGGGCCATAAAAAGAAGGCACTACTTCGAAGCGGTGCGTGACGAGGAGATGGCGAAGAAGCGCAAGGAACGTGATGACGATCTCCGCAAGAAAGAGGAGGAAGAGAAGCACCGCGCTAACGAGGCTCATGATGCCGAGAGGGAAAGGCTGCGTCAAGCGGCGTGGCGTTCCATGGAGGAAGAGGAAGAGAAGAAGAGGAAGGTCAAAGGTCATATGTTCTAGACTTTGAGTATGTAGCCGGGAGTCATGGAATTGTATGTGTCAAGATTTGCTCGTGAACCTCGTGTTATTTCGTGAACCCCTTAAGGGCAAAAAATGTCCCATATATTAGGTGCTTGCGTTCGAAACATGGCCAGAACCTCGTGTTATTTCGTATGTGTCAAGAAACATAGACTTGTATGTGTGATCATTTGCCCTCGAAACTACCCCTTGAAAGTTGGCTGTAGCAGCATCTTGACAGTGCGGCGCCAGGATAGGTGGCGTTGCACAATGCGGCACCGCCCAGCATGGCGTCGCACGTGTGCTTGAAAATAGGCAGAAGCAGAAGCTTCTGTCTATTTTCGAGCACATGTGCGGCGCCACGCTGGGCGGCACCGCACTGTGCAACGCCACACATGTTCTCGAAAATAGACAGAAGCTTCTGTCTATTTTCAAGCACATGTGCGGCGCCACGCTGGACGGCACCGCACTGTGCGGCGCCACCGCGTCGCGCGTTGCACAGTGCGGCGCCGTCCAGCATGACGCCGCACATTGACTTAGCCCTTTGCTGGGTCTCCTAACCCAGCTCATTGTCCATGTGCGGCGCCGTGCGTGGTGGCGCCGCACTTTCCTGGTGTTTGTCTGTCTGTCTTTTTTCATGGCTTTAACAAGTTCAAACAGGTGCAACATCTACTCTACATGGTTCAAACAACAAGTTCAAACAGGTTCAACCATTACAAGTTCACGACATGGTTCGACACCACATGGTTCAAACAACACCAAAGTTCACGACATGGTTCGACACAACATCTACTCTACTTCCCATGGGTGGTCTTCGCCCCTCGTCCCCTTCGCGCGGGCATCTTCCTCCTCCTTGGTTCCTCTTCATTATCCACCTCTAAGCGATATGGATTCTTGGGCTTCTTTGTCTTGGCCGTGGAAGGGTTGGGTGTGTAAGGCTTCTTGGGTTGCCTTGGCTTGAGCACATAGTCGGACCGCTCGTGGACCTTGTAGCGAGTGTAGTTGCGCAATGTCATCTCGTCGGAGACGCTTTCCTCATCTTGGGGCTGTCAACAAAAGAAGATTGGTAAGGACAAATTCAGGAGAAATGCAAGGGAGGGTGGGGGATGCAATGGTTGTACTACCTTGGGTGTGTTCGACTCGTCCTCGGATGTGGAGTGATGATCGCCATAATTGTCACCTAGGGGCGTGTTGGACCATGACGCGGACGGTGTTGCCACCTCGGGGTCACAACAACCTAGCAAGTTCGACAGCCGCCTTAACCGTTGGCCCTGCTTCTTAACGAACTCACGAAATAGACCCTCTCCCTTCTCTCCGCGAGGGTATGTGTCCAAAGCGTCCTCGCATGCATCGGCGGACTTCCTTACCTCCGCACGCTGTCATAGACAAGAAACTAGTAAGTTATCCATGCAAGGTGTGAGAATCGCCAAGACGGAAAAAAATATTCGGCACAGTTTACCACAAAGTTGAGCAAGGAAGCAAACTCGGCTTGTCGCCCTTCTCTGACCATGATGTTGTATTGTTCGGTTGAAAGCTCATCAAACACAAATGGCTCCTCCAAGATTGAATCCCGAAATTACCGTGGGTATATCTCCACCCGCGCATTGTCAATGAACCATGCGATTAGTTGTTGAAAGCATCCCGATTGAAGGGCCTATCATGTGTTCCTTTTGCTTTCTTAGCATCGATCACACACCTCCTGAATTTCTCAAGGTGCTTCCTATGAATCTTGGGACAATCCTTCTCCTTCCTCTACTTCTTCATGTCCAAGCTACACACAACAACAAGTCCTAGAGCGTTATTTGGCGAATGATAAGTACATCACATGGTAAGGCAGTTAATAGCTTACCTATGGAGCCCTAAGTCCGTGTCCTTCCACTTAGGCGGGACAATTTGAAATAACCCAAACTGGGTCATGACACGCTGTGGCTGGTGATACTCAACAGCCCACATGCACACTATGGGGCAACGCATTATCCACATACGAGATTCTCTAAGGCAAATAGGGTTAAGGCGATAGTCCTCCGGAACACCAAAGCGGTCCCCTCGACCGTATGGATCCCACGTCACCTGCAGCATACCACACTCATGTCAGGGTCAAAGATTACAAGTTCAAGACATATAATTAACCGCACCCTAGGAAATTACCTGATCTATGGTGATCGTGTCAAACTCGTTGGTGTACCTCTTGTATGCCTCCACTGGGTCCGTTGGCGGTTCGGAGACCACATCCCACTTGTAAGCCCACGTGGGGAGAAAGTAGTCATTGCCGTTATCAATGTAAGGCTTGAATGTCAACACTCTCGGCCGTCCAATGGGGAAGCGTTCCCAGATCCACACTAAAAGAAGGAGCAAACAACCACCAATCCCTAAATCGGCGGCGCTCGTAAGGAAAGCATCATCCAGCTGCAGATGAAGTGAACAACCATTTGGTAAGAACAAATTTTTTTGAGGTAATGCAGAAATATACAACAACATTTGTAAATAACTCATTACCTGACGGTACAACCAGGCCAACGCCGCAGAACCCCAACTGAGGGCAGAGTCAAAATAACGAGCAACTTGAGCCAATGCCACTGAGCACGATCCCCACTGCTGTCAGGAAACAGAGTCCTCGTGATGATGTACCACACATACACACGAGTGTATGTCTTGATTGTCTCCTCATCAGCATCATCGGGGCAAATCTTGAAATTCTGGATGATCCAAGTAAAAGTAGCCCCAACAGCGACCCTTAGTCTTTCCCCCTTCGAGTTTTTAGCCTCGGGTGGATCCTTCCCTATAAGGTCAACCATCTGCTCACGCCACCCGTCTGAATCCGAGTTTATGCACACAGGGTTTCCCTCGATTGGGAGTGCCAGGATCATGCTCATGTCCTGCAAAGTGACTGTAGTCTCACCGGTCCTAAGGTGAAAGGTGTGTGTCTCCGGCCTCCATGGGTCCATAAGCGGGGTGATAGCAGCAGGGTTGAAGGACTGCGGTGACCCAGCATACCACTGCATGATGTAGTATACTATAGTCGTTGATATAACACCAATGAAACACCATTCACTAGTATTACATCCCTCAGAATGGCACAACAGAAACACAGCGGGTCCAATACATGGCTAGAGGTTACAACTCACTCTTTACATAAGATCCAGAGAACACTCTAGGTTAAAGAGATAGAAAGAACTTCTTACGGAGAAGAGTCAAAGCTAAATAACGCAAGAACAATTTTACTATTAAGTCTAGTATTTAACTAAGGAATTAGCATTGCTACTATTGCAATACACTACAGAATTAGGTTCTTTGGCTAGAAATTATATTCCTATCTATTCAGTAACTTCGTCTTCACTTGAGTTGGGGTATATGTTGTTTTCCTTGTCTTCATTGCAGAGCTTTAGCTTTTGATGATTCCGGGAGCATAACTTGGTGTAGACATCATCTTAATGGCTTTAGAATCTAGCAAGGGTTAAGAAGATACTTTGAGTACGAGCGTACTCAACAAATTCACTAGAAAAGGAGTGTTTGATGCACTATAACTACAGCCACAGACCGTAGGTCGTAGGCAATGCAAGTTTTCATAAACATTTTTTAAAGGTTGCTTTTATTCTAAAAAGCTATGTCCGTCAGCCTTCACGGGTTTACCAGAACTTTCATGGAGTTCCTTTTCCGCCGCGTTCGCAGCTCCTTCCCGGAATAGGGAGTAACAAGTTACAGTTTTTACACTCTGCAGAGGTGCGTTACTTTACTCATGAGAGATCAACTCTTTGTTGCACAACCGGGCAGCTTATTCCCGTCCACAATTCCATGTTGTGGGGCCCAGAAGATGATCCAAGCCAATCACTGCCCCCTTCGCGACCTCGCATGCCTCCTTGGTGTACACCATGCCCACATAAAGAATTACGGCAATTGTTTGTACAAACCATTAGATGTCAGAACTATCATGGGACGTTGAGGGTTCCCATCCATATGCTGCATATCCTCTACGAATTACCAATTAATATGCACGCTACGAGGATAACAGCCACGACCTGCACACCCGGCTTCATGCGAGAGGAAGAAGATACAGCTGACTTCTCCGTCCCATTCCAAATCTCATGGTTAACGCATAATATACGACGCAAGAATCACTGGCGACATTGGTTGTTAAGTCCTAGGTGATATATTTCTGAACAATGGTATTCCAACTGTCATATTTAATAGATTAACTGATCACCCTGGATCAGTAATCCATAGTTCTCATTATTATTGAAAATAGTGTTTTCTGACCTTTTTCAAATGCAGGTGAACACAACACTAGATTTGTAAAATACTTTACAGAAAATAATCAAAAGATTGAGCAAGTGTGAACTTTCCTTTTGTGATTGCAAGATTATGCACTCACGGTCTTCGAGTCAGTATAAGATCCAAAATCTGAAATCAGCATCATTGGTCCGGTAAGGACTAATGTTTAAAGAAGCAATATGTTTTTATGCATAAGTAATGTGATGCATGTTCTAAACGCAAATCCCGGAGATAACGTTGTTCTAGGTTTTGGATTCCGGAAATGGTTACTTTGGAATGTGTGGTTCTTTTAGATAAGTTTCACATTTGTGCTTCTATTAGAGTTTATGAGTGGTTGTGAACAACACATATGTGTTAGTAAAATATACATACTTATGATATACTAATTAGGATTACTTATACAAGAGTTCTTTTTTAAAGTGGCAAAAGGATAACCTTCGAAGAAAAGTTTCCTCTTCTAAGGTCAAAACACATTTTGTGGTTAGTTAGTGGTGGTTGATGTTATTTGTTTGCTCAAATGGTTTGCCTTGAGTTGTTTTATAGCTTAACTACTTCAGACCAAATTTAACTATAAAACATATAGTAATGTTTATTGTATTATATTTAGATTCTTGGAGACTAAAGTTAACTTTAAAATGTAGATAGTTTTGAAAGTATAGTACTTATACATTTGTATCTTGTGTATCTAAAATGTTTTCTTTTAGTTACTTAGGAATGGTCATTCTTTTTACTTGGGTAATGGTTTCTTGATTCTATGATAAAGTAATATCCCTTATCTTTTATAGATAAGTGAGTTTAGCCTATAAACCAAAGTAGATTGTTATTTAATGATTCTTAAAATTTCTATAGTATTGTGGTAGTTTTTGTAATTTGATGGTTAATATAGATAGAAAATGTTCGGTGTATTCATAAGTTGTTCTTGAAGGTTTTATTATAAACTAGCTGAATGCTCGTGCGTTGCTACGGATGATCTTATATTTTTTTCACATGTAAATCACAAAGACACGATAAGATTGCATCAAGCCAGTCTTTTCTCTTTAGTTATTTTACCATTGTGCTCCCTAGTCACTATATTCTCATCTTGGTGTCGGCAACAATAATAGTGGTTAATATCAATTCAAGAAATGAAATATCCAACTATTTTATAAAATATTTTCAAGCCCCAAAGGATGCTATATTTTTCCCGATGTTAAGGATATTGCTTATCGGTAATTTATTGGTCGGCTGAAAATTGGCGATTTTTAGCATATCGACCGATTTATCGAGCGATAAATCGGAAAATCAGACGATAAATCAGAAAATCGGCGTATCGGGCACCCTCGATTAGCGATAAATCGGACAATTAATCGGCATATCGGCCGATTTTTTGAACAGTGATTTTTCCTCTTCTTTCCATTTGTGAAATATCTTAGCAATTTTTTCCACTTATCCTACTTAGAAAGAAAAATATTAAACAAATAGAGAACAACCCGTGTGCTGCTACGGGATTATAAATTTTTTTTTGAGTTATGATATGAATTTAATTGACTGAGAAATAATACTACACAATATACAACAGGAATATAAATGACTTGAAAGATGCACAAGTTAGACAATGTTATTGAATCCATCTCTAGTATTGGCAGAAATCACGGTACGATAGTGTCTCGTACTCTTGAGCTGCTTACAAATCATCCCGTTTGCACTTATATGTGCAACATTTTTACAAATCATCCCGTTTGCACTTATATGTGCAACATTTTTACAAATCATCCCGTTTGTACTTATATATGCAACATTCTTTACCCGTAGTCGCTTGCACATCGCAAACATTACAATATGTTTTGCGCTTGTTTTGGCTGATGAGAATAGCCATAGCATTGGCTCCTCCTCAGATGGAATTTGTAGTAGTAGTAGCTCCGCTGCAACACTACCTCATTTGTACTTGAAAGTCTCCCTTCAGTTATGAGTTTGCAACCCATTTAGCCGGGCTTATCAAACGAATTAAAACCTGAATCTGCAAGCAAAATCCAAGATAACCTCTATAAAAAATCAGAGAAAACAATAAATAAACTTTATTATACTGAATCGAATCTGAAATCATCCATGCCTCAACCATGATTCCACAAATTAAAAATCACTGAAGAGACTGAACGAAAAAGAGAAGAAAACCTGAGCTAGACCTAAAAGCACAACTCAAAACAGAAATTACAGAAGGAGAAAAGAAGTAGTTGGCTCTGATACAAGATAAAGTAGTTGGGCTCTGATACAAGGTTGACATGTTTCTCATCTCAATCCGGTCCAGCAAACACATTGTCATTCATCAACGTCTTCAAGTGGAGCTTCACTTTTAGGCTGTACATTAGTTTCCTTCAGAACGTACTTCAGTAACAGGAGCATCCAGCAGAGTCATCGATAAGCTTCAAAGAACGACAATGGTTAAGATTTAGGAGAGAAACGCATGCTCATTTAAGTTCAGACCTCAGACCTCAAAGCTCATCATGTTGGTAGTTTTATCAAAATTAACAATTGATGAATGCAGTGGCCCAGCAGAACTTGATAATTGTAAATGGTTTCAAGATAGCTAGCAGCAACTACACATTCATTTAGCATTAGAATTCAGTGAACACATCACCAACACCAATTTAGAAATTCAGTTTTTGCTCGGTTACCTCCATCTTATGAACACACACGAGCACTTCAGCCTCCCTTTGTCCACTCACATGAGCAGGTGAGCACTTCAACCTCCCTTTGTCCACACACATGAGAAGGTGAGCACTTCAGCCTCCCTTTGTCCACACACTCAAGCAGGTTCAGCACCGCAGCGATGGCCATCTCCCTCTTCTCACCTGCCTCAGGACCAGCACGAGCTTCATCAGCCGCCACTTCTTCTTCCTAAACCCTGACAGCTGAAACCTCTCCTAGCCTATATGTACTGTATCTACAACATATCAGTGCCCAATTTGCAAACTCCATTGTCTGCAACCCCACAAAATCGACTTCAAACAATTCAATCTAATAGGATTGCATGAGCCATCATCCACGAGCATGAAGAACAACAAAACACAAGGGCACATAACATGATAGCATACGCACGCATGAATTGTTAATGTGTTACAGAAAAATCCATGAAAATGATCAACCTTCATAATGTGACTACATAGCCATAATATCTCCACCGCATGTATTCAAAGATTCACTGCACAATTGAGTCTATGAAACTCTAAGCAACATGATCGCGAAAAATGAATTGTATTTATTTCACTATACTACGTACTCTCTAGTCTTGAATTCGTCAGAGAACTACATTAAAAAAAAGACTGGTACAAACCTTCAAAGCAGTCTTCTTGCGCTCTTCTTGCACAAGATGTCATTGGACTTCAAAGAAACCTGCATGAAAACGATCATGGAAAATTCCAATTTTTGTCTATGATCCTCCCGTTCACAGCAGATGCAATCATATATCCCATGTTAGCAGATGAAAAAAATCAATCATCTATGCACTGAACAAACGACAACATATAATTAGCACTCGCGGATCATGGAATATAATTAAGGAAATGGTAGGACCATGCATGTGTTGTTTGATGAAGACGACAAGTACAGTAGAGAGAAGGCCAGTATCCGCTCCACGCACCGCACGACCTGCTGTATGTCGTACCTCTGGTAGGAGGGCAAGGACACCGCTGGCCGTGGCCCCCGGCGCGGTGGGCGCGGAGGGGTGCGCCACCCATCGCGGATTCCTCGTCCTCGACGACCCCCTCCTCGCCGCCCCTCTCGAACGACGACGGCCCGCCGCCTCGTCGGCCCCCACGATCCGGATCGAAACCTCGCCAGGGGCTCCCGCGGCGCCCGCCTGGTGGTGCCCGGGCTCGGAGCGGAGGATTCCGGAGTACTCGAGCAGCGCGGAGGGCGGCGGTTTTCAGAAGGAGTACATGGAGGAGGACCAAGAGGCGCTGGGCAGCAGCGGAGGAGGATAGGAGGTTTGGGAGGCGGCTGGATTGGGGGCGCAGGAAGGCTATGTCGTTGGTTAAATCAGCCACGGAGAGGTTGTTGGGCTGCGCCGACGAGTAGCAGGGTTGGGGGAGGTTCTGAGGTCGGGGAGTTGCGGGGTGGGTGTTCGGCGGCGTGGTTGTGCCCGAGAGGGGTGCTGCGCTCGGGGACGGAGAGGGAGAGTCAGACCAGGCGACAGTTTTTTGTTTTTTCAGTATCCTTCGCGGTGGCAAGCTGTGTAATACCACCGAACCATCAGGGGCAAATACGTCCAGCGAAAAATCGGAACCAAAAACTTTCAGGACGAACCTACCGTTCTGTAAATTAGTAGATAGATCGGAACCAAAAACTTTCAGGACGAACCTACCGTTCTGTAAATTAGTAGATAGATAGATGGGAACCTTTTTAGAATAAAATCTTCATTTAAGGTTGAAGATAATTTAAATAAAAGGTATTTATAATGTTTTAAATTATTTAAGCTTCATTTTATTAATATTCTTATATGAATTATTAAATAAGTAAATAGTTTAAATTTGAGTTCTTAAAATATTTAATTTTTTATTTACCTCAGAAGTAAAATATTAGATTTTTAACATGTAGATATTATTTTTGTGATCATTTTGGTATATCACATTTATTTTTGTGATTTATAAATAATAAGATAGGATTTTTATAATCCTTATTACTCTATAATTACTTAATAAATAATAAATATTTAATTAAGTGAACTAATAATACATGATTATAGTTTTAAATTAGAATTCTTATTTTTCTAAGATTTTTGGTATTTTATTTATATTATTAACATTTATCTTTATAAAAATATGAATTATCAAAGTTTTATTACTTATAAAACCTTTATTAAATAACATTTATTTAAATAATCATCATAATAATATTTAATAATAGTTTTAAGTTGTATATTTTATTTTTCTGATTTTTTATATATTATATATATTTTTCTGAATTATAAATCAAAAGTTATTGATAAAACAAGATTTAATCATTTATTAAATTTCTGAAATATTATTAATTAGATTATAACATTTTATTTGTTTCCTAACAGAAAATACTTTTTATACCACGCCTAGAGCTAGCCCCAGTCACTTACTAGTCGGCCATGGTCCACCTCAGCTCTCAGGTTAAAAGAATTGCATTTGTTACCGATTGGTTATCTACCCTAGTCAATGACATATGGGCCCTAGGCCACGTCACCTTCCACGCAAGACAACGACCAGTCAAACTAGCTGACGTGGTGCGATCATGACGTAACGATGGCGTCAGCATCACCACCGCCGTCGGTGAGTGGTCACCGGCGACGATCTACGGCGTCCTAGCAAACGAAATGGACCTAGTTCGAATCAGCGCAACCTAATGAACCTAAAAGTGGCAGCTCCGCTCGGAAATGGTCATCGGAGCTTCAGCTCCGACGAGCTCCGACGGTGGCCGATGGTGGCTTACGGTGAAACGGCGATTTAGAACGAGATCAGGCGATTCGAGGATGCTGGAAGATTCAGGAACTCACCCTGATGATGATAGAGTGGTCGACGAGGACAGGCATGGTCGGAAACGAGCTTCGCGACGAGGATTCCGACGAACTGCTGCGAAGGGGAACGACCAAATTCACCCGCTCCAGTGCTCCCCTTGATGCAAGATTCTACCCAGAGGATCTACGTAGGACGACGCTTCTCCATGGCTGCTCAGAATGGTGTGGGGAGACGTGGTTCAACGTCGAGGAGTGGCTCCGGTGAGCTAGGGTTTCGGTCTCGTTCGTATCTGAGAGGATAAGGAGGAATTGGGGATAAGGATTGAGGCAGGGCGTCGCGGTGGCCTTCTTATCCCTCTATGGAACGACGGCGAGCATCTTGGCGCAAGGCTGACGACGATGATGACATCGAGCGGTGGAGAGCTCCGCCAGCGAGCTGCCGGTGTGCATGACGATGACGACGACGACCATTTTGAGGATAACCCCCTGACGATCTTTACTTCTCAACCTGCAGTCCTTTGCTGACCCCACTTGTTAGTCACAAACAGAAAAAAAACTGGGTTGGTTACTGGGCTGTTGTGGGCTGCACAGGGGCGTCAAATAGGTGTAGGGGTGTTGGGCCACGGCCAGGTAGTATTTTTATTTGTTTTATCCTTTTTCTATTTTCTGGTTTCTTATTCAGATTTGAATTTGATTTATATTTTGAACCTTTCTTTGTATGATTTGTTTGCTGGATATTTACAACAATACTAAAATATACTTAGTCTTATTTGTGAAATTTTATTATATCATCTTTTTGTATTTCTTTTATGTACTTAATATGAACCCCCTTGTCAATACTTTATATAAACTTTTCTTATTATTTTTCTCTCCTATTTTAGTTAGGATTTCTTGAATGATATATTCTTATTTGTTTATAACTTAACTCTAAACGGGCTTATAGTTTGAATATAAATTCTATATTTATAATGATCCTGGATCATTATTTGATGCATGAAACATAAAGACATTGATATGGTGATTACTACTCCCATTAATTTGGAACATGGCAATGTACATATTCTATGGTGATAAACAAACAAGTTTAAGGTTTTGAATTATGAATATTTACCCTAGGGTTTAGGGTTTTTAATATACTTAGATTCCTTTATGGATATGAGTAAAGAATTATTAACTAAGCATATTGTCTTCTGTTTGTGATATTTGATGACATCACCTTTTATAATAGAAAGTTATAATTAGAATGTGTTATAGAAAGGAATTGGTAAAAATATGCTTATAGGATTTGCTACAGGAAAATATTCCTATGAAGTGATATGGACATTAGATGATAGATCAACAACCTGAGATGGATATTATGTTGATCTGGAATTTAGAATTGGTTGTTACCAATAATGTCTATTTCCCTAATTCATAATTCTGGATCTTTAAACAAGGAATTCCTTTCCTAGATATACTATCTCTTCCTATCCATCATCATGATTAACATGATGAGCTTTACTTATTTAAATCTTCTTATTCATATATCATTCTTCTAAACTCATGGATGAATCCAATGAGTTTGATAATAAAGCATTTCATAGTTTTCTTATATCCTTGCTTGATTATACCCACTATCCTACTATTGAAAATCTTCAATCCAACAAGTGGTTCTTTCCAACTCCACTCATGACCTTCCTTAATCATCCATCACTAATATTTCTCTAATAGTTGTATGCATCCAACTACATTTCTCTAAAGTTGACTATCCTTTAAGATGAATAACAATACTTCTATAACTCTATGCTATACTAGCTTTTATTGAATAATATCATCTATATGCACTTTACTCCAACCCTAATTATATTTATGTGGCTTGCAATGACTACTCTGAGATAACTTATCTCTACTAAGGTTCAATCATGTTTTATCCACCAATTCCACTTGTACAAGACATAAATACTCAATCTTGGTGAATAAGGCTTGATCATTATAATCTGTTGACCAATTATGGTTTAGATTTCCAGTTGACTAAACAAGGCTCCATCAATTCAACATTACCGTGGTATTATAGTTATCTTCTGTTTAGCTCTATTGGATTAAGGGATATAATTCATTAACTATACCTACTTGATCCAATAGGACTACTCCTGGTAACTATCTCCAGACTTCATCCTTGTAATATTCTTTTCTATCAAGGAGGGATTTAACTCCGTCAACTATCTTTTAGATTAGATTCTTTTCAATAATTCTTATCAAACAATTGACATCTAAAACTAGCATCACTATTCACCTTTTCTTAGTTGTTTCTTTGTAGACCCTTATCTGTAAGCTGTGTTATGATCAAGTACTTGATAGTTTGAGAATGGATGAATCAATAGTTGATTTCTCAACATTGATGAATAACAGACATGGAAATATAACTCAACAGAGATGATAAAAATTGATATGGAAAGAAAGATATAGGGTAAATGATCTAAGCTCAGTTTCTCTCCTACTCAATCTTATTTCAAAAGTAAGGTTAGATATTACCATGATACTCAGGGTACATGCAGATGAGGTTGAGATATAGTTGTTACATTCTTGTTATTTGTGTTATATCCTTAACTTGGTACTCATGAGTGATTATAATGGATACTATAGTATGATCACCTAATGATCACATATAATTCACATTGTATTTAGGTTTACCTTATAGTACATTTGATCTACCCTTAGATCAAATCTCCCTTACCCAAAATAAGGTTTTAGCAAAGTCCTATTGAAACTTATCGCAGTCAACTTGATGATCTACTTCAATTCCATCAAGTTGAGAGAAGCTTCAATCACTTTGACAATTTTTGTTTAAAAGCGCGAAAATTATTCGGATTTTCTATGCATGAATGCAATGCACACATCTGGGTTCAACTTATTTCTAAGCTCTAATGCTGGGATGTTACAAGGACGGTGTGGACCGAGTGACCATGTGGATAAACGGGAGGAGTCCTAGCTGTTGGATGTACGGAGTGTACCGCGCATAATAGGGCATCTTTTCGGACGAGACCTCGTGGTACCTAAGTCGAAGGGGTTGAAGCCCCTGCAAACATACAATGGCAAATGTTAGATTTCCATCTAAACAAACATGGCATCTTTGTTCGACTTGCATGGAAGTTTTTAGTACCTGTCTCTTCTCCGACATATTGTAGGCACGGTGTTGAACATCATATTGTAGGCACGGTGTTAAATCAACCATATTATAGTTCTAGCATATAGTTCTAGCATATGTCCATCTTATAGAGACATCCTACATATTCATCCTACTCTACCTATAGTTGTAGCATCTAGAATTGCAAGCTAAATCAACAAACTAGAGTTCTAGCATATAATTGTAAGATAAATCAAAACACCAACTAGAGTTCTACCATATGTCCATCTTACTCTAGCCATATGGAATTGCAAATATGAACAAAACACCAACTAGAGTTCTACCATATGTCCATCTTACTCTAGCCATATGGAACTGCAAATATGAACAAAACACCTAACATATACTTGTAAGCTAAATCAACCAACTAGAGTTCTACCAAAGAGTACTATGCCATATCTAAACCTACATCTCAAATAAGCATTGCAATGATTCATATAAATTTCAAAATCCAAGGGAATCCAGGGTTTCACCCGATTTTACAAATAGAGGGTAAATTGGAAGAAATTTGCGGATGAATTTGCTAGGATATGTGAGAGAATACCTGGGGAAGATTGGGAAGAAAGTTTCTTGGGGTATTGCTTCGGATCTAGTCGATTTGAGTGGGGGAGCGCCGAACCCTAGCCGCCATGCTTCCTTCTCTATTCGTGGGGACTAGGGGAGGAATGAGGGTCGGGGGCTAGGGATGGCGCCGCGCTGGTACAAGACCTAAAGTGCGATGCCAGGCGCAACGGCGCTGCACTATACAGTGCGGCGCCACATGGAAAGGCACCGCACTAGCGGGACCGGGGCCCACGATGCCACGGGCGAGCCACGCTAGCAGGTACGCGGAGCCAGGCGTAATGGCGCCGCTCTTCAGGGTGTGGCGCCAACTCTTATGGCGTTGCAAAAAAGTTATTTCGGTGAAATTCTTTAGGCCAAAGTTTATTTCGTAAATTTGTTATTTTTATGAGTTATTTTCGTCCATTCTGCCGCGTACTATAGTAGATCTCTCGCTAACTGAGAAAATGATATTAACTAAGATGTCGGTGCTGATATTGCGGCCGGAGTAAATACGGCTGAACCATGCATGCTGATTTTATTCGTTCCAAGTCGCTTGAAAAGGTACTACAAGCAAGCAAAGGTGCATTTTGCTATTTTCTCCGATTCATATTAACGACTTCAATTTTATATATGAATGAGAGAGGGTATGAAAAAAGGTACTCTCTTCATTAAAGATAAGTGACTTGAATTTGTCTGCGTTCGCATACATTTGTATATATACACTACTAAGTTATTTCCGGATAGAGAGAGTACTAGTTGAATTTTACAAAAATCGGCTGATACCGACGTGGAGGTGTGAATAAACATGGATTTCAACCATCCCTATCACATGGGGGCTCACTGGAAAGTGCAGCATGAGACAAAAATTCAATAGGCAAGACAAACAGAGGTCTAGGAAGCACATTTCTTTTTTCAGCAGCACCAAATTGGTTAGTACTACATGCTTTCACTACGGGACACGCACGCTACGCCGAGGGCAAAAGGCCGTCGGCGTAGGCCAAAATGCCCTCGGTGTATGGTACGCCGAGGGCTGCCCTCGGCGTAGCCTCCTCGGTAAAGATCTCCCTCGGCGAAGCACACTCAAGCCGTCGGCGTATCAAAATGTCGTCGGCGTATGCTACGCCGAGGGCTTTGCCGTCGGCGTAGCGGCCGTCGGCATAGCCTGTCGACTAGGTGCAAATTTTTTTTTTATTATTATTTTTGAAAAATAATATTTTTTATTTTTTTTCTCAATTTTTTTATTCTTTGAATTGTTTCACTTGTTAATCTCCTACTTTGAACATTTTTAACACTAATTATACTTAGTGTTTGATTAAATTCTAGTCTTAGTCAAACTTCCCAGCAGGTCACCCATCCTAATACTACTCCAGCTTCAGCACGCTTAACATCCTCGTTCCTTCAGAATCCGTTTTCACAAAGTAATTCATACATTGGTGTCAATACTATGATATCAATCCTATTAACTCTTATATCATCATGTCACATGTTTGTATTTTTTGAAATTACAAACAATTATTTAAGCAAATATTAATGAATAAGTAAAAATATTATTGAATTCAAATATAAATATAATAATTTTATTTTTTTTGTATTTTTCTATTTAATATAGAATAATTAATATCTTTAAATCTATAAATCGAAATTCAACAAATAATATGTTTAAATTGATCAGAAAAATGAGAGGAATCCAAATATGATATCCATATCAACTAATCACAAACCCTCCGTTTTTGAATTAGCTATTTGGTGGTTGCTTTAGAAAATTCCCTTTTTGCGCTCGGATAATGAAAAATGCCTTTTTGGTGCGATGAAAAGAAAACTTGCATTGGATCTTTGATAAAATAGCATATTGTGAACCTAAAAATGATTTTTGTAAAAAAACATGAGCATCGGATCATGTACCTGTAGTTCATATCTGACCCACTTCCTGCCGATTCGGCAGGAATTTGTCTTTTTCACCAAAGGTGGACGGAAAGGTTTCGGATCCCCCTGTTGGGACATTGTCCATATAAGGTGGTATAGTATTTTTGTAAAATGTGGTGGTAGTATTTTGAATTAGCCATTTGGTGGTTGCTTCACAAAACCGTCCGTTTTTTATGCTCGGAAAATGGGAAATGGCTTTTTGGTGCGACGAAAAGGAAAACTTCCTCCTGCAACATTGTTCGCCATCCCATGATGCATGTGTATGCACAATATGGGCACATTATCACAAACTATGCCTTGATTCTAACCATAACATTGGTCATTTGACCCGAAAGCCAAGAAACCTCGAATGAGATAGGTCATTTTGTGAAGGGTTTTTTGAGACATAATCAATATATCAAGTTTGCTATTTTTCCTTATAAATATGTCACATAATATGACACCACGCTAAGGTTTCGCATTGTTTCGATCATTTTTCAATTTTTTATGCCTGTTTTAAACTATCGTTAAACTTTGTCGAACGGCGGACATAAAGATTATTAGCTCGGGGCCGAGCCTCGCTAAACTTTCATTAGATCTTTGATAAAATAACATATTGTGAACCTAAAAATGATTTTTGTAAAAAAACATGAGCATCGGATCATGTACCTGTAGTTCATATCTGACCCACTTCCTGCCGATTCGGCAGGAATTTGTCTTTTTCACCAAAGGTGGACGGAAAGGTTTCGGATCCCCCTGTTGGGACATTGTCCATATAAGGTGGTATAGTATTTTTGTAAAATGTGGTGGTAGTATTTTGAATTAGCCATTTGGTGGTTGCTTCACAAAACCGTCCATTTTTTATACTCGGAAAATAGAAAATGGCCTTTTGGTGCGACGAAAAGGAAAACTTCCTCCTGCAACATTGTTCGCCATCCCATGATGCATGTGTATGCATAATATGGGCACATTATCACAAACTATCCTTTGATTCTAGCCATAACATTGGTCATTTGACCCGAAAGCCAAGAAACCTCGAATGAGATAGGTCATTTTGTGAAGGGTTTTTTAAGACATAATCAATATATCAAGTTTACTATTTTTCCTTATAAATATGTCACATAATATGACACCACGCGAAGGTTTCGCATTGTTTCGATCATTTTTCAATTTTTTATGCCTGTTTTAAACCATCGTTAAACTTTGTCGAACGGCGGACATAAAGATTCTTAGCTCGGGGCCGAGCCTCGCTAAATTTTCATTAGATCTTTTATAAAATAACATATTGTGAACCTAAAAATGATTTTTGTAAAAAAAACATGAGCATCGGATCATGTACCTGTAGTTCATATCTGACCCACTTCCTGCCGATTCGGCAGGAATTTGTCTTTTTCACCAAAGGTGGACGGAAAGGTTTCGGATCCCCCTGTTGGGACATTGTTCATATAAGGTGGTATATTATTTTTGTAAAATGTGGTGGTAGTATTTTGAATTAGCCATTTGGTGGTTGCTTCACAAAACCGTCTGTTTTTTATGCTCGGAAAATGGGAAATGGCTTTTTGGTGCGACGAAAAGGAAAACTTCCTCCTGCAACATTGTTCGCCATCCCATGATGCATGTGTATGTACAATATGGGCACATTATCACAAACTATGCCTTGATTCTAGCCATAACATTGGTCATTTGACCCGAAAGCCAAGAAACCTCGAATGAGATAGGTCATTTTGTGAAGGTTTTTTTGAGACATAATCAATATATCAAGTTTGCTATTTTTCCTTATAAATATGTCAAATAATATGATACCACGCGAAGGTTTCGCATTGTTTCGATCATTTTTCAATTTTTTATGCCCGTTTTAAACTATCGTTAAACTTTGTCGAACGGCGGACATAAAGATTCTTAGCTCGGGGCCGAGCCTCGCTAAAATTTCATTAGATCTTTGATCAATAGCATATTGTGAACCTAAAAATGATTTTTGTAAAAAAACATGAGCATCGGATCATGTACCTGTAGTTCATATCTGACCCACTTCCTACCGATTCGGCAGAAATTTGTCTTTTTCACCAAAGGTGGACGGAAAGGTTTCGGATCCCCCTGTTGGGACATTGTCCATATAAGGTGGTATAGTATTTTTGTAAAATGTGGTGGTAGTATTTTGAATTAGCCATTTGGTGGTTGCTTCACAAAACCGTCCGTTTTTTATGCTCGGAAAATGGGAAATGGCTTTTTGGTGCGACGAAAAGGAAAACTTCCTCCTGCAACATTGTTCGCCATCCCATGATGCATGTGTATGCACAATATGGGCACATTATCACAAACTATGTCTTGATTCTAGCCATAACATTGGTCATTTGACCCGAAAGCCAAGAAACCTCGAATGAGATAGTTCATTTTGTGAAGATTTCTTTGAGACATAATTAATATACCAAGTTTAATATTTTTCCTTCTAACTATGTCACATAATATAACACCACGTGAAGGTTTCGCATTGTTTCGATCGTTTTTGAATTTTTTATGCCCGTTTTAAACTATATATAATGTTTTATATTTTACTTAATTTTTATTTATAAATGTGTAATATTTAAGTGTAGATAGATAGGTCTTATTTTTCTGCAAATTTTGATATATTATTTGTATTTTTCCGAATTAGAATGATTTAGTTATGATTTTTCAAAGTTTAATGAGATAAAATAAAAAATAGCTACGCCGAGGGCAGCCGTCGGCGTATGCTAGAATATGCCGAGGGCAATTTTACGCCGACGGCTGCTTGGCTGGGCTGGCCTGAATGATGGCTACGCCGACGGCTCCGACATTTGGCCGTCGGCGTAGCGACCGGCCGTCGGCGTAGCTTCCCAGTCCTGTAGTGTTTCCTTTTCTTGTTTCAGTAGCAAAAAGATAGAGTTCCAACTCCCGAAAAAGGAAGCATGCCACGTCACATGGGTTTACACCCGTACTACTGATTTGGCCCATTGAAAATTGGTAGTGGAGTGCACTTCCAATTTACACCGCAGAGTTGCAAGTATCCAAAATAGAGGCTTACCAAGTAGTAGAACATCCGAGTGATGTAATATTATTGTTAGATCACATTTTCCCACAATTTTTTCTTTCAAAATGATATGAACAAATGAGAGAGAGCGGGGGACGACTGTGGATGACAGAGGTGTGGCAACACAAAGCCACAAAGGTCTCACCTTATTCTCCAGTGCGCACACTACCGAGAGACCGGCAAACGATCCTATGTGGTGACCTTGAAGGCGATAATTGAAACCTTTTGAACAAGGTTGGTGGAATCTCCTAACTCAATTGGAGGCTCCCAATACAACCACAAAGCTTACAACCGAACACGAGCTCCAGCAATAACCACTTACGTTTAGGGTTTCAAATAATCCAAGAGTAACAAGATCCTCAAAGGATTGCAAGGGGGTCGAATTCCCTTTGGTGGGGTTGTAGATCTAGTTTTTCTCTCCCAAATCCTGAAGTATAAAGGAGTTCAGGTGGGCTACGAAGAGATATCTAGGAAGGTGAAGGTCAATGCATTAATAGAGGAAAGAGAGCGAAAGTGGTAGCTCGACATGGGAAAGAAGAATTCCTTTATATAGATTTCCTTAAAATCTAGCCGTTAATGGCTAGTAGTACCGGCCAAGCCGGCGGTACTACCGCTAAGCGACTGACAACAACGGTCCTTATCAATGGCCGAGGGTAATAGCTTACAACCGGATGTAATGTCCAATGATCTTTTTTTTGAGATGCTTAACAACGATCCTTAGTTATGTTGAAACCGGATGTAATCTTAAACCTTTTTAAGGGTCCGTTATGAAAATTAGCGTTGCCATGGGATGCCACGAGTTGCAATACATTTTCTCACGGACCACCACGTGGCAAAGAGCCATTTATTTAGAACGAAGAGCTCCGAACAAAGGCACGGGACATTTTACCAAGTGCACTGCACTGCACGTCGTTTGATACCACCGTAGCTTTTCCGTGCACGGGTTCCGGGCTACGTTACGTAAGTAGGCGTGTAGCCTTTTGTGTTTTTGTGTCAGCGCGAGATTAGCCGGGATATGCTCGCGCATCAGCTCGAAGGACATGGCCTGTCTCATCTTCTCTGTAGAATATGCTACTAAGTACTAGACGCAGAACCTAGTAGTGTGAACCGTGAGCCGTACGTGTTGCTTTTGTGCGACTGAAATTCGCCTACAACTCTAAATCCGTGGACCAAGTACTATAGAAATATTTTTCCCATTTTCCGGGCCACGTGGTGCGGGCCTCCAGCGTTTTTCGGCGCCTACTAGGCGTTCGGCCACGTGGGCGGCGCGCCCACCCGTATGTATACCATCGTGAAGATAGAACCCGGGACCCGATTTCATGCCTGGCGAACCGTGCACGGTCTGTGCAGTGCGCTCTCGTGCCAGTCCGGCGGAGAGAAGACGGTAGGGGGACATGGACATACATGTGGGCAGGGCGGATACGACGAATGAGATGTGCCACTTCGTGTCGCTCGCCGGTACTGTACGTGCACGCTACGTAGTACTAGTACTACGCCATGTCGATATCGTTTTTTTTTTCGTGATTGGTGTGGACCATGCGCAGCTAATCATACGACCACCACGCAGAGATCAAAAAAAGAAAAATGTAGACTCTAGTCTCTACTGACAGTGCTGTTATCAAGGAGTAGCTAGTGTCCACATGCATGTTCTTGCGATGAGTCATGCCAGATCTCTCTTGCTAACTTGGAAACGAACTAAGATTTCCGTGTTATAAGATTGTGGTCCGAGAATTTCCGTGTGCTAAATTGTTTCGTACATCTGCTAAACCATGCATGATGATCTTATAAAAAAGATGAATGGTTTTATGGGAGAAAACCCAAAGCGCTTTTGATATAGTAGAAATATAAGTACAACCCGAGATATGAGTGCGAAGACTCGAATCTGGACGGTTTGGGGGTGCATCGGCCCACCCAAATCACCGAGCTATGCCTCGGTCCACCATGATGATCGTTATGATAGCATCTCAACTAAAAATGGCAACAATTTGAACCATTATTTTGATCACATAATTCCACAAGAAAAATAAATACAGTTCTAAGAAGTTTAACAAAGCAAGATCATAAATTTAACTAGCTTTAAAACACAATTTCAAACGCATAAAAGTAAACATTTCCTTTGAGTGCCCACAAGTGCTCTACCATATTTTCTTGCAGCTGATGATGCGGATTTGGGTTTCTGATTTCCTAACACATGGCGATAAATGCACCTGGTGATCAACATTCGGAAGGAGAACCCTACCGGAAAAACAGTTCAGTGTCAACCACTTGATTCTCCCGCTCGCTTTCAATAATCATACCGTGCATGATCACACATGAATTCATCACCTCCCACATATGATCTTTTGACCAGGTAAGAGCGGATACTGGACAATAGAAAATTGACCTTGTAGCACTTTAATTTCCCGCTCGATATCCTTTCTGTAAGTCTTCTGGCACTGAGCAAAGCGAGATATCTTGTCATGGCTTTCTCTTGCGTCACCCGGCTTCGATCCTCCACGGCGTGGCTGTGTAGCCCGGGAGTACAGGCAGGCCAGACAAGAAAGGATTTTCAAATGTTCTTTGTCGTTGGCGGTTGCAGCAACTTCCTCTTCCATCAGAGCGACTAACATCCGCTCGTCATCCAAGTCCATGGTAAAAACTCATGGATAGGGTAGCCACGAGGTGGGTTCAAAATAGCCGGTGACGCCAAGGGACGATGAAACATACTCCCTCTGTTTCAAATTACTCCGCCGGCGCGCTTATGTAGGTGAACTAGTACTCCCTTATTTTTCATTCAAAAAAATCCTCGAATTTTTGAAATAGATAGTATGAAATATGTACTACGTATACCAAAAATTCTAAGAATTTTTTGATGAAAAATGAGAGAATACTAGGCCACCTAGGTAAGCATTCGCGTGGAGTAATTTTAAACAGAGGGAGTAGCTGCTAGAAGAGGTACAAAGGTAGATGCAGCGGGACACGACCATTTTCTATCGACATGGGGGCGGTGCAGGCGGCGATCTGCTGGTACCGAGGTAAAAAGGCATTCGCCGGCTGAAAATGTAAATACAGACCAAGATTTGAACCCATCCTTATCATGTGTGGGGGTAAAGGTTACGCTCGCTAGAAACTGCAGGATGAGACAAAAACTTAATGAGCAATCGAAACAAATGTGTAGTAAGCACCGTTCCTTTTTTTAGCAACTTTCCGTTTTCAATAACAAAAAGACAAAACTCACATGGCAACAAGAGTTCAGTTACTTGTACTACTTTTCTGCCCGTTGAAAGCACTACCAACTTCCATAGAGGTAGGAATCGCGCTCGCCATCCCAAACAGTTTCCAACACCGCGCCCTCGCCAGCTAATCCCCCGTACATGACGCTCTCTGATATAGTCGTCGCCTCCATCTCCGTCTAGTCTATAGATCGGTTTCTCCTCTTCCGACTGGCCTAGCCGGTAGGAGGGGTGAAGAATCCGACCTATGGGTGAAGTTTTTAATAAAAGTAGTGTTTTCTGAAGATTTAATTAAGGTTTGGTAGTCATCTTTTTATTGGACATCTATGTTAATAAAGATGACATCGTTCATAATAAAAGATCTTCGGCCCTTCCTGCGACGACGAGATTTTCTTTCCGGCGTCAATGATGGTGCTATAAGATTCAAGTTCTATAGGTATGGTATTTCAGATCTTACTTCGTCAGATCAGTTTTGGAGCTTTTCTTAAGGTTGTCACGAGGATGATTACCCTCGCAATATTTGTCTCGGCTGCTACGTCTTCGATAATGGTGATTCGTACCTCTCGGCTCCCGGCGGCGTCAACCAGGCTATTCGGTTTATTTTTCCTGGAATACTCGTGTTGGTACTCTTGCCGATGTTGGTAGATTACTTTAATGGTTGCGTGCGCCTTGGTACCGTGGCTCAAATTAAAATTATGGGAGAACCATCGTGGTTCTCTTGCCGATGTTGGTAGATTACTTTAATGCGCACGCAACCTTGGTACCGCGGCTTAAATTAAAACTATGGGTGAACCATCGTTGGTTCTCTTGCCGATGTTGGTAGATTACTTTAATGGTTGTGTGCGTGCACACAACCTTGGTACCGCGGCTCAAATTAAAATTATGGGCGAACCATCGTTGGTTCTCTTGCCGATGTTGGTAGATTACTTTAATGGTTGTGTGCGTGCACACAACCTTGGTACCGCGGCTCAAATTAAAATTATGGGCGAACCATCGTTGGTATTTACAGGTCTGTTCATGTTTCTCCGGCTACCTTCAGGAAAGTACAAGATCGTGTCATGGAAGAAGAAGAATTTGAAGACCTCGAAGAGTTGCTTATTTTTTTTAGACTTTATTTTGTAAACGCTGAAGTCGGCTTGTGTATCTCTACCATGTACTATTTGTCGGTATAAATATATATGGTATTGATTGTAAAAAAAAAAGCTTCCATAGTAGAGGTTAGGGATGTGTTTGGTTTGTGCGCCTTATCAAATTTTTTACTAGCCAAATTTTTGGTTGGCCCTTTGTTTGTCCATAGGTTAGTCAACATTGTCTAAGAAAATTGAACTAAAGTTGGTGGTGGAGTATTGACATACCAAAAACCTGGCAACAATTCAAACAAGAGCCAAACACTTTGGCCAGAATTCAAACACACCCTAAAATCCGAAATGGAGGATTAAAGCATCTCCACCGACAAGTGCGCCGACAAGCCGTTTAGGAGCATTTGTGCAGAACGTCAACATTTTTGGGTGAGTTGCCCACGACGACACCCCTAACGATTAATGCAAAATAATGTTGGACAATAAAACTTGATTTTTATAGATAGATTGGCTAAAGATACATCTTGTTTATTAAAATAAAAATTACATAGGCTTTTCGACGTCAAAGTTGGCCTGATCCTCCATGGTCTTGTGTGATGTCGCTGGAGCCTTGCCATGGACTACTGCCCTCTGTCCAGGGATGACGCAACATTACAGGGGTTTCTCTCTGCCCTCTCCGCTCCCTGCGCTACTGCCGATGAGGACTCCGCCTCGTCCCTTGCCCTTTTCACCATCGCCCCTTGATCTATCCCGCCAGCATCTCGCCAGACTCGATATAAGGCCGCCAAACGAGGTTCTCCATCATTGCTGATTAGCGGGAGAGCGCACGTGCATGCCTCTCCTCAATAGTGTGCGCCTCCTCCGCGCGTGCTTGCTGGATGTCAGCGAGGAGTACCAGTTGGTTGATTGGCTTCTTGGCATGCTCGTACCTCGTGTAGTCACCGTCCTCGACTTTGGCAGCAACGTCGAACTCCTTCGTTTTTTTCATGGGTTGTTTCGGCTCCCGCCGTGGCTCCGGCTCCTCCAGCGATGGGTAGCGAGCATGAGCGGCTACTGAAAGGTGAGCCCTGGGAAGACGTCAAGACATGGAGTAGTAGTTTGATTTGTATGAACACCGTGAAATTTGTTAGGGTTGTTAGGGAGTAGTAGAACTTTTCAGGGTCATTTGAATACCACTTTTTAGATTGTAGTATATCATTTTGAGGTCGGTAGTTTCTTTCCTTTTCCTTCAAAATTCTCAACGCACCCCTCGCCGGCGACGTCGCCGGTTTGCTCCGCCTCCGGTTGCCCTAGGGTCTCGGAGGTGTGGCGGACCACGACCTCTCGTCCGCGGGAGGTTTTTCGTTCTTCTTCGGGATGTTGAGGTGGCGACTACGTCCTGAAGTCAGAATAAAGTACTCCTCACTCTATTCTCGCTTCGGTGGTGCATTTAGCGCTAACAAAGGTGCGTGGAGTCGTTTGTCCGGCAGATCTCCTTGGATTATATCCGTTTTCGTGTTCATCATTTTGTTTTTAGGGAAGTCTCTTCCGATCTAAGGATGTCATTATTGACGATGGTTGCTGCTCTAGTGCGTTGATTCATTGTGGCCTTAGCACAACGACTTTTCGTTTGATTACTACAACAAGGTCTACTACGATAAGCTTTGACCTACTCCGTTGATGGAGGGGCGACGACAAGCTTTGCCCGGCTAAGGTGATGGAGGAGTGATGATGGCGACGCGTCTTCGGCTCACGCTAGTGTTTGTAGTCGTTGCTAGATGATCCAATAATATATTTATAATTCTTATTACTTCTGAATTTGTATTATATTTCTGTTGAGGATTATCAATAGATTGGTGGAATTTACTAAAATAAAATTTCAAGACGATTGTTTGCAGTTTGGGTATGAGTCCAACCGTCCAACGGCCAGGCGAGCCGGGTGCCCCACTGTCCCTCCCTAGACGCGACGGCCATAGCATCACATCACAGCCAGTCGACGCACGCGGCCCGGTGAACCCTGAACGCCTACTTCACTTCACTTCACTAGGCCGCACCACCACGCCTCACTCTCACTCCTCCCCCACTGCCCTGCGTCCGACTCGAATCTCGTAGCCACCCCAAATGATTTGACGCCAGAGTTCGTTGCGGACCAGCGCAATGCCGGCGCCCGTTGCGGCATCGCCGGAAATCGCGGCGGCGTCCGAGGCCACGGCGCTCGGTAGCAGCGGCGAGCACCTCCGGGGCCACGCGCACCTCACCAACTGCATCCACCTGCGCCACCACCACGCGCACGGGCACGCCAGCGGCGCGTCCGGCCGGAGACGCAGCCCGACGGGCGAGTCCTCCGCGTCCGCGTCCGCCTCCGCCTCCGCCGCGCTGATGCGGGACCTCCTCGCGATGCAGCGCTCCCGCTCCCTCCGGGACCCCTCCACGCGCCGCTCCGTCGACTCCTCCTCCAACAGGGTCGCCGCCGACCCCGACCCCGACCCCGACCCCGAAGCCGACCCGCCCGGCCGCGGCGCGCTCAAGACCCTCCTCGACCAGCTCGCGGAGAACCCGCAGCACCCCAGGCCCGCCCGCCGCCCGCGCCGCCGGTTCAAGCGCGGGACGGGACGCCGCGCCGCGCCCTCCGCCGCCGACGCCGCTCTAGATCGCCCCGCCGCGGCGGCCAGGGCCGCCTTCTCCGCCAACTCCAGCTCCCAGGAGGCCGTCTGCGGCAACAAGTACTTCTTCGGCGCCGGCGGGGGCGACGACGGCAGCGGCGAGGAGCTGCAGCAGCGCTCGCAGGCGTCGCAGGACGCGCGCAACGTCTGCGGCATCCCCTGGAACTGGTCGCGCCTCCACAACCGCAGCAGGTCCATCCTCGACATGGCAGGCCGGAGCCTCTCCTGCGGCCTGTCTGACCCCAGGTCGGCCGCGCGGAGGTCCGAGGCCGCCACCTCCGCGGGCTCCTGTGGTGGCGGCTACATGAACGGGTCGCGCTCGCATCCGCATTTCCCGGTGACCGCAAGGCTGACTTCCTCCAACAGTTCAGACTCCGACTCACTGCCGCTGCTCGGCGAGGGCGCCAGAAATGGCATCCGTGGCATTTCCAGGACCTTCTCCGGGGAGCTTGGGATTTTCTCCAATCAGAGTAGCGAGCTCGATTCAGACCTCATGTCCGAGGCACGTTCAGGGCAGAAGTCTCGTGGCTCGCGCCGGCACCGGAGCCTCACCCAGAAGTATGCGCCCAAGACTTTCAAGGACGTCGTTGGGCAGAGCCTTGTTGTGCAGGCTCTCTCCAATGCCATTCTGAAGAGGAAGATTGGGTCCGTCTATGTCTTCTACGGGCCGCACGGCACAGGTAAAACATCGTGCGCTCGGGTGTTTGCCAAGGCGCTGAATTGCCACTCTGCTGAGCACCCAAGGCCCTGCGATACATGTGCGTCTTGTATCGCACACAATCTGGGCAAGAGCAGGAGTTTGGTGGAGATTGGGCCTGTCGGCAACATTGACCTCGACAGCATTGTGGATATCCTTGACAATGTGATGCTTTCGCCGCTGCCAGCCCATCACAGGGTGTTCATAGTGGATGATTGCAACACGTTGCCGCCTGATACGTGGAGCGTCATATCGAAGGTTGTCGAGCGCGCACCTCGGCGTGTAGTTTTTGTTCTCATCAGCCCCAATCTCGAACTCCCGCACATAATTATGTCAAGGTGCCAAAAGTTCTTTTTCCCGAAACTGAAGGAATGCGACATAGTCAACACTTTGCAGTGGATTTGTACAAGCGATGGCCTAGATGTTGATAGAGATGCATTGAAACTTATTGCCTCCCGGTCGGATGGCTCATTGAGGGATGCACAGATGACCTTGGATCAATTGAGTTTGCTTGGGCAGAGAATTTCAATCTCACTTGTTCAAGAACTTGTAAGTTGTCCAACAAGTTATTTAATTACTTCTTTATTAGGTCATATATATAATTGAATAATTTCAGGCTAAGTAGGAATGGTAAAAAAATGTTTAATTGGGGCAGCTATTGTTTAAGTGGTAACTCTGAACATTTATTTTTTGAGACAACTCTGGAACATGTTGTAAAGCTGATTAGGAATATTGTCATCACATGCTTCAATTTCTCATCAAATGTGTGTTTCCATTTTGGCATACCGGAAGCAAACTTTTTAGTACAATACTTGTATTTTTTCCCTAAATAACACATCCCTTGTATTCTAAGTGTAGTGACATGATTGCCATGTCTAATACTTCACTATCTTTTTTTCCGATAAAGAATACTTCACTATCTGACAGTAACAACCAAAATTGTTCGTCTATTGACAGGTTGGCTTGGTTTCTGATGACAAATTGGTAAATTTGCTAGATTTAGCACTATCTGCTGACACCACCAACACAGTGAAAGCTCTACGTGATATTAGTGAAACAGGTGTTGAGCCTTTGTCCCTGATGTCTCAACTTGCCACAATAATTACTGACATCCTTGCTGGCACATATACATTTACACAAGGAGGAGTTCGAAGAAAATTCTTCAAACGTCCAACCTGTAAGCAACAATACTCCTTTTTATTTTACCTTTTACTTTGAAAAGATTTACAGTAGGGGATAATTTGCACGTGAGCCATGTATTATAGGGAAGTCTTCTTTTCTAGAAATGATAATTGTATGAAAGTCTACTACAAATACTCTGTTTTCACAATGTAATATTTTGCTACAGTATCAAAGGAGGATATGGAAAAACTGCGCCAGGCCTTGAAAACACTGTCAGAAGCTGAAAAACAGTTGAGGGTCTCTAATGATAAGATGACCTGGCTTACAGCTGCTCTGCTTCAGCTTGCTCCTGATAAACAATATATACTGCCGAGTTCATCCACAAGTACAAGCTTCCAGGGTCTGCCTACCTACCCTGAGGGATTCATAGCAAGGAACTCGACTACAGATAATAACGACATATATGGCGGTCCCCATGGTTTATCAAGAGGATCTGAACGGGAAAATCAGCAGTACAGTACTTACCATGGTGGAAGGAGACCCAGGGAACATACACCAGATGGCTATAAGTTGTCAACAAGTGCTTCCAGAGTGAATGAAGGATCTAAGTGTAGCAAAACTGACAATGAGCTTATTTGGCAAGCTGTTCTAGAGAGTGTTCAGTCAGATTCACTGAAAAAAATGATGGCTACAGAGGGACGGCTTATTTCTGTCAGCCTTGGCACAGGCAAGATTCCCCCTTATTCCATTTCTCTTTGTATTGTAGAATATGCCCGCGGAGAATTTAGTTCTTGTCATTGTTAATTTTCTTACAACACATCTGAATCCAAAAGTAGAAGTAGTACTGCATATATACTATATAGGATAATCAAACAACAGATTGTAAGTGGCTTGCCTTGTTATGTTAGCACTGGTGATCAATTGTAATATATACTGGGCAAGTGTCCATTAGTTGGCCATTGTCCATTTGAGTTCATCTCCTTGTATATATTGCTTCTAGGCCATTTTTCCATCTCTACTAGGTACGGAATATTTTGTGTTTGGCTTGACGAGCTCTTCACAATTGCTAGCAGGTTTAAAACTGTGTTTAAGTGATTCCAAAATACATAAAGAGAACTATAACTAACCAATTATTATATTTTGCTATTTGTAAGGGTACCGTTTCAATAATCTTAGTTCTTATATTTTGTTCTTTCCCTCCTGCAGCACCAACTGTACAGTTAATGTTCAGCTCCCGTGTGAATAAGTCCAAAGCTGAAAAGTCTAGGGGACAGATTGTGCAAGCATTTGAGTCTGTTCTTTCTTCTGCTACAATACTTGAAATCCGATATGAATCGAAAGAGGATGGGGGAGGTGTTCCAGCTATTTTACCTTACCATGAGGACACCTCTTCTAACATGGCTTTAAGGAGATCTTTCACGAAACACAGTTCAGTTTTCTCTGGAGGTGATAATTTAGTTAGGAGGCTCCAGAAAGGTACTGTAGCCCAGGGTGCTAGCTCAAATCAGACAAGGTGGATGCAATCTGATCCACACATATTGACTGAAGGTGAGATTATTGAAGTGGGTCCTTCTAAAATGGAATGGTACAACGAACAAGATACTGGTGCTGTTACCTTTGATAAAAGAAGACAGAGTGTACGAGAAGCAGCAGCTTTGTCATCACAAGACCAAGAAATTATAGGTCCTCGAGGAGGAATAAATGTGAATAATGAACATGATCGACAAAAAAACATAGTAAGAGGTAAGGTATCTCTTGCTCATGTTATTAATAGGGCGGAAGGTTGTTCTCAACAAGGAGGCTGGTCAAGACAAAAAGCCATGTCAATAACAGAGAAGCTAGAGAAAGAGAATTTGTAAGTAATGCCATACTACAATCAACTACATTTCTTCAACTCTATTATGCTAGTTATTTTAACCTTCAGAATCGTATTCTTTATGAATAGATCATGGGGTCTATATCTCGTAATTTGATTCCACATTATTGAAATGTGAAAAGTTCTATTTTTCTATTTGATTCCACATTATTGAAATGTGAAATGTTCTATTTTTCAATTTGATTCCACATTATCTTGATTCCACATTATCTTGTAATTTGATTTTTTTTGGAATGTTTATCTATTTGCAGGAGATTGGAGCCTAGGTCGAGTCTGCTTTGCTGGAAAGCTTCAAGCACTACTAGACGGAAGGTAATGACCTGAGATCACACAAACTGAAAAAACTTTAGCCCTAGGGTAGTCTATATACTTTCCACTCTCCAAAGTAACCAGTGCCTGGAGGAGGCATTTAAGACACATGCCGTGATAGTTGCCCCTTGAAAAGTAGTCGTCTGCATACAACATGGAAAAATATTGCGGAAACTGTGTTTTGCACATGGTCACCAATGCTCATGATTTTAAAAGAATTAAAAACTTGTACTTTTAGGTCTCCAATTTTTTTGAGAATAAATATATAACTAGAGTACTAGACACATACATCTAGAATGTATGTCAGAAATTTCGTTTAAAAATATGTTGTATTTTGGGCTACACTAAAAAACAAATTTCTGACAAAACATATGTATTTGTAGGTCTTATTAATGTCAGAATTTGTTCTTTTCCTCTAGCCTAAAACAAAACGAGTTTTGTACTGAAATTTTGCACAAATATATGGACCATGTACATGAGATTTATTTCAATATTCTTTAAAACTCAAAAATGCCATTTTTTATTTATTTTAAAACGGTAGGAGCACTGGTGCCCATGTGCACCAAATCTCCACTCAAAATATTGCCAGTAAATAAGTTTATAAATGTTCGGAAACACATCAAGACTGGATAGCTTGAAACTTGTTGGTATGTCCCTATGGAACCAACTGTCTTTGAAGAGTTGTTCTCCTTAGGGATCACCTCCATATGGTTGACTCCCTGAAAATAGTACTAGTAGAATATATGCTTAAAAAAGATGAAATAGCTAAATAAATAGTACTCCCTCCGTCTTAAAAAGGATGTCGCAAATTTGTCTAAATTTGGATGTATCTATATACTAAATGTCTAGATACGTTCAAATTTTGACAAATCTGCGACATCCTTTTTAGGACGAAGGGAGTAGTAGTAGCTTCAAGGGAGCGCCAAATAGAAACTATAAAGTTCTTGAAAGTATCATCTTCAGCATGGCATCTTAGTTTAGTACTGACTGGAAAGTGGTTTTATGTCATGGTTTCCAAACATCTCTTTTTGATCATATCATATCCCCCTTGCTGAGTGACATCGGGTCATTTCGCTGCAGCTCTCAGCGTTGAAGATCAGAACCCGAAGATCGCGAGCTCTGTCAAGGCTCGTCCTGTGCGGGAGGTGCATTTCGGTGAAGTCTCCCAAGTCGACACGCTGACGCGGAGGTCCCACCGGATTTACATGTAGCTAACTCCCATCTCCATGGTTTATTTTCTGTAACTGTAGCAATCAGTAAGAATGTAGGTTATTCTGTAAATCGTTTAACATGTAGTAGTCCTAGAAGAATGAAAGGAATTCCTTCATGTCCATTATTTTCCCTGAAAAATATTTGAATGCCAACAACAACGCAGGGCGCACCTGCATGCTACTACTAACATTGGGCACAGAGAATTGAAAAGCATGTTTAGACCCGGAAAATATATGGGAGCGCACTTGCATTTAGGATTGTCTTTAGGTAATTATGGGAGACCCGGAAAATTGAAAGCATGTTTAGACCTGCTTCATTATTCTGTAATCTGGTAATCTCTCTTGGTTCTTTTTGTCGAATTGAGGTTTTACATCATCCGGTGCTGAGTACAACTAGTCAGAACCACAAACTGATCCATGCAGCAGCCATAAGCCCATAAAGCTACACAGACCAACCAAAAGACATAGGATGTTCTTGCTGGTCTCTAGCCTTGGCGACCACCGAAGAACTCAGGTGTCACACTGGACAGTCGATGCTCTGCTGCAGGTATCCTTCATCTTTTAGCATGCCAGCCCAGCAAGTCATTCAACGAGAAAATTTGAGCTGTCACAATATTTGGATCACGGAGGCAAACATGCTGCATTTTTCATTTCGGATCTTCCGTTCCTCCTGCCTTGGTGTCTAAGCTTCAGATGGACATTTGAGTGACAAATCGTGGTTATGTACTCACATTTCGTGTCATCTAGGCCTAAGGTGTTCGGGGCTCCACTCAGTTCGTATTAAAAGTCTACTCAAGCAAAACGTTTTAACTTCTATACAACTGTTCATATACCATTCATGCGTAGAAAAATAAAGCTCGGCTCAGCGAGATTCCCGTAACCTGGCGTGGTGTTGCGAGCGAGGAGAAGGAGGAGGAGCACACATATATATGTCTTCTCTTTTCAAGCTCGTACAAGTGGTGAAAGAGCTCTTCTTATAAGCTAATCTAACTTCCACTCAACTAGTAATATGAGACTAAACATTTGTCCCACAAGAATAGGCAAATAGACCTCTAAAATTTTAAAAATTTATTGGCATATAATAAATAGGCTGGATCTATTTAGGCAAAAATTCTAACACTAGGCCTAAGGTGTTCGGGACTCTGTCTTGGATCTTTAGCAGGCTATAGGCCACCCGGTATGCTAGCTGGCACTACCACTAGTGGGTCACCCTGACTTGCTAGAACGAATGCCACGGAATCTGTGCTTACTCATTACCTTTCCAATCCCTTTGAATAAGGACATCCTTAGCTCGATACTTTATAAAAAGCACAACTTCCTATGTATTCATTTGATGGAAAGCACGAACTTTATTACAGATCGCAGCTGTGAAGATTGCCTTTTACAACATTAGTGATATGAGTTAGTGTTAGACTGTATATTTGTAACACAATTGTAACTATATCTGTATTGTATTCTTTGGTACCCATATATATGTGATAGGCCACGCACCAGATGCGTTGAGCCAGTTTTCACCAAACCACTGTTTAACATGGTATCAGACTAGGTTTCGAAACCCTAGCCGCCGCCCCCTGCCCTTGGCCGCCGCCGCCTCTCTCGGTCGCGTCGCCATCGCCAAGATCGCCACCATGAGATCCTCCGGCTCTTTCTCGGCCTCTTCCGCTGCCTTGCCCGGCTCCTCGCCGTCCCCTGCCATGATTCCCCCGCAGCTCGCGGCGATCCTCGCCGCCAGCACCACAAGCCAGATGGCTTCGTCCTCAACCTCGCGCCCCCTGTACCTCGGCGCCTCGCAGTTCGCCCCCGGGTTCTTCCCGCCACCGCCGTCCTATGTGTCGGCGCCGCCGGTGCCGTTTAGTGCGGTACCGCCCCTGCCCCCATCGGTGCCCTCGGCCTCGCCGTCGATCGGCCTCTCCTCGGCTGCGGTTGAGGTTGCAACGCAGCCCCTCGTCTCCACCGTGGCCGATGTCGCCGCCCCCGCTGGATCCCCGGTCGCCGACGGCCCGGGCACTTGTCCCTACCAGCTCACGCACCTCATCACGGTGCGCCTCTCGCAGGATAACTTCCTGTATTAGCGGGCGCAGATCCTCCCCTCCTCCGCAGTCGTCACCTCGAGGGATTCGTCGATGGGAGCCACCCGTGCCCGCCCCGCTACGTCTCCGCCGTCACGGCCACCGGCGCCCGGGTCTCGGCTGAGAACCCGGCGTACCACACCTAGGTTGCGCAGGACCAGGCCATCCTTTCTGCGCTCCAGTCGTCGCTGACCGAAGGTGTTGCTGGCTTAGTCGTCTTTGCTGCCACGTCTCACGACGTCTGGGCGACGATGGCGGACAGCTTCTCCGCCAACTCCTCGGCTCGTGCGTCGGCCCTTCGCCAAGAACTCCTCGAGTGCAAAAAGCTCGACTCCTCGGCACACGTCTACTTCAACAAGATCAAGACAATTGCCGACACTCTGTCCGCCATCGGGCAGCCGCTTCGCAATGAGGAGTTCACGAACTTTGTTCTCCGCGGCCTCGACTACGACTACGACAACCTGGTTGAGGCGGTCCGGGGCCGTGACACGCCCATGTCCCCACAGGACCTGTACTCGCGCCTCCTCTTCACCGAGCAGCGCGTCGCCGCCCGTCACGCTGAGCTGCAGGGCGACCCCCACGCCAACGCGGCCTACCATGGGGCCGCTCCTGGTGGCTCCAAACAGCCGCGCCCCCCTGCTGGCCCGCCCACGGGAGGTGGTGGTCGCCGGCCTCCTCCGTCGCTGCAGCCCCGTGGTCCTCCTGTGTCCACCGATCGCCGCGGCCACCCCAATGTCGACTGCCAGCTCTGTGGCATCCATGGGCACTACGCCTCTTGTTGTCACCGTCGCTTCAAGAAGGACTTTCTTGGCATCGGCAACGACGGGCGCGGCAACGAGAAACAAGCCGCCATCGCCGAGTAGAGTGGCTACTCCGGCGGTGGCTACTCCGGTGGAGGAGGGTACACCCCGTCGTACCCGATCGACCCCACCTGGTACTTCGACACGGGTGCCACGGAGCACATGACCAACGCGGCTGGTCGTCTCCAGGCGCAGGAGCCCTACCACGGCCACGACCACGTCCGCACGGCTGACGGCTCAGGTATGCCCATCACTCATGTTGGTCAGGCCTCCCTTCTGTCTAGTTCATCTCGTCGGCTTCGCCTTCGTAATGTTCTTCGCGTCCCACTTGTCATCGTCCTTTACTATCTGTTCGTAAGTTTACTCGTGATAATGACGTGTTTTGTGAATTTCACCCGTCTCATCTCCTTGTTAAGGATCGGGTCACACGGGAGGTTCTGCTTAGAGGTCGCATACATCAAGGCCTGTATGTGTTGGAGGCGCCGTCTCCTCCGGAGGTCTTCAACGATGTTCGCACGTCGGCGTCCCATTGGCATGCTCGGCTTGGTCATCCTGCGTCTCCCATAGTCAGCCATGTTTTGCATCGACATGAGCTCCCTACTTCGTCTAGTAATAAAAGTTTAGCCGTTTGTGATGCATGTAACAAGGAAAGAGTCATCAATTACCGTTTGTGTCTTCCTCTCGAGTTGTTACTACACCTTTAGAGCTTGTGTTTTCAGATGTATGGGGCCCTGCCCAAACCTCTGTCAGTGGTCATAAATTTTATGTCAGTTTCATTGATGCCTATAGTCGCTTTACGTGGCTTTATCTCCTCAAAAGCAAAGCTGATGTGTTTAATGTGTTCTTACAATTTCAATTGCATGTTGAGAGACTCCTAAAGAATAAAATCATTCATGTTCAATCGGATTGGGGGGTGAATACCGCAACCTTAATTCTTTCTTTAATAAGCTTGGGATATCTCATCGTGTATCATGCCCACACACACATCAGCAAAACGGTGCTGTCGAACGCAAGCACCGACACATAGTTGAAACTGGCCTTACACTTCTTGCTCATGCCTCCGTGCCTTTTCGGTTTTGGAGTGATGCTTTTACCACTGCTTGTTTCTTGATTAATCGTACTCCCACTCGAGTGTTAAAAATGAAGACACCGCATGAACTGTTGTTTAATGAACTCCCTGACTACACTTTCTTTAAAGTTTTTGGCTGTGCTTGTTGGCCGCATCTTCGCCCCTACAACAGTCGTAAGCTTGAGTTTCGCTCCAAAAAGTGTGTCTTCCTTGGGTATTGTGCTCTTCACAAAGGGTACAAGTGTCTCCATGTTCCAACTAATAGAGTATATATTTCTCGTGATGTCGTGTTTAACGAAACTTTGTTTCCTTTTTCGAATATGCCATCCTCTCCGTCGTTGTCTACCTCCACTCATAACTCCATTATCTCGCCTGACCAACTTGAGGATGTTGCATTTTCGCCTGTGTTATTGCCTAACCACGGTGCAGGTACCGGACGTGGCGCTCGCCTCGAGCTCCTTCATGAACCTGAGTCGCCAGGACCTGCTCCTCCTGACTGCGACGTCGATCGTTGCATGGATCATGCAGCGGACACGCACCCCGAGGCCGCCTCTCCGGCTCTGTCTGGCCTAGCTGCTCCGCCGCCTGCGCGGATGGCTGGCCGCGGGCCACCTTCGCCTCCTGTGCCGCCCGCGCGGTCTTCACCGCGCGCGTCGCCACCGCCCGCCTCTATTGGTTCGGCGTCACCACCGCCTGGGTCGCCCCCGCCTGCCTCACCTGGGCCGGCCCCTTCCCCGACCGCGTCGCCAACGCCTCCTGGGCTGGCCTCGCCACCGTCCGTGCCTCCGCCTGGGAGCTCGTCTCCTGCAGCATCGCCCCCCTCTACCGATGAGGTCGTGATGAGCCGCCTCCCGCCCCTGTTGCGCCTCGTCCGCAGTCGGAGTGGTATTCATCGGCCCAAGGAACGCACCGACGAAACTGTTGCATGGATCACTGCATGCGCAGTCCAATCCTACTGCTGAACCCCGACACTATCAAGCAGCGATGAGTATTCCTCACTGGCGTGCTGCTATGGACCTCGAGATTCAGGCTCTTCGTCAGAATGGCACCTGGTAGTTGGTCTCTCCTCGCCCAGGTATTAATGTCATTGATTCCAAATGGGTCTTCAAGGTCAAACGGCATGCAGATGGCTCTATCGAGCGGTACAAGGCTTGGCTGGTTGCTAAAGGCTTCAAGCAACGGCACGGTCTTGACTATGAGGATACTTTCAGTCCTGTTGTCAAGCCAACCACGATTCGGCTGCTCCTTTCACTTGCTGTCACTCGAGGTTGGTCTCTTCGTCAGTTGGATGTTCAGAATGCGTTTCTGCATGGTGTTCTTGAGGAGGAGGTCTACATGCGTCAGCCTCCTGGGTTTGTTGATCCCGATCGCCCTCAACACCTCTATCGCTTGGTGAAAGCGCTTTATGGTCTCAAACAGGCTCCTCGAGCTGGGCATGCTCGCCTGGGTTCTGCGCTTCGTGCTCATGGGTTTGTTCCCTCCACTGTTGATACTTCATTGTTCATCCTTCAGCGGCCGGAAGTCACCATGTACATTCTGGTCTATGTTGATGATATCATCCTTGTCAGCTCCTCTGTTGCGGCGACTGATCGTTTGGTTCTGGCTCTCAGTTCTAATTTTGTTGTCAAGGATCTGGGCAAACTTCATTATTTTCTTGGCTTGGAGGTCACTTATCCACATGATGGTCTTGCCCTTTCTCAGCAGAAGTATTCTCAGGATCTGTTGCGCCGTGCTGGCATGCTGGATTGTAAGGCTGCTACTACTCCCATGTCTTCCACTGTGTCTATCTCTGCTGATGATGGTACTCTGCTCTCTGCTGATGGTGCTACTGAGTACAGAAATCTTGTTGGGGATCTTCAGTATCTTACCATCACACGACCTGATACTTCATATGCAGTTAACCGTGTCTGTCAAGCGTATTCTCCGCTATGTTCGGTCCACTGTTTCATATGGGCTGCATCTCCGGCCGGCACCCTCTGGTGTGCTCTCGGCTTTCAGTGATGCGGACTGGGCTGGTAACCCAGACAATAGGCGATCCACGGGGGGATATGCAGTATTCTTTGGTCCTAATTTGATCGCCTGGAGTGGGAAACAATCTACGGTTTCTCGTAGTAGCACTGAAGCTGAGTGCAAGGAGGTTGCTGATGCTACTGCTGAGCTTATTTGGGTCCAGTCCCTTCTTCGAGAGTTGAAGATTTCTCACAGTCAGCCTCCTGTCCTTTGGTGTGATAACATCGGTGCTACATACCTCGCGTCAAATCCGGTATTTCATGCCCGAACGAAACACATCGAAGTTGACTATCATTTTGTGAGAGAACGTGTTGCAAAGAAGTTCCTGCAGATCAAGTTCATCTCCTCCAAAGATCAACTTGCTGATATCTTCACCAAACCGTTGGCCCTCCCGTTGTTCATAGGCTGTAGACGCAATCTTAACTTACTGAGTACTTCAGGCCACAGTTAAGATTGAGGGAGGGTGTTAGACTGTATATTTGTAACACAATTGTAACTGTATCTGTATTGTACCCTTTGGTACCCATATATATGTGATAGACCATGCACCAGATGCGTTGAGCCAGTTTCCACCAAACCACTGTTTAACGGTTGGGATACTAGAGCTTGACACCTGAACTGTACTAGGCATGCCGATGGAGCCTAAGTTTGCAAATTCATGAGTAGCATAGTTCACACTCCTTTTGCAAGAACTAATAAAACAACTAGAGAATTAGGTTCTACATTGAATTTTGAGATCCTCGACGATGGACACAGCTAGGGAGAAGTCCGATGTCTTACTGTTCATAGCATATGCGAAGGTTGACTAGATTTTTTATTTGATGGGAAAACATGAACTTTATTACGTATCACAGTTGTGAAAATCGCCCTTTACAACATGAGTGATACGTGTTGAGATACTAGAGCTTGACACCCGAACTGTACTAGGAGTGCTGATGGAGCCTAAAGTTTCAAATTCATGAGTAGAGCACAGTTCATACTCTTTGTGCAAGAACTCATAAAACACTAGAGAATTGGCTTCTACACTGAATTTTGAGATCCTCGATGATTTACGCAGCTAGGGAGAAGTCAATGTCTTTCTATTCATAGCATACGCGACAAGCTATGTATCTTTCTAGATGTTGATCCTAATCACCCTGACTATATTTCATGACAAGATATAAAGATTGAACATAAACAGTCCATTCTTTTTTTGAGAGGATACCAAAGACATACCATAGTTCCGTGCCCAGAAGGCGTCGATTCTAGGGGCGATCCAGTCTTTGGATCGGGAGGCTGATCTCCACGGCCTCTCGGCCGAGGAGTGGTCCCATAGGTACTCCCTAGAGACCTCCATTATGGAGATCTACAAGGGGGAGGAGGTGTTCTGGCGTCAGCGGAGCCGTCAAAACTGGACGGTCCAAGGGGAATCAAACACGGCCTACTTCCATGCCGCTGCGAACGGTAGGAGGAGGAAGTGTTCGATCCCCTGCCTCTGGGCGGGTGAGGACCTATTGGAATCCCCACATGCCCTCTCCTCCCATATTTATTCGTTCTACCGGGACCTCTTCTCGGTGGCCCAGCCGTCGGGTCTCTCGCTGGCCCCGGACTTCTGGTCGGCTGCCGCGCTGGTCTCCCAGGCAGAGAATGAGGACCTCACCCATCCTTTTCTCTCGGAGGAGGTGGCGGCGGCCCTGAAGTCCATGAAGGCTGGCTCGGCCCCGTGTCCCGATGGGCTGCCCGTGGGGTTCTTCCAGACCTTCTGGCCCCAGCTTCAGCCGGTGGTTCTCCAGATGTTCCAGGAGTTCTATGTTGGGACCCTGGTGATGTCTCGCTTGAACCTCGACGTCATTTCCCTGATCCCCAAAGTAGTTGGGGCCACGGACATCCGCCAATTCCGCCCGATTACTGTGATTAACGTCATTCAACGCCTGTTCGCCAAGGTCTGTGCTCTCCGCCTCGCTCCGGTGTTGGAGCGTCTTACCCACCCCCTCCAGTTCGCCTTCTTGAAGGGACGCCTCATTCATGACGACGTCCTGGCCTTCCATGAAATTATTCATGAAGTCAAGACTCAACGGCAACGAGGGGTCTTTCTCAAGCTGGACTTCCAGAAGGCCTATGACCGCTTGGACTGGGCTTTCTTGAGGTTGGTGCTAGAGAGGCGGGGCTTCGATGACCACGTGATCCGTTGGATTATGCAGTTCGTGATGAGTGGGCAGACGGCGATCAACATCAATGGGGAGATTGGCCCATACTTTCGCCCCTCCTGCGGGGTTAGGCAGGGGACCCTATTTCCCCCTCCTCTTCAACGCGGCGGTGGACGCCCTGGCTGAGATGTTGGATAGGGCCAGAGTAGCTGGCCACATCTCGGGGGTGGTGGGCCATCTGATCCCGGGTGGTGGTATTTCTCACCTCCAGTACGCTGATGACACCATGATCATGGTTCAGGGCTCGGACCTGGACATTATTAACTTGAAGTTCCTGCTGCTGTGTTTCGAGTCTTTGTCCGGGCTGACGATCAACTTCGATAAGAGCGAGGTGATGGTCCTGGGTTATTCCGACGCGAATCGCCAGCGGATTGCGGATAACCTGAATTGTAAGCTGGCGGACTTCCCTATTACCTATCTGGGTTTCCCCATCCGGGAGACTAGAGTTCTGATCAGGGATTTGGCCCCCTTGGTTTCGAGGGTACGCTCGCGCGCGGAGCCATGGCGGGCACGCCTCACGACCAAGGGGAGAAAATCCATACTGATTAACTCATGTCTCTCGAGTCTGCCCATGTACCAGATGGGCCTGTACCTTCTGCCCGAGGGGACCCATGCCGACTTCGCCAAGGAGTTGTCTAGGTTCTTTTGGGCCGCAAGGGATGGCCATCAGAAATATCATATGGTCAAATAGGCAGATGTTTGCGCCCCCAAATGTCTTGGGGGATTAGGTATCCTGGACTCCCGGCGCTTTAATGTGGCGCTGATGCTGAAGTGGGTGTGGCGCATCCTTAGGGATGACGGAGGACTCTCGCTGCAGCTTATCAAGGCCAAGTACCTTCGGGGCCGACCTCTTTTGGCATGTGAGAGGCGGGAGAGATCTCAGTTCTGGAGATCCCTCCAGGATATCAAACACTTCATTGGCCTGGGCGTGTCCTTTGGGGTGGGGAGTGGCTGGGGGGTGCGTTTCTGGCTTGACCCATGGCTCCTCCCTATCCCGTTGGGAGTCCAGTTACCCGGGCTGTTCGCCATCTCCTCCTCCCCGGCGGCGCTGGTGGCCGAGGTCTTCGACGAGGGTCGCTGGAACATCCTGTTCCGGCACTACCTCGGTGTGTCCGAGGCCGCGGACTTGGTGCAGCTTCGGAGCTCCCTTCCGACGGCTTTAGCTACCTTCCCGGATTCGGACTCATGGCGGCTGCAGCCGTCCGGGGAGTTCTCTGTGGGCTCAGCATACCGAGCCCTGTTCCAGGGCCCGGAGCTGCCCTGGACCTCCCCCCTGTGGAAGGCCCCCTTCCGCTTAGTATTAGGATCTTCGTGTGGCAGCTGCTCCGGGACAGGCTCCCCTCGGGGGTCGAGGTGGCCAAGCGTCGTGGCCCGGGCACTGGTTTATGTCCCCTATGTGGGACCCCAGAGACCTGTTCTCATATTTTGTTCTCCTGCTCGGCGGCGCGGGCTCTGTGGTCCTTTGTCCAGGAGGCGCTGGGGCCTGCTTGGCAGGCGCAGGAACTCGGGGAGTTCCTGCAAACCCAAGCAAACAGGGCTGGAGGAGGGCGCCGCCTCTTCTGGCTCGTGTTTGCGGGCATCTCTTGGACCTTGTGGAATGTGCGTAACAAGATGGTGATTGAGAAGACCTTCCCCTCCCGCGTGACTGACCCAGTTTTCTCCTTTCTTGGCTTCCTTCAGCAGTGGTCTCCCCTGGTGCGGCAGCGTGACCGGTCGTCCTTCGATGACTCGCTTCGGACCTTGAGGACGGCGGCGCTCCCCCTCTCGGCTCCTGCCCCGTCGACCCCTTCGGTGGCTTGAGTATCCCCCCGTCGTCTCGCCGTACCTTTTTTTGCTTTGCTTTTGGGCTTGTCTGAGCTGTGGCCCCAGCGGTCGGTTGCTACCTTTTCTTTCTTGTTTGGCTTCAGCCGGTTTGGATGTTGTACGAACCTTGTGTGTGGATGTTGCTTTATTAATAAAGCGGGGCGAAAGCCTATTTCGAGAAGACATACCATAGTTTTACAGAAGGTGGGTATGTATTTACAAGAGCCGAGAAGACGTTGTGAATAGTGGCATCAATTACACCCTCCAACAACAACTTAAGCTATAACTACAACTCCCACCAAAGTCCACATCTTCAAGTATTCCAAGGTCCTCAAAGCTATGTTGAGCCGCTGACGCTGATTACCGAATACTCTTAGCATATCTCTGCTTCCACGAGCTCCATCCGATTAGGATCACCATAGAACCAAACTTCCATCATTGATTTGGATATGGCTCTAATGCCAATTATAGACCTAAGCTCAATGATTGAGAGATAGATTGAGAGGTACACGAGAGGTTTTCGCGCAACATTCAACTTGTTGCCGTTCTATTCTTCTCCAGAATCAAAATCGAAACGTGACATGACTTTCGCCACGAAACCGTCTAGGTCGTGCCATGCCCACGACCTACGGTACGCTCCACTCTCGATCGAACCTGGCCAACAGGCCACCCCATGGCATGACCGGCCCGCTATGAGCTTAGCATGCCTGGCATTGCATGGCCCACCAAGGCATGTTAAGCTAAGGGGCCGGCCCATTTAGCCCTTTTAGACTATTTTTAATAATTAAAAAATTACATAAAAGGCTTAACAGGCCGTGCCTTGCCGGCACGTTGGCTTCAAGTTGAGGCCCATGTACGACCTATTAAGTCTTGTGCTGAGCCGGCCAGTGACTAGCCAAAGCACGCATGCCTCATGCCGCCCCGCGAATGGCAAGACCCGTTTGCCCAGACTAGCTGTTGATCCTAAGAACTCGTTTGCTGAGGAAGATAAAAACTATCTGAAACTTAGATGAAACACTAAAATGTTGAAACTGAGACCTAGCACTACTTACTATGACTAAACTGAAGAAAACGGGCGTAGTAGGTATGCGCGGGGATAGACCCTCGCTCCCCTTTCGGGTACACAAAAAATACTCACTACAATCTACATTAGTTGAAGGAAGAAACTTTACGGTGAACCATTTTCCATGTCAGCCGTTGGTATTGTTTGATCTACTGGATATTAATCCTCTTACCTTATAGGTGGTGAGTGTGTCAAACAAGTAAGGACTATGTAAAGGGGGGAAATGCATACGAGCTCCCGGTGCTACTCTCATCGACGTCTCTACCTAAAATCTGTCCTTGGGAGCACTGCATGGGGATGTATTCATGTTTGTATAACCGGGCATGTTGATCTTTTACACAAGTACTCTGGGCCTATCTCATTAATACACTATGTACTGAAGCCGTGTCCAAAAGTCAATCCGGGAGTCGGAGGTTGCTTTCTTCGCCGCCATCCTCATCACCACACCATTTCTCTACCTAATGTTCCATCTTTGTATATAAACGGATCATGTTCATCTTCACCAATGACACTTTCTCCGCCTTTGTTGATTGACATGGATTATTATCGCCGCAGCTCTTGGCATCGAAGATCGAGGAACGATGATGACAAGCTGTATCCAGGATCGTGTTGTATGTAGAAGAATGAAAGCAACTCTCCATCAAGTCCATTTGTTCTTCTCCACGAAAATATTTGAACTCCAACGTGTGGCTATATATGGTAAGCTGCAAGATGCACCTGTCGAGCGAGGCTGCAAGGTCTACGGAAAGTATACCAGTTAACCATCACATGCACATAGACTTAGGCATGTAAATTTAGTCTCAGGAACACCTGAACGAACTTGCATTTGCAAGATTCGCCTTGTGGGACACATCCTGCATGAATGCTGCACCAATATCTCTCATCTCTTGGAGCAGCTCAGATGAATCGCAGGGCAATTCTCCTTTGGCACGCACGACACTGATCAATTGTCCTGCACGCAGTGATCATGCATGCCACCGTGCCAAAGGAGAAGCGCCCTGGGATTCACACGCTACACACATGGACCAAAAAATTGATCTGCCTGCCTGCCTGGCGCAGTGTTGTGTAAGTTCTTAGGCTCGTCGTCGAACTTGTTCTGCGGCTCGGCTTCGCTTATATACGGCGCTATCGGCCTCAGGATATGGATCTTCAGCGGCATATGCTCTGAGGGCTCATCGGCTATTCCAATGCCCCTCCCCATCGTTTCTCTTCTTTTTGAAATGTTCTCCAGGGGGGGAATAATGGCCCTCATTGTCGCTCAACCAGCTGTCTTTTCTGATCTTCACTAAGTATATGTGGATGATGTTCCAGCGGCAACTTGATGAAACATGAAAGTAGAAGTGTTTTAGCGTTGAGTATTGTATCGCCGCAGCAGCGAAACGTCAACGCATTCGATGCCAAATAAGAAGAGATTTTGTTCTTTGCTATCTAGCTTGCTTCTTTAACTGAACTCACCAGGGCATTCCACATGGACAAAGACCACCGAGAGCCACAAACTCAAACCTTCTGATGGTACATACCATTGGATCTTCCCTATGCAGCTGGTTGCTTTTCGTGACAGAAACTCTACGCATAAAGCGGGCAGAGCTCTCCGGCACCAGGACAGGCTAGCCTGCTGCGTGTGGCGACCAGTGTTAGGAATGAAAACGAAGTTTGCTACAAATGAGATCTACTCCTAAGTTTTGATAGTATGACATCGATGTATCGGAAACTTGAATTGAGATGTCCAGGTTTATGTCGAGTCTAATACCAAAGCTTCGCACGGTTATCCAAACCTTGTTTTTACCTTGTTTCAGCTACTTTGCGTTTTTTTGAAGTAAGCAGCTTTGCATTGTTATCTTAAGCAGGCGTCTTAATTCTAATGACACTAAATTTATTTTGATAGTACCCTCACTTGGTATAGTTTTTGTGAGATTCTGTAAATATATATAAGGAAACAAAAGTATACCTTGGGTCATCAACTATTGTCAAAATCTAAAAAAGTCTCTTTAAGAAATAAATCTCCCTTTATCAAAAAAGCTATTGTCAAAATTCAAGTTTCTTCCTTCAACTACTAATACTAATTTTACGTCCGTCTAGTGTGAAGACCATTAGATTGGACTCTGCTAGCGGGCGAACGTGCTGATTCTCGTGCGCGGGCGCGGCGCCCCACTGCTCTTAATGATTAGCATCCGACGGTGTGACGAAATTTAAATTAATATCTAGAAAAAGCCAAAAATGCCAAAAAAAAAAAAAATAGCATGGCAACTTATGTTTGTGTGTGCTCTAAGGGATTAAATAGGGCATGTTTTCTCCTTAGATTTTGGGTTTAGATTTGGTTCTCTTCAATCAAGTGAATGCAGTCTTAGCGATAATGTCGCGACAAACATGTGGAAAATGGTGAAAAAACCAGAAGATTTTTTCCTTTTAAAAATAAACACTATATTTAAACCTTAATTAATTTTTAGAAAAGTGGTAAATGAATTAAAAAATTGGAAAACTAAGAAAATCATGAAAAATCTAAGCTTCCATTTTCGAATGAAAATACTTTTCTTAATGTAGATTTAGCTGATGAAAATCAAAATTAGAAAATTCATAAATACAAAAATAATAATTAAAACCTTTGAACACTCGTACATGTTACTGTGATGTTCACTTGGAAAGCCACCACTAACACTCCACCATTAATTAGAATAGTTGTTTGTGGCATGTAACCTGTATTACACGCCACCAACTATATTTCAATTTTAAAAAAAGTTGCTATATTATTGAATTTCATAGTAATTATATATCAGAACATCAGATTCAACTACAACAACACTAAATAGCAGATAACATCATCCACCGTCAAGTATTACTGAATTTGACTAGCTAGAGTAGGATATTATTGTAACTAGAGATAACATAGTACTCTTGCGGGTCGTGGTTTGAAGAGTTTCCACAAGAGTCGTTGTAATGGAAGTAGGTGGTGCCGTCATTTTTGATAAAAAAGGTGGACCTCTCCCCCACATCTACCACGTAGTCATTCACAAGTTTTGTCCACCCAGCTCTAGTGAAATAGACCTGGTCCGCCTCATTGGTGACTTGAACCGTGTAACATTCTTCGGGCTATTTTAGCGGGTCCATAATGACCTTAAACTGACCCCGGTGATGAATGTCTCTATGGACAAGGTCCAAGAAGTCACGTCTCTCCCTACAGGAGATGGTCTGAATATAAAATCATAAGAAAACAACAACTAGTTTTCATTTTCATTACACATATAGTTTAAACAAGTTAGATTGCACTATATATAGTTCAGAAAACATATTGTTCTAATTTCATAGTTCTTCTTGTTCATGCACGACAACAGCGGGTAACAACAATTGCCGCACACCAGATCCATTTGCTGCATATATGATCATGTGTTAACTTAACACATACTAGCATAAGTTGCATAAACAGAAACTTGGCAACAGTTGCATAAACTTTAACATTTAAAAGTGCAACTAGATATAATACGACAAGTATCACATTAATTAACATAAAACACAATAAATCTAGCATGATAAGTAGCACATCATAATTAAACATCCTAAACTGATCTAGTTGCTCAAATTAAAGCCGTTAGAGTCGGAGGAGTGCAGAGGCGACATAGGCTAAAGCGGGCTGCAATTGCCGAGGTTGAACCTGTAGTACAAGCCCTGGCGCGCGGTGAATAAGCCCAAGCCGTTGGTCCCGGAGGAGCCAACCTCCTAGTCATGCTTTTTGCACGTGGTGGAGGAGCCCATGCCGTCAATCTTATTGGAGCCGACCTCTTGGTTGTGCTGCTGGCAGGCGGTGGAGGAGCCCGCACGGAAGACCTGGTGGTTGTACGCCATCTCCCCCTAGAGGTACTAGCCAAACAGGGGTCCGCCTAATCGTGGCATTGCCTCTATGCCAACTACCTCTCCTCCTAGTGGTGCTCCATCTCCTGCGCCCTCATAACAAAACTCATATCCTTTGGTGCTCTGTCATGTGCCACATGTCCATCCGCCTTGAACTTAGGAGAGCACTGGACCACCGTGCGGTCATAGGCGCATGCTACCAGCTCTGGGTGCCTCATGTATCAAGTTTTTTTTAGAAATGAGCATATATTAATATCACAATGATATCAATTACACCCAGACTCTACAACAACACATTATCCTATCGACATTACAGATGCACACAAACAAAAAAAGAAGAATTATAGAAAATAAAATCCCCGCTACAGAGATAAGATCCTTAGTAGCAGCGACACTAACCCCACTAGAACAACACTAGAAGTCCAACATCTCCAATAGCGACGCCTGCAAGAAGGAAACGGAGCACACGCACCGTCATCACCTAATCAAAGATCAAATGTTCTCACTCTAAAGAAAGTTCTTGCTTATAAAATAATGCCTTCAACAAAGTAATTGCCAGACACAACCAATTAAGGTCATACCTTGAATTTTCACCCTGTAAGGTAAGACTGTGAACTCCTCCTATGCTGCCTCCCCCACTTTCCGATGCCACTGCTACAAATCACAAATCACCAAGCCAATTCCTCATCGCCACCAGGACTCGACCCGCCTTGCTAGTCCACAAATCTTGGCTTTCATGACATTCTGCGCACACTGACTTCACCATAGAACTAAAGACATGTTCCATGATAGCAACATAGAGCAGAGCTTCGCCTCACTCCCTCTAAAATCAAATGGTCAGGAAAAAATGGTTGAGCACGACCGAATCTCATCCGTTCCAGTAATCTCTAGGCATGAATCGTCCATGGGAGCCGGCGGAGCATTCTGGGACACTACACTGCCACCAGATCAATGGAAACAAGCTAAAGGAAGATATTCTTCTTGGCATGAGAGAAACCCTAGGACTGTGTCCCTGCCAGCAGATACGACCCGCGCCGCCATCTGCCAAAGGAGGACCGCCATCAAATCCCGACGCCGCTGCCCTGGCTTCCAAACCCCGCCGCCATCAGAGCTCTGTCGGGGCGACAACCTTTGAACGCTCAAGGGGCTCCCTACAGGGGAGAGGACACCATGCGAGGAAGCAGCCCGGCCACCACCGGACGGGCTTTGTCCACCGGCGTCCTCCGGTGGCAGCGGGGGAGAAGCGGGAGGAGTAGTAGGGTGCGGCGGCGGCTTAGGGTTCCGCCCGTGCAGCCCCTCCCGAGAGCGACTCGTGCGAGAGGAGGAGTCTCTCGTCCAAAGTAGTAATTTCTGGAGGAGCGAAATGTTCATCCCTCCATGTATCAATATAGTACGTACTTGATACCATCGAAGGTGATCTGAGCATCGCCACATGGGAATCTTCGTCTTCTTCTTGTCAACACCACGATACTTGGGCATCGGTTGCGATATACTTATAGCTAAAAACAACAAAGAACCAAGTACGACTAATCCGGGAGTCTTTGCTTTCTTCGCCTCACCACACTATTTCTCTATTGTTCCATCCATGTATATAACCGGATCATGTTCATCTTCACCAATGACACTTTCTCCGCCTTTGTTGATTGACATGAAGTACTATCGCCGCAACTCTTGGCATCGAAGATCGAGGAACGACGATGACGAGCTCCATCCAGGATCGTCTTGTGTTGAAGATTTGTCGCCTCAGCTCCTGGCATTGAGCACTGTAGGTTGATCTGCATATCGTTTTGAATGTAGAAGAGTGAAAGCAACTCTCCATCAAGTCCATCTGTTCTTCTCCTAGAAAAATATTTGAACTCCAACGTGTTGCTATGGTAAGCTGCAAGATGCACCTGCTAGCGGGACTGCAAGGTCTACGGAAAGTATACCAGTTAACCATCACATATAGACGCAAGCATGTAAATTTAGTCTTAGGAACACCTGAACGTACTTGCATTGCAAGATTTGCCATTGCAAGATGCTGCTTCTCCTTTGTGTGTGGGTTTGCACACAAGTATCTCATCTCTTGGATTGGAGCAGCGCAGATGAATCGCAGGGCAATTCTCCTTTGGCACGCACGACACGGCTAGCTAGCTGCACGCACTGATCAGTTAGCATGCACGACCTGATCAATTGGCCTGCACGCAGTGATCATGCCACCGGCCGTGCCAAAGGAGAAGCGCCCTGGGATTCACACGCTACACACATGGACCAAAAAATTGATCTGCCTGCCTGCCTGGCGCAGTGTTGTGTAAGTTCTTAGGCTCGTCGTTGAACATGTTCTGCGGCTCGGCTTCGCTTATATACGGCGCTATCGGCCTCAGGATATGGATCTTCAGCGGCATATGCTCTGAGGGCTCATCGGCTATTCCAATGCCCCTCCCCATCGTTTCTCTTCTTTTTGAAATGTTCTCCAGGGGGGAATAATGGCCCTCATTGTCGCTCAACCAGCTGTCTTTTCTGATCTTCACTAAGTATATGTGGACGATGTTCCAGCTTGATGAAACATGAAAGCAAAAGTGTTTTAGGGCTGAGTATTGTGTCGCTGCAGCAGCGAAACGTCAACGCATTCGATGCCAAATATGAGGAGATTTTGTTCTTTGCTATCTGGCTTGCTTCTTTAACTGAACTCACCGGGGCATTCCACATTGACAAAAAGAATAACTTGTCTTGTGTTAGACCATCGAGAGCCACAAACTCAAACCTTCCCATGGTCTCAGATGGTACATTCCATGGGATCTTCCCTATGCATCTGGTAGCTTTTCGTGACAGAAACTCTACACATAAAGCGGGCAGAGCTCTACGGCACCAGGACAGGCTAGCCTGCTGCGTGCGGCGTCCAGTGTTGGGATTGAAAATGAACTTTGCTACAAATAAGATCTATTAGTATGACATCGATGTATCTGAAACCTGAATTGAGATGTCCAGGTTTATATCGAGTCTAATACCATGGTTATCCAAACCTTGTCTCAGCTAATTTGCGTTTTTATTTGAAGTAAGCTGCTTTGCCTTGTTACCTTAAGAAGGTACCGTAATTCTAATAACACTAAATTTATTTTGATAGCACCCTCACATGGTACAGTTTTTGTGAGATTCAGTAAATTTATATCAGGAAAAAAATTATACCTTAGATCATCAACTATTATCAACATATAAAAAATGACTCTTTAAGAAATAAAGCGCGATACAAGCTATTGCCAAAATCTAACTTTCTTCCTTCAACTACTAATGTACTAATTTTACGTCCATCTAGTGTGAAGACCATTTAGATTTGGTTCTCTTCAATCAAGTGAAAGCAGTCTTAGCGATAATGTCGTGATGAACATGCAGGGAGAGGCAACCTAATCTACAAAGTAATTGACAAGCATGTGGAAAATGGTGAAAATTTGGAATATTTTTAAAATAAGCACTATATTTGAACCTTAATTTATTTTTAGAAATATGAAAAACGAATTTATTTGTTCCTGGCTATCTAGCTTGCCTTTTTAACTGAGCTCACCGGGGCATTCCACATGGACAAAAAGAATAACTTCTGTTAGAACATCGAGAGCCACAAACTCATACCTTGTGATGGTCTCAGATGGCACATTCCGTTGGATCTTCCCTATGCATCTGGTAGCTTTTAGTGACAGAAATTCTACACATAAAGAGAGTAGAGCTCTCCGGGGACCAGGACCGGCTAGACTGCTGCGTGTGGCGACCAGTGTTGTGGAATGAAAATGAACTTTGCTACAAATGAGATCTATTAAAATTTTGATAGTTTTTTTTTTAACATCAATGTATCTGAAACTTGAATTGAGATGTCCATGTTTATATCGAGTCTAATACGTTCACGTACTTGTGAAAGCAGTCTTAGGGATAATGCGGATATGTAGGGAGAGGCGACCTCATCAATAAAATAATTCACATATATGGCGAATGGGGAAAATCAGAAGAAAGATTTAGAATAAACACTCTATTTGAAACCTGAATTATTTTTTAAAGAAAGTGTTAAATGAATTAAAAATTTGGAAAAGTCAGAAAAAATCATGAAATTTAGGGAACACCAAGGTCATTGCGAGCCATTTGAATAAGGAAGTCCTTGGTGATGTCCAACTTGAACATTACCATGAAACTTTCTCGCCGTACTTCGCACTAGTTGGTTGTCGTGGAGGCAGCGACCACAAATGAATGGCACTTTGTTGGGCCCCCACAATGTACGTCATGTGGGGAGCGATACTGACAGACACGACCTTGGCCATGAACTTGACCACACTATGGATCAAGCTGATGGGCCGGAAATCCTTCACCTCTATCGCTTATGGGTGTTTCGGCGCAACTAGGGCCTGGTTCGCTACATACAACCTAGGTCAACCGCTAGACACCACATGGATCAAAAAGAATCCATGACATCTAAACCTGGAAGTCAGGGGCGAGTTTTTTGCTCGGACCGAACTGTTTGAAACTTGGCCTGAGTTGAGCTCGACCCGTAGGAGGAGTTGACCGAGTCGAGCCCAAATACCTGGACCGCCGCGGGCTCGTGGCTCGCCAGGCTTGGCCTGGTCCAGCTTGCGAGCTCGCCAACTTTTTTCCATGAATCCGTAGAGAACACGATGACCACAAATAAGAGCAAGTACAATAAGCTTATGTAAACATGCTATAAGAGTTTAAACAATATATTTATTATACGATGGAGGAGAGAGAAGAGTAGTAGGCTCTTATGCAAGACCTAGATACAACACGCACTTCTAGGCACTTTATAAGTGTATAAGGTGGGCCTTGACTAACTAAAATAGTACTTACTTATAGCTAACTATTATACATGTTGGCTATTAAATTGGCTATAGATGACATGAGGTGTCTTATAGCCAGCATCGGGCTTTACTATTGAACATTCTCTAAGACTGCAAGGATGGCTCGTTCCAGAGCGAGAGAGAGGTACATGTGTTTCCTTTATTTCTCTCTCTTGCTGTTTTTTTTCTGCTGCACAAGCTAGGGCGTCGCCGCATGCCGCCGCATACCACTCCTCGCCCCCGCCGCATACCACTCTTTGCCCCCTGCTACTCTGAGTCCTAGGACCTCGCTATTGAGTTTTTTGTCCCTTCATGAGGTTCTCTACGGAAGGAATCGTTCCGACGTGGTCGATCTCATCGGATTCATGATTTTCGGGCCGTCCTAATGCTGCCTAACAATCCCCGCAGGAGCAGCGCTTCCCCGGCCATGTAGACTTCAAATACGGCTTCACGCATCTGTGTGAGTATCCTTGACATCTTCCTCGACACCGGAGACCATTGGAACCGTCTTATGTGTCTGTTTTCTCCGTCTCCGGCCAAATTCACAAGCCAGACCAAGTTACACCGAGCAAATGGCGAGCTCGCACCGAGCCCATTTTCCCGGACTGAAGGCCAAACGAGCCAGCCTAAGCCGATCCCTTTTTCTGGTGAGCTAAATAACAGCTCGGACCGAGCCCAACCCAAGTAGGCTTGTGTCCAACCTTAATCACATCTGCCTTGATGATGGTCCAACAGGAGACATAAAATCATCCTATGAACCCATCGGTCCCTGGGTCTTTTTCCAGATCTCTCCTATGCTCGGAGTATGTTCCACACTTCCTCTTCAGTGAAGGTAACCTCAAAATCACTCAGGTCATGTGACCACATGTCGATGTATTCTAGGTCTAGAGAGAACCCACACTCCGGGGCTGATCCCAAGAGCTTCTCAAAGAAGGAGTCCATAACCTCAGCCTTGTCGGCCTATCAGATACCAACACACCATTCACCTTGAGGTGAGCTATGAAGTTCTTCCGCCGTGTGCGGTTGGCATGAAGGTGGAAAAAGCATGTGCACACATCCCCTACCTTAAGAGACAGAATCTGTCAAGAGAGGCTATTTGGTAGTTTCATTCGATTATTTGGTAGTTTCTAGTGGTGGATCGTCCTCTCAAGAGAGGCTAGATCAAGGAGCTTATTATTAAGGGCATGTACAATGGTATTATCTTAGTAATGCCATGTAGGATGATTGCTGAGTTGGAGAAGAGAGAAATAAAAAAAGACTCCTGCCTTCTCTTAGCTAAGAGGTGATCTCTTTGCATGATATGTCTGATGGCGCCTTGTTTATGTGCGAGCGCTTCATCGGGAAACCCCAAGAGCAAGGTGATGCAGCACATCATCAAGTCTTCCCTCAGTAAGAAACCGAGGTTATCGAACCAGTAGGAGGAAGGAAACGTCTCAAAGGTGTTGCAATCAACTTGGAAACCTGCACAACATAAACTCAAGACTTTGCCCCAACGAACAGTGAGGTTGTCAATCTCACCAGTTGCTGTAACAAAGGATTAACTATATGGTGTGGAAGGTGATTGTGGTTTGCAGAAAGTAAACAGTAACAGTGGAGGATGTATCAATGGTAAAGATTGGACCGAAGTCCATAGTTCACTAGAGGTGTTCTCCTTAGATAAACAAACATGACATGCAGGGTAAACAAATTACCACATGGCAATTGACAGGACTAAGCAAGGCATAACAATGCAATTCTAGACATCATGATTCTATGAGATTCAATTGGGAAATATAACAAGATATATAGACCGCCATCCAACTGCATCTATGACTAGAAGTCCACCTTTGGGTTATCATCCGAACCCCCTCCAGTATTAAGTTACAAGCAATAGACAACTGCTTTAAGCAAAGTTGTAAGGTAAACAATCCACTTGTTCCATGAACAAGAGACCGTTGTTTTCTCCCTAGTAGCAACAATACATCTACAACCTTAGAGATTTCTGTCACTTCCCTTAGATTAAATAGAGGCATGAACTCACTATCAAGCATAAATATTCCCTCTTGGAGTCACTAGCAACTACTTGGCCAAGATAGCTACTAACAACGGAGAGCATGCAAGATGACAAACAATACAAACATGATAGAATCAATAAGACAAAACCATTAATCTGGACAGTCCTCTGAGGCTCTAGATAGTCGATCCAGGTGTGTGTGTGTGTGTGTGTGTGTGTGTGTGTGTGTGTGTGTGTGTGTGTGCGTGTGCGTGTGCGTGTGTGCGTGTGCGTGTGCGTGTGCGTGCGTGCGTGCGTGTGATAAGAGAGACTAGAGGCAGCTGGTATACCGAGCGACATGTAGGTAGAGACAAAGAAAGGATTGAAACGGGGTGATCCACTGTTGTCTATACTATTTAATATAGTGTATGATATGTTGGCAATCTTGATCGAGAGAGCAAAGACTAATGGCTAGATTGAAGGACTAGTTCCCCACCTTGTTGATGGCGGACTCTCTATTTTTCAATATGCTAACGATACTATCTTATTTATGGAACACGAACTGGAGAAAGTTAAGAATCTGAAATTAATATTATCATATTTTGAGCAATTCTCTGGACTGAAAATAAACTTTCATAAGAGTGATTTGTATTGTTTTGGCGAGGCTCAAAACGAGTCCTACCTATATGCTAAACTTTTTGGCTATGGCCAGGGGAAATTTCCAATCAGCTATCGGCATCTCACAATTGCTGAATGGAAAATCGTTGAGGAAAGGCTCCAAAAATGGCTTAATAGTTGGAGAGGAAAATTGCTATCCATTGGGGAAAGACTTGTACCCATAAATTCAGAGACAACCGGTATGATGAGCGGCATGCAGGTAGAGACAAAGAAAGGATTGAAACAGGGTGATCCACTATCATCTATACTATTTAATATAGTGGATGATATGTTGACAATCTTGATCGAGAGAGCAAAGGCTTATGGCTAGATTGAAGGGATAGTTTCACATCTTGTCGATGGAGGACTTTGTATTTTTCAATATACCGATGATACAATTTTATTTATAGAACATGATTTAGAGAAAGCAAACAATCTGAAATTAATCTTATCAGCATTCCAATAATTTTCTGGATTGAAAATAAATGTTCATAAAAGCAAGTTGTATAGTTTTGGCGAGGCCTAGGATGAGGCTCACTTGTATGCCGATCTCTTTGGCTGCGGGTAGGGTCAGTTTCGAATCAACTACTTGGGAATCCCAGTCCACTATCGAAGACTCACAAATATTGAATGGAAACTCATCGAGGAAAGACTACAAAAAAGAGTTAGTAGTTGGAAAGACAAATTGCTATCTCTGGGTGAAAGACTTGTACTCATAAACTCAATACTTACTATATAGTGAGACAAAGAAATATCGACTGACCAAATGGAGCATGATTTACTGACGAAAATACCAATGTGGCCTTGGTACACATGACTTACATGTTGAAAACACTGCTCTTCTGGATAAATGGCTTTTTAAGCTACTCAAGAGGATGGTGTTTGGAAAACTATCCTTTGGAGGAAATATGTTGGCTCAAAACTTGTGTCTCAAGTGTTATGTAAGCACGGAGATTTACACTTTTGGGCTAGACTAATGGCTTCCAGAAAGTATTTCTTCCGATTTGGTACCTTTAATATCAGAGATGGATCGCATATACATTTTTGGGAGGATAAATTGCTTGGCCAGTCTAGTCTCGGGGAGCAATATCCTTCTCTATATCGTATTTCGTGACACAAAGGAGATACACTTGTCACCGTCATGGAATCGAACCCTCCGAATGTGTCATTTACAAGACCTCATTGGACTTAGAATGGTATCGTGGGACGATCTTTTATATAGATTAACCACAATACAGTTGATGTGTTCATGTGAAATTTACTTGAGAATGAAAACTTCTTGGTAGACTCCATGTATATAGCACTAGTACAACCTGATATTCCAGTTGATGATAATAATAAAATCTGAAAGATATAAATAACATTAAAAACAAAAATATTCTCATGGTATTTACGTTGAGAGATTATTCTCACAAAAGTTAATCTTGTAAAACGGAATTGGCAAAGAAGTAAACAATGTGTTTTTTGTCATCAGAATAAGAAAAATAAACATTTATTCTTTTTATATAGTTTCGCTCGTTCTATATGGTCAATCATCCAAGTAGCTTCTGGACTATCTCCTTCCCGCTCAATTGCCAATGTATTTGGTAATTGGTTACATGAGATTGCTGATAAGTACATAATTCCTTTTAGGATCGGAGCGTTTGCCATTATTTGGTCGCTATGGCTATGTAGAAATGATAAGATTTTTAATGATAAATTATCTTGTCATTTGCATGTTATCTACCGGAGCACGACTACTCTCCGTTTATGGTTCTCCCTACAAGATGTGGAATTTTGAGATCTGTTTACAAAGAGATGTACACGCTTGGACGATACAACGGATATATTTTTTCCGGCATGGATGGCAGCGAAATCCGCGGATTGATCTTCCATCTACCTAGACGTTTTGTGTATCAGATGTTTATATAATTTTCGCCTAGTTGTTTTTATTTTTGTTTTCCAGTGGATGGTTGTTGTCAGCTGTATGCATCTTGGTTATATATAGGCTGAGTGTAAACGTTACTATAAGTAATAAAGTGTCCATTTCAAAAAAACGGGTACGCTGGCAGGTGGTGCGCTAGGGTTGCTTTTAGACAACCTGTCGGTGGACACACTTGCCCTTAATTTTCTAATTGTGTGTAACATGTTGGTATAGTGGGTATTTTTGTGACACATAGTACAATCCCCCGGCGGGCTTGTAAATATTCTATATATACATCTTAGATTTTTTATTTTCAAGAAAACAAAGAAGCTTCATTGATGATAAAAGTTGATGGTATGTTGGCTTTAATAGTTTTTCCCTACAGTCACGTGGGGCACATTTGCACAAAGGACCCATGCGTTTGGCTCTAGCAACCATGGTGGCTTCCTGTAAGTGAGCCCATGTGTTGAATTTTATGTCAAAATTATGTACTGACTTTATGTTTTGTGCAACAAAATATCCAATAGTTGGTGTTATGTACAAGTTCCCAACATATAAAGGGCCAGGCTTTCTCTCAAAAAATAAATAAAGTGCTAGGCTTAGGTAAGAGCGATGGTGGGACACACTAGTCAGCAAGACAAGCCTAACCAGTAAGTGGGATATTCTTGACCATTCTCCAAAAACCTCTCCCTCTTGGGTAACACCTTCCACCACACTAATATGTGTTCCTATCGAGTTTATCATGACGTATACATGTCCGCCATTGAAAAATGGTGTGATGAATGCTCATCCATCGGGTAATAATAAAAAATGCAAGTACTTTTGGCTTGTGTCGCCTAAAAAAGTTGCTGCGCACGGGGGCTATTTTTTAGTTTATGTGATGCTGCACACTTTTAAACGATATGTTATGAACGACACAAGCCAAATGTTGAGCAATAACACATGAGTTGTTGCACGGTTTTCTGTGTGTTTGCTACAAGGTGTGTTTTCCTCGTATTTTTCTATGTTGCGTATGTGCTTTCAAAATGTAACAAACATGTGCCAGTTCTATTGTGAAAGCAGACATGACATGTTGTAAGATTTCCTGGTTGTTTTGTGGATGCGTGTTTTTTGGTCGGCTTTTGTATGATGCATACATGCTATAAATTTGTAACAAACTTGTATGAGTTGTTGGAAAAGCAGCTGTCATATGCTGCGAAGGTTGTATGCAAGTTGTGTGTTTTCCATGAATATTTTGACAATGTTTGCACATGATTATTTTGTTGTAATCGTTTGTGTTTTTTGCTGAAGTTTTTGGCGATTTTTGTTGCAAATCAATATGCATTAAAAAAGTATTGTTTAACCACTTATAACATTAGTTTTTAAAATGTTGTGACAATTTTGTTGTAATAGTATATTTTTGTTGTATGTTGGGGCAAGGATTTTTTTGTAGTACCACTCTTTTCCCTAGGAGTATATCACCACGATGGCTTATGTGGTTTAAATATAGGGATGATTAGGGCTTTAAAGAAATATCCGCACCCTTTCGTTTTAAGTGGAAAATCTCGGGACTTTGGGTTTATTTTGCAAAAACGGAGGTGTGTAAATGTAGAAGTAATATTAAGCTAGTTCTAGGCGTTGGATGCCGATCAGATAGCTTGAGTATGACCGGTTTTAGGATCTTTCATGGGCCGACCGACACCTAGCACGACCCTAAAAATAGAGATAGTACTTCCCTACCTCCTTGCGCGCAAAGGATACCCTCTTCTCTTCTTCCACCTTAGCTCAAGAAATATTGTAACAACTCGTACCAAGAAGCCTCGGCAACTCTCACTGTTAGCATGATTATCACAAACATATGCCAAGAGTGAAGACCATCCCAGTGACATAATCAAGCTGTGCACTACCAGAACGTTCTACTCTGTCGAGTTATTTTTCCTAATCCCGCTCATTCCTAAGGCATAGTTATGCCATTATAGTAGTCGCAACAGGCTATCTCACTTAAAATACACAAAGAGCTAGACAATGAAGAAATAGTCTCATACTTGTTTGCTCGGAGACATGGCTAGTATATGTAGAGAGGGAAAATATAGGATGCTAGACTAGTTATCACGACTTAACTCACTGCACCAAATCTTCAAGGTTAATATAGAAATTATTTATTTATTTCACTTACAACGACTTACCAATAGTCAACACTATAAAATGATGTCATTGTAATTTAAGATTTTTGTATGAAGCTTCTCGCCGTGCTGCCTCTTGCATGGTAAAAACAACAACAATCGTGGTCCTAATAATCGTACACTAGCAATGGTTTTTTCTCTCAACATCTACTTTTTACCCGTGGGCACCCGAATATCCAGTTTCAAATGAATAATGATTTTCGGCATTTTAACTTCCTGTTTTATCTAAAAATAATAACTAAAAATTTCACGCAACACAACAAATCAGATAGCTACGCGTAAACAACGAGGTGTGTATGACACATCGGCTAGATTAGCCACGAAGGGAGATATAGTAAGAGAGATAACAACATGAGATACAATTCGATTCCGCAACTTTAGGCCTATGGACTCAATTTGATCCAGTTTTAGAATCTCAAATTCAGATTTAACCAAATTTAGTTGCTAGGTAGCAATGTTTCTCGGAGCAGCGGAATGGAATTTCAGGTCACCTAACTATTACTAGGAATCTCGGCCAAGAAATAACCTGACTCCAACTTTTCAATCAGCACATAATGTCTTCCTCCAACCACTATGTTGGGCCCAAAGACCAGGGTATCACGGATATGTATGATGCCACGTGTTGCGAGATGGTGTTCTCTTGACGTTGTCTGCTCTTTCGGTTTTCTGCCGTCCATGCTTTCTTTTCCAACCAGTTAGTTGAGTGACTTTGGATCTTCGACATGCCAAGTTTGAGGCAACACCTCTACTAACAACGCTAAAATATACCATAAGCTAGCGAGGCTTGCTTCTGTGTCCCCACTCCCTCATATCGGTATATGAGATAGACTTGGGTATACTCCGCGTCCCCATATGGCGACGTAGTTGTATACACTCCGACTTTCCGTCTCACGCAGACACGTGCACACCCCACATGTACACCCATTGTACTGTACATATACGTCCAAGCGAGCCGTACGGGTCATGGGTGGGTTCGTATGGGCTTCACACCGAGACATTATCGCCTCTTGTGGTGGGATCCCGTTACGACAATCAATAGACCCCCGTTCCTAGTTATCTTGTGCATGGTATTTTATGGAGCAGACAAACTCACAAGTTCACCCGATAAAAAACCCTTTAGGACCATATATGTCTTTGTGTCCCTTTAGATTTAGGGCTTGTCGCGGATTTGGAGGGTTTGGTTCATAATTGTCTTTCCGACATGGATGTATCTTCCCGTTGAATTTTGTATTTGTTTGTGCTTGGTTTGGTTATCATAAGTCTCGTTGTTTCCTCTAAGAGAAGTTCATTTAGTGTGAGGAAGAACGTATTTTTTGTCAATGTTGAGCATGTGCTACTTAGACATGAGGCTAAAACCACATTTTCCATCCAATATATAGATCAAAGCATCCAAACCGAGCCTTGTGTTTCTTTTGAGTTTCACACTTGTTCGTGGTCTACTTGTATATGTATGTATTTGCTAGAGACACCTGCGATGCTCCTAGGGGAAGGGGCACTAGAGGAAAAAGGGCCATCCGTTCGCCACCCCTGGGAGCATTAGTCCTGGTTGCGCCACCAACCGGGACTAATGCTGGCACGCGTCCCGGTTGGAGCGGGCACGGGGCCAGGGGGCATGGGTCCCGGTTGGTAAGGGGGCATGCGTCCCGGTTGGAGCCACCAACCGGGACTAAAGGTTTGGCCACAGCCACGTGGCGTGACACGCACCTTTAGTCCCGGTTGCTGGCTCCAACCGGGACTAAAGACCCCTTGCCCTCTATAAATGCAACGCCCCAGCCCCCTCTGCCTCCACTCTGTTTTTTCGAATGGTGTAAGGTGTGAGGGTGTGTGCTAGTTTTTTCTCATGCATGCATTGAAGGTGTTTGTTGAAATGTTTGAGTGAAAAATCCAGTTGAATTTCTCATAGAACAAAAATATAGAAGGTGTCCGAGACGCACTTGAGCTTTCTCCTCTTTATTTCCCTCGATCGAGGTTAGCAATCCTATCTTTTCTAGGTCATTGATACAATTCATGTGTCGGTGTGAATTGGTTATTTCACTATTTATGATGTCCTGTTTTTTGATAAACTTACTTATATGATGCAGATGAACGGTCGGGAATGGATGTACGGTGACCGGCGGGTAGCCGGGTATATCAAAGGCGTGGATAAATTTATCGATGTGGCTACGGCAAACAAAGAGAATGGATTTATACGTTGTCCATGTGTTCAATGTCGGAACAACAAGGAGTACTCTTCCTCGAAAATCATTCGCGGCCACATGATTATGAAAGGTTTCATGCCCAACTATAATTGCTGGACCAAGCACGGGGAAAGAGGGGTTATGATGGAAGATGGTGAAGAAGAAGATGATGATAACAACTATCATCATATGTTTCCTGAATATGGTGATACTGCTATGGAAGACAATGGAGAGGAAAAAGGTGAAGAACGGGCATCAGATGAGCCGGCTGATGAACTTGGTAGGGTCATTTCTGATGCAAAGCGAGACTGTGAAACAGAAAATGAGAAGTTGAAGTTAGAGGGCATGTTAGAAGATCACAAGAAATTGTTGTACCCAAATTGTGAAGATGGCAGCACAAAGCTCGGTACCACACTGGAATTGTTGCGATGGAAGGCAGAGTGTGGTCTAACTGACTCCTCATTTGAAAAGATGCTGAAAATAATGAAGCCGAAGTTTCCAAAACATAACGAACTTCCCGAGAGTACCTACGAAGCAAAGAAGACTCTCTGTCCTCTGGGATTAGATGTGCAAAAGATACATGCATGCATTAATGACTGCATCCTCTATCGCGGTAAGGAGTATGAGAATTTAGATAAATGCCCGGTATGCAACGCGTTGCGGTATAAGATCAGACGAGATGACCCTGGTGATGTTGAGGGAGAGCCCCTCCGGAAGAGGGTTCCTGCTAAGGTTATGTTGTATGCTCCTATAATACCAAGGTTGAAACGCATGTTCAGAAACAAAGAGCATGCCAGGTTGTTGCGATGGCACAAAGAAGACCGTAAGAAAGACGGAGAGTTGAGACACCCTGCTGATGGGTCACAGTGGAGAAAAATCGAGAGAGACTTCCCAGACTTTGCAGGTGACGCAAGGAACTTATGGTTTGGTCTAAGTACGGATGGCATGAATCCTTTTGGGGAGCAGAGCTGCAGTCACAGCACCTGGCCCGTGACTCTATGTATCTACAACCTGCCTCCTTGGTTGTGCATGAAGCGTAAGTTCATTATGATGCCAGTGCTCATCCAAGGCCCGAAGCAACCGGGCAACGACATTGATGTGTACCTTAGGCCATTAGTTGAAGAACTCTTACAGTTGTGGGGCAAACCAGGTGTACGTGCGTGGGATGAGAACAAACAGGAGCCATTTAATCTACGAGGGTTGTTATTCGTAACCATCAATGATTGGCCTGCTCTTAGTAACCTTTCAGGACAGACAAACAAAGGATATAAGGCATGCACCCACTGTTTAGATAAGACCGAAGGTACATATTTGCATAAATGCAAGAAGGTTGTGTACCTAGCGAATCGACGATTTCTTCCGACCAATCATCCCGTAAGAAAGAAAGGCAAGCATTTTAAAGGTGAGGCAGATCACCGGAAGAAGCCTGAACTCCCTGCTGGTGATGATGTATTTGGTATGGTCAAGGGCATAGAAGTAATCTTTGGAAAGGGTCCCGGCGGTCAATCAGTTCCGAACGACGTCGCTACAGGACACGCACCCATGTGGAAGAAGAAATCTATATTTTGGGAGCTGCCATATTGGAAAGTCCTGCGTGTCCGCTCTTCAATCGACGTGATGCACGTGACGAAGAATCTCTGCGTGAACCTGCTAGGATTCCTAGGCGTGTATGGTAAGACAAAAGATACACCTGAAGCACGGGAGGACCAACAAATTATGAAAGACCCAAAGAACATGCATACAGATAACAAGACGGATAAAGGGCGTCACTTAAGTCGTGCAAGCTATGCTCTTACCAAAGCAGGGAAGGAAATCTTTTTTGAAGTCCTTCACAGTATCAAGGTGCCGTCGGGCTTCTCATCTAATATAAAGGGGATAATAAATATGGCAGAGAAAAAGTTCCAAAACCTGAAGTCTCATGACTGTCACGTGATTATGACGCAGTTGCTTCCGATTGCATTGAGGGGGCTTCTACCGGAAAATGTTCGAGTACCCATTGTGAAGCTGTGTGCATTCCTCAATGCAATATATCAGAAGGTAATCAATCCAGATATTCTGCCAAGGTTACAGAAGGATGTGGTACAATGTCTTGTTAGTTTTGAATTGGTGTTCCCACCATCCTTCTTCAATATTATGACGCATCTCCTGGTTCATCTAGTGGAAGAGATTGCCATTCTCGGTCCGGTATTTCTGCACAATATGTTCCCCTTTGAGAGGTTCATGGGAGTCTTAAAGAAATATGTTCATAACCGTGCTAGACCAGAAGGAAGCATCTCCAAGGGATATGGAACAGAGGAGGTCATTGAGTTTTGTGTTGACTTTATTCCTGACCTTAAGCCGATTGGTGTTTCTGACTCGCGGCATGAGGGAAGACTAAGTGGAAAAGGCACGCTGGGAAAGAAAGCAATGATATGTAGGGACGGGGATTCTTTCACTAAAGCACACTACACAGTTCTACATAATTCCACCTTGGCAGCTCCGTATATCGAGGAACACAAGAATATTGTACGCTCCAAAAACCCGGGGAAGCCTGAATCATGGATTACAGATGAACACATGAAGTCTTTCGGTGGTTGGATGCGGACACATCTCTTGAATGACACCACTGTTGGAGATCAGCTATACTTGTTGGCCGCGTCACCATCTTCTACTGTATTGAATTTCCAAGGGTACGAAATAAATGGGAATACATTCTACACGATCGCCCAAGATAAAAAGAGCACCGACCAAAATAGTGGTGTCCGCTTTGATGCAATAGACGAGAATGGACAAAAGGACACATATTATGGTTACATAGAGGAGATATGGGAACTAGACTATGGAGTCTCTTTTAAGGTCCCTTTGTTTCGCTGCAAATGGGTCAACCTGAATGGGGAAGGGGTAAAGATAGACCAGTTGTACGGAATGACAACAGTGGATCTCAACAATCTTGGTTATAGAGATGAACCATTCGTCCTAGCCAATGATGTGTCTCAGGTTTTCTATGTGAAGGACATGTCCTCCAAACCGAAAAAAAGAAAAAAATATGCAAACGAATACATCATATGATGAGCCAAAGCGTCACATAGTTCTTTCAGGGAAAAGAAACATCGTGGGAATCGAGGACAAGACAGACATGTCAGAAGATTATAATAAGTTTGATGAAATTCCGCCCTTCACAGTGAAAACTGACCCAAGCATTCCGTTAAGTAAAGAAGATGCTCCATGGTTACGTCTGAAGCGGTCATAAGGAATGACATATGCCAAGAAGTTCATGCTCATATTATGTAACTCTAGTTCATGTCTTTCGCGGTTTGTGGCTTGACCGAAGGATATCTTTCGCGGTTTGTGGCCTTTAGTCCCGGTTTTGTAGTCTCAGTTTTTAAATATTAATAAATGTCTTGAGTGTTAGTCCCATTTTGTGGCTGGAGCGGGAGTGCCTCTATGACCAGTTTCTCGGAGATGCCGGACGACTGGGCTCCGTCGGCATCTCCCTAAAACTGGCCGCAGTGGTGTCCCTGCTCTCGAAAACCATCTTGCAGCTTGTAACTTCACTAACTAGATCAATACGCCTCGGAGCTAACTAATTTCACATATTAGGGAGTGCCTCTATGACCAGTTTCTCGGAGATGCCGGAGGACTGGGCTCCGTCGGCATCTCCCTAAAACTGGCCGCAGTGGTGTCCCTGCTCTCGAAAACCATCTTGCAGCTTGTAACTTCACTAACTAGATCAATACGCCTCGGAGCTAACTAATTTCACATATTAGGGAGTGCCTCTATGACCAGTTTCTCGGAGATGCCGGAGGACTGGGCTCCGTCGGCATCTCCCTGAAACTGGCCGCAGTGGTGTCCCTGCTCTCGAAAACCATCTTGCAGCTTGTAACTTCACTAACTAGATCAATACGCCTAGGAGCTAACTAATTTCACATATTAGGGAGTGCCTCTATGACCAGTTTCTCGGAGATGCCGGAGGACTGGGCTCCGTCGGCATCTCCCTGAAACTGGCCGCAGTGGTGTCCCTGCTCTCGAAAACCATCTTGGAGATGCCTCAAACTGGCTGGAGGACTGGACTCACAAGGATGCATATTTATAGTACAAGCAGCTCGGCATAATGTCGACACTCACGACATAATGTCGACACTCACCCCTATTATTAGTGCTGACTCATCTTTAGTCCCGGTTGGTGTCTCCAACCGGGACTAAAGGTTCATCTTTAGTCCCGGTTGGTGACACCATCCGGGACAAGGTACAAGCCGCACGACATAATGTCGACACTCACCCCTATTATTAGTGTTGTCTGGCCCACTCTGCCGCAATCCCTTTAGTCCCGGTTTGTGACTACATCCGGGACTAAATGTGTGCCGAACAATGATCATGTTTTGCAAAATACCAGACTTGGTATGTTGATCATGTTTCGAAAAAACCTTCACAAAATGACCTATCATGTTCGAGGTTTCATGGCTTTCGGTCCAAATGACCGATGTTATGTGCTGAATCACGGCATAGTTTGTGATGTTGTGCCCATATTATGCATGTGTGTGGACATTGGTATGTAGAACAATGTTGCAGGAGGAAGTTTTCCTTTTTGTCGCACGGAAAATCCCTTTTCCATTTTCCGAGCGCAAAAAACGGGTCGTTTTGTGAAGTAACCACCAAAATGCCGTTTCAGAATGCTACCGTCCTATTTTCCTAAAATACTAGACCACCTTACATGGACTATATCCCAACCGGTACATCTCAAACCTTTTCGTCCATCCCGGGTAAAAAGGACAAATGTCTGCCGAATCGGTAGGAAGTGGGTCCGGTTTGTACTACAGGTACATGATCTATCGCCCGTGATTTTTTGAAAAAATCATTTTTAGACTCGCAATATGTGGTTTCTTCAGAGATCCAATGCAAGTTCTAACGATGCCCGTCCCCTATCTTCATGCACACCGGTTCGACCATAGTTAGAAATTCAGATAATTCAAAACGGGCATAATAAATTCAAAAAAAACCCGAACAATGAAAATCCTTTGCGTGGTGTCATATTATGTTACATAGTTGAAAGGAAAAATACCAGACTTGGTATATTGATCATGTTTCGAAAAAACCTTCACAAAATGACCTATCATGTTCGAGGTTTCATGGCGAAGGGGTCGCGCGGTCAAAACCATTGTGTTCGACGTAGGAAAGCTCGGTCTGGCTCCCTCTGCTGCTGCTGGTGGGCGCGGCGGCTTCGAACGGGTGGTGCACCGTCGCCGGCGCCGTTTCCTCCACCGCCGCGTCCTCCTTGTCCACAGCCACGGCGGCCGCGTCCTCCTTGACAGCGGCGGCGAGGTGGCTCCGGGCCCCACCTCTGTTTCCCCTTGACAGCGGCGGCGAGGCGGCGAGGTGGCTCCCTTTGATTGTTTCCCTTTCTTTCCGGTGATTTGGTTCTTCTCGGTAGAATACGATATCGAGATCGAGATCGAAGACCGAGATCAAGACCATAGATAGATCTAATTAAATGACAAGTTTAATTAGAACACCCTAGTAACCCTAACAGGTGATTCCGGAGTTCCTTGATTTAGGGTTTGCGCCCCTCGGAACCCCGATTAACTTGTCGAGCATGCTTTAGGGTTACATTCAAATGCACATTAACTTGTCGTATCATCATCATTGCTTGAGCATTGCATCGATGCCATGTGTTGATTGTTTCCCTTTCTTTCCGGTGATTTGGTTCTTCTCGGTAGAATACGATATCGAGATCGAGATCGAAGACCGAGATCAAGACCATAGATAGATCGAAGACCTTTTGTAGCCTTATACTCATGTTCCCCTCTCATAGCCTTAGGGTTTAGGGTTTCTCTTCATTTTTATTATTGTGTATGTATATATTAGGGTTTCACCTTTGATCCAGAAAATATTCGTTAGCCGCTTTGACTTATTCGTAACTTTCTCCTTTAGCCGCTTTGACTTATTCGTTTTTCCACCTATGCAGAAAATATGGACCCACACGTCAGAGACGAAGAAAAGGAAGAGTTGATCCAAGGTGTGATCCGTGGGGAAGATAATTTAGACGTATCAACGTTTCTGAACAACTCCGGTGAGGGTGATCCTCTTTTTACCGGAGTAGACAACTTGTTTGAGGTTGAAGGTGTTGCCTTCCGCGAGGGAGAAGGCGATGCCTTGTGTAACCGAGAAGACGACCGCTCCGGCGAGGTGCATGTAATATAAATCAATTCATTAATTAATCATCTGCTATCTATATAGAAATAGTAACGACGATCTTTCTTCTTTTAGCCCTCCGGATCGAAGGAATCTACTGAAAAGAGCAGACGGGGCCCAACCAAAAAGTTGCAAGACCATGAGAGGTTTAGGATCGAAGATGTCGCTGAAGACGGCAGACCGACAGCTCCCGAAGTTGTCGCAACCAAATTTGTGGCACAATGCGGAGTAATCGTTAGGGACTTAATCCCGATCACCATTAGAAATTGGAATAGGCCTGCTAAAGCGGATGAAGAGGGAACATGTTTATTTGTCCCTAACCACGCCAAAGATTTACTGTGGAAGAGGCTCATGGTTAATTTCAAACTACCGAAGATAGAGCTGGATCCAAATGCGGAGGATCCAGTTGAGGACGCCTTACAACATGGGAGAGCCATGGAGGCTAAGGTCAGGGAGTGGGCTTTGAAGAAGATGGCCCAGTGTTTCACCAACTGGAAGAAAAGATTGCACCTTGACTATGTCGTGAAAAAGAAGACTCCCGATTTCAAGAATATTCAGTTTGAGAAGATAAAACCATTCTGGGATGAGTTTGTGGAATACAAGAAATCAGAAAAAGCTAAGAAAATGTCTGAAACGAATAAGGTGAATGCTGCTAAGAAGAAGTATCACCATACTATGGGGCAAGGTGGCTACAAGGTTGGCATTCCTAAGTGGGAGAAACTTGAGCAGGAACTGCGTGATAAAAATATCACCCCAGAGACAGACGATTGGGTAGAACGTGCAAGGAATTGGTTTTACGGGCATGGGGGCACGTTGAACTCGGAAGGGAGGTGTATATATAACATACGACATAAAGAAGACCCCTTGCCAATCGAGAGGATGAGAAAAGCAGTAAAGGCTGTTAAAGATGGGGACTTCATTCCCGATAGAGAGAATGATGAGCTCACACTCGCCCTTGGAAATAAGGAACATGATGGACGAACACGAGGCACAATAGGCTCCCAATCATGGAGGACTGGGTTTCCCGAAGAGAGGAAGAAATATCCTGATAGAAGCCGTCAGAGGAGTAAGGACAGGGCGGCAGTTGAAGCAGAAAGTCAGAAAGAGCGAATGCGTTTAATTGAAGAACGATTAAAGCAACAACAAGATGAAATTAACTCACTTAAAGAGCAAAGTACTACCGGCCCATCTCAGCAGCACACTGCATTCGATGCTACCGGCCTATCGAATAATCGAAAAAGCAGTGTGGCTTCCACCGAGGTCCCGGGTGATGACAATGGCGATGCCGATGATGCACCGACGATGGCTCCTGTTGGCTACCCAGTGGATGATATCACAGAGATGACACACTGCGAGCTACATGTCAAAGTTGTGAACATATCAATGAAGGTGGCGGTCGGCTATGCCTTACCAATTGGACCCACACCAACTTACCACAGTCGTCCGGTTCCAGAGGGCTACGCTGTTGTCGGCGTGGATGAAATCATGCCCACCTTTGAGGTTTTGGATCTTCACTACCCTGCTGGTGAAGGGGATGTGACTGTGCTGGGTGACGCAAAAAATGTCACCATTCTATGGCCGAAGGATTGTATCGTGCTTCGAAATCACACGCCAAGGCCATCTTCGCCGCCGCCTCACCCGTCTCCAGCGAGGTCGTCGCCGCCGCGGCAGCCGTCTTCGTCGCCTCACCCGGCTCCGTCGCCTCACCCGTCTCCGGTGCAGCCATCGCCGCGGGAGCCATCGCTGGCGCCTCAGGATAAAAAGCGTAAGCGTACCGCTACTGTGCGTCGTAAGCGATCGCCGAAACGTAAACAAGAGCCTCTTCCAAAAGTACCAACTGTTCCTCCCAAGAGAGCTTATGACTGTACTGAAGAGGAGACTGCGGCGATCGTTGATGCGGAAACGACAGCGTTTTTCGCTAAGCTGAGGCGGCCGAAAGAGCCAGAGTTCCCCAACACCAAAGAAGAAAAAGCCAAAGTGTTGAAAATGCTAAAGACTCTTCATCAACCCGAGCCAAAGCTGTCATCAGACTATGAGCGTTCTATTCTCAAGTCACATGCGGCACAAAAAGCCTCGAAGAGCAGTACTGATGCAAGCGGGAAATCTGTTGCCCAGCTCGGAGAACAAGCAAAACAGACTTGCGCCCCTCTCAAGGTGATTTCTCAAACCAATGTGGGGTCGAGCAAATATGGGGCCGAAGAGCAGTATGATCCAGAGGTAGTTGCACAATACGGAGAAGCTGCCGCTGCTCAAGGTATGAGTATTGCCCAGTACTTATCCCAGTTAGAGTTCTTCCCCGTGAGTGAAGTAGCATACCAATACCAGTACGGAAAACCTCTCGTCAAACCTGAGGAGGTAAACAATCTTTCAACAAAAATGCGAAGATTGCATAACTGGTACATGCATGCCACAAGTGCCGGGGCTAACTGGATAGTGCTGAGGGTTACAAAAAAGCATCATGGGAAAGATAAGGATGACATGATATCCATTGAATTTGATGAACTATTTCAATTATTCAATCAAGACGCCTTGGACAAATCGATCATGAGTGCCTATTATCTGTAAGTACTAATTCTGTAATTAATTTAGTCTCCATCTATATTATTTTGTTTATTGCATGTATATAATCATACTTTAATATGCAGAATGAAGATTCTCGAATGCAGCAGAGGACAAATCTATGACATTGGCTTCATTGACCCATATTGGGTTCATGAAGCTAATCTCAAAATAAGCCCCCAGGATACGGAGGATAATATAGTACACGCGTTAAGGTTTCAAGAAACCAAAAGGGAAATACTATTTCCTTACAACTTCCAGTGAGTGTTATTGTCTTGTATACACTTTCTATTTCGCTTACTCGATGTTAAGTATATAATTGATAAGTTCTGCATTCGCAGGTACCACTATATTCTGTTAATCATTCAACTTGACAAAGGGCGTGTACTAGTCATGGACTCGAAACATAAAACCCTTGAGACGTGGAAGGACATGCAGATACTTCTCCAGCGGTAATTCTAATCATTACGACACTATATCGGCAACGTTCGTGAATTTTATGATATCAAGTACTTAATAACTTATTTTATTCGTTTTCTACGCCGGGCAGCGCTTGGAAACGGTTCACCAAGAAGGCTAGGGGTGTTTGGAAAGAGGAGCTTACATTTCAACCACTAGATGTAAGCACCACTAGCTATATCCGCGCATCTCTTTGATTCTAGTTTTGATACAGTTATTATCATGCTTGATTATTATTTTGATTGAACTCTGTTGTCGTAAAGTGCCTGACGCAGGGACCAGGTAACAATCTATGTGGATACTATGTATGCGAGTTCATCCGGCAGACGTGCGATGAGAAGGGCAGAAATTTAGAGCAACTCCACGTATGTAAACAATTTCTATAGTTTTTAATTACAATCAAATTGTGTTTAGTTTCATATTCATATAGGCTGACTCCTTTTTTAAATCAGATCGAACGTCTACGGGACGGTCTTCTGCCAAAGGATCGCATACGAGCAATACAGGAGGAATTGGCGGGATTCTTGGATGCAGAAGTCCTAGACCCAAAAGGAGAATACTATTCGGCTGTGTATAGACAATAGGGATTGTAAAAATAGCAACTTTCAAGGGATTGTAAAATGTTGTCATGATGATCTTGTGTAATATAAGGTTCCTTCATTGATAAGTGCAAAACACTAAATAAACAATAAAACAACCTAAATGAATTCTCTGCCGCGGCACAAAAAGTGGCGAAAATGCTGCCGCGGCAACAAAATGTGCCAAAATGAATTCTCTGCCGCGGCAGAGAAATGGGCCAAATCTCTGCCGCGGCAGCAGGTTATTAGTCCCGGTTCGTGTTACGAACCGGGACTAATGCTCCACCCCCCTCGCGCTCTGATGCCGCCACGTGTGCCCCCATTTGTCCCGGTTGGTGGGGCAACCGGGACTAATGGTTGGAGCTTTAGTCCCGATGCCCCCGTCCCGGTTGGGCAACCGGGACTAATGGCCCTTACCAACCGGGACGCATGGGGCGTTTTCTACCAGTGGGGGCTCCGGTGAAACCATATCGAATGACCCCGCCCCTCCTCTCCTCTAAGAGCATCCCCACTTATTGGGCGAACCCAGTCCAAAATCCGGACCAAATTTTGACCGGACGAAACTCGTTTTCGGTCTGGGAACGCCGAGTTTCCCACTCGCATTTCCAGACCGAGTTCCCAAGTTCGGCGAAATTCAGTTAAACACAGAAAAATTTAGGCAGATTTCATTAATTATGATAAGGACGCACATCTTACATCGAATTTAACTAGGAAAATATTAAATTCAAACTAGGAAAAGGCCGCCGCCGCCGTGGTCGACGATGGAACGCCGAGGCGGGGGTGGTTGCCGGCCTGGATGTGCTCCATCACGGCGGCGAGAGTTTGCCCTGGAACGCTCTACCAACAGCGGCGAAATGCCGTATTGTGACGCGTCGGCGGCGAGCCCGATGGTCCCTCGTGTCGGACGAGATCCTGGAGGGCTTGACGGCGAAGAAATGCCTCCAGAAAACCAGGTTGCCAGGATCCTCGGCGAGATCCGGGTCTTCCATGGCGGCGATAGCCGCCTGAATCTCTCCGGCTATGTCCTTATTGGCGGGCACCGGCGGAATAGGAATCCCGCCGACGGGGAGACGAAAGTCCGGCGGAATAGGAAACTCGTTTTTGGCCTGGGAACACCGAGTTTCGCACTCGCGTTCCCAGACCGAGTTCCCACGTTCGGCGAAATTCAGTTAAACACGAAGAAATTTGGGCATATTTTATTAATTAGGGCAAGGACGCACATATTACATCGAATTTAACTAAGAAAATATTAAATTCAAACTAGGGAAAGGCCGCTGTCGCCATGGTCGACGACGGACGCCGCTTCTACAGGCCGAGGCGGGGGTGGTTGCCGGCCTGGCCGTCACGGCGGCGAGAGTTCGCACACGAATCGTCCACCAACGACGGCGAAACGCCGCATTGTGACGCGTCGGCGGCGAGCTCGACGGTCCCTCGTGTCGGGCGAGATCCTGGAGGGTCTGTCGGCGAAGAACTGCCTCCAGAAGACCAGGTTGCCAGGATCTTTGGCGAGATCCGGGTCTTCCATGGCGGTGATAGCCGCCTGGATCTCTCCGGCGATGTCCTCGTCGGCGGGCACCGGCGGAATAGGGATCCCGTCGGCGCTGAGATTCCAGCCGATGGGGAGACGAAAGTCCGGCGGCGCCGTATAGCCCACGTCGTGGAGCAGCCGAGCTTTCCACGTCTACAGCTGCGGCGGCCGCTCGCCGTCGCGATGTCGCTGGGAAATATCTCGGCCATGGCTTTTCGGCGGAGTTGTGGAGGTATAAAGGTGCGAGCGTTTGGAGTTCGCCGGAGTTGGGAGCGGTGTGAGAGAGTGTGAAGGGAGATGGCGAGATGTACGCCTTTTATAGGCCGAGGTCGGCGGTGAGGGCGGGAAAAGGGAAACGGCAGGAAGGATGACGACGACTCGGCTTCTGTCGCTGATAGGCTGGTCCACTCGGCCAATTCGCTTTGTCCGGCATTACCAGAGCGTACCCGGTATCCTGGAACTGGTCTGGGAAGTCCGGACCAAAAGTTGGTCTAAATCCGGACGAAAAGAGGTTCCTGATATGCGACTGGGTCGATTTTCGGCGTCTAGACCTAAATTCGGCGTCTAGACCTAAATTCGACGTCCTAAGTAGACGAGTGGAGATGCTCTAACTCCCAGCCGCTGCCCGAGGAAGCCCGCGGACAAAGTTCAGCTCAGCGGATGGTGGACGACGGGTTCTCGTCTCCATGGGCACTCTTTCGATGGGGGCGGGGTCTTTGTCTGAAACACAGTGGCAGCCCTGGACACTGGCATGCGTATGACGGAGCACAGACACTAGGGATGCAGCCTCAAGATCTTGGTGGTGGTCGTGCTACCGCTACTGCACGAGGAGCTAGCCGTAGTGCGGTGCAAAGGTTGCACCGACCATGTTTTTTGGTCTAATTGGCCTATGGAGCGCGACCCATAGCCGCTTGTGGAAGGATCATGTTTTTTGGTCTAATTGGCCTATGGAGCGCGACCCATAGCCGCTTGTGGAAGGATGGTGGTGGCCACAGAACGGCTTATTAGCCTGCAGTAGGCCAGGTGGAACGGTCTGGCCGTGAGTATATCCAGCTGTAGCGAGTAAGGGTCATTAATACTTGAACTTTTATTTTGTCTGTGCTCCATCTTATACATAGGCATGCAGGCCGCCTGTCTGGCGACAGCCAGTATAACCCTGCATGGAACAGACTGATTAAGGCATAGTAGTGATTACATCGATTACAGCCCGTATAACCCTGCATGGAACAGGCCTACACGGACGTCCGTCTACATCCCTATTTATACAGATGCCCAAGTATTTCCGTTTGTATTGTCTTGGTGCTTGACGCAGCAAAAATTCCTTTATCAATCAGTTCTTCGCCGCGAAAATAAGTAAACACCAACAACAAGATGCCCCGCCGAGGCTGTATGGTCTACGGAAACTACAGCAGTTAATCATCACAGAGAATTTCAAAGCATATATGTAGTCTCAGGAACACCTGTACTGTACGTACCAGCTGCATTGCAGGATTCACAGAGCAGCTGAGGTGAATTGCAGGGCAATTCTCCTTTGGCACGCACGGCTTGCTAGCAGCATGGACTGATCAAATGGCCTGGAGCTTCTTCATCTGCGCACTCACCGTGCCAAAGGAGAAGCGCCCTGGGATTCACACGCTGCAAGCACGGACCAAACTTTAATTTGCTCTCCCTGACTGCCAGCTTGCTCTCGATGTTCTGAAGTTCTTACATTCTTTGGCATCTCTTATATACCGAGCGATCGGCTTTGTGGTATGGATCTACAGACGGCATATGCTCTTTGGCCAATCGACTATTCCAGTGCAGCTGCCTTTCTAGCCGGTGGTCTCTCCATCTTTTTTTTTGCTTTGGAATGTGCTCCACCAGGAATAATATGGTCCTCCTCCTGATCTTCAGTACATATACCTTTTGCCGGTGCAGCAATCAAAACTAAGTTTATCTGAATGATGTTACAGCAACTTGATTAGTTAATATGTGTTTTAGGGAAGAGTAGCTAGCAGCAGTGAGTATTGTATCGGCGCTGCAGCGAAACGTCAACGCATTTGATGCCAGATATGAAGAGATTTTATACTAGGCTATCTACCTAGCTAGATTTTTAACTAAGCTTTTGTTGTTAGCATTCCACATGGAGCAAAAGAATAGCTTGCGTTAGCCACAAACTCTAACCTTCTCATGGTCTGAGATGGCACATTATTCCATTGGATTTTCCCTAGAAGCTGGTAGCTTTTCCTCACTGAAACAACACCTATAAAGGGCAGAGCTCGCCAGGACCAGGACTGGCTAGTTTGCTGTGTGGAGCGACCAGGTTTATTTGTTCGGAATAAAAATGACAATGTGTGCTAATTAACAAATGAGGTCCATTAAAATTTGAATAGTATGACACCAATTTTATTTGAATATCTGAATTTGAGATGTCTGGTTTTATATAAAGTCTAAGAGTAAAGCTTCACAATGTTCTCTGGACCTCGTCTTAAATCTTTTGCTTCGTTATCCGAATTCTAACACTAGATGTCTAGTTATGGTAAATTTTCTTTGAAAATAACCAATTTACAATTTTTGTGACATTTTACGTAAGCCAAGGTGAAATCGCAGGGAAATTCTCCTTTGGCACGCACGACACAACATTTAAACACTAGTCTAACTGATTAGTGAAGCACGTCATCATCACATAATATGGAGCTTCATAGTGGAAGTTACTTGTCAAGTGAATTATCATTCCCAATGTCGCTCATCCCTATGGCATGACCATGCTAGAATAGCTATTGCAGCAGGACATTTCTCACTAAAAGATATGAAGCTAGGGCTACAGCTAAAGGGATAGTTTGCATATTTGTTTGCTTCGCTACATATATGGGTTGTGTCACCACTCATATCTCGAGTAAATATGTGGTTATATACATTGCACTGAAAACTAGGCATCATTTTTAATTTTCTAGATACCATAGCGAAAATTGTCATGTGATTAGGACAAATTGAAACCATGTTCAGAAGTACAACAACATTTATTTTGTGTCACCTACTAAGTAGTTCCAATGTATCTCATTTCAAAACAAGCGGCACAGGGGCATCGTAGAGTAGTATCCCGTGAGGGCAAGACAAGCAAGACACACAGACCCACGGGCAATTTCCACGGTCTGTCACCGCTAAAAAGTGTCACCCACCCCATACATTGGTGGGCACACGGCAATTCCCACCGAATCTTACATGCAACAAGCAACCTTTGAGTTGCTTTCTTCAGCATATGCGGACATAAGATCATGTGTACTCCCTTCGTTTGGAAATATAAAATGTTTTAGGTTTGTGAATGAGATGTATCTAGACACCTTTTAGTGTCTAGATTCATTTAAACCTATACACTAAAAGGTGTCTAGATACATCTCATTCATAAACCTAAAACATCTTATATTTATAAACGGAGGGAGTATGTAGTTTGCCAATAAAAACTAAGTGTATGTAAATGATGTTATAACATGACTAAGTTAAAATGTTTTAGGGAAGAATAGCAGGACTATTTGTTTGGGTTAAAGCTGTTGAGAAGCAGCTACTGGAAGCATAAATTCGATGTTTCGCAGGAGTGCTTTTTATGGCTCCTACTGTTTTATGGATGAAATATCTGGAATACCCCCGAATGCTGAGGAAGTTGCATAAATGACGATTCGAAGCAAATTACCTAATTCTAGCCCATTTAACATATCTGACATTCTTAAGAGCTAAATTACCTCAAATAACATTTTTTGCTAAAATAATTGTAAACGTGCTTTTTACCAAAATAATTTCGGTGTTGTTTGTTAGGGTTTTGGCTTGCAAGTCAAAAATTTCGCAGCAATTATATTACGAGGCTTCTCCATTTTGTATGAAACATAGAACATCACATAAATTGAGCAAATTAACGATGTTATACACATATCCATCCCCTATCTAGATTGTATGTAAAACAAGTACTGCCATCTATTTGAGCAAATTAAAATATCACTGTTCACATATTTGAGCACGCCCATCTTAATACCAAGCTAACTAGACAAAAAAATATTTCAACAGCAGCGCCAGCTGCCAATTCTTTAGCATAGTATGATTCTTCAGCTGGCTTTTGACTGAGTATTCCTAGCCCATCCTTCTTCAAATTCCCAATTTCTGCAACCTGCAGCATCGTTTCTTTTAGGCTTCAAGTGACAGACTAAACTGGAAGGAGATGAATTTAGGGGCATATGATGTTTACCTGCATGAGAAGTTGAGATTTTAATGGTCACTCCTTGCTCTCTTCAGCTGTTCTAGTGGGAATGTCAGCATGACTTGAGAATTTTTCATATATTTGACCAAAATACCATATATGAAGTACTTTTTTCTTGGCTACCCTGCTAGCCTTTTAGCTGCGATGTCACTCTTGGCATTCCACAAGGAGGAAGAGAATAACTAGTGTGGAGAACCACAAACTCAAACCGTCTCCTTAGAGTGTCTACATTGCAGTGGACCTTCCATATACAGCTAGTGGCTTTTTCTGATTGAGTCAACAAGCATTAGGGGGAAAATGTTTCATTTGTTTGGAATGAAATGATTCTTTTTAACTTTTTTAAGGAATGTACCCCAGCCACTATATCAACTGATTCATACAACATTTTGTTTCATTATTAAAGTTCAGTTATTACAAAAGAATATATCATAGTTCACACAGGATCGTCGATACATATATCAATCGTCGAACGATATTAGACAACATGGATAGACAATACATGAATATGCACCAGTTGCACTGACTATATAAATCCCGTACAACAATACAACATAAGTTTTATCCATGTTGGCAAGTTTAGCCCGAGATGGAGAATTTGGACCTCTTCCCTTCTTCTTGAAAGAGGATCATCCTCCCTTGTTCTTGAAAGGAGATCACTTTCCCTTCTTCCACCTCACAAGCACAAACGAAAGGTTGTAGTAGCTCGTACGAAGAAACCTAGGGCAGTTGATGACCCAGCATGCTTATCACATACACGGGCCAAGAGTGGAGACCATTCTAGTGGCATATTCAAGTTGTGCACTACCTAAACTTCTGATGATGTAGAGTTATTTTTCCTGGTGCTGCTCATGCCTAAAGCATAGTCATGCTAGAATAGTAATTGTAGCCAGACTTCTCTCACTAAAATACACAAAACTAGATGATACATAAATAGCCTCATACTTTCTTGCTTGGTGACATGGCTAGCATATATAGAGGGGGGAAATATATGATGGTAGACTACTTAGCATGACTTTACTCACTGCTCCAGTATTGAATTTTGCACTCACAATGGTGTACCATGTGGCGTAGAGCATCCCTAGCAGATCACGTAAACCTTTGTACTATAAACGTGTTTAAAGTCTTCCGTAAAACCAAGAATTTTCTCTTAGTTATACTGCAGGAGGCGAACATAAGGCGCCCAAGTTCCTCCCCTCGGTCGTCGGCGCCGCTGCCACGGTTCCTCGGATCGGATAGCCGGTCCTCATAGGGTCTTTGAGTTCTTTTTCTCCGGTGTAGGATCATCACCGTTGATGAGAATAAAGGTCCTTCAGCCTTCCCCAACTCGGTGTTCTTCCCTGGAGGAGCGTCGATGGGCTAGAGTTTGGAACTGATCATCGAACACTAGTTTTTTCTTATTTTTCCAAATGGGGAGCTTACCTCCGGCCTCTGCATCATGATGATGCACATAGCCTTTTTATTGCAGCGTTGAAAACATTCGGTATATTACAATCATGGATCACAGAGAGTTGAGACATGTATCAACCATCTGAAGACTAAAAGAAATAAAAGACCATCCATCATGGAGTCTCCTAGTGCGTTGCCACCCAATATACATGAAATAGACGTCATGCCTCCTCTCACAAGCGTCCTTCTTTCCATTGTCTCACAACGCACATGAAATAGACGTCATGCCTCCTCTCACAATCTAACTTTTTTTTTTGGAAATGGGCTTTTTATTACTCAAAGCAATGTTTACACCCGGCCTCTGCATAACTAGGATGCACACAGCCAAAAATCCTCTCAAGTTACAACCAGAAGTAAACGAAAAGCAAGTACAAAAGTATACATGGCACAACGGGTTGTGACTATGATATCTCTAATCGTAAGTCACGCGGCCATCCATGTCTAGAAAATATATCTCGCGCCACGGCTTCCAAACGCCTACACCCTTCCGCAAAGAAGTCTCGGAACTCCATCCGTTGAAGAATTATCCATGATCGCAGGATTGTCGTGGCCCGGAAGATAACCTGCAATGTAGAAGAAATCATATTATTAAAAATCTTGTCATTCCTACATAGCCATAGCGACCAAATAATGGCAAGCGCTCCCACCCTAAAAACAGTCCCATATTTATCATCAATCCCATTCAACCAATTGCCAAAAACATTAGCAACCGATGAAGGGGGAGATAAACCAGAGGCCACTTGGGTGATTGACCATATAGTACGAGCAAATTTACACTGGAAGAATAAGTGTCTAATTGTCTCATTATGATTACAGAAGACACATTGTTTGCTTCCTTGCCAATTCCTCTTAACAAGATTATCTTTTGTAAGGATTACTCCTTTACGAAGATACCAAGCAAATACCTTCGTTTTCAAGGGAATTTTCATTTTCCAAATTGTATTATTAGCATCAACTGGAATATTTGGTTGGATCAAAGCTCTATAAAACAAATCAACAGAAAATTTACCATTATATAATAGTTTCCATTTAAATTCATCCACCCCATCCGACAACGACAACTGTATCATAGACAGTCTCAATAAGAGATTGTTCCATGATAGTAATCTAGGACCAATTAGACTTCTACGGAAAGAGACATTAGGAGTACTATATTCCATTACTCTAGAAAGTGTGTCCCCTTTATGTCTAACTATCGAATATAGAGCAGGATATTGTTCTCTAAGGGGCATTTGGCCAAGCCATTTGTCTTCCCAGAACCTAATCTGTGATCCATCCTTAATATTAAAAGAACCAAAGCGTAGGAATTGTTTTTTGGCTGCCATCAGCCCCGCCCAAAAGTGTGAGTCTCCTGACTTCCAGACCACTTGGGACAAAGCTTTGTAACCAATATATTTCCTCCACAAAATGGTTTGCCAGACTCCTTGTTCTGAAAGAAGTTTGAACAGCCATTTACCTAGGAGTGCAGTGTTCTTGACTTGCAAATCATGTATGCCAAGTCCACCGTATTCCTTTGGTCGGCAAACCACAGTCCATTTGGCCAGTCGATATTTCTTCTTCACTTCATCCCCTTGCCAAAAGAATCTTGAGCGGAAATAATCCACTTTCTTCAAAACCCCTTTTGGTATATGAAAGAATGAAATCATATATAGTACCATATTAGTTAGTACTGAATTAATGATTACAAGTCTTCCACCAAGGGAAAGTAGTTTTCCTTTCCAGCTATTAAGACGTTTTTGTAGTCTTTCCTCAACCCCTCTCCATTCAGCTATCGTGAGACGCCGATAATGTATCGGTATACCCAGATAGTTAATAGGGAAGAGCCCGTGGCCACAGCCAAATAACTCAGCATATAAATGTGCCTCACTGAAAGTATTAACTTCAGATTCTTAGCCTTCTCAAGATCATGCTCCATAAAAAGAATTGTATCATTGGCATATTGAAGGATTGAAAGTCCACCATCTACTAGATGTGGAACTAAACCTTCAATTTGACCATCAGTCTTAGCTCTCTCAATAAGGATCGCCAACATATCCGCCACTATATTAAATAATATAGGCGATAGTGGATCCCCTTGTCTTAATCCTTTGTTCGTCCGGAAATATGTGCCTATGTCATCGTTGACATTTATAGCAGCACTACCCCCAGAAACAAAAGACTGAATGAGATTGCACCACTCCTGAGAAAAACCTTTCATACGGAGTGTTTGCTGAAGGAAAGACCAATTAACCTTATCATATGCTTTCTCAAAATCAATCTTGAACACTACTCCATTCAATTTCTTTGAATGTAGTTCATGAATTGTCTCATGCAGGATTACTACACCGTCTAAGATGTTTCTTCCTTGCATAAAAGCCGTTTGAGAAGGGCGCACAACATTATCAGCTATTGAATTAAGCCTAATCGTTGCCACCTTTGTAAATATTTTAAAACTCACATTAAGAAGGCAGATCGGGCGGTATTGTTGTATTCGCTCTGCATTAATAACTTTAGGAAGCAAAATAATATTGCCAAAGTTCAGTCTGAAAATATCAAGCTGACCCTCATGCATAACATGAAACAAGTGCATCAAATCCTCCTTAATAACTTCCCAGAATTTCTGATAAAATTCAGCAGGAAAGCCATCAGGTCCTCGAGCTTTATTATGTTCCATTTGAAAAACAGCTTTCTTAACTTCCTCCTCCGTATAAGGGGCGGTTAGAAACCTGTTTTCCTCAACAGACACCTAGGGAATATCATATATTTGGGATTCCTCCAGTGATATGGAATTTTCTGGTGGTGCCCCAAACAATGATTTGTAATACTTTGTAATGTAAGATTTTAGCTGCTCCTGTCCCTCAATTATACCTTCATCCTGAACCAAAGAATGAATAAGTTTCTTCTTATGCTTGCCATTGGAAATAGCATGGAAGTATCTTGTATTCATATCTCCTTCAAGGATAAATTTCGCTTTAGAGCGTTGGTACCACTTGAGTTCTTCCTCGCGGAAAATTCTAGCAATTTCTGCATTCGATTGTTTCTTAAGCTCAATCTCAGATGCATTCAAAAGCCTTATTTCCGCAGAAGCCTCCAAATCATCAATAATATTTGAAAGACGTATTTTTTCTTTTTTCAAAATACCGGCAGTATGTCTATCCCAACCGCGAAGGAATTTACGAAGAGCTCGTATTTTATTATTCCATCGCTGTATAGGCGTTTGACCAGCCACCGGTTTTTCCCACACGTCTTTCACTAAATCAAAAAAACCATCTCTTTCAATCCATCCAAGTTCAAACTTGAAGCTATGTTTGGATCTTTGTGATGGTGTTCCAACAGATAAAAGTAATGGAGCATGGTCTGATAAAGCCTCAATACGCTCTAGAGCCCGAACGGTTACTAATGGGAACTTCTCTTCCCACAGTGTATCCATAAGTACTCTATCTAATTTCTCGTATGTCGGTTCTGGGAGACTATTAGCCCAAGTGAACTATCTCCCAATCATATTAACCTCTCTTAAATCCAGGCTATCTATGACAACATTGAATAAAAAAGGCCAATGTTCATCGAACCTGCCCCGACTTTTCTCATGAGGGAATCTTAGCAAATTAAAGTCCCCACCTATAAGAATAAGGTAAGGATTATCCTTAGCTATATTTACCAGCTCACGCAAAAAGTCAGCCTTATAAACATCCCGGGCAGCCCCGTATATAGCGACTAGAGACCATGTGAAATCGTCGGCCTTGTTACGTATATGGAGTTTAATAAAAAAATCTCCAACCGAACTGGCCAAGACTTCCATAGTCTCATTTCTGACGCCTAACAGGATCCCCCAGGATCTACCATGTGGAGGACGTGATACCAACGTAAAGTCCACTCCACCAGAAAGGCGATTGAGCAGAGCTTGTGAGAAATCACGTCTACCGGTTTCAGAAATACCCAAGAAATCCAAGTTATGTTCTCTTACACAATCGGCAAAGAATATATGTTTAGCCAAGTCTCGAAGATCTCTGCTATTTGCAAACATTCCATTCATTGAGAAACACTAATGCATTTGGATACACGGGTCCTTTTCTTAGACCTCTGGCTCTTTGATTTACGACCAGTAGCTTTTAGTTCAAACATTGAACCCAGCTCCGTCTCATCAAAGCCAACCTCTGATACTTCACCAACTAAATGAGAGAGTAGTTGACCATCTACTGTGGCATTCAACTCCTCCTCCTCGGCTGATAAAGAATCAGGAATAAAAGAGGCCTTAGGAGTAACCGTCAAACGGTCAACCTCCATACGCCTAAGTACATTACTGGATAAATTTACCCGTTGAGCAGAATAACCCAGACTAACACCAACGTTTGCTAGTTTTTTAGTCATTACAGGTGTAGAAAATGAAAGAAAAGATTTCGAAGACTTCATACCATCTGAGTCAAGATTTAATGCCGCCTTCCTGCGCATTGCCTTGATCATCGAGTCTTCATCCGTGGGCGTCGCCCCAAGAGCATCGACCCCATGACGTGAACTACGCCGCGACGGAGTGTCCTGAAGTGGCGAAAGCACCTCCAGGGAACCACCCAGCCCCGCCTGAGCCAGGTGTCCCCCAGAATGATGCCCCTCCTGCACCGGACAAGCGTCCACCCGCGACCCCTCCTGGGCCACGGGTCCGAGGCCCGCGTCCGGCCCATGGCAGACCTGGGCCACGTCAGGTAGCAGCCCCGCCTGGGCCACCGGATCATCAGAGGAAGGCGGCGTACCCCCGACACACCACCCCACCTGGGCAGCATCGATTTGTCTCTCGAGGACAGGATCAGCAGGTCTTCCACCATGTACAGCAGCAGTGCGTAGGCCCAGCCGCTCCACATCAGATGACGGCCCATCCTGGGCCATCGGTGCACATGCATCCTGCCAAGGCAGCGAGAAAGCAGCAACCGGAGAACCCCCAACCGACATGCTCGCCACCTGCAGAGCAGCCGACAGCTGAGAAGGAGAAACTCTGGGCGAACCACATGCCTTCCCACGCAGTGGAGAATCCGTTGGAAGAGCATCAAGAAGTTCCTTGCCCCGCGGAGTAGCGGGTGAAGCATTAAAGGGAGTCACCGCATAAACTGAGCCCGTAACCTGACGAGAATGAGTAGATGGCGCCCCCTGCTCAGAAGCCTGACCACCAGACTGTCCAGTCGAAGCGTGAGCACCAGTCGAACCGTGAGTAGTGGTGTCCGCTGGTCCGGAAGTATCCATGGCATCATCACCATTCTTCCCAGATCCATCATCCTCAGAATCATCCCTACAATCTAACTACATAGTCTAACAATCGTCCTTCTTTCCATTGTCCCATTTAGGAACGATCTAAGAAATCAAGACATCTTATTTCAAGAATAGATAATGCAATTTAGCACCAACAGTGAATAAAAAGACAATGTAGTTACGCACATTTACTCCCTCTTCTCCAACTTAATTTTCTCTTTAACAATGTCCTTATTCAAGACCCTGTTGCCTTTTGTCACGGTGTAGAAGTGGGAGATGGTCGTGACGCACACATCGTACTTCAGGTGCTGTGTAGAAACTTCCTCGCAATAGTAATCAAGACCTTGTCCGCCTTAGCCTTACCCTCGAGAGCCACTTTATAAACGTAGTACAATCATGCATAAATCAAAAATGGTGAGACTCATCAGTTAGAACGGTGGGGTGATGTAACATCCTCAGAATCGGACCTATGCAAGTTCAGCGATTCCCGCCAAAACCCGCATAGAAACGATTCAAAGGTGCCCACCAGGCACTTTCGTGCGGGTGGAAAACAAAGTAATAACATTACACAACAGTCCTCGATGGGACCCACAGAACAGATATATAAACAACAACGACTCAATGAGTCAAGAATACATATATAATATACAGAGATCCAAATCACCTTGAAAATGATAGAGCGTCCGACTACGGACAAGATGCAAATGGGGCTAAGAGCTCTGAAGAATAACCAATGGCGTCCATAACCCTGCCCAGGCCAAGCCGGAAGGGTAACCCTGCTAACGACATCGATCTCAAAACCTGCTTAAACAAAAGGGGTGCCGACAAAGGGCAAAGGAAAAAGAGGAGCGTCAGTACTGAGGCCAGCACACGGCGAGGCTAGAATTCGGCGGTCCTCGCCTACATAGGTATGGTGGACTGAAGCGGCAGCATGCACTATACACCCTATAGAGACTCGATACAACTGGCGGCAATCAGAGAGGGGTAAGAAAGACCTATTCGGAACCAACCTGATACTACCATCAAACAAACCCATCCTGGCGTCTCCCCCTCGAGTCCAAACGAGGAAGTCAGCCGAGGAACTCACACAGTTGGCAGTTTTAGTTATTCAGTTATCGTTGCAGCAATTACTAGTCAGGTATAGATAGTCATCCTGATAGAATAAGCAGTGGGCACTTTTAGTTAACCATTCCGTTGTAGTTGCAACACTTACTAGTCAGATACAATTAGCATGAGATATCCCAAACCCAGCAGTTGTTGATACTTTGATTTAGCCATTCCGTTATAGTGGAGCTGATTACTAGTCAGGTACAATGGTCGCAAGCGACACTCCAAACAAGCAATTGTGGGCAGTATTATTTAACCATTTCATTATAGTGAAGCTGATTACTAGTCATTATAAAGTCAAATTTATAGCAATAAACTTTAGTTATGCTTGTCTATGGTCGAGATACTGTGCTCCAAGTCGTCCATAACCGCGGACACGGCTTTCAGAAAGTTTTACCCGGCCGGGGTGCACCAATAGCAACACACACTCGATCAACCTCGGAAAAACCAAATCAAAACCCAACGAGGCTTTCACGACAAAGCAATCACAGGATTCAGAAATATTTCAGGGGGCCACCCCTTGAAGTCTTACCCGCAACGAAGTAAGCTAGCTCCGAGACGGACCCAAGGTTTGTGGGGCCGGCTGTAAGCGACTGGGAACCCAAAACTGGGCTTGTCGATACCGCGTAAACGGGTCACAATTCCTAAACAGCACAGTGTGCTCCTCGCACAATCGTAAATACAAAAGTAGCATGGGATAAGTACAGGATCGTAAATAAAACCTCAAACTAGTTTGTGGCCCCAAGAAATAAGACTGAATCAAGCTCTGGCTCAGGGGGGTCCCATATACCTCCCGGATGTGGATAGCGCGATAAATCAAGGAACAGGTATCAAGTACTCGGGGTCCTACGGGACACAAGTGGGCGTTCGGAAACCAAATATTTTCTATCACCCACCGATGCCTCTGCTTATTCAATTTTAGTTGTTAAACAGGAATTAAAGTGAACGTTAAGTAAAACTATGATCATCTCCAACATCAAACATGCGGCAAGGCTCCCACAACTGTGGCACTGGACGACACGCAACAGCACTTGAGCAAGCGACTACGACGCGCAAGTCCAACTATCTACCAAACAACAGGTAATAGGATGTGTCCAAGGCAATATGGGGCTGCAGGGAATATCCAGGGAACGAAGCTAGAGCATCGCAACACAGATAGCAATAGATCAACAGGAGGAAATAAATACTATAAAGTAAGATAGGTAGAAAGGGGGGAGATGCTCGCCTGAAAACATTGTCGAAGGGTTCATCCGAAGATCGGGGCGAAGCTCACATCAACTCAACGGCCTTATCCGCGAAGAAGGAAACCACTAGAAGAAACACCGGATGCAATATTTAATACTACGGCAGAAGATCGGCATGATGCATGTAGGATGCATGGCATGGCAAAGATACAATGCAATTAGACCATATTAAGCGGAACCGGGGTCCCGACAATTAATTAAACGGTTCGAGTTATTTATCTATCCCGCAAATTTAAATGTTGTCTTAACATGGCAGAATATATCACCGGTTCGCTACACAAGTTTAAATGAGGCCGATATGAGACTGGATTTGCCCGCATATGGGCCCCATATTTAATTATTAGGTGAATTGGCATAAGGCCCCCAAACCACACAAATATGCATGCAAGTATGGCAATTCAATATGCAACAAGTTTATATTTCAATTATAAAATAGGGCTCGAGAAAAGGGGTCACACATTAGGGGTCTCGACGAACTTGGGGTTCCGGGGTGCGGGGGTTCGGTCTCAGGGTCCAGGGTTCGACGGGGTCGGTCTCGGCGGAAGCGGATACAAGACGGAGAACTTGTCGTCCAGGGTCTCGGTGTCCGGGGTGAAGCACTTGTCGCACCGGGGTCTTGGTGCGAAGAGCTTGGCGCGCCCAGGTTCGGTCTCCGGCAGGGTCGGTCTTCGGGATCGGGGTCTTGGCGTGGCCTTCGGATCACCGGGTCGGGCTTCGGGGTCTCGGTCATCGGATCCGCGATGAAGATCTTGGGTGGCACCATGTACATGTACATCCTTCGCAACCATCGGCATCGAGCCGGTCTTGCCGGTGAGCTACCGTGTATGAAGATCTTGATTTTTCCCGTGGGTTCTGGCGTCCATCTTGAGCATCGAGGATGTTGTCCCGGTACTATCGACTCCTCGAGCTGCGACCTTCTCGTCGATACTCCATTCGCCCCCAGCCTTATACACACATGCCCACGTGTTACCACAAGGAACATCTCCAGACCAGAGGCCTGGCCACTTGTTGAGCTCGGCAAGAACACACACAAACGGGTACACAGGAAGCGCGCATGTACTGATCACTGGCGGACCGAACAACGCCAGGAGGCGCAAGGAGAGGCGCGGGAATCTCGAGGCCAGAGGCGTTGACGGCGAGGCCGGGGTCGACGGCGCAGGCGAGACTGCCGGGGGCGACGGCGACTCGTCGGAGGCGGCGCAGGGCAGAGGTGCTGAGAGGCAGAGAGGGGAAGCGGCGGCCGACCGGGGCGGCGCTCGTGGCCGAGGCGGCGGGACGCGCGCGGGGCGAGGGTAAGCGGGGAGGGCCTGGCGGTGAGCGGCGACGGCATCGGCTCCGGGGCGAGCTCGGCCGCGGTGGGGCGGCCGGTCGACGGCAGGGGCGGCGGTCCTGGGGAGGCGAGGGGGCGGAGGCGAGGAGGCTGCGGACCGGCGAGGCTCCGGCAAGGGGGGGAGGTGCAGAGGCGGGCGACTGCGCCGCGGGCGGCCGGACACGGAGGGGAGAGCGGGCGTAGGCGAGGAAGCGGCGAGCGGCGAGGGCCGGAGAAGGCGCCGGTGAGAGGGGCGGGGCGGCGCGCCGGCGGGAGCAAGGAAGGGGCACGCGGGGCTCGCGGTGGAGGCTGCAGGGGCGCACGCGGGTGGTGGTTGCTGCGGGGAGGAGAGAGGTTGGAGGAAGGGGACGGGGTGACGTGGGGATCGGGGCAGGGAGTGTGGGCCAGGGGGAGGGACAGCTGGTGGTGGGACTGGGGCGCTGGGCAGAGGGGTGGTTGTGTGCGTGGTGGGGGGCTGGGTGAGTGGGTGTGTTGTGTGGTGTTGGGGAGTGGGGGTGGGGAGGTGGCAGATGGGGATTGGGTGAGGGAGAGAGAGAGGGGTGAGGTGGCACAATCTGAGTGGTCGAGGTGATGTGGCTGAGGGGTGGTTAGACTAGGACTGGGTGTAAAAGGGTTTATGGGTGGACCGTTTTGAACATGGGGGTGGTCGTTCGGGTCGGGTCGGCCCGTTCGACTGCCCCCACTAGAATAATTAAATCTTTTATTTATTTTAAATGCACCTTTTGCAAACCGATAGTAGACAACCAAATAATCCGGAGACCCGAGTTTGTGTTTGCAAACAAGACGGGCGTTTTAGAAAACAAAACATGCTTTGCGAAAATAGTTTTATGCAAACAATGCATGATGATGACGATGCAATGCACAAATTCAACGCGATTTTCTATTAGTGGTTTTGCGGGATGCCACAGGTGATGAAATATGAACAAAACTCAGACAAAATAGTGACTTATGTGTTCTTCAAAAAAGTCTTACCCAAAACTTTTGGGTCACAACTGTCGCGGAGATCTCATATCATATCATAAGAATTTTTTAAAAAATCAAAACATTTCTATAGTTTGATTTTATGTGATATATTAGTAGTAAGTAAACGTACAATGCAAGAAAAAAAATCAAATGCAAACATAAGTAAACCAAAGGAAGTGGAAGCATTAATGGCAAAAGGAAAAACTAGATATGCCGACGGGATTGCCGTCAACATAGGTATGAGGCGGGCTATGCCGACGGCCCTCCGTTAGGGCAGTTGGCGTATGTGTAACGCCACCGAGCTGCCACCGCATGGTAGTTCGCCAGTGCCACGTGGTAGCCACTTATGCCGACTGTCAGGCTATACCGGCGGCCACCATAGGTACTAACAGGGAAATATCCTACGGGTGCACAACTTTAGCATACCTGGTTCAGTCCAAGGAAGGTCCACACAAGAATACACAGCCCATGAAGATTTCGGGTGGCCCAAGCTCATGGCAATTTCAACTCCTTGGAGGACAAGACAAGATTAGATAGAGTTTGAATACAAATCTGTAACCGACTCGACCTACACCCGAGACCTAGCCTATCTATATAAAGGCCAGGAGGGCACGTCGAGGAGGCACCAAGCTTAGACGATCCCGCAACTCGCCGCCTCCACGCCAGATTGCATCTGCGCACTCCTGTAATTTTCGGTTCCGCCGTAATCAAGAACAGCCAAACAGGAGTAGGGTTTTCCCTCTGGGGGCCTGAACCTGGGTAAATCTCGTGTCTCGTGTTGCTTGTCTATTAACCGCTCCGCGACTTCCAGTATCCCCATCTTCTCCAAAACCCAAGTCCATAACAATGGGCATTGACGAGTCAAAACCTCGTCAATTGGCGCCGTCTGTGGGAATTGGTGGCGCTGATCGTACGGTCGTGACGGTCCCATCCGAAGCAATCTACAACTCATCAGCAGCGGAGACTCACCTCCTCTTCGGCGCCTTCGACTTCACCGCCCACTCGACGACCACCCTGAAAGATTTCGAGTCTGTCGACGACGGGCTCGAGATGCTGTTCGGGAGCTTCTGCTTCCAGGTGGGGCAGACCGGCACCCTCCGTCTCCCAGAGCAGGTGCCGCCACCATCCATCAGGCCCGCTTCGTGGGTCCCAGCAATCGACGCGTTGCATGCATCGACACTGATGGATGACAGCAACTGCTGCAACTCCGATCTACATGGTCCTCCTTCGGATGAGGGAATCTACGGTTCCGGACCCGAAAGCTGCGGTAGCAGCGACCCGCTTTGCGGACGCTACCTATGCGCCGCCATCATCGATAACATAATGGACCCGCCGTCAGGTTCAAGTGGGCGGCAGACGCCCAATCCCCCTCCCAGCACACGAAACGGAGGAAACGGGGAAAACTCGCATAACAGGCCCAACGAAGGCGACGCCCGCGCCTACAACCAGATCAACCTCGACGGGGAAGGCTGGCACCAAGCACACCAGGTCGTGGCAGACAACATGATCTTGCTTGTGAACGCCTCCCGAGACCTACTGATGGCCTACCACCGCCTCCTCATCGATGAGCACAACAGGCATGTGAAGCTGATGGAGGAGCTCAACGAGCGCAAGAAGGCAGCCGAAGAATCCAGCACGCGATGAGCTGCGCTCTCCGCCGCTGGTGGCTCCAGTTTGCATGGCAACAACGCCAACAAACATCGCTCCCGTACGGAGCGCATGGACCCCGCCGCGTGACACGAGGTCACCAGGACCCTCAACACATCCTTCATGACGATTGACTCGCACGGCAACGTCATGCCGAAGACGCCGCAGATTGCGATCATGGCAGCCACTAGCTATCTAGCGTCCCACCCGTCCCCGCTTGGTGACCCAAATAGCACCATGCACAAGTCTGCACTAGTAGGTCTCGGACTCGGCGAAGCCGTGCTCCACGACAAACCCCCGCGGAGCCGAAGAAAAAAGCTGCGGTAAAGACCACCCGAAGCACTACACCCTTATCCGAAGAAGACGAGCATGATCTGCCCCGACGCCGCAAGAGCCCATGGCGCCGCAATGCTCGCAACAAGCTTACCCAATGCAAGATCGACAAGGCACGTGCAAAACACGCATGCTCGACTGAGTCTGAAGAAGAAGATGACGGAGAGCTGTGCGGAGCCCGATGCTTCAGCAGATCCGTTTGACGAACGCGGATGCCAAAAAAATTCAAACTCCCCTTGGACAACCCGAAGTTCAACGACACTCAAGAGCTGAAGGCCTGGATCGACGATCACCTGTCGTCAGTCAAACTCCACGGCGGAAACAAGAACACCGCTCTACAATGCCTTCAGCTGCAGCTGACAGGAGCGGCCAGGGTCTAGCTCAGTAGCCTATCCTCCGGCTCCATCCGAAGCTGGGAAGAACTGGCGTACAACTTCATCCGCAATTTCAAGGGCGGCAGCAAGAGTACAGCCTCGATCGAGGAGCTATGGGCATGCACCCAACGGACAAACAAGTCCATCTGCTCGTACATACTCTGCTGGTCCCATATCAAGAACTCCGTTGTGCACATCTCCGAAGAAAGATCAATCGACGCCTTCAAGGACGGTGCTAGATGCCCAAATTTCAAGGAGGAACTTGGGCGCGTCAAGCCCAAGACGCTCGACCACCTCATGGACATCGCCAACCGATGGGAAGATGGCAAGGATTCCGTCAATCCAATGCATTCGGATGACGAGGACAACTACGGCCGCAGAAACGAGCGCCATAGCAAGAGAAGATCGCGCATCTACAACGATCGCGATGGAGTCGACATGGTTGCGGCTGGATATGCCGATCGACGCGACGATGGCAACCGCAACAGCGGATACCGCAAAAGCAACTACCGCGACGGTGGACATATGACAAGCTATCTGGCCCGTGCACCATCCACTTCTACATCGTCAAGCAAGATGGTAATAAAAAGGCCATCCACATGCTCAAGGACTGCCGAGAATTTCAGACGCTTAGCAAAAGCTTCACCCAAATACGATGCCAAACCGTCAACCCTAGATTCGTGCCCGCACCTGTGCCCACTCTAGGTAACCTCGCCCACGGAGCTCCACCACCACCAGGCGCATCGTCTCAACCACCCATCTCACCAGCAGAAAATAATGGCCTAGGCGGATACCCGCCACCAAAAGTATCCCTGATGATCCAGAAGGGGCGCCCAACCAATAGGGTGCAGAAGAAGATCACCCGCCAAGTCATCCTGGCCATGACCTCCCCACCTGCCATACCTGAATACCTCAGCGGCTCAGAGTCCTACATCACATTCGACCGTTCGGATCACCCGCGTCAGATCCCTCGCCCAGGTCATGCTGCCCTGGTACTCGAGGCCCAAATCGGGGGATTCGAGATGAGCCGCATCTTCATGGAAGGCGGCAGCGGCATCAACCTGATATTCGCCAACACCCTCGCATTAATGCGGAAACAGCTCATCGAATTCCTCTGTGAGCGCTAGGAAAACGTGCTCATCGAATTCCTCCGTGAGCGCTAGGAAACTTTCACCTGGTGTCCTGCGGACATGCCAGGAGTTCCCAGGGAATTCGCTGAGCACGCACTCAATGTATTCCCGAACGCAAAGCCAGTCAAGCAATCGATCCGACGATTATCCGAACCAAGAGCCGAAGCAGTCGCAATCGAAGTCAACAGACTCCTCGACGCCAACTTCATCAGGGAAATCAAACAGAGCGAATGGCTGGACAACACCGTACTGGTCCCCAAAAAGGACATAGACATCCTACGGATGTGTGTGGACTTCACGTCGCTCAACAAGCACTGTCCCAAGGACCACCTCCCTCTACCACGGATTGATCAAATCATCGATTCGACTGCAGGATGCGAGAAACTATCCTTCCTCGATGCCTACTCAGGCTACAACCAGATTCGGCTGAAGGTCGAAGATCAGGATAAAACGATGTTCATCACGCCATTCAGAATGTTCTGCTACAACACTATGCCCTTCGGGCTTAAGAACGCATGTGCTAGATACTAGAGATGCATGCAGGCATGTCTGAAGAACCAGATCAGTCGAAACATCCAAGTCCATGTCGACGACATAATAATAAAGACCAGAGAGGCGGAGACGCTGATCGACGATCTCCGTGAGACGTTCGACAACCTTGACCACTACAAGATCAAGTTAAACCCAGACAAATGCGCCTTCGGCGTCCCGTCTGGCCAATTACTCGGCTACTTCATCTCCCAACGAGGGATCGAGCCGAATCCGAAGAAAATCAGGGCCATATATACTGGCCATGGAGAAGCCGAAGAACCTCAAGGGCGTCCAACAACTCGCCGGACGGATCACGACACTGAGTAGATTCATCAGTCGAATGGGTGAAAAGGCTCTCCCCTTTTATCAGTTGCTGTGCAAGACAAATAAGTTCGAATGGACACCCGAAGCAGATGACGCATTCGAAGACCTCAAACGACTACTCTCCACATCACCTGTCCTGGTCACGCCAAAGGAACGAGAGCCACTGATGATGTACATCGTAGCCACACATCAGGTGGTAAGCACCGTGCTCGTGGTCAAATGACCCGAAGATGGCAAGACTCATGAGGTCCAACGACCAATCTACTACCTCAGCGAGGTACTGATCCAGAAAAATCAGAGGTACCCTCACTATCAGAAGCTCGCCTATGGCGTATTCATGACGGCTCGTCGGCTGAGACATTACTTCCAAGAGCACCAGATCACGGTCGTCAACGACGCCCCGCTATCAAACATCCTGAACAACCCCGAGGCCATGGGACGTGTAGCCCTCTGGTGCATCGAATTGTCCCCTCTAGACATCGCCTACGAGCGGCGCAAAGCCATCAAATCCCATGTCCTTCCTGATTTCCTCGTCCACTGGATAGATCTGCAACTGCCAGACACCCCAGACGATGCACTTCGATGGCTCCAAGTGCGAGGCCGGAGCTGGAGCCGGCGTCATATTAACGTCCCCTCAAGGCGACAAGATGAAGTATGTCCTTCGGATGAAATTTTGCGCCTCCAATAATGAAGCCGAATATGAGGCCCTCATACACGGCATGAGGATGGCCAAGGTGTGCGTCACAAAACGCCTCGTCATCTACGGCAATTCAATCCTTGTCGTGCAGTAGACAATGAACGAGTGCGACGCGCATAACGCCAACATGATCGCGTACCGCGCACTGTACAACTCGCTTGAAGGGGACTTTGATGGTTGCGAGCTTCGACACGTCGGTAGAGAAAATAACGAGGAGGCTGACAAGCTCGCCAACATTGGCTCCACCTGCGCACGGGTGCTACTAGGTGTGTTCCTCGAACAAATCTGCGTACCCTCTATCAAGAGGAAATTTCCAAAAGGCTCAGCCGAAGAAGCAGAGCACTTGGGGGCTGCGCTACCCGAAGGACAAGAAGGACCTGAAAATCTTGACACGGAGGTCGATTTGGTTAGCCTAATGCAGGTCATGGCGATCGAAGAAACATGGATGCAATCGTACCTTCACTACCTGATAAATAAGCAACTGCCCGAGGACCCGACAGATGCCCGGCGCCTACCTTGCCGGTCAAAAGCATTCACCATAATCAATGACGAGATGTACAAGCGCAGCATCTCGAGTGTGCTCCAATGATGCGTCACCATCGGTGACAGCAAAAGTATCCTCCAAGAAATCCATGAGGGTATCTGCGGCCACCACGCAGGCAGCCGCACCCTTGCCGCCAAATCTCTGCGAGCTGGGTTCTACTGGCCAACCGCAATGAACAATGCCAAGGACATCGTACCAAGGTGCAACGCCTACCAGAGGTACGCGGACAAACCACACGCATAGGATCCGAGCTGAGGCCTATACCGCTGGCCTGGCACTTCGCCCAATGGGGCCTCGACATGATCGGAAAACTGCTAAAGTACTCGCCAGGAGGTCACGTCTACCTCCTGGTTGCAGTCGATAAATTCTCCAAGTGGATCAAGGCCATGCCCGTCACCAACCAAAGCGGCAAAACCGCCATCAAATTCTTCGATTCCATTGTCTACAGATTCGGCGTGCCCCATAGCATCATAAGGGACAACGGGTTGAACTTCATCTCGAAAGAATTCCAGGATTTCTGTGGAAACCTCGGCATCAACATATCGTACGCCTCAGTGGCGCACCCGCAGACCAACGGACATGTTGAAAAAGCCAACGAACTCATAAGAAACGGCATCAAGAAGCGCCTACTCCGCCCACTCAAAAGGCTTGCGGGATCTTGGGAAGACGAGCTACCCTCCTTCCTCTAGAGCCTACGTACAACGCCAAACAGCTCACCGGTTACACGCCCTTCTTCATGGTGCACGGAGCCGAAGCCGTGCTACCTGCCGAAGTACATCATGGGGCCCCACGGGTCGTTGGTTAGAGCGAAGCCGAATCATCGGCAGCACTCTGTTGATGAATCCTTGATGGCGCCAGAGAATTGGTGCTTGACGTGGAGACTGTTGGGAACCCCAAGAGAAAGGTGTGAAGCAGTACATCAACAATTTTTCCCTCGGTAAGAAACTGAGGTTATCGAACCAGTAGGAGGAAGGAAACGTCACACATGTGTTGCAAACAATGCGGAGACCTGCACAACACAAACTCAAGACATTGCCCCAACTAATAGTGAGGTTTCAATCTCACCGGTTGCTATAACAAAGGATTAAACATATGGTGTGGAAGGTAATGGTTTGCAGCAAGTAAACAAGTAACAGTGGAAGATGTATCAATGGTAAAGATTGGACCGAGGTCCATAGTTCACTAGAGGTGCTCTCCTTAGATAAACAACATGGCATGAAGGATAAACAAATTACAGCAGGGCAATTGACAGGAACTGAGCAAGGCATAATAATGCAATACCAGACAAAAAGATCATATGAGATTCGATTGGGCAATACAACAATATACATAGATCGCCATCCAACTGCATCTATGACTAGAAGTCCACCTTCAGGTTATCATTCGAACCCCCTTGAGTATTAAGTTTCAAGCAACAGACAACTGCTTTAAGCAAAGCGTGTAAGGTAAATAATCCACTTGTTCTATGAACAAGAGACCGTTGTTTTCTCCCTAGTGGCAACAACACATCTACAACCGAAGAGATTTCTGTCACTTCCCTTGGAAACTAGAGGCGTGAACCCACTATCGAGCATAAATACCCCCTCTTGGAGTCACTAGCAACTACTTGGCCAAGATAACTACTAACAATGGAGAGCATGCAAGATCACAAACAACACAGACATGATAGTATCAAATAGACAAAACCATTAATCAATCTGATATAGTAATCTCAATATCCATCGGATCCCCGCAAACACAACATGCATGCTTATAAATAGATTAGATCTTGATCATGAATGGATCTCACAAGATCTATATATGAAAGCACAAGGAGGAGATACAACCATCTAGCTACTACATGGACCCATAGTCCAAGGTGGAACTACTCACACTTCATACCGGAGAGAAGGCCTCCGGGATGATATTAACTTTGGCTTTTGTCCCGTCCAATTCCGAGAATATTAATTTTCTGCCTTTCTGGAACCAAAAACAGAAGAAAACAGGCAAGTCGCACTGTGACAACTTATTAATAGGTTAGTTCTAGAAAAGATATAAAAACACCTCAAAGTGTAGACAAAGCAAAGAAAAGTAGATACTAAACAAGCATGGAGCATAAAAAATTATAGATACGTTTCCGACATATCACACTCGAAGACGCCGTCGACACTCTCGACGAAGCACGCGACATCGCCGCGGCTCGATCAACAGTTTATCAGCAGAACCTCAGCAACTACCATAGCCGCCGACTACGCCCAAGGTCCTTCGTTGAAGGAGACCTCGTCCTGCGACTCAAGCAAGAGGGGCACACAAAGCTTGAATCACCTTGGGAAGGACCCTATATAGTAACCGAAGTTATCCCAGGTGGCGCCTACCTCCTCAGGGGGGTCGCATCAAGAGTTGAATACTCCAACCCTTGGAATGTCGCACGACTACGACGCTTCTACCCCTAGCTATCATTTACTTCCAATAAGGCTATTCAGCCAAGGCTACTCAGCCGAACAATGTACCTCTTTGTTTGACACGAATAAAAGCTAAGTTCCTTAACCCGAAATATCTTTGTCTCCTTACATTACTTCTCGCTAAAATACGCTCGGGGGCTACACCTCACCTCATGACTTCGTCGACTGAAGACAATGCATACAACCTGAGTAGCTGACTACGTCAGGCTAATGAAAAGGACATGCACACAACAAAGCACTATGTGCCAATTAATATAAACTTTACAAAGGGCATTATACGCCACTCGAACATATACAAGATTTACACAACCTTGTTTTTCTTTACAAGATCTAATTGTTTCGGAGCATATCATTTGACCGCTGCTCGAATAAATCTACAATTTCCTCAGCGTGGTGCGCAACAGCTACATAATGAGGGCGCATGTCCCATAGACTACCATCTGGTCGGTGGGGTGGTCCAGCCGCCACCACCGCAAGATTTACATCAGAACGATGCAACCGAACAAGAGATAAAGCAGCCTTGACCCCTGCAATCAGCTGGCGCCGCACCAACTCCTTCACATGGTGAGCAGACCCAATAAAGTTGAGGGTGCAGTATCCAACGGGAACATGACGGCCCAAACAGCCGCCAAGGATGACCTCGCATGTTGCAACACCCGAAGAACCTAGTGTGTGATCCTGTACCGTCGCAAGTACGATGGCACGATCGCAATCCATCTAAAAGAAGACACCAGCCTCCAGCTCTTGCTGCGTTAGGCAGTTCATCCGAATGGCGATGCGCTCATCCTCTTCCTTCGAAATAAGATTCACATCTGCACATCAAACCAAATGAGCCAAGATACAAGCAAGGGGAACCGAAACAACATCGGTTCAGAGAAAACTTACATTGAAGATGGTCACCCCTCTGCCGCAACTCTTCGAGCAAGAACTCCTCCCTCGCAGTGCCTCGCTCAGCTTTTGACTTCCACACATCCGCATGGCCTCGGATGCTGAGGATATCTTTCTCTAGACTGCGGACGCGATCACACAGGAAGGTCAATTGTGACGCGTCATCCAAGGAAGGGCGAGGCTTAGGAGCAGTCGAAGTACTAACTAGAGCCTCGCACGAAGGACCCTAGAAGTAAACAAGCAAGTATAAATATCACAGAGAACCTTGGCAGCAGATCAAAGATAGACTTATATACATAAATAAATCCACCTCATGGCAATATGGGGCTTGTTAATCCAAAATGTTACAAACAAATACAAAAGCTAAAGCTATATTAGCTATACTACACAGTCCTAATAAGCGCCCGCACCCGGAGCAGCCTCGGATCTAGACTGCCTTCTCTTGACCCCCTGCTGCTGCTTCGCCGTGTAATCAGCCAGGAGATCAATGAGCTTCGGCCCATACCGCTTACAGCGAGAATCAAAGAGGGCAAAAGCTACCTCAGAGCCATCCATCGTCGTCGGCATTTTGGAGGTGCATTGGGGAAAGTCAAGCTATGCTCCGGATGCCACCGCCATGGCCAGCCCCATGGAAGCACCGATGCCCTTCAGCTTGCGCTTGTACTCCGCCGAAGCTTCCTCCGACAGAGCATCCGCAAGGGCGTCGATGTCGTCAAGGGCAACGCCCTTGGGGGAGACCTCCTTGTAGAAGCGCGTGAGCACTCCCTTGGCCTTCTCCAAGGAGCCGGTAGCAACGGAGCAATGATCTTCGATCACCGCGAAAGCATCAGCCAAGGCATCACCATGCTCCAGCACACCACGATCAAACGTGGTGCCAGAAGCATCTAAAAAGATAGGAACAAGAAAGACTCGAACGAGATAGGATAAAACGCACTCAAAGAAACAGAATACAAATGAGAAACAAGACACACTCACCGGAAATAGCCTTGGCTACAGCCATGATCTTGTCGGCCACATCCTTCTCTCGGGCGGCCGCGGTGGCTGCGAGCTGTTGCTCGTGATCTGCAGCCTCCTTCAGCAGGCGCTTATTAGCCTCAGCAGCATCGGTCGCCTTCTTCTCCGCTTGGATGAGGATATTTTCGAGAGCATTCAGCCTTCAAAGCGCATCATTGTTTTCATCTGCATCACAAAGAAAAAGCGGATTAACACAATCAGAAAATTCGAAGCAGCAAAACAAAAAAGAGGCGAAAGATCACACACCTCGAAGCTGCTTCAGCTCAGCCTCCAGCGCCAGATGCTACTGAATGAGGAGGTTGGCACTGCGCAAAAAAGGCTGCAAAAGAAACAGAACGAAAATCGGATGAACAAGGGGCTCGAGGGATCCCCCCATGAATAAAAGGTGACACTTACGTGTTCAGGCGTGGACTCCGAAGGTTTTCATATTATCTTCTGAGTCATGATGGCCTGAAATTAACGCCTGGAGGAGTTCGGACCATCATCCTCAGAGTCAGCCACCACCTGGGGGATAGAAGCTGTTGGCTTCGACTCCGCCAAAATCTCTCGGGTGCTCCCGTCAAGAGACTCCTCCGAAGAGTTGCTGCAAGCCAACATCAAATCAACAACACAAGAAAACTACACAGATGAACAAGATATCAAGAGCCGAATGACTTATGACGCAATTTCTGACAAATTGAAGATGGGAGATGCCCTCTCCTTCTTCTTCTTGGCTGGCGGAACCACCGCCCGGATAGGCAGAGAAGGGCACAGACGACGCACCTTCTTCCTCGTCGTGCTGCTCGAGGAACGAAGGACCACCTGGAGTTGGTGGGGTAGACCCATCCGAAGATTCGCTCCATGAGAGCTTTCGGGTCCGCCCTTCGCTCGGCTCGGGGGCTTCAGCAGTAGGATATTACGCCGGAGGAAGCTCGGACTCGGAATCCACAGCTTCATTATCCGGCGCAACCGAAAACTTTTCAGGTAGAGGAGGCAGCATCCCAGCTACCTTTAGTTCCTGGAAGCAAAGCAGAGAGAACATGATTAGCAACACTAGCAAGAAGTACAACACTCTGAAGAAGCAAACGCGCAAGCTATAAAACCTCACCTGCGGAACCACTTTCTTGGCGTTGAAGGGGGAGGAAAACGAATTCCCCGGGAGGTCCGCGTCGGCCTTAAACTTCAGCAGGGGACGAAGGACTCGATCAAGGTCACCCTTGGATAACTCCTCAGGTGTAACCCTTGTCGGGTCACTCCGGCCAGCATATAAAAACACCGGGTGCTCCCTCGCTTGGAGTGGCTGCACCCGACGTCGGAGGAAGGTGCGAATAATGTCAACACCGTTGACCTCCTTGCCTTCCACCCGCTGGAGCGCCTCCACGCGACTGTAGAGCTCCTCCACCTCCGCTGCCTTACCTTCCAAGATGTGGTTCTTCCACGACCTCTTCGGGATGATTTTCTGAGCGGAGTCGAAAGGCGTAAGACCATATTCTTGTCCGTCCAGCTTGGCGTCACGGATGTAAAACCACTTTTTCCGCCAATACTTAACGTGTTGGAGATATGCCCTAGAGGCAATAATAAATGTAGTTATTATTATATCTTTGTGTTTATGATAAATGTTTACATTCATGCTATAATAGTATTAACAAGGAAACATTAATACTTGTGTGATTTGTAAACTTAAATTGAAGTCCTTAGTAAAGCCTCTATATATTACTAGCTTGTTGGTTAATAAATGATTGTGGTTTCCCTATCATGAACATTGAGATGTTATTAACAACAAGATCATATCGTTAGGAGAATGATATGGTGGACATACTCCTATAGATAAGCGTAGCATAAAGATCAAGTCATTTTAATAGTTCAATTGATGTATGCTTTCTGATACATAGTAACCTAATTCCTTCGACCATGAGATCATGCATATCACCTTCACCGGAAGGATGCTTTGATGACATCAAACACCACACCGTAACTGGGTGGCTATAAAGGTGGCATTGAGTGTTCGGAAAGTATTGGTTGAGACACATGGATCAAGAGTGGGATTTGTCCATCCATATGACGGATAGATATACTCTGGGCCCTCTCGGTGAAATGTCATCCAATTAGCTTGCAAGCATGTGACTGGCTCACAAGGGATCACATATCACGGGAACGAGAAAAGAGTACTTATCAGTAACGAGGTTGAACTAGGTATGTAGAGATACCGACGATCATAACCTCGGATAAGTAAACTATCGTGAGACAAAGGGAAATTGGTATCGTATGTAAGTGGTTCATTCGATCGCAAAGTAATCGTAGAAATATGTGGGAGCCATATGAATTTCCAGATTCCTCTATTGGTTATTGTTCGGAGAAGTGTCTCGATCATGTCCGCATAATTCACGAACCGTAGGGAGACACACTTAAGGATTCGACGTTGTTTGAGTAGTTATGGTATTATGAGAAAGAGACCGAATGTTGTTCGGAGTCTCGGATGGGATCCGGGATATCACGAGGAGATCCGGAATGGTCCGGAGAATAAGATTCATATAAGGAAAGTCATGTTTCGGAGTTGGAGAATGGTTTCGGTGTTTTCATCGGGAATGTTCTAGAAGGTTCCGGAATGTCCGGCACTCCGAAGGGGAAGGGTACATGTGTAGGGGTTCGTAGCATGGAAAACAAAAATTTTATATCGCATACAAACAAACAAGCCAAGATCTATCTACTAGATTGTAGCAACGAGTCGATGGAATAACTTACCCTCGAAGATTCCAAAGTGTTTAACGAGAGCGGATTCTCGTGGGTGATGTAGTCGTACTCTCTCCGATCTCAAGATCGCGTAGACGATCCTTCCGGCACGCGTTCCGACAGCGCTCCCGCAGTCGGTCACACGTTCGGTACTCGACGAAGACCTTCCTCTCCCTTCTTCCAGCAGGCAGCGGAGGTTGTAGCACTCTCCTCGCGATTTCGGCAGCACAACAACGTGGTACCGGAAGTAGAGGGGAGATCCCGCAGGGCTTTGCCTTAAGCCGGAGCGAGTATGGTGGAGTATGAGAGGGCTATTAGTGGTCTAGGGATTAGACACACCAATTAGAAGGCTCTAAACCGAAGGCTAGGGCAATTAGAAGCTCTAAACCAAAACGGCTCTAAACCGGAGATTAGAGGATATGAACTTGTGTGTCTAGAGGAGGGGGCCCTGCCCCTCCTTTTATAGGTGGGAGGGCCGGCCAAGGGGAGGGGAGTCCCTCCCCAAGTCGGCTTGGTGGTGCGCCGGCCAAGGGAGAAACCCTCCCCCAAGTCGGCCTCAACCAAACCTCCTTCTCCTCTTTCCGAAAACTAGCCGTTTGACTTTTCAAACTAGCCGTTTGACTTTTCAAACTAGCCGTTTGACTTTTCAAACTAGGATTTGAATAAACCCTTTATTTCGGACAACGAAGACACCTAGTACATGATGCAATCATACCAAATTGATATGACACACTCATGTACCCCTTCCCCCCCGGAGTGCCGGACATTCCGAAACCTTCTAGAACATTCCCGATGAAAGCACCGGAATCATTTCCGAACTCCGAAACGGGACTTTCCTTATATGAATCTTATTCTCCGGACCATTCCGGATCACCTCGTGATATCCCGGATCCCATCCGAGACTCCGAACAACATTCAGTCTCTTTCTCATAATACCATAACTACTTAAAACAACGTCGAATCCTTAAGTGTGTCTCCCTACGGTTCGTGCATTATGCGGACATGATCGAGACACTTCTCCGAACAATAACCAATAGAGGAATCTGGAAATTCATATGGCTCCCACATATTTCTACGATTACTTTGCGATCGAATGAACCACTTACATACGATACCAATTTCCCTTTGTCTCACGATAGTTTACTTATCCGAGGTTATGATCGTCGGTATCTCTGCATACCTAGTTCAACCTCGTTACCGATAAGTAATCTTTTCTTGTTCCCGTGATATGTGATCCCTTGTGAGCCAGTCACATGCTTGCAAGCTAATTGGATGACATTCCACCGAGAGGGCCCAGAGTATATCTATCCGTCATATGGATGGACAAATCCCACTCTTGATCCATGTGTCTCAACCAATACTTTCCGAACACTCAATGCCACCTTTATAGCCACCCAGTTACGGTGTGGTGTTTGATGTCATCAAAGTATCCATCCGGTAAAGGTGATATGCATGATCTCATGGTCGAAGGAATTAGGTTACTATGTATCAGAAAGCATATAGCAATTGAACTATTGAAATGACTTGATCTTTATGCTACGCTTATCTATAGGAGTATGTCCACCATATCATTCTCCTAACGATATGATCTTGTTGTTAATAACATCTCAATGTTCATGATAGGGAAACCACAATCATTTATTAACCAACAAGCTAGTAATATATAGAGGCTTTACTAAGGACTTCAATTTAAGTTTACAAATCACACAAGTATTAATGTTTCCTTGTTAATACTATTATAGCATGAATGCAAACATTTATCATAAACACAAAGATATAATAATAACTACATTTATTATTGCTTCTAGGGCATATCTCCAACAGTCTCCCACTTGCACTAGAGTCATCTAATCTAGATTACATGGTAATATACCGAACACCCATGGCAGTTTTGTGTTGGTCATGTTTTACCCTCGGGAGAGGTTTAGTCAACGGATCCGCCACATTCAGATCTGTGTGTACTTTGCAAATCTTTATATCCCCATCCTGGATATTTTCTCGAATAGCGTGAAAACGTAGCTTGATGTGCTTCAGCTTCTTGTGTGACCTTGGTTCTTGCGCATTGGCTATGGCACCCATGTTATCACAGTAGATAGGCATTGGGTCCAGCGCACTAGGAACCACACCCAGCTCTGTAATGAACTCTTTCATCCATATCGCTTCTTGTGAAGCCTCCGAAGCAGCCATGTATTCCGATTCAGTTGAAGATCTCGCCACAACGCTTTGCTTTGCACTCCTCCAGCTAACTGCTGCACCATTCAAAATAAATACGTATCCAGATTGTGATTTAGAATCATCCGGATCGGTGTTCCAACTAGCATCGGTGTAACCATTAACAACGAGCTGTTCATCACCTCCATAAGAAAGAACCATATCCTTAGTTCTTCTCAAGTACTTAAGGATGTTTTTGACCGCTGTCCAATGATCCACTCCTGGATCACTTTGATATCTGCTAGTTAAACTAACAGCATATGCAATGTCGGGTCTAGTACATAGCATGGCATACATTAGAGATCCTATGGCTGAGGCATAGGGAGTCTTACTCATCCTTTCTCTATCTTCTGCCAATGTCGGACTTTGAGTTTTACTCAAGGTCGTATTGGGCAACATGGGCAAGAACCCTTTCTTGCTTTCTTCCATTCCAAACCTCTTTAGAACTTTGTCCAAATATGTACTCTGTGACAATGATATTTGGCGTTTCGATCTATCTCTGTAAATCTTTATGCCTAATATGTAAGCTGCTTCACCAAGATCCTTCATTGAAAAACTATTATTCAAATATTCCTTGACACTATTAAGAAGGTCTACATCATTCCCAATCAACAATATGTCATCCACATATAGTATTAAGAATGCTACAGAGCTCCCACTCACTTTCTTGTAAATACAAGCTTCTCCATAAGTTTGTATAAAACCAAAACTTTTGATTACCTTATCAAAACGTTGATTCCAACTTCGGGATGCTTGCTTCAATCCATAGATGGATCGTTGAAGTTTGCATACCTTGTTAGCATCTTTAGGATCGACAAAACCTTTGGGTTGCATCATATACAACTCTTCATCAATGTCTCCATTGAGGAATGCTGTTTTGACATCCATCTGCCATATCTCATAATCATAATATGCAGCGATTGCTAACATAATCCTCACAGACTTTAGCTTCGCTACTGGTGAGAAAGTCTCATCGTAGTCAACTCCTTGAATTTGTCGAAACCCTTTTGCGACAAGTCGAGCTTTATAGACAGTAACATTACCATCTGCATCTGTTTTCTTCTTGAAAATCCATTTGTTCTCGACAGCCTTTCGGCCATCCGGTAAGTCCACCAAAGTCCATACTTGGTTTTCGTACATGGATCCAATCTCGGATTTCATGGCTTCTTGCCATTTATTGGAATCTGGGCTCATCATCGCTTCCTCAGATGTCTCGGGGTCATCGGTGTTGTCCACCAACATGACATTCATAATGGAATAATACCAGTCTAGAGTGGTACGAGTTCTTGTTGACCTCCGAGGCTCTGTAGTAACTTCAACCGAAGTTTCATGATCACCATCATTAGCTTCCTCTCTTATTGGTGCAGGCACCACAGGAACTTCTTCCGGTGCTGCGCTACTCGCAATTTCGAGAGAAGGTTCGACAACCTCGTCGAGTTCTACTTTCCTTCCAGTCACTTCTTTCGAGAGAAATTCCTTCTCTAGAAAGGATCCATTCTTGGCAACGAAGATTTTGCCTTCGGATCTATGATAGAAGGTATACCCAATAGTTTCCTTCGGGTATCCTATGAAGACGCATTTTTCCGCTTTGGGTTCTAGCTTGTCCGGCTGTAACTTCTTTACATAGGCTTCGCATCCCCAAACTTTAAGGAACGACAGTTTAGGTTTCTTCCCAAACCATAATTCATACGGTGTCGTTTCAACGGATTTAGATGGTGCCCTATTTAAAGTGAATGCGGCTGTTTCTAATGCATAACCCCAAAATGATAGCGGTAAATCTGTAAGTGACATCATAGAATGAACCATATCTAAGAGAGTTCGATTACGACGTTCAGACACACCATTACGCTGTGGTGTTCCCGGCGGTGTCAATTGTGAAAGTATTCCGCATTTCTTCAAATGCTCGCCAAACTCGTAACTTAGATATTCACCTCCACGATCAGAACGTAGAAATTATATCTTCTTGTTACGTTGATTCTCTACCTCACTTTGAAACTCCTTAAACTTCTCGAAAGTTTCGGACTTATGTTTCATGAAATAGATATACCCATATCTACTCAAGTCATCCGTGAAGGTAAGAACATAACGATAACCACCACGCGATGCTACACTCATTGGACCACACACATCGGTATGTATGATTTCCAATAAGTCTGTAGCTCGCTCCATCATACCAGAAAATGGAGTCTTAGTCATTTTTCCCATCACACATGCCTCGCATCTTTCAAGTGATTCAAAATCAAGTGATTCAAGAAGTCCATCGGAATGGAGTTTCTTCATACGTTTCACTCCAATGTGACCAAGACGACAGTGCCACATATAGGTCGAATTATCGCTTGATTTCAAACGTTTAGCCTCAATGTTGTTGATATGTGTATTTCCACTATCGAGATTCAATAAGAATAGACCATCTATCAAAGGCGCATGTGCATAAAACATATTACTCATATAAATCGAACAACCATTATTCTCGGATTTAAACAAGTAACCGTCTCGCAATAAACAAGATCCCGATATAATGTTCATGCTCAACACAGGCACCAAATAACAATTATTTAAGTATAAAACTAATCCCGATGGTAGATGAAGGGGTAGCGTGCCGACCGCGATCACATCAACTTTTGATCCATTTCCCACGCGCATCGTCACCTCGTTCTTCGCTAGCTTCCGTTTATTCTGCAGCACCTGTTTCGAGTTACAAATATGAGCAACCGAACCAGTATAAAATACCCAGGCACTACTACGAGTACTAGTGAGATACACATCAATAACATGTATATCAGATATACCTTTCTTCTTGATGTTGCCGTTCTTCAAATCCGCCAAGTACTTTGGGCAATTCCGCTTCCAGTGACCTTCTCCCTTGCAGTAAAAGCACTCAGTATCAGGCTTAGGTCTAGCCTTGGTTTTCTTCGCCGGCGTGGTAACTTTCTTACCACCCTTCTTGAAGTGTCCCTTTTGCTTAGACTTGCCTTTCTTGAATTTGGTGGTCTTATTGACCAACAACACTTGGTGCTCTTTCTTGATCTCCACTTCTGCAGATTTCAACATGGCAAAGAGTTCTGGCAACGTCTTGTTCATGTTCTGCATGTTGTAGTTCATCACAAAGTTCTTGTAACTTGGTGGTAGTGATTGGAGGACACGGTAAATCCCCAAAGCATTAGGAATCACTATACCCAAGCTTTGAAGTTTGTTTGCGTGCCCAGACATCTTAAGCACATGCTCACTGACGGAGCTGCCTTCTTCCATCTTGCAGTTAAAGAACTTTTCAGAAGCCTCATAGCTTTCAATTGCCGCATGAGTCTCAAAAATCAATTTGAGATCCTCGACAATATCATATGGGTCTGAATCCTCAAACCTTTCCTGAAGCTCCGATTCCAAACCATACAAGATAGCACACTGAACTATGGAGTACTGATTCTTCCGAGCGAGGTAAACATTCTTTACTTCATCGGGAGCATCATCTGCAGGTGCGTCACCCAGCGGTGCATCCAGCACATAGGTCAAATTACCAGCTGTGAGGACAATCCTCAAATTGCGGAACCAATCCGCGAAGTTGCTTCCATTGTTTTTTCAACTTTTCTTTCTCTAGGAACGCATTAAAATTGATGGTAGGGGCTGCCATTGATCTACAACATATTTGCAATAGTTTAGACTAAGTTTATGACAAATTGAGTTCTAATTAATTAATAAATTTAATCTAGGTGAACTCCCACTCAAAACAATATCCCTCACATTGTTTTAGTGATCACACGAACCAAATCCACCACATCAACACCGATCATCACGAGAGTTGATATAGTTTCAATGGCGAACAATCGTCATGTTCATCATATCTACTATATGATTCATGCTTTACCTTTCGGTGATCCGTGTTCCGAGACCATGTCTGTACATGCTAGGCTCGTCAAGATCAAACCTTAGTTTCCGCATGAGAAAATCTGGCTTGCTCACGTTGTATACACTTGCGGAATCTAACACACCCGATCATCACGTGGTGCTTCGAAACAACAAGCTTTAGCAACGGTGCTAACTAAGGGTGAACACTTTATGACTTGAAATTCATGTGCATGAGGGATCATCTTATAATGCTACCGTCGTCTACTAAGCAATACAAGATGCATAAAGGATTAACATCACATGCAATTCAATATATATGTGATATGATATGGCCTTTCTTCTTCGTGCTTCCGATCTCTATCTTCAACCACGAACATGATCTCCATCATCACCGGCATTGCATCAAGGTCAATGACGCCTCTCCATGGTTGTCTTCCACCGGCTTCAACTATTACAACTACTTTGAATAGACACGCGGGTCTTAACATAAATTAAAGACAACCATATGGCTCCTGCCGGTTGCCAACTTACAATAAGGAACATTGCATACATCAAATATAATCACAATCATGGCCATATCACATAACTGCACACCCCTGCAAAACAAAGTTAGACGCATCTACTTTCTTTGCATATTTTACGTGGTTTGGGGCTTTCAATAAGTGTCGTTCTAACTTACGAACAAGAACCACAACATTGATACTAGCATTGTTGATCACCCGTTGTAAATTGGATCTTAACTATGCTAGGAGAAACAGGCACCCGCAAAGCCACTTATGCAATACAAGTTGCATGTCAATCGTGGAGCAAGTCTCATGAACGATGTCATGTAAGGTTAGCCCGGGCCGCTTCATCCCAACATACCGCAAGATGCAAAGTACACAAGAAGCAATCGACAATAAAAGCATCAACGCCCACAATGACCATTGTGTTCTACTCGTGCAACAGATCTACATATAAACCTGGCTCTGATACCACTGTAGGGGTTCATAGCATGGAAAACAAAAATTTTCTATCGCATACAAACAAACAAGCCAAGATCTATCTACTAGATTGTAGCAACGAGTCGATGGAATAACTTACCCTCGAAGATTCCAAAGTGTTTAACGAGAGCGGATTCTCGTGGGTGATGTAGTCGTACTCTCTCCGATCTCAAGATCGCGTAGACGATCCTTCCGGCGGTGCGTTCCGGCAGCGCTCCCGCAGTCGGTCACACGTTCGGTACTCGACGAAGACCTTCCTCTCCCTTGTTCCAGCAGGCAGCGGAGGTTGTAGCACTCTCCTCGCGATTCCGGCAGCACAACAGCGTGGTACCGGAAGTAGAGGGGAGATCCCGCAGGGCTTCGCCTTAAGCCGGAGCGAGTATGGTGGAGTATGAGAGGGCTATTAGTGGTCTAGGGATTAGACAAACCAATTAGAAGGCTCTAAACCGAAGGCTAGGGCAATTAGAAGCTCTAAACCAAAACGGCTCTAAACCGGAGATTAGAGGATAGGAACTTGTGTGTCTAGAGGAGGGGGCCCTGCCCCTCCTTTTATAGGTGGGAGGGCCGGCCAAGGGGAGGGGAGTCCCTCCCCAAGTCGGCTTGGTGGTGCGCCGTCCAAGGGAGAAACCCTCCCCCAAGTCGGCCTCAACCAAACCTCCTTCTCCTCTTTCCGAAAACTAGCCGTTTGACTTTTCAAACTAGGATTTGAATAAACCCTTTATTTCGGACAGCGAAGACACCTAGTACATGATGCAATCATACCAACTTGATATGACACAGTCATGTACCCCTTCCCCCCCGAGTGCCGGACATTCCGGAACCTTCTAGAACATTCCCGATGAAAGCACCGGAATCATTTCCGAACTCCGAAACGGGACTTTCCTTATATGAATCTTATTCTCCGGACCATTCCGGATCACCTCGTGATATCCCGGATCCCATCCGAGACTCCGAACAACATTCAGTCTCTTTCTCATAATACCATAACTACTCAAAACAACGTCGAATCCTTAAGTGTGTCTCCCTACGGTTCGTGCATTATGCGGACATGATCGAGACACTTCTCCGAACAATAACCAATAGAGGAATCTGGAAATTCATATGGCTCCCACATATTTCTATGATTACTTTGCGATCGAATGAACCACTTACATACGATACCAATTTCCCTTTGTCTCACGATAGTTTACTTATCCGAGGTTATGATCGTCGGTATCTCTGCATACCTAGTTCAACCTCGTTACCGATAAGTACTCTTTTCTCGTTCCCGTGATATGTGATCCCTTGTGAGCCAGTCACATGCTTGCAAGCTAATTGGATGACATTCCACCGAGAGGGCCCAGAGTATATCTATCCGTCATATGGATGGACAAATCCCACTCTTGATCCATGTGTCTCAACCAATACTTTCCGAACACTCAATGCCACCTTTATAGCCACCCAATTACGGTGTGGTGTTTGATGTCATCAAAGTATCCATCCGGTAAAGGTGATATGCATGATCTCATGGTCGAAGGAATTAGGTTACTATGTATCAGAAAGCATATAGCAATTGAACTATTGAAATGACTTGATCTTTATGCTACGCTTATCTATAGGAGTATGTCCACCATATCATTCTCCTAACGATATGATCTTGTTGTTGATAACATCTCAATGTTCATGATAGGGAAACCACAATCATCTATCAACCAACAAGCTAGTGAAGTATAGAGGCTATACTAGGGACTTCAAATTAAGTTTACAAATCACACAAGTATTAATGTTTCCTTGTTAATACTATTATAGCATGAATGCAAACATTTATCATAAACACAAAGATATAATAATAACTACATTTATTATTGCCTCTAGGGCATATCTCCAACAACATGAATGTGTCATACCAAGTTGGAATGATTGCATCATGTACTAGGTGTCATCGCTGAACAAAATAAAGGGTTTAATCAAATCCTAGTTTGAAAAGTCAAACGCCAATTTGAAAAGTCAAACGGCTATTTTGGAAAGTGGAGGGAAGTGGGAAACCGAGTTGGGGAGGAGTTCCTCCTCCACCGCCGGCCCACTAGGGATCCGAGTTTGGGAGGGACTCCCTCCCCTTGGCCGGTGCCTCCCACCTATAAAGGGAGGGGCAGGGCTGCCCCTCCTAGCACACAAGTTCCCCACCCCAAAACCCTAGCTCGGCGCCGCCACCTCCTGTTGCCGCCGCCTAGGGATCCCCTAGCCGCCGACTTGGGCAAGCCCCAAGCTGGCCCTAGCACCTCCTCCTTGGTGTGTCTAAACCCTAGATCGCCGAGGAGCTCTCTCATAGTCCACCATACTCGCTCCGGCTTAAGGCGAAGCCCTGCGAGATCTCCCCTCTACTTCCGGTACCACGCCATTGTGCTGCCGGAATCACGAGGAGAGTGCTACAACCTCCGCTGCATGTTGGAACAAGGGAGAGGAAGGTCTTCATCGAGTACCGAACGTGTGACCGACTGCGGGAGCGCTGCCGGAACGCAGCGCCGGAAGGATCGTCTACGCGATCTTGAGATCGGGAAGAGTACGACTACATCACCCACGAGAATCCGCTCTCGTTAAACACTTTGGAATCTTTGAGGGTGAGTTATTCCATCGACTCGTTGCTACAATCTAGTAGATAGATCTTGGCTTGTTTGTTTGTATGCGGTAGAAAATTTTTGTTTTCCATGCTACGAAACCTTACAGTGGTATCAGAGCCGTGTCTATATGTAGATCTGTTGCACGAGTAGAACACAATGGTCATTGTGGGCGTTTATGCTTTTATTGTCGATTGCTTCTTGTGTACTATGCATCTTGCGGGATGTTGGGATGAAGCGGCCCGGGCTAACCTTACATGACATCGTTCATGAGACTTGCTCCACGCTTGACATGCAACTTGTATTGCATAAGTGGCTTTGCGGGTGCCTGTTTCTCCCAGCATAGTTAAGGTTCAATTTACAACGGGTGATTGTCAATACTAGTATCAATGTTGTGGTCAATACTACTTATTGAAAGCCCCAAACCACGTAAAACATGCAAAGAAAGTAGAGACGTCTAACTTTGTTTTGCAGGGGTGTGCAGTGATGTGATATGGCCATGATTGTGATTATATTTGATGTATGCAATGTTCCTTATTGTAAGTTGGCAACCGGCAGGAGCCATATGGTTGTCTTTAATTTATGTTAAGACCCGCGTGTCAATTCAAAGTTGTTGTAATAGTTGAAGCCGGTGGACGACAACCATGGAGAAGCGTCATTGACCTTGATGCAATGTCGATGATGATGGAGATCATGTTCGTGCTTGAAGATGGAGATCGGAAGCACAAAGAAGAAAGGCCATATCATATCACATATTATGAATTGCATGTGATGTTAATCCTTTATGCATCTTGTATTGCTTAGTTAATGACGGTAGCATTATAAGATGATCCCTCATGCACATGAATTTCAAGTCATAAAGTGTTCATCCTTAGTTAGCACCGTTGCTAAAGCTTGTTGTTTCGAAACACCACGTGATGATCGGATGTGTTAGATTCCGCAAGTGTATACAATGTGAGCAAGCCGGATTTGCTCATGCGGAAGCTAAGGTTTGATCTTGACGAGCCTAGCATGTACAGACATGGTCTCGGAACACGGATCACCGAAAGGTAAAGCATGAATCATATAGTAGATATGATGAACATGTCGATTGTTCGCCATTGAAACTATATCAACTCTCGTGATGATCGGTGTTGATATGGTGGATTTGGTTCGTGTGATCACTAAAACAATGTGAGGGATATTGTTTTGAGTGGGAGTTCACCTAGATTAATTTAACTATTAATTAGAACTCAATTTGTCATAAACTTAGTCTAAACTATTGCAAATATGTTGTAGATCAATGGCGGCCCCTACCATCAATTTTAATGCGTTCCTAGAGAAAGAAAAGTTGAAAAACAATGGAAGCAACTTCGCGGATTGGTTCCGCAATTTGAGGATTGTCCTCACAGCTGGTAATTTGACCTATGTGCTGGATGCACCGCTGGGTGATCCACCTGCAGCTACTGCTACCGATGAAGTAAAGAATGTTTACCTCGCTCGGAAGACTCAGTACTCCACAGTTCAGTGTGCTATCTTGTATGGTTTAGAATCGGAGCTTCAGAAAAGGTTTGAGAATTCAGACCCACATGATATTGTCCGTGATCTCAAATTGATCTTTGAGACTCACGCGGCAATTGAGAGCTATGAGGCTTCTAAAAAGTTCTTTAACTGCAAGATGGAAGAGGGCAGCTCCGTCAGTGAGCATGTGCTTAAGATGTCTGGGCACGCAAACAAACTTCAAAGCTTGGGTATAGTGATTCCTAATGCTTTGGGGATTTACCGTGTCCTCCAATCACTACCACCAAGTTACAAGAACTTTGTGATGAACTACAATATGCAAAACATGAACAAGTAGTTGCCAGAACTCTTTGCCATGTTGAAATCTGCAGAAGTGGAGATCAAGAAAGATCCCCAAGTGTTGATGGTCAATAAGACCACCAAATTCAAGAAAGGCAAGTCTAAGCAAAAGGGACACTTCAAGAAGGGTGGTAAGAAAGTTACCGCGCCGACGAAGAAGACCAAGGCTGGACCTAAGCCTGATACTGAGTACTTTTACTGCAAGGGAGAAGGTCACTGGAAGCGGAATTGCCCAAAGTACTTGGCGGATTTGAAGAACGGAAACATCAAGAAGAAAGGTATATCCGATATACATGTTATTGATGTGTATCTCACTAGTACTCGTAGTAGTGCCTGGGTATTTGATACTAGTTCTGTTGCTCATATTTGTAACTCGAAACAGGTGCTGCAGAATAAACGGAAGCTAGCGAAGAACGAGGTGACGATGCGCGTGGGAAACGGATCAAAGGTTGATGTGATCACGGTCGGCACGCTACCCCTTCATCTACCATCGGGATTAGTTTTATACTGAAATAATTGTTATTTGGTGCCTGCGTTAAGCATGAACATTATATCGGGATCTTTTTTATTGCGAGACGGTTACTTGTTTAAGTCCGAGAATAATGGTTGTTCGATTTATATGAGTAATATGTTTTATGCACATGCACCTTTGATAGATGGTCTATTCTTATTGAATCTCGATAGTGGAAATACACATATTAATAACATTGAGGCTAAACGTTTGAAATCGAGCGATAACTCGACCTATATGTGGCACTGTCGTCTTGGTCACATTGGAGTGAAGCGTATGAAGAAACTCCATTCCGATGGACTTCTTGAATCACTTAAAAGATGCGAAGCATGTCTGATGGGTAAAATGACTAAGACTCCATTTTCTTGTATGATGGAGCGAGCTATGGACTTATTGGAAATCATACATACCGATGTGTGTGGTCCAATGAGTGTAGCATCGCGCGGTGGTTATCGTTATGTTCTTACCTTCACGGATGACTTGAGTAGATATGGGTATATCTATTTCATGAAACATAAGTCCGAAACTTTCGAGAAGTTTAAGGAATTTCAAAGTGAGGTAGAGAATCAACGTAACAAGAAGATTAAATTTCTACGTTATGATCGTGGAGGTGAATATCTAAGTTACGAGTTTGGCGAGCATTTGAAGAAATGCGGAATACTTTCACAATTGACACCGCCAGGAACACCACAGCGTAATGGTGTGTCCGAACGTCGTAATCGAACTCTCTTAGATATGGTTCATTCTATGATGTCACTTACAGATTTACCGCTATCATTTTAGGGTTATGCATTAGAAACAGCCGCATTCACTTTAAAGAGGGCACCATCTAAATCTGTTGAAACGACACCATATGAATTATGGTTTGGGAAGAAACCTAAATTGTTGTTCCTTAAAGTTTGGGGTTGCGAAGCCTATGTAAAGAAGTTACAACCGGACAAGCTTGAACCCAAAGCGGAAAAATGCGTCTTCATAGGATACCCGAAGGAAACTATTGGGTATACCTTCTATCATATATTCGAAGGAAAAATCTTCATTGCCAAGAATGGATCCTTTCTAGAGAAGGAATTTCTCTCGAAAGAAGTGACTGGAAGGAAAGTAGAACTCGACGAGGTTGTCGAACCTTCTCTCGAACTTGCGAGTAGCGCAGCACCGGAAGAAGTTCCTGTGGTGCCTGCACCAATAAGAGAGGAAGCTAATGATGATGATCATGAAACTTCGGTTGTAGTTGCTACAGAGCCTCGCAGGTCAACGAGAACTCGTACCACTCCTGATTGGTATGATCCCGTTATGAGTGTCATGTTGGTGGACAACACCGATGACCCTGCGACATATGAGGAAGCGATGATGAGCCCAGATTCCAATAAATGGCAAGAAGCCATGAAATCCGAGATTGGATCCATGTACGAAAACCAAGTATGGACTTTGGTGGACTTACCGGATGGCCGGAAGGCTGTCGAGAACAAATGGATTTTCAAGAAGAAAACATATGCTGATGGTAATGTTACTGTCTATAAAGATCGACTTGTCGCAAAAGGGTTTCGACAAATTCAAGGAGTTGACTACGATGAGACTTTCTCACCTGTAGCGAAGCTAAAGTCTGTGAGGATTATGTTAGCAATCGCTGCATATTATGATTATGAGATATGGCAGATGGATGTCAAAACAACATTCCTCAATGGAGACATTGATGAAGAGTTGTATATGATGCAACCCAAAGGTTTTGTCGATCTAAAGATGCTAACAAGGTATGCAAACTTCAACGGTCCATCTATGGATTGAAGCAAGCATCCCAAAGTTGGAATCAACGTTTTGATAAGGTGGTCAAAAGTTTTGGTTTTATACAAACTTATGGAGAAGCTTGTATTTACAAGAAAGTGAGTGGGAGCTCTGTAGCATTCTTAATACTATATGTAGATGACATATTGTTGATTGGGAATGATGTAGACCTTCTTAATAGTGTCAAGGAATATTTGAATAATAGTTTTTAAATGAAGGATCTTGGCGAAGCAGCTTACATATTAGGCATAAAGATTTATAGAGATAGATCGAGACGTCTAATATCATTGTCACAAAGTACATATTTGGACAAAGTTCTAAAGAGGTTTGGAATGGAAGATATCAAAAAAGGGTTCTTGCCCATGTTGCCCAATACGACCTTGAGTAAAACTCAAAGTCCGACAACGGCGGAAGATAGAGAAAGGATGAGTAAGACTCCCTATGCCTCAGCCATAGGATCTCTAATGTATGCCATGCTATGTACTAGACCCGACATTGCATATGCTGTTAGTTTAACTAGCAGATATCAAAGTGATCCAGGAGTGGATCATTGGACAGTGGTCAAAAACATCCTTAAGTACTTGAGAAGAACGAAGGATATGGTTCTTTCTTATGGAGGTGATGAACAACTCGTTGTTAATGGTTACACCGATGCTAGTTGGAACACCGATCCGGATGATTCTAAATCACAAACTGGATACGTATTTACTTTGAATGGTGCAGCAGTTAGCTGGAGGAGTGCAAAGCAAAGCGTTGTGGCGAGATCTTCAACTGAATCGGAATACATGGCTGCTTTGGAGGCTTCACAAGAAGCGATATGGATGAAAGAGTTCATTACAGAGCTGGGTGTGGTTCCTAGTGCGCTGGACCCAATGTCTATCTACTGTGATAACATGGGCGCCATAGCCAATGCGCAAGAACCAAGGTCATACAAGAAGCTGAAGCACATCAAGCTACGTTTTCACGCTATTCGAGAACATGTCCAAGATGGGGACATAAAGATTTGCAAAGTACACACAGATCTGAATGTGCCAGATCCGTTGACTAAACCTCTCCCGAGGGTAAAACATGACCAACACCAAACTGCCATGGGTGTTCGGTATATTACCATGTAATCTAGATTAGATGACTCTAGTGCAAGTGGGAGACTGTTGGAGATATGCCCTAGAGGCAATAATAAATGTAGTTATTATTATATCTTTGTGTTTATGATAAATGTTTACATTCATGCTATAATAGTATTAACAAGGAAACATTAATACTTGTGTGATTTGTAAAGTTAAATTGAAGTCCCTAGTAAAGCCTCTATATATTACTAGCTTGTTGGTTAATAAATGATTGTGGTTTCTCTATCATGAACATTGAGATGTTATTAACAACAAGATCATATCGTTAGGAGAATGATATGGTGGACATACTCCTATAGATAAGCGTAGCATAAAAATCAAGTCATTTTAATAGTTCAATTGATGTATGCTTTCTAATACATAGTAACCTAATTCCTTCGACCATGAGATCATGCATATCACCTTCACCGGAAGGATGCTTTGATGACATCAAACACCACACCGTAACTGGGTGGCTATAAAGCTGGCATTGAGTGTTCGGAAAGTATTGGTTGAGACACATGGATCAAGAGTGGGATTTGTCCATGTTCGAATTATGCCCTAGAGGCAATAATAAAGATGTTATTATTATAATTCTTGTTCATGATAAAGTTTATATTCCATGCTAGAATTGTATTAAGCGGAAACTTTAATACTTGTGTGGTTTGTGAACAACGCCGTGTCCCTAGTACGCCTCTATGGACTAGCTCATTGATCAATGATGGTTAAGGTTTCCTAACCATAGACATGAGATCATATCATTGGAGAATGATATGATGGACAGACCCAAACTAAGCAAAGCAATTAGATCGTTTCATCGTGTTCATCTTTGCGAAGCTTTTCCTATGTCAAATATTGTATTCCTTAGACCATGAGATAATACAACTCCCTGGTATCGGAAGAAAGCTTTGAGGTCATCAAACGTCATCCTATGAGAGGGTGATCATAAAGGTGATCGGAAAGTATCTGTTGGGTTGTATGTATCAAGATGGAATTTGTCCCTCCCAAGTCGGAGAGATATACTTTGGGCCCACTCGGTAATCGATATCAACACCGCTTGCAAGCATGTGGTTAAGGAGTTAATCACAAAGTGATATCGGATTACGGAACGAGTAAAGTACTTGCTGTGAACGAGATTGAACTAGGTATGACGGTACCGACGATCGAATCTCGGGCAAGTAAAATATCGCGAGACGAAGGGAATATATATATGGGATTGTTTGAATCCTGGCATCGTGGTTCATCCGATATGATCATCGATGAATGTGTGGGAGTCAATATGGGTGCCCAGACCCCGCTGTTGATTATTGATAGAAGATCATGTCTACATATTCTCGAACCCGCAGGGTCACACACTTAACATGTCTCGATGCTAGGATAGATTGGATTATTGATTTATGAATTTTTGTTCGGAGTCTCGGATGGGATCCAGGATATCACGAGAGGTTCCGGAATGGTCCGGAGAATAAGATTCATATAAGGCAATGCAGTTTTTGGAGTTCGGAATTGTTCCGAGTTAATCGGTATTGTACCGGAAGCTTCTAGAACCTTCCGGAAGGGGACCAACGTGGCCCCACCTTCCGGGAGGGGGCATGGGCCTATGAGGGAGTGTCCTGGCCGCATTGGGCCAGGGGCACAAGGCCCCATAGGGCCCAGCCGATCCTAGAGAGTTTAAATCGTTTAAACTAGAGAAAGGGTTTCTAGAAGAGGGGAGAGTCCATGCCCCCTACTCCTTATCCTTTGGGCTTGGGGGAGGGGCTAGGGCTGCGCCCCCCTCTATATAAAGAGGGGTGGGGGCGCACCAACCCCCACACCTCTCCTCCAAACCCTAGCCGCCTTGCTAGCTTTCCTCTGTCCCTCCCGACTGTTTGTAGGCGAAGCCCTGCTGCAGAAATTCTCCACCATATACACCACGCCGTCGTGTTGTAGATCCAATCTATCTCTCCACCATACTTGCTGGTCCGAGGAAGGAGGAGACGTCGAGGTGCTGCACGTGTGCATCTCACGGAGGCACCGCCACTTGTGGTGCTAGATCGGATCGGATCGCGAGGAGGAGAAGCGAGTACGACTACATCACCCACGTTCCGACGAACGTTCCGCTGTGGGAATCTTTAAGGGTATGAAGATCTAATCCAATCTCTCTCGTTGATTGCATCTCCTAGATTAGATCTTGGCTTTCCCTCTGTTCGTATCTGTAGAAAATTTTGATTTACTATGCCGCGAAACCCTTCAGTGGTATCAGAGCTAGATCTATGCGTAGATGTGTTTCACGAGTAGAACGCAACATGGTTGTTGCGGGCGTTGATGTTTTCTGTTGCAAGCCTCTTGTTTGTGTTCTTCTTATGACGCGGGATAGTGAGATTGAAGCGGTCCAGGCCAACCTTACGCGACGTCGTTCGCGAGACCGGCTCCGCACTTGACGTGTGGCTTGTTCCACACATGCGGCTGGTGGATGTCAGTTTCTCTCACTATAGTTGTCATGGGATTAACACCGGAGTTTAGCAACCATAATATCACCGTTGTGGCTTTCCGTAGGTAAGAATCGTTCTTAGCATCTACTCCCATAAGCCACGTAAAACATGCAACAACAAAGTAGAGGCGTCTAACTTGTTTTTGCAGGGAGTGTTTTCTGTGATATGGTATGGCCCAAGATGTGATGTGTATATTGTATGTGATGATCATGTTTTGTAATGTTTCATGACTTGCATGTCGATGAGTACACAATCGGCAGGAGCCATATGGTTGTCTTTATAATTGTGTATGACCTGCGAGTCAACTTCTTATACGCCATGTAATAGCTTTACTTTATCGCTAAATAGTTAGCAATAGTTGTAGTTGTTATTCGTGGTGGAGGCAATCATGGTGGAGTGATGGAGATCATGTCGGAACGCACAAGATGGAGATCATTGCGCGAAGATTGGCTATACCATGTCACATAAAGTTATATGCATGTGATGTTTATCCTTTTATGTATCTTATTATGCTTAGATCGCGACGGTAGCATTATAAGATGATTCCTCACTTAAAGATCAAGATAAAAACTGTGTTCTCCCTAAGTATGCACCGTTGTGAAAGTTCGTCGTGTCCAAGCATCACGTGATGATCGGGTGCTATAGACTCTACGCTCACATACAACGGGTGCAAGCCAGTTTTGCACACGCGGAAATACTTGGGTCTAGCTTGACGAGCCTAGCATGTACAGACATGGCCTCGGAACACAAGAACCGAAAGGTTAAGCATGAGTCATATGAATGATATGATCGACACTTGGTTGTCCACCATTGAAACCACATCTCTTCTCGTGATGATCAGATTAGGTGTGGTGAATTTGGATCGTTTTCACTAAACAACTTGAGGGATGTTGAATTTAGTGGGAGTTCATCTAGTAATTTGATTAAGTTGAACTGTTTATCATGAACATAGTCTAAATCGTACTTGCTAATACTGTAGATCACATGGCCAAATCCAACTTCAACTTCAACGTTTTTGCTGAGAAGGAAAAGCTTAGAAACAATGGGTCTAACTTCACCAATTGGTTCAGCAATCTAAGAATCATTCTGTCTGGCGGACAAAAGGACTATGTCCTTGGTAAAGCGTTAGGTGACCCCCCTGCTGCAACTGCGCCGGCTGATGAGAAAGCTGTCTATCAGTCGCGCAAAGATGATTATGGTGTGATTAAGAGCACCATGTTGTTTGCTATGGAACCGGAACTTCAAAATCGTTTTGAAACCTATCCCGGGCCCTTTGAGATTCTCGAGGAGATGAAAACCATGTTTCAGACTCAAGCCCGTTCTGAGAGATATGAGATCTCTGAGAAGTTCTTTAACTGCAAGATGGAGGAAGGGAGTTCCGTTAGTGAGCACGCCATAAAGATGTCGGGCTACACTCAACGCCTTGAGAAACTGGAATGCACGATTCCAGAGGAGCTCAAGATTGACAGGGTTCTGCAATCACTCCCTCCCAGCTACAAAGGTTTTGTAGTGACTCATAATCAGATTGGCTCCACTGATACGATCACCGAGCTCTTCGCAAAGCTGAAGGCTGCGGAGGTGGACATCAAGAAGGATAATCATGTGTTGATGGTCAACAAACCCTCCTTTAAGAAAGGTAAAGGAGCAAAGAAGCACTTCAAGAAGGGCGGCGGCAAGCGCAATGCTCCTGCTGAGAAGAAGCTCAAGTCTGGTCCTAAGCCGGACACTGAGTGCTTCTATTGCAAGGACAAGGGTCACTGGAAGCGCAACTGTCCGAAGTACTTAGCGGACAAGAAGGCTGGCACCATCAAAGGTATATTTGATATACATGTTATTGATGTTTTCCTTACTAGCCCTCGTTGTAGTGCCTGGGTATTTGATACCGGTTCAGTTGCTAATATTTGTAACTCGAAACAGGAGCTACGAAATAGACGGCGGCTTGCGAGGGATGAGGTGACGATGCGCGTTGGCAACGGATCAAGAGTTGATGTGATGGCCGTCGGCACGCTCTCCTTAGTTTTACCTTCGGGATTAGTTTTAAACCTTAATAAATGTTATTATGTGCCTGCGTTGAGCATGAACATTATTTCTGGATCGTGTTTATTGCAAGACGGTTATTCATTTAAATCGGAGAATAATGGTTGTTCTATTTATATGAGTAACATCTTTTATGGTCATGCACCTCTTGTGAATGGTTTATTTCTTCTAAATCTTGAAAGGGATGAAACACACATCCATAACATTGAGGCTAAGAGATGCAAAGTAGATAGTGATAATACTACTTATTTGTGGCACTGTCGTCTAGGTCATATTGGTGTAAAGCGCATGAAGAAACTCCATTCTGATGGACTTTTGGAGTCTCTTGATTTTGAATCATTTGACACATGCGAACCATGCCTCATGGGCAAGATGATCAAAACCCCGTTCTCCGGTATGATGGAGCGAGCAACGTACTTGTTGGAAATCATACATACCGATGTATGCGGACCGATGAGTGTTTCGACGCGCGGTGGATATCGCTATTTCCTCACTTTTACCGATGACTTAAGTAGATATGGGTATATCTATTTAATCAAACATAAATCTGAAACATTTGAAAAGTTCAAGGAATTTCAGAATGAAGTGGAGAACCATCGTAACAGAAAGATTAAGTTTCTACGATCCGATCGTGGAGGTGAATATTTGAGTTATGATTTTCTCACTCATCTTAAAGCAAGTGGAATCGTTTCACAACTCACGCCACCCGGAACACCACAACGCAATGGTGTTTCTGAACGCCGGAATCGAACCCTATTAGATATGGTCCGATCAATGATGTCTCTTACTGATTTGCCGTTATCATTTTGGGGTTATGCATTAGAAACCGCTGCATTCACTTTAAATAGGGCTCCATCTAAATCCGTTGAGACGACACCGTATGAACTGTGGTTTGGTGCTAAACCTAAGTTGTCGTTTCTTAAAGTTTGGGGATGCGAAGCTTACGTCAAGAAGTTGATGCCGGACAAGCTCGAACCCAAAGCGGAGAAATGCGTCTTCATAGGATACCCTAAGGGAACTATTGGGTATACCTTCTATCACAGAACCGAAGGCAAAGTGTTTGTCGCAAAGAACGGTTCCTTTCTTGAGTAGGAGTTTCTCTCGAAAGAAGTGAGTGGGAGGAAAGTAGAGCTTGACGAGGTTATTGAACCTTCTCTTGAATTGGAGAGTAGCGCAGCACCTGAAATTGTTCCAGTGCCGCCTGCACCAACAATAGAGGAAGCTAATGACAAGGATCATGAAGCTTCGGACGATGCTACTACTGAACGTCGCAGGTCGACAAGGTCGCGTGCTCCTCCTGAGTGGTACGGCAACCCTATCTTGACTGTCTTGTTGGTAGAAGACAGTGAACCTACGAACTATGAGGAAGCGATGATGAGCCCAGACTCTGAGAAATGGCTGGAAGCCATGAAATCCGAATTGGGATCCATGAGCGAAAACCAAGTATGGACTTTGGTGGACCCTCCTAGCGACCGAAAGGCCGTTGAGTGCAAATGGATCTTCAAGAAGAAAACGGACGCGGATGGTAATGTTACCGTCTATAAAGCACGGCTTGTCGCAAAAGGTTTTCGACAAGTTCAAGGTGTTGACTACGATGAGACTTTCTCTCCCGTAGCGATGTTTAAGTCCATTCGGATTTTATTAGCAATTGCTGCATTTCATGATTATGAAATATGGCAGATGGATGTCAAGACTGCTTTCCTCAATGGCAACATTGATGAAGAGTTGTATATGATGCAACCCGAAGGTTTTGTCGATCCTAAGGATGCTAGTAAAGTATGCAAACTTCAGCGTTCCATTTATGGACTGAAGCAAGCATCTCGGAGTTGGAACCTTCGTTTTGATCAAGTGATCAAGAGTTTTGGATTTGTTCCAAATTGCTACGAAGCTTGTATCTACAAGAAAGTGAGTGGGAGCTCGGTGACGTTTCTGGTACTATATGTGGATGACATATTGATTATCGGAAATGACATCAACATGCTTAACGATGTGAAGAGTTATTTGAACAAATGTTTTTCAATTAAAGACCTAGGTGAAGCTGCTTATATATTGGGCATCAAGATCTATAGAGATAGACAAAGACGCCTGATAGCTTTAAGCCAGAGTACATACCTAGACAAAGTTCTGAAAAGGTTCAGAATGGATAAGGCAAAGAAAGGTTCAGTGCCTATGTTGTCAGGTAAGATATTGAGCAAGGCTCAGTGTCCAGCTACGGTAAATGATAGGGAAGCTATGAGCAAAGTGCCTTATGCCTCGGCCATAGGTTCCATCATGTATGCCATGCTGTGTACTAGACCGGATGTGTCCAATGCCCTTAGTTTGACAAGCAGATATCAAAGTGATCCAGGAGTGGAACACTGGACAGCCGTGAAGAACATCCTAAAGTACCTAAATAGGACTAAAGAAATGTTCTTAGTCTATGGGGGTGATGAACAGCTTGTCGTAAAAGGTTACGTCGACGCTAGTTTTGACACCGACAAGGATGATTCTAAATCTCAGACAGGATACGTTTATATTTTGAATGGAGGAGCTGTGAGCTAGAGAAGCTACAAGCAAAGCGTGATCGCGGGATCTACAGTGGAAGCGGAATACATGGCTGCTGCAGACGCGTCAAGTGAAGGAGTTTGGATCAGAAACTTCATCACTGAGCTTGGCGTGGTTCCAAGTGCATTGGACCCACTAGAGATATTGTGTGACAACACTGGCGCCATAGCACTTGCTAAGGAACCAAGATATCATCCAAAGACCAAGCATATCAACCGCAAGTTTCATATAATCCGAGATTATATTGTAGATGGAGATCTGAAGATTAGCAAAGTACATACAGATCTGAATGTCGCAGATCCATTGACTAAACCTCTTCCACGTGTAAAACATGATCAGCACCTCAGTACCATGGGTGTGAGATTGTTGCCAAATGTAAACTAGATTATTGACTCTAGTGCAAGTGGGAGACTGTTGGAATTATGCCCTAGAGGCAATAATAAAGATGTTATTATTATAATTCTTGTTCATGATAAAGTTTATATTCCATGCTAGAATTGTATTAAGCGGAAACTTTAATACTTGTGTGGTTTGTGAACAACGCCGTGTCCCTAGTACGCCTCTATGGACTAGCTCATTGATCAATGATGGTTAAGGTTTCCTAACCACAGACATGAGTTGTCAATTGATAATGAGATCATATCATTGGAGAATGATATGATGGACATACCCAAACTAAGCAAAGCAATTAGATCGTTTCATCGTGTTCATCTTTGCGAAGCTTTTCCTATGTCAAATATTGTATTCCTTAGACCATGAGATAATACAACTCCCTGGTATCGGAAGAAAGCTTTGAGGTCATCAAACGTCATCCTATGAGAGGGTGATCATAAAGGTGATCGGAAAGTATCTGTTGGGTTGTATGTATCGAGATGGAATTTGTCCCTCCCAAGTCGGAGAGATATACTTCGGGCCCACTCGGTAATCGATATCAACACTGCTTGCAAGCATGTGGTTAAGCAGTTAATCACAAAGTGATATCGGATTACGAAACGAGTAAAGTACTTGCTGCGAACGAGATTGAACTAGGTATGACGGTACCGACGATCGAATCTCGGGCAAGTAAAATATCGCGAGACGAAGGGAATATATATATGGGATTGTTTGAATCCTGGCATCGTGGTTCATCCGATATGATCATCGATGAATGTGTGGGAGTCAATATGGGTGCCCAGACCCCGCTGTTGATTATTGATAGAAGATCATGTCTGCATATTCTCGAACCCGCAGGGTCACACACTTAACGTGTCTCGACGCTAGGATAGATTGGATTATTGGTTTATGAATTTTTGTTCAGAGTCTCGGATGGGATCCGGGATATCACGAGAGGTTCCGGAATGGTCCGGAGAATAAGATTCATATAAGGCAATGCAGTTTTGGAGTTCGGAATTGTTCCGGGTTAATCGGTATTGTACCGGAAGCTTCTAGAACCTTCCGGAAGGGGACCAACGTGGCCCCACCTTCCGGGAGGGGGCATGGGCCTATGAGGGAGTGTCCTGGCCGCATTGGGCCAGGGGCACAAGGCCCCATAGGGCCCAGCCGATCCTAGAGAGTTTAAATCGTTTAAACTAGAGATAGGGTTTCTAGAAGAGGGGAGAGTCCATGCCCCCCACTCCTTATACTTTGGGCTTGGGAGAGGGGCTAGGGCTGCGCCCCCCCTCTATATAAAGAGGGGTGGGGGCGCACCAACCCCCCACACCTCTCCTCCAAACCCTATCCGCCTTGCTAGCTTTCCTCTCTCCCTCCCGACTGTTTGTAGGCGAAGCCCTGCTGCAGAAATTCTCCACCATATACACCACGCCGTCGTGTTGTAGATCCAATCTATCTCTCCACCATACTTGCTGGTCCGAGGAAGGAGGAGACGTCGAGGTGCTGCACGTGTGCATCTCACGGAGGCACCGCCACTTGTGGTGCTAGATCGGATCGGATCGCGAGGAGGAGAAGCGAGTACGACTACATCACCCACGTTCCGATGAACGTTCCGCTGTGCGAATCTTCAAGGGTATGAAGATCTAATCCAATCTCTCTCGTTGATTGCATCTCCTAGATTAGATCTTGGCTTTCCCTCTGTTCGCATCCATAGAAAATTTTGATTTACTATGCCGCGAAACCCTTCAGTCCATCCATATGACGGATAGATATACTCTGGGCCCTCTTGGTGAAATGTCATCCAATTAGCTTGCAAGCATGTGACTGGCTCACAAGGGATCACATATCACGGGAACGAGAAAAGAGTACTTATCAGTAACGAGGTTGAACTAGGTATGTAGAGATACCGACGATCATAACCTCAGATAAGTAAACTATCGTGAGACAAAGGGAAATTGGTATCGTATGTAAGTGGTTAATTCGATCGCAAAGTAATCGTAGAAATATGTGGGAGCCATATGAATTTCCAGATTCCTCTATTGGTTATTGTTCGGAGAAGTGTCTCGATCATGTCCGCATAATTCACGAACCGTAGGGAGACACACTTAAGGATTCGACGTTGTTTGAGTAGTTATGGAATGATGAGAAAGAGACCGAATGTTGTTCGGAGTCTCGGATGGGATCCGGGATATCACGAGGAGATCCGGAATGGTCCGGAGAATAAGATTCATATAAGGAAAGTCATGTTTCGGAGTTGGAGAATGGTTCCGGTGTTTTCATCGGGAATGTTCTAGAAGGTTCCGGAATGTCCGGCACTCCGAAGGGGAAGGGTACATGAATGTGTCATACCAAGTTGGAATGATTGCATCATGTACTAGGTGTCATCGCTGAACAAAATAAAGGGTTTAATCAAATCCTAGTTTGAAAAGTCAAACGCCAATCTGAAAAGTCAAACGGCTATTTTGGAAAGTGGAGGGAAGTGGGAAACCGAGTTGGGGAGGAGTTCCTCCTCCACCACCGGCCCACTAGGGATCCGAGTTTGGGAGGGACTCCCTCCCCTTGGCCGGCGCCTCCCACCTATAAAGGGAGGGGCAGGGCTACCCCTCCTAGCACACAAGTTCCCCACCCCAAAACCCTAGCCCGGCGCCGCCACCTCCTGTTGCCGCCGCCTAGGGCTCCCCTAGCCGCCGACTTGGGCAAGCCCCAAGCCCTAGACGCCGGCCCTAGCACCTCCTCCTTGGTGTGTCTAAACCCTAGATCGCCGAGGAGCTCTCTCATAGTCCACCATACTCGCTCCGGCTTAAGGCGAAGCCCTGCGAGATCTCCCCTCTACTTCCGGTACCACGCCGTTGTGCTGCCGGAATCACGAGGAGAGTGCTACAACCTCCGATGCCTGCTGGAACAAGGGAGAGGAAGGTCTTCGTCGAGTACCGAACGTGTGACCGACTGTGGGAGCGCTGCCGGAACGCAGCGCCGGAAGGATCGTCTACGCGATCTTGAGATCGGGAAGAGTACGACTACATCACCCACGAGAATCCGCTCTCGTTAAACACTTTGGAATCTTCGAGGGTGAGTTATTCCATCGACTCGTTGCTACAATCTAGTAGATAGATCTTGGCTTGTTTGTTTGTTATGCGGTAGAAATTTTTTGTTTTCCATGCTACGAAACCCTACAGAACGGACTTGCACATGGAGAAGGAGAAGAAAATGACGGAAGAGCGAAGGGAGATGATGCAGCAGCCGAGCGGATAAACACCGCCGGTGCCAGACTGCCTCTTCACGGAATAGAGCTTCCGGAAGAGGCCAAAGTGCGGCTCGATGCCGAGCTAGCAGTCGCAGAAAGTGATGAAACAAGCAATGTGGAGAAGAGAGTTGGGAGACAGATGATGCAACTGTAACCCGTAAAAGAAAAGAAGTCCACGAAGGAAATCGTGGATAGGGAGAGAGAGACCACGGAGAACGAAGGCGTAAAACATCACCCGAAACCCTTCGGGTGGGCGCGGGATTACCTCGTCGCCGGGAGGATGGCGTCCTCCTTGTCCTGGGAGATCTACCCAGCATCGCGCAGCTTGCGCAGATCTCCATCGCGCATGTCGGTGCTCTTCCACCCACCGTCGGTGGCACGGACCGTGGCGGCGACCTTTTTGCCGCTGCCGGCAGCGCTCGAGCCAGCTCCAGCAGCAACCTTCTTTTCCTTTCCCATCTTGACGTGGTGAGAACGGCGGTGCGAGCGTAGGAAAGAGGAGGGAAAGGTGCGGAGAACGTCCATCGCGTGACAGAAGGCGGCAAAGCTCGAGAAAACAGGAGGCAAAGGAGATGAGAAAACATCGACGGGTAATTTTTTTCACTATTTCCCTTGCGGTATAAAATGATGAAGACGATGAACAGGAACCGTCGATCAAAAAGCCCTAGCGTCACACTCATATTTCACCATACACGTGTTAGGGATACAGTAAAACGCCGCCAGAACGCCGTCCACTATGCACGGTAACCGAGGATACGCCGTAATTTTCGCCACGATCACGCGTGACTAATCATCTTCATGTCAGACGGTGGGACCCATGGTCATCCAGTCACATCATCTCTGATGCCGCAAACGACTGAGATCACCAATCATCAGCACTGATGTCATCAAAATCAAAGCCAACAATGGCTAGAAGATTTCGGCTGATCAATCAAGTACTTACTCGAATCTACGGTTCGAAAAACTACTCGGGGACTACTCCTATCAAGAAGCATTGGCCGCGCACCTGAGAAATGACTAAGGTAACTACACTTCGCAATTATCTTCGAGTCCTACACCGAGTCTGCGACTCCAATACGGACTCGGGGGCTACTCCCACAGGGAGCATTGATTGAGCATCCAAAAAATTTGTGTCCTTCGGACTTACATAGGAACAACTAAACTAAAGTCTCTGCTCGAGTCTATGACTCGAACAGACACTCGGGGGCTATTCCCATAGGGAGCGCTGGCCGCGTACCCTATGAATTCTTTGACTGCGATCCTTCAGTTCAAACACGATAAAATCTTTTTGGCATCTCTTCCCAAATCGACGCTAAGTGAGAAACAGTCTCCTTGGCCACCCGAAACACCTCCGCGGTGATAAAATTTTGGATGTTGTGTTCGCGACACAAAGATAAGTCCTACAGATATCATCTGATGGCCTGGTAACGAACTTGACTGCGCTCTTCCAGTAAAACTCCATGCCAACAGGTATGATGAAAATCCTGACGGACGCGTTGGGTACATTATTTGAAAATCACTGGAATTCAACTCCTATAAGACCTCAATGGCCCGAGTCGAATTACACCGGCACTCGTTTTGAATTTGAGTCCGAGGACTCGAGTTTGATGAAGATCGTGTTGTTTTGTCCTATGACATTTAACTGGCCCTGATCCGTCGGGTGAGCCAGACACGCGCATCAACAATCCCTATGAATACTTACAGTAATAGGTTCAATTTCAAAAGGCACCCGAAAGATTGAAGAGTCTCCAGCCGAATCTACGATTCGACTGCACACTCGGGGACTACTGACAGGGATATACCCTATGGATGCACAACTTTAGCATACCTGGTTCAGTCCAAGGAAGAACCACACAAGAATACGCAGCCCATGAAGATTTCGGTGGCCCAAGCCCATGGCAATTTCGACTCCTTGGAGGACAAGACAAGATTAGATAAAGTTTGAATACAAATCTGTAACCGACTCGACCTACACCCGAGACCTAGCCTATCACTATAAAGGCCAGGGCACGTCGAGGAGGACACCAAGCTTAGACGATCCCGCAACTCGCCGCCTCCATGCCAGATTGTATCTGCGTACCCCTGTAATTTTTGGTTCTGCCGTAATCAAGAACAGGCAAGCAGAAGTAGGGTTTTCACTCCAGGAGCCTGAACCTGGGTAAATCTCGTGTCCCGTGTTGCTTGTCTGTTAACTGTTCCGCGACTTCAGCATCCCCATCTTCTCTAAAACCCAATTTCATAATAATAAGCATTGACGAGTCAAAACCTCGTCATGTACAACTCCAAATAAACTGACAGCCAAGGTATACTGATGGTGGCTGTCGGCATATGTAAGCTAAGCCAACGGCCGAAATACGCAGACAGTTTTTTCCCGTCCATAGGCATATCGAGCCTGTACCGCGGACCTCGATAAATGGCCGTGAGTATTGTACTTCGGGTGCCGGTGAATGATGTTACAACATGACAAAGTCAATTTGTTCTAGGGAGGAGTAGCGGAAGTGATTATTGTATCTCCCTGCAGCGAAGCCGTCAATGCATTCGATGCAAGATATGAAGAGATTTTATTCTAGGCTATCTACCTAGCTTTTTAACTGAGCTTTTGTTGTTGGCATTCCACATGGAGCAAAAGAATAACTTGTGTTAGCCCTTGGAGAGCCACAAACTCAAAACTTTCTCATGGTCTGAGATAGCATATTCCATTGGATCTTCACTAGAGCTGGTAGCTTTTCCTCACTGAAACAACACCTGTAAAGGGCAGAGCTCGCCAGGACCAAAACTAGCTAGCTTGCTACATGGAGCGACCAGATTTACGTGTTGAGAATGAAACTGAAAATTTCTAATTAACAAATGAGGTGTATTAAAATTTGAATAGTTTGAAACAATTTTTATTTGAATATCTAAATATGAGATGTCTGGTTTTATATAAAGTCTGAGAGTAAAGCTTTACAATGTTCTCTGGACCTTTTCTGAACATTTTTGCTTTGTTATCCGAAGTCTAACTCTAGATTTCTAATTACAATAAATTTGTTTTGGAAATAACCAATGTGCATTTTTTGTGAGATTTTACCTCAGTTGAGGTGAATCGCAGGGCAATTTTCCTTTGGCACCCACGATACAACATTTCAAAATCAGTCTAACTGATTAGCGCAACGATGCATCGTAGTACTGAAGCACGTCGTCGTCATCACATAATCGAACTTCATAGTGGAAGTTGACAGTGCTGAATCTCTCAGCTCGTCTGAATATCTCGCTCACGAATACAGAGACAGAGTTTAGCCTCGGCTGCCTCACACAGCCAAGCTTTTCTTTATTTCATAGTTCAAAGTAAACATGATTACATGGCCTTAAGTACTGACGTGCACGTACACACATAGACGAGGCAATGCGCGACTCGGCTAACATGCACAGACCTGGCAGCTATCTAACACCTCACATGCAGCTAATAACCAACGAATCAAATGGATTAGCTTCAGACCTTCTCACGTACATGTTGAAACGCACAGTACACTTGCATCACGCTGTACACCTGCATCGCACAGAGCCTGTCATCTTGCCGTACGCGGTCAGGTGGTGGAGAAAAGAAAACTAATGCAGAGACAAATGAAGATTAAAGCCAAGAAAAAGTTGCCTGTTGAATTATGTTTCGCAATGTCGCTCATCCCTATAGCATGGCCATGCTAGAAGAGCTATGGCAGCAGGGTTTTTCTCGCTAATAGATATGATGCTAGGGCTACAGATAGTTTTGCATATTTGTTTGCTTGGCTACATATATGGGTCGAGTCACCACTCATATCTCGAGTATATGTTTGATGGTAGACCAAATGGCGTGGTTATTATATCCATTGCACTAAAAACTCACTACAGGAAAGAATTAAGGTGCCGACGGCCGGCCGGCTACGCCGACGGCCAAATGTCGGGGCCGTCAGCGTAGCTACCTTCCTGGCCAGCTGACCAGCCTGGCCATCGGCGTAGGGACGGCCGTCGGCGTAGGTGACGGTGCCGAGGGTACCCGTCGGCGTAGCGTGGCCGTCGGCATAGTACAGAGGGATGTGCCGACGGTGGCCCTCGGCATAGGTACAGCCCTCGGCGTAGCCCCAGTTTAGACACGGCGATGGAAACGGCGTTAGCCCCAGTTTAGACCGTCGGCACAGCTCTTTGAAAACATTTGTTTGGTCTGTGCCGACGGCCTAGCCGTCGGCGTAGGCCTCCAGATTTTTTTCCTTTTATCTCATTATTTTTTGAAAAATCATAACTAAATCATTCAAATTCAGAAAAATACAAATAATATATCAAAATTTGCAGAAAAATAAGACCTATCTATCTACACTCAAATATTACACATTTATAAAAAAAATAAGTGAAACATAAAACATTATATATAGTTTAAAACGGGTATTATAAATTCAAAAACGATCCAAACAACGTGAAACCTTCGTGTGGTGTCATATTATGTGACATATTTTTAAGGAAAAATATCAAACTTGGTATATTGATTATGTTTCAGGAGGAAGTTTTCCTTTTCGTCGCACCAAAAAGCCGTTTCCATTTACCGAGTGCAAAAAACGGACGGTTGTGTTAAGCAACTACCAAATGGCTAATTCAAAATACTACGTCACATTTTTCAAAAATACTAGACCACCTTACATGGATAATTTCATAACACGGGGATCTTAAACATTTCCGTCTATCCCTGGTGAAAAAGACAAATTCATGCCGAATCGGCAGGAAGTGGGTCAGATATGAACTACAAGTACATGATCGGATGCTCATGATTTTTTACAAAAATTATTTTTAGGTTCAAAATATGTTGTTTCATCATAGATCCACTTTAATTTTAGCGACTCTCAGCCCCGAGCTAAGAATCTTCATGTCCGCCCTTCGACAAAGTTTATCGATAGTTTAAAACGGGCATCATAAATTCAAAAACGATCCAAACAACGTGAAACCTTCGCGTGGTGTCATATTATGTGACATAGTTAGAAGGAAAAATATCAAACTTGGTATATTGATTATGTCTCAAAAAACCTTCACAAAATGACCTATCTCGTTCGAGGTTTCTTGACTCTCAGGTCAAATGACCAATGTTATGGCTAGAATGAAGGCATAGTTTGTGATAATGTGTCCATATTATGTATAAGTATGCATCATGGGATGTCAAACAATGTTTCAGGAGGAAGTTTTCCTTTTCGTCGCACCAAAAAGCCGTTTTCCATTTACCGAGTGCAAAAAACGGACGGTTTTGTGAAGCAACTACCAAATGGCTAATTCAAAATACTACCGTCATATTTTTCAAAAATACTAGACCACCTTACATGGATAATTTCATAACATGGGGATCTTAAACATTTCCGTCTATCCCTGGTGAAAAAGACAAATTCCTGCCGAATCGGGAGGAAGTGGGTCAGATCTGAACTACAGGTACATGATCGGATGCTCATGATTTTTTAAAAAAATTATTTTTAGGCTCAAAATATGTTGTTTCATCATAGATCCACTTCAAATTTAGAGAGTCTCAGCCCCGAGCTAAGAATATTCATGTCCGCCCTTCGACAAAGTTTAGCGATAGTTTAAAACGGGCATCATAAATTCAAAAACGATCCAAACAACGTGAAACCTTCGCGTGGTGTCATATTATGTGACATAGTTAGAAGGAAAAATATCAAACTTGGTATATTGATTATGTCTCAAAAAAAACTTCACAAAATGACCTATCTCGTTCGAGGTTTCTTGACTTTCGGGTCAAATGACCAATGTTATGGCTAGAATGAAGGCATAGTTTGTGATAATGTGTCCATATTATGTATAATTATGCATCATGGGATGACGAACAATGTTTTAGGAGGAAGTTTTCCTTTTCGTCGCACCAAAAAGCTATTTTCCATTTACCGAGTGCAAAAAACGGACGGTTTTGTGAAGCAACTACCAAATGGCTAATTCAAAATACTACCGTCACATTTTTCAAAAATACTATACCACCTTACATGGATAATTTTAATACGGGGATCTTAAACATTTCCGTCTATTCCTGGTGAAAAAGACAAATTCCTACCGAATCGGCAAGAAGTGGGTCAGATATGAACTACAGGTACATGATCGGATGCTCATGATTTTTTTATAAAAATCATATTTAGGTTAAAAATATGTTGTTTCATCATAGATCCACTTCAAGTTTAGCGAGTCTCAGCCCCGAGCTAAGAATCTTCATGTCCGCCCTTCGACAAAGTTTAACGATAGTTTAAAACGGGCATCATACATTCAAAAACGATCCAAACAACGTGAAACCTTCGCGTGGTGTCATATTATGTGACATAGTTAGAAGGAAAAATATCAAACTTGGTATATTGATTATGTCTCAAAAAACCTTCACAAAATGATCTATCTCGTTCGAGGTTTCTTGACTTTCGGGTCAAATGACCAATGTTATGGCTAGAATGAAGGCATAGTTTGTGATAATGTGTCCATATTATGTATAAGTATGCATCATGGGATGGCGAACAATGTTTTAGGAGGAAGTTTTTCTTTTCATCGCACCAAAAAGCCGTTTTCCATTTACCGAGTGCAAAAAACAAACGGTTTTGTGAAGCAACTACCAAATGGCTAATTCAAAATACTACCGTCACATTTTAAAAAAAATACTAGACCACCTTACATGGATAATTTCATAACACGGGGATCTTAAACATTTCTGTCTATCCCTGGTGAAAAAGACAAATTCGTGCCGAATCGGGAGGAAGTGGGTCAGATCTGAACTACAGGTATATAATCGGATGCTCATGATTTTTTACAAAAATCATTTTTAGGTTCAAAATATGTTGTTTCATCATAGATCCACTTCAAGTTTAGCGAGTCTCAGCCCTAAGCTAAAAATCTTCATGTCCGCCCTTCGATAAAGTTTAACGATAATTTAAAACGGGCATCATAAATTCAAAAACGATCCAAACACGTGAAACCTTTGCGTGGTGTCATATTATGTGACATAGTTAGAAGGAAAAATATTAAACTTAGTATATTGATTATGTCTCAAAAAAAGTTCACAAAATGACCTATCTCGTTCGAGGTTTGTTGACTTTCGGGTCAAATGACCAATGTTATGGCTAGAATGAAGGCATAGTTTGTGATAATGTGTCCATTTTATGAATAAGTATGCATTATGGGATGGCGAACAATGTTTCAGGAGGAAGTTTTCCTTTTCGTCGCACCAAAAAGCCGTTTTCTATTTACCGAGTGCAAAAAACAGACGGTTTTGTGAAGCAACTACCAAATGGCTAATTCAAAATACTACCGTCACATTTTTCAAAAATACTAGACCACCTTACCTGGATAATTTCATAACACGGGGATCTTAAACATTTTCGTCTATCCCTGGTGAAAAAGACAAATTCCTGCCGAATCGGGAGGAAGTGGGTCAGATCTGAACTACAGGTACATGATCGGATGCTCATGATTTTTTACAAAAATCATTTTTAGGTTAAAAATATGTTGTTTCATCATAGATCCACTTCAAGTTTAGCAGCCCCGAGCTAAGAATCTTCATGTCCGCCCTTCGACAAAGTTTAACGATAGTTTAAAACGGGCATCATACATTCAAAAACGATCCAAACAACGTGAAACCTTCGCGTGGTGTCATATTATGTGACATAGTTAGAAGGAAAAATATCAAACTTGGTATATTGATTATGTCTCAAAAAAACCTTCACAAAATGATCTATCTCGTTCGAGGTTTCTTGACTTTCGGGTCAAATGACCAATGTTATGGCTAGAATGAAGGCATAGTTTGTGATAATGTGTCCATATTATGTATAAGTATGCATCATGGGATGGCGAACAATGTTTTAGGAGGAAGTTTTTCTTTTCATCGCACCAAAAAGCCGTTTTCCATTTACCGAGTGCAAAAAACAAACGGTTTTGTGAAGCAACTACCAAATGGCTAATTCAAAATACTACCGTCACATTTTAAAAAAATACTAGACCACCTTACATGGATAATTTCATAACACGGGGATCTTAAATATTTCTGTCTATCCCTGGTGAAAAAGACAAATTCCTGCCGAATCGGGAGGAAGTGGGTCAGATCTGAACTACAGGTATATAATCGGATGCTCATGATTTTTTACAAAAATCATTTTTAGGTTCAAAATATGTTGTTTCATCATAGATCCACTTCAAGTTTAGCGAGTCTCAGCCCTAAGCTAAAAATCTTCATGTCCGCCCTTCGATAAAGTTTAACGATAATTTAAAACGGGCATCATAAATTCAAAAACGATCCAAACACGTGAAACCTTTGCGTGGTGTCATATTATGTGACATAGTTAGAAGGAAAAATATTAAACTTAGTATATTGATTATGTCTCAAAAAAAGTTCACAAAATGACCTATCTCGTTCGAGGTTTGTTGACTTTCGGGTCAAATGACCAATGTTATGGCTAGAATGAAGGCATAGTTTGTGATAATGTGTCCATTTTATGAATAAGTATGCATTATGGGATGGCGAACAATGTTTCAGGAGGAAGTTTTCCTTTTCGTCGCACCAAAAAGCCGTTTTCTATTTACCGAGTGCAAAAAACAGACGGTTTTGTGAAGCAACTACCAAATGGCTAATTCAAAATACTACCGTCACATTTTTCAAAAATACTAGACCACCTTACCTGGATAATTTCATAACACGGGGATCTTAAACATTTTCGTCTATCCCTGGTGAAAAAGACAAATTCCTGCCGAATCGGGAGGAAGTGGGTCAGATCTGAACTACAGGTACATGATCGGATGCTCATGATTTTTTACAAAAATCATTTTTAGGTTAAAAATATGTTGTTTCATCATAGATCCACTTCAAGTTTAGCAGCCCCGAGCTAAGAATCTTCATGTCCGCCCTTCGACAAAGTTTAACGATAGTTTAAAACGGGCATCATACATTCAAAAACGATCCAAACAACGTGAAACCTTCGCGTGGTGTCATATTATGTGACATAGTTAGAAGGAAAAATATCAAACTTGGTATATTGATTATGTCTCAAAAAACCTTCACAAAATGATCTATCTCGTTCGAGGTTTCTTGACTTTCGGGTCAAATGACCAATGTTATGGCTAGAATGAAGGCATAGTTTGTGATAATGTGTCCATATTATGTATAAGTATGCATCATGGGATGGCGAACAATGTTTTAGGAGGAAGTTTTTCTTTTCATCGCACCAAAAAGCCGTTTTCCATTTACCGAGTGCAAAAAACAAACGGTTTTGTGAAGCAACTACCAAATGGCTAATTCAAAATACTACCGTCACATTTTAAAAAAATACTAGACCACCTTACATGGATAATTTCATAACACGGGGATCTTAAACATTTCTGTCTATCCCTGGTGAAAAAGACAAATTCCTGCCGAATCGGGAGGAAGTGGGTCAGATCTGAACTACAGGTATATAATCGGATGCTCATGATTTTTTACAAAAATCATTTTTAGGTTCAAAATATGTTGTTTCATCATAGATCCACTTCAAGTTTAGCGAGTCTCAGCCCTAAGCTAAAAATCTTCATGTCCGCCCTTCGATAAAGTTTAACGATAATTTAAAACGGGCATCATAAATTCAAAAACGATCCAAACACGTGAAACCTTTGCGTGGTGTCATATTATGTGACATAGTTAGAAGGAAAAATATTAAACTTAGTATATTGATTATGTCTCAAAAAAAGTTCACAAAATGACCTATCTCGTTCGAGGTTTGTTGACTTTCGGGTCAAATGACCAATGTTATGGCTAGAATGAAGGCATAGTTTGTGATAATGTGTCCATTTTATGAATAAGTATGCATTATGGGATGGCGAACAATGTTTCAGGAGGAAGTTTTCCTTTTCGTCGCACCAAAAAGCCGTTTTCTATTTACCGAGTGCAAAAAACAGACGGTTTTGTGAAGCAACTACCAAATGGCTAATTCAAAATACTACCGTCACATTTTTCAAAAATACTAGACCACCTTACCTGGATAATTTCATAACACGGGGATCTTAAACATTTTCGTCTATCCCTGGTGAAAAAGACAAATTCCTGCCGAATCGGGAGGAAGTGGGTCAGATCTGAACTACAGGTACATGATCGGATGCTCATGATTTTTTACAAAAATCATTTTTAGGTTAAAAATATGTTGTTTCATCATAGATCCACTTCAAGTTTAGCAGCCCCGAGCTAAGAATCTTCATGTCCGCCCTTCGACAAAGTTTAACGATAGTTTAAAACGGGCATCATACATTCAAAAACGATCCAAACAACGTGAAACCTTCGCGTGGTGTCATATTATGTGACATAGTTAGAAGGAAAAATATCAAACTTGGTATATTGATTATGTCTCAAAAAAACCTTCACAAAATGATCTATCTCGTTCGAGGTTTCTTGACTTTCGGGTCAAATGACCAATGTTATGGCTAGAATGAAGGCATAGTTTGTGATAATGTGTCCATATTATGTATAAGTATGCATCATGGGATGGCGAACAATGTTTTAGGAGGAAGTTTTTCTTTTCATCGCACCAAAAAGCCGTTTTCCATTTACCGAGTGCAAAAAACAAACGGTTTTGTGAAGCAACTACCAAATGGCTAATTCAAAATACTACCGTCACATTTTAAAAAAATACTAGACCACCTTACATGGATAATTTCATAACACGGGGATCTTAAACATTTCTGTCTATCCCTGGTGAAAAAGACAAATTCCTGCCGAATCGGGAGGAAGTGGGTCAGATCTGAACTACAGGTATATAATCGGATGCTCATGATTTTTTACAAAAATCATTTTTAGGTTCAAAATATGTTGTTTCATCAGATATCCACTTCAAGTTTAACGAGTCCCAGCCCTGAGCTAAGATTCTTCACGTCCGCCCTTCGATAAAGTTTAACGATAATTTAAAACGGGCATCATAAATTCAAAAACGATCCAAACAACGTGAAACCTTCGCGTGGTGTCATATTATTAGACATAGTTAGAAGGAAAAATATCAAACTTAGTATATTGATTATGTCTCAAAAAAACCTTCACAAAATGACCTATCTCGTTCGAGGTTTCTTGACTTTCGGGTCAAATGACCAATGTTATGGCTAGAATGAAGGCATAGTTTGTGATAATGTGTCCATTTTATGAATAAGTATGCATCATGGGATGGCAAACAATGTTTTAGGAGGAAGTTTTCCTTTTCGTCGCACCAAAAAGCCGTTTTCCATTTACCGAGTGCAAAAAACGGAGGGTTTTATGAAGCAACTACCAAATGGCTAATTCAAAATACTACCGTCATATTTTTCAAAAATACTAGACCACCTTATATGGATAATTTCATAACACGGGGATCTTAAACATTTCCGTCTATCCCTGGTGAAAAAGACAAATTCCTGCCGAATCGGTAGGAAGTGGGTCAGATCTGAACTACAGGTACATGATCGAATGCTCATGATTTTTTACAAAAATTATTTTTAGGTTCAAAATATGTTGATTCATCATAGATCCACTTCAAGTTTAGCGAGTCTCAGCCCCGAGCTAAGAATCTTCATGTCCGCCCTTCGACAAAGTTTAACGATAGTTTAAAACGGGCATCATAAATTCAAAAACGTTTCAAACAACGTGAAATCTTTGCATGATGTCATATTATGTGACATAGTTAGAAGTAAAAATATTAAACTTGGTATATTGATTATGTCTCAAAAAAACCTTCACAAAATGACCTATCTCGTTCGAGGTTTCTTGACTTTCGGGTCAAATGACCAATGTTATGGCTAGAATGAAGGCATAGTTTGTGATAATGTGTTCATATTATGCATAAGTGTGCATCATGAGATGGCGAACAATGATTCAGGAGGAAGTTTTCCTTTTCGTCGCACCAAAAAACCGTTTTCCATTTTCCGAGTGCAAAAAACGGACGGTTTTGTGAAGCAACCACCAAATGGCTAATTCAAAATACTACCGTCACATTTTTCAAAAATACTAGACCACCTTACATGAATAATTTCATAACACGGGGATCTCAAACATTTCCGTCTATCCCTGATGAAAAAGACAAATTCCTGCTGAATCGGTAGGAAGTAGGTCAGATATGAACTACAGGTACATGATCGTATGCTCATGATTTTTTACAAAAATCATTTTTAGGTTCAAAATATGTTGTTTCATCGTAGATCTACTTCAAGTTTAGCGAATCTCAGTCCTGAGCTAAGAATCTTTATGCGTGCCGTTTTAAACGGGCAAATGAAATTATGATAAGAATCACGGCATAGTTTGTGATAAGTTGATATTGATATCATATTTGGATTCCTCTCATTTTTCTAATCGATTTAGACATATTATTTTCCGAATTCCGATTTACAGATTTAAAGATATAAATTATTCCATATTAAATAAAAAATACAAAAAAATAAAATCATTATATTTTTATTTGAATTCAATAATATTTTTACTTATTCATTGTTGTTTACTTAAATAATTGCTTGTAATTTTAAAAAATACAACCATATGACATGATGATATAAGAGTTAATAGGAATGATATCATAGTATTGACAATAATGAGTAAATTGTTTTGCGGGAAGAGATTCCGAAGGAACGAGAAAGTTAAGCGTGCTAGAGGTGGAGTAGTGTTAGGATGGGTGACCGAACGGGAACTTTGACTAAGACTGCAATTTAATCAATTATTAACTATAAATAGTGTTAAAATAATTAAAGCAGGAGATTAAGTAGTCAAATAATTCAAAGATTTAAAAAAAATAAAAAAAAATAAAAAAAATATTTTAGGCTATGCCGACGGTCTGGCCGTCGGCGTAGCTACATTCCTGTGCCGACGGCCAAGAACCGTTAGCGAAGACGGCCGTTGACTAATACGTGAGACCCACTGGAAGACACTATGCCGAGGAGGGAGGGTTGTGCCGACGGCCACGAAGCTGTGCCGACAAGGACGTATGCCGAGGGGGCTACGCTGACGGCCACCGTCGGCACAGCCGACGGCCGGTCGCCGGCGTAGCAAATCTTTCCTGTAGTAACTAGCTATTACTTTTAATTTTCCAGATACCATATAGCGTACATTGCCATGTGCTTAGGACAAACTGAATTCATGTTCACAAGTACAACAGCTTTTATCGTCTGTCACCCATTGAGTACTTCCGATGAATCTCATTTTAAGGGGTATCGTGGAGAGTAGCATCCCCTGCTTGTACCCGTGAGCGTAAGACACACATACCCATGGGCAATTCCCACTGGCGTTCTGTCTTTCCATTTATCGCGATTCTTTGTCAACTACCATTCAAATTAGAATAGTTTTATTACTTTAATAAAATCTATTTTGCAAAAGAAAATAATATTTATATTCTTAGAAAAGGAAACTATTACATGTGTAGAAAAGAAAACTAATGCAGATGCAAATCAAGTTTAAATCCACCAAAAGTTGGCAGTTGAATGTTTTCCAATGTCGCTCATCCCTATAGCATGGCCATGGTAGAAGAGCTATGGCAGAAGGGTTTTTCTCACTAATAGATATGAAGCTAGGGCTACAGCTAAAGAGATAGTTTGCATATTTGTTTGCTTGGCTACATATGAGTCACCACTCATATCTCGAGTATATGTTTGATGGTAGACCAAATGGTGTTGTTATTATATCCATTGCACTGAAAACTAGCTATTACTTTTTGTTTGTGTTTGGTGGAACGATGCGTACCCTTCGGGGCATCGGTTGCGTGTTTATATAGGCGTAGGGAACAGCCCCCATACGTGGCATACATGATTTGTATGTGTACGTGTCGGAGTACTACTCCATACCCGTACCATACTGTTACATACTCTAACATCCCCCCTTAATCTAAACCACGGGAGAGGTTTAGATTACGCTTAAACTCATCTAGAGATTTTACAGCAAGTGGTTTGGTAAAGCCATCAGCTATATGATCTTTGGTAGAGATGAACTTGATGTCAAGACTGTTTCTAGCAACACGTTCGCGAACAAAATGATAATCAATCTCAATGTGCTTAGTGCGAGCATGAAACACTGGATTAGCAGACAAGAATGTTGCACCCAGATTATCACACCACAAGCACGGCTTCTCTCGGAGCTTCATACCGAGTTCACAAAGAACAGCTTCAACCCATATTAACTCTGTAGTAGCATTGGCCAATGCTTTATATTCAGCCTCTATACTGGACCTAGACACATTGGCTTGCTTTCTGGCACTCCAGGACACCAGATTCTGACCTAGAAAAATGGCAAATCCTCCAGTAGAGCGGCGATCCTCAAGACAACCTGCCCAATCAGCATCTGAGAAAGCACTGAGAAGTGTAGAGGAAGACCTCTTGAACGTAATACCAAGCTGAGATGTGTCCTTAACATAACGAAGTATGCGTTTAGCAGCTGTCCAATGAGCAGTGGTAGGAGCATGAAGATACTGGCTGACCTTGTTCACGGAAAACGACAGATCTGGCCGTGTAAGGGTGAGATACTGAAGAGCACCAACAATACTGCGATACTGAGTACTATCATCAGGACCTAGAGGAGTACCTTCATGCAGAGAAAGAGTCTCAGATGGAGACAGCGGAGTAGGGGCAGACTTACAATCAAGCATACCAACTCGAGTAAGAATGTCCGTGGCATATTTTTCTTGAGTAAGGAGCAGCCCATCATGAGTGCGTTTCACTTCAATACCAAGAAAGTAATGAAGATCTCCCAAATCTTCTATAGCAAAGTGAACATTGAGGTCCTTGAGCAAAATTGAGATAGCATCATCTGAGGAACTTGTCACAATGATATCATCAACATAAATGAGAACAAAGATGGTAACACCAGACTTGTCATATAGAAACAACGAGGTGTCAGCTTTAGACGGAAGAAAACCAAACTCATGCAATTTGGAGCTCAACCGAGAATACCATGCGCGAGGAGCCTGTTTTAACCCATAAAGAGCTTTGTCCAACTTGCATATATGACGAGGAGCATCAGGATGTTCAAAACCAGGTGGCTGTTTCATATAAACCTCCTCTTCCATAACACCATGAAGATACACGTTCTTGACATCTAGTTGCCGAAGACTCCAACCACGGGAGACAGAAATAGAGAGAACAATTCTGATAGTGGCTATCTTGACAACGGGACTAAAGGTGTCTTCATAATCAATGCCATACCTTTGCTTTAACCCCTTTGCAACCAACCGTGCCTTGTAACAATCAATAGTACCATAAGCACGTCTTTTGATACGATAAACCCACTTGCAATCAATAATATTTTTGTTGGAGCTTGGAGGAACAAGAGTCCAGGTCTTGTTTAACATAAGAGCATCATATTCATCTTGCATAGCAGCACGCCAATGAGTGTCAATGAGAGCATCAGGCAAATTTCGAGGTTCACCTGTAGAGGAGAGCATGCCATATCGTACAGTACCATCAATGTATTTTTTTGGATTACTAATACCTTTTTGCAAGTGAGTACGAGGTCCTGGTGGTGTCGGTGGTGCAGCGGCAGACGCACTAGAGGCAGCCACAGAAGATCCTGCAGAATCGGCAGGAGACAGCGCACCAGGGGACACAGCAGGGGATGCCACAGATGATCCTGGGGCGACAGAGTCGTCGCTGTCGGACGGCGCATCGCGGTCTGGGGAGGCAGCGAGGCTCCCTGCGCCACGCGTCGAAGGCGGAGTGGAGGAGGGCGGGGACGCGGGCGACAAAGGCGCGCGCGCAACAACGCGTTGGCCAGGCACGGGGCACAAGGCCGCGGGACCGCGCGACGTCCCAGGAGAATCAGCGCCGGGAGCGGCGCCCTCGGGATCGGAGCGACCAGGGGAATGTTCCCCTGAATCTTCCTCGATTTCAGTGTCATTTTTGTCACCTTGCAAGCTGATTTCAACATAGGATTCTGGAGGCTGTGGAGCATCATTTTGCATCAAATTTTCACCAGCTGTTGCGTCTACCTGTGGAGCATAAACATGAGGAACACAAATAGGCACACTAGTAGACATATGATCATCAGTAGATTGAGCAACCTCATTGGGAGTGGATGTTGGAAGGAGTAAAATTTCTTTCTTAAGAAGAGCACCGGCATTAGGATGAAGTGCTTGGAAGGAAAATACATTCTCATCAAAAACTACATCACGAGATATATAGACACGGCCTGTGGAGACATCTAGGCATTTAACACCTTTATGGAGGGGACTATAGCCAAGAGAAACACAACGTTTGGAACAAAAAGCAAGCTTCCTAGTATTATAAGGACGAAGATTAGGCTAGCAAGCACAGCCAAAAGTTCTAAGAGCATCATAATTTGGTGTAATGTTAAGAAGACGTTTAGTGTGACACTCAAGATCAATGACTTTGCTAGGGAGTAAATTTATGAGAAAGGTGGCTGTGAGAAATGCTTCATCCCAATATTTAAGAGGCATGGAGGCATTAGCAAGTAATGCAAGACCAACTTCAACAATATGACGATGTTTTCTTTCAGCAGAACTATTTTGTTGATGGGCATGTGGGCATGAAACATGATGTGTAATACCAGCTTTTTGGAAGAAGGAATTGAGTTTCTCATACTCACCCCCCCCCCAATCAGTTTGCATAGTAATAATTATCCTATCAAACTTGCGTTCAACATAACTTTGCCAATTCATAAAAGCTTGATAAACATTAGAACGCTTTTTAAGCAAATATATCCAAACAAACTTGCTATAGTCATCAATAAAGCTTACATAATAGGCATGTTTCCCAACAGAAATAGGTGCAGGACCCATACATCAGAAAAAACTTATTCAAAAGGAACAGTGGATCTACTGGTAGAGATAGGGTATGACAACTGGTGACTCTTAGCTAACTAACAAGAATCACAGACATATGGAGTAATTTCTGGAGTGTAAGCTATCTTATTTCTTCTAAGAACTTGTTGAACGACAAACGAAGATGGATGTCCTAAGCGACGGGTATGAAGTAGTAGTCCGACACGTACACATATTGTTACATACTCTAACACTTTTAATTTTCCAGATACCATAGCGTACATTGCCATGTGCTTAGGACAAACTGAATTCATGTTCACAAGTACAACAGCTTTTAGGATCGTAGAGAGAGCTTCCCATGCTCGTACCCGTGAGGCCCTGCTTGTTTCAACGTTTCACTTACAGGGAGATCTGAATTTTACGGAGGTTACGGAGGATTATAGCCGGACCTTGAGTTCCGTAAAACTTGCGCCCTCAAATCCAGCGAACCAAGCGGATCCTGAGGGTAAAACCGAGACCCACACGCAATTCCCACGTTTTGTCGCCACTAAAAAATGTCACCCGTCCCACATCGGTGGGCACACGACAATTCCCGCGGAATCTTACGTGCAACAAGAAACCTTTGAGTTACTTTCCTATGCGGACATAAGATCATGTGTATGTAGTTTTCCAAAAAAAAAAAGTGTATGTGAATGATGCTACAACATGGCAAAGTTAAAGTGTTTCAGGGAAGAGTAGCAGCACTGAGTATTGTATCGCCGCTATAGAGAAACGTCAACGCATTCACTGCCTATGAAGATATTTTGTTCTTGGCTACCCAGCTAGCCTTTTAGCTGTGTTGTGCCTCTTGGCATTCCACATGGAGCAAGAGGATAACTGGTGTGGAGAACCACAAACTCAAACCATCTGCTGGATTGTGTACATTTCTATGGATCTTCCATATGCAGCTGGTGGGTTTTCCTGATTGAGACGACAAGTATTAGGAGTAAAATGTTTCATTTGTTGGGAATGAAAATGATTCTTTTTAACAAAAACTTTTGGTAAGGGAATGTATCCCGACCTCTGCATCGATTAATTAAGGCGACCTTTTGTTACATTATTAAACTTCAACTAGCATGGTGGCCCTTGCAACTGCGAAGGCATCATCTATTACCACATTAATGTACCAAAATCTAGACTATTTTTCATGATATTATATATTGGAACTTCGATAAGACTTGAAAAGAGAGATACATTAGGAATATCTATACAACGTCAAAGCATCTTGCTATAAAACATCAAAGCATCCATCTGTCAATCTTATATATAACATTTTTTCGTAACTATATATTCATAAGTATCACAACAATACATCATCACAATCTTTTACCTAAAAATATCACGAACGTGCTAGAAGTTTTCATATGAAGCCATCTTAATCTCAATCATGTGTGTCAATCTTTTATCAGGGAATAATTTCTAAAAGAACTACAAGAGCACAACCAATAAGTCTTCATTATTAATATCAAATAGTGGCAGATCTTCAAGCCCTACATTTGGTTAAGCGCATAGATAACCAATACAACTTCATTGTTGTAGCTAAGCGTATTATATTTGGCTATTCTCCGTAACTGAACATAATCATATCACAACTAATACATTTGTATTTTATTTTTGTAAAATCACGGTTAAAAACATAAGATAATGGATAGATATTTGTGGATATCTTGTTCTCTTTGAGATAAAGAGAAAATAAACATTGTTGTTTTTTTACTTTTGCATTTTCAAGATCTTGTTTCTTCTTATGTACTCTGTCCAATCGTGTCCATCATATGTGTTATTCTAATCAATGTATGGTTACCCATATTGATGGCTTGATGTTTTGTTTTAGAAATTATTTCATGTATCTGTCTTTATTATATTGATTTTGTTTTGAATTAAGAAACATACATTTTAATTAAAACAATGATATTCTACTTTCTTTTACCATGTTCTTATGGAGTTCTATTAGTTAAGTTCTACTACTAAAAAAAGAGAGTTTACCATATTCGATGATTCGTAGACATATTCTTTGGTTTTCTTAGATGCTAAAATTCTAGTTTGTCATGTTAACTTGGTAATGTTTAGTTATTTTTTGTAAGAATAAAATTTGAGTTAACATTGTAGATACTATGGCAAGAAGTCATAGCTACCTTACCGCGCCTCACCTAACTTGTGGTCTCCCTAAGATATGGCAATAATATATTGTATGTATGCTAATTATGGAAAAGTCATGCCAAAATTTCTATCTCAAATATTTAGATTTCTCTTTATCCTTCAAAATAAATATTATTTTTATCTTGCATAATAATATTGAAATTTGTAAGTATTTTCTTTTCGTGTTATAATGTGCAACTTTATATTTTTCTCTCGTAGCATCTCAATACAAGGGTGTTTTGTAAAAAAAATCATATAATTGGTATTTAGGTGTCATAGTCACCTTTCTAGGCCTTGATAGCTTGTGGTCCCTAAACATATGTTGACAGTATGATACACGTCAATTGGTTTATGTAATCTTTACTCCCGGACAATTATAGCTAGACAGAGCTTCATGACTTGGTTTTTTTTCTGGTATAAAAATATTGAAATTTGTAAGGGACTTTCTTTATTTTCTCTAGCTAATGTATAATTTTTTTATATCGTAACATGATGGGTGTTTTCTAAAGAAACATAATTAGTAATTAGTAATATAGAGGAGTTTAGTTATTTTGTACAAATAATGTCTGTACCTGTAGGCAGACGACAAGTTAACTTTTAGGTTTTTTCCCTACCTCTTGGGAGTTCCTAGAACACTTGATAGATTCATTTTCTGGTAACGTCTAAGGAAAAATAACTTGGTCTATTTTTTATTTAACACACAAACAGGTTAGACATGGACTCTTCCTTTAATTTTTTTTCCCAGCAACATGTCTTAGACTCAGACTCTTTTTTTTCTAACGGAGACGTCTTGGGATGGGCTAGAAGAAACATTAGTATCGTTTTGATTTGACATGGAAATAGGTGTTATGTACTTTGACAATAAAGTTACATAATCTCTTGGTAAATCCTAACCATAAAGATAAATGACAACATGGTGCGACAATACATCAATATGCACAAGCTGCACTAGCTATGTAAATCCCGTATAATTATCCAACATAAGTTTTATCCATGTTGGCGAGTTTAGCCAGACATGGAGAATTTGGAACAAAAAATTGCATGGAAGTTAAACTTGGTGGACTAAAGTGTTTCCACCCCCACAAATTTGTGTGCCAACAATGCAATAATTTTTAAGATTTATAATCCATATGTAGAAAGTTTTGTAGATTGTTGTAGTATTAGATGCAAATGTGTTCTCTATAACTCTATCCTCCTCCACTCTTGTTCGAAGGGGATCATCTTCTCTTCTTCCACCTCACAAGCACAAAGAAAGGTTGTAATATCTTGTATGAAGAAACCTAGGGCAGCGGAGGATGCTGCACATGCTTATCACAAACACACCAAGAGTACAGACCATTCTAGTGGCATATTCAAGTTGCGCACTATGCAAACTTTTAATGTCGTAGAGTGGTTTTTCCCGGTGCTTCTCATTCCTAAAGCATAATCATGCCAGACTAGTAATGTAGCGAGACTTTTCTCACTTAAAGAACAGAACTAGATGGTACAGAAATAGCCTCATGCTTGCTTGCTCGACGACATGGCTACTATATGTAGAGGGATGGGGGATATATGACGGTAGACTACTTAGAACGACTTTACTCACTGCACCAAATCGTCAAGAGTAATGACCATTCTTTCATTTTTCACTTACAACTAGCATAGTGGCCCCCGCAAATGCGAGGGCATTATCTTGGTTAAAAGTGCTCGATAAATAATAACATCATTGCACATATATCACATTATTATGCATTATGTGTAAATAAGTAAAAAAACTATATAACTATCGGAAATATTATGTCAAATAAATTATTATGTCATTAGTTCGAGACACCCATGTGTTTTGTTTCTAATTCATATTGGGTCATAAAAGATCAATGAACTAAAAGGAAAATCATTTATCCTACTTAATATTTAGCCTACATGATGTTACTGAAACAACTATCTTCTATTGTTAAGTACATGTTTACATGTTGGTAACCAAAGTTATAAAAGTAGGGCTCCATCACATTATTCCCAGTGTCGTGATAAGAAAAATAAATGCGCTGCAATTATCGGAAATGCTATGGTAAAAAAATCACATATGTGAGTAACATCTTTGACCAACTTAAATTTGTGGGTTAATGATATGTAATCAGTGAAAACACCTAGCTATGTTGTTTGCCAGTGATATTAAATCAGTACATATAACTATAATTTCTACTTGGTTAGTCATTATTCAAGGTTCGTTAACTTTAATAAGAATTTTGATCGACTAAATGGAAAATGGTATGTCCTCCTTAATAATCAGTCCACATTAAAGAGTGAAAATTGGCTTGTTCTTATATTTCCTTCTCACATTCGTTTTAGAAACATGAACGGTCTCTTCACCGTGAAACTTTTACCATTATTTGTCATATTAATATGCTGCTCAAAACAACATACTTATTTGGTAACATGTTTATATATCGGTAGTCAAAGTTAGAGAAGTATGACTCTAAGTTTTCTGAAATACATTTATTTGTATATCATGTTTTTTTGTTTAAATATCTCTATGTTATCCTGGTTTTTAATCCACTGGTTCTACACACTTGGTCACATGTACTTTGTGTCAAGGAACATACTACGTGGCTTGCACAACATAGTTCTTGAATCTTAACCCGTCAACAATTTTATTGTGCAATTGGAATGACATGTGTTCTTTTGTTGATTCTTTTAGATGAGAGGAAGATGTAAAACATATTATAAAGATATATATCATACAGAAGAACATATCCGCTAGAACAACTTATGAAGAATTATGATTGTACGCTTTTCAGATCGATAGTAAAGATTAAACATATCAATGAATTTAGCAAACAACACTAACGTTTAAGGATATAAGAACAATCGAGCACACCCTGTTCCATCCTCTTGAAAATATAGGGTTGTACACTTTTGATTTCATACATATAAAAATTAGACCATGTTTTATGGTCTTAATATCACAACAATAAGATGTGTATCCATGAGCAAAATGCTCAGTAAATGGAGTTTCCTAACATTTATACCTCACTTTATGTTTTGTACTCAAAGTAGAAACGTAGTAGTTTCCTTGAGAACCAACATTTTTATTGGATGGTTAGCAGGGAGGGCTATAGACGTAGTTCATCGATGATGAAAACCAACATTTTACATCATGTGTCTCATTAAGCCAGAATGTTCATTTAGTAACACGCGATAATCTATGGTGATTTATCCATTGGTGTATCATAAAGAAGAAATATATTTCAGTGTGAGGGATGTTCTCGTAAATAGTGTGAGTAATGTGATTATTTTGTTAACCTTAAAGTTCAGAGACTCCAAACTTTTGTACGTGATTTGCGAATGTATGGGTTCGATAGTAGTCAAATAAAATTGTCACTTTTGTGTAAAATACCATCTATTGATATATCATATAATTTTGTTTAAAAAATATATCTTTGCTATCTCGGTCTTCCACCAATTGGTTCTACGCACACTCGATCACATGTATTTTTATGTCATGCAACATGGCTATGCAACTTGGAAAACATAGTTCAAGACTCTTAATCGGTCCTCAATTTTATTTTTCTTGGAATGACATGTGATCTTATGTCGGGTTTTTTAAATAAAAGAACATATATTGAATATTTTGAAGATATCTATCATGCAAAAAATATCCACTTGAACAATTCCTAGAATTAAGATTGTACACTTTCAGGCCACTGAATAAAAATATTATCGCCAAGATTTGTAGATACTAAAAATGAAACATATTAGTGAGTTCACCACACAACAAAAGTAACATGTAAGGTCATCGAGAGAAATCCGGAATGCCTCATGATATCATGTTGAAAATCTCGGTTGTATACTTTTGCTTACATATATATTAAAATTTGAGCATGTTCAAGTTTTTACTATCATGACTATAAGGCATGCAAAGAAGAGCAATTTTCTTAATAAACTGAGATTCAAAATATTTGTACCTCCTTCTATGTTTTTACGCAAATTAGAAATGTATTTGTCTTAAGAGCTAGTTTGTGATTGGAAATTGTGAGAAGGGTGGTTGTACCCACATTTCTATGGCGATCAAAACCTCAGTTTGACGTCACGCGTCTCAGGAGGATTTTTAATTTGGATGGACATTCTCATTCCTCGGAAAACTTGTGGAGATTTAGCCCCTTGGATATCGTTAAGAAAATATTTTTTGGTGTAAGGGAGTTTCACGTCGGTAGGGCGAATAATGTGATGACTTCTTCAACCTTGAAGTTCGGCTTCTCTAAACTTGTAGACATTTTATGAGTGTGTGGGTGTGATGGTAGTCAAATAAAGCCCTTTTTTTGCGATAACAAATAAAGCCCTTTGTGTGTACTCTTTTTTTTTCTGACAACTCCTTTGTGTGTACTCAATCATACATATGTCGTGCGATACTCTTGAGGTTACACATTTTTTTCTTTGCAAAGTACTCTTTATTCTACAATTTCTTTGCCCTGTCACCACATTCCTGGGTTTACTCTTTTCGTTTTCAATTATCACGTTCCAGCCAACTTTTGTTTTCGGGACAACTGCCACGTTCCACCGATGGTAGCAAGAGTATACGGATGTTTTTTTAGCAGAGACACACTAGTGCAGAGCCCCCCCTTTAACTCCGGTTGGGAGGGCCCTCTAACAGCGGTTCCTCAACCGCTGTTGAGGGTTCGGTGTTAGAGGGGGGGCCCCTTTAACTCCGGTTCTTATACGAACCAGTGTTAAAGGGTGGCGCACGTGGGGCTGCCACAGGCCTCAGGCCCCCCCTTTAACACCGCTTCGGGGCTGGAACCGGTGTTAAAGGTTCTTCTGCCACGGCAGAGATTTAGGCCGTTTTCCTGCCGCGGCAGAATCTCTGCCGCGGCAGGAAAACGGCCTAAATCTCTGGTAGACTTCTACCTCTGCCCCGTTCTGGGCGTATTTCTGCGGGAGGGGGGGGAGGGGGAATCGATCGGGAGCGGTATACGCATAAATCGTCATCGGTACATACGAGTACGTGAATAATTAAGCAACTATTATTATACACAAACATCGTCATCGGCACATACATCGTCATCGACACATACATCGTCATCGGCACATACATCGTCATCGTTCATTTTGGTGGATATCTAAAGAGTTCTCCGCCAGGCGTGACGACCTCATCAAGTATGAATCCCGCCAATTCCTCTTGAATGACTCGTATGCGTTCAAATGGTAGGAGTTGGTCCCGCATCCGTTCGATCTGAATATATATGAAGAATGGGGTCAATATATATATATATATATATATATATATGAATAAAACTCAACACAATTGATGGTAATAAAATAATGTTGTGGACTTTGTTTACTTACTCTAAGTTGTTCTAGTGCGGCTTGGCCCGTCGCACATATCGTGTTGCGAATGAACTCGCAAACATAGTACCCACATAAGTTATTGCCGTGTCCCTGATGCGCGCACTTTACGATAATAGAGAGTTCAATCAAAATAATAATCAATAAAGCATGGTATAATGGAATTGGAAGCAGAATCAAAGAGATACGCAGACCTAGCTAGCTAGTATTACTTACATTTTGGTCTACAAATTTTAGTTCTTCTGACCATTCACCCACGGCCCTGCCCGTGAACCTTTTCCAAACCCTGTCCGGCAAAGAAAATGGATAAAGGAGTAATTAATTACTTGTTGTCACGAAAGTTGCCAATCTAGTGCGATAATATGATTGAAATTACCTCTGGAGCATCTCTCTAAAGTCTGCCCATATCTCTTTTTCTTTTCGTAACGAGTCCATGACAAGGACTTTTCCTGAGTCGGGTTGAATGACTAGCAGAATAAAGTGGAACCTACGAACGCATAACTCATCATCTGTTACACTTAACATCGAGTAAGCCGAAATAGAATGTGTACAAGAGAGAGGGTAACAGTACTCACGAGAAGTTGTAAGGCAATAGTATTTCCCTTTTGGTTTGTTGTCTCAGTAAAGACCTTAGCAAGTAATCTTCTGTTTGCCTGGGTTTGGTTCTTACCACTTCTTCATGAACTCTATTTGGGTCAACGAACCCAATGTCAAAAGGGCCTCCTTTCCTGCATTCCATAACCTTTTTCTTGCATAATAGTATATACATATATGGTGAGCATATATATATATATATATGCAATTAATGAAGTGAATGAGATGAGATATAAATTACAGAAATAGTACTTACACACAATAAAGGCTGATGGCAGCTTTGTCGAGTTCCTTCTGATTGAATAGAAAATGCAAGTCTTGAATGTTGAAGTCGATCCCGTCGTCTCCGCAGAAGAAAATCTCATCTCTTATATGCGCCGTGATCCATTCTTCTTTTCTCGTCTTGCAGAAATCAAGGTACCACTTGTGCAATTTCCGCATCTTTGTTGGTAGATTCTTGAGCTCCTCTTTCTTGACGAGATTCTTCCCATACTTCCATGGCTGTATGGGGTTGGCATCGCATTTGGGCAAGTTGTCTCCCATGACGTTCAAGTATGCAATGTAAGTCATCCCCATCTCATTGGCCTTTCTTTGTAGCTCTGCCTCGTAATCATTTACGGGAGGAGCGTCCCATGTGTCGAACATTTGGAGCGGGGCACATGATTGGTTTTCCTGCTCTCCGAGCATGGGAAATGTTTTCTGGGGTGCCTCACGACTGCTACTTTCAGTCTCCCTACGGCGCCTTGCATCCGCCTTCAAAATCTGGCGCTCGTAGTCCGGCACAAGTGGGGTTTCAGGTTTCAAAAGCTTTTTGTAAAACTTCTCCACCACCGTCGGATCTATTTTCTCCTTTGGCTCGGCCCGTCTAGGTGCAAAGAATTTCTTGACCTGTTCTTCCGAGATCCTATTGGTCTCCTCGTCGCTGCGATTCCATGGTAAAACCGGCAATGGCTTGGCGGAAGGCTGCGGGACGTAGTTTTTTGAACTCTTTGGCGTACAGTTTCCTGCGGATTTCTTTGTGGCAGTGCTACTGATGCTCTTCGTGGCAGTGCTCTTCCACTTACGCTAAGGAGATGGCTGAAGCACCGGAGATGGCTGACGGGCCGGAGATGGCTGCCGCGCAGGAGATGGCTGAAGCGCCGGAGATGGCTGCCGCGCAGGAGATAGCTGAAGCGGCTCAGACTGCTGACGCTGCGGAGACGGCGGGGGTGCCAGTGACCTCCAATTTGGAAGCACGATGTGTTCCTTCTTCCAAAGAATGGTTATTTTCACTGCAAATTTGAGTTGAGTTTCCCCTTCACCTGTAGCATGGTCAAGCTGTGCTTCCTCATATTCATTCACAACCTCATCCACCCCGACAATAGCATAGCCATCTGGAATCGGTCGGCAGTGGTAAGTTCCACCAGCTAAAGGAGGTAAGGCATAGCCGACAGCCACCTTAATGGATAAGCCCATTAATATCACATGCAGCTCAGCGTGTTCGCTCTCTGTGATCTCATCCACGGGGTATCGAGGACCCGCCATTTCAAGCGTGGGCTGCACGTTCTCCGAGGAAGCCACACTGCTTTTCCGCGCAGATTCTGGGCCGCCGGCAGCTTCCAATGCAGGCTCTTCGTGCCGCTGAGATGGGCCGGTAGCTTGATGGCTCTGTTGTGCATTCACTTGCGCCTGCAGCTTTAAATGTCGCATCTTTTGTATACACTTGAATCTCACCAAGCCTCGCTCAACTTGCATTGTTTTTTTTTGATAAAATAGCATATTGTGAACCTAAAAATGATTTTTGTAAAAAATCATGAGCATCGTATCATGTACCTGTAGTTCATATCTGACCCACTTCCTGCCGATTCGGTAGGAATTTGTCTTTTTCACCAGAGGTGGACGGAAAGGTTTCAGATCCCCCTGTTGGTACATTGTGCATATAAGGTGGTCTAGTATTTTTGTAAAATGTGTTGGTGGTTTTTTGAATTAGCCATTTGGTGGTTGCTTCACAAAACCGTCCGTTTTTTATGCTCGGAAAATTGAAAATGCCTTTTTGGTGCGATAAAAAGGAAAACTTCCTCTTGCAACATTGTTTGCCATGCCATGATGGACATGTATGCACAATATGGCCATATTATCATAAACTATGCCTTGATTCTAGCCATAACATTGGTCATTTGACCCGAAAGCCAAGAAACCTCGAATGAGATAGGTCATTTTGTGAAGGTTTTTTCGAGACATAATCAATATACCAAGTTTGAGATTTTTCCTTCTAACTATGTCACACAATATAACACCACGTGAAGGTTTCGCACTGTTTCGATCTTTTTTTATTTTGTATCCCCTTTTTAAACTATCGACAAACTTTATTGAACAACGGGCATGATGATTCTTAGCTCGGGGCCAAGCCTCGCTCAACTTGCATTGTTTTTTTTTTTGATAAAATAGCATATTGTCAACCCCGAATGATAATGCAACTAATAGTAAGTTACATAAAGCCGAACTGGAACTGAAAATTAAGATACATAAAAGAACTGGAAATTAAGATACATAAAAGAACTGGAAATTAAGATACATGGCCAGATTAAGTAACAATCGGCCGAACTTGTTTCGGAATGTTGGAGTGATTCAGTCATGCTCCTGCCTACACCTGTAATACTCGCCACTGTAGTCGTCGTACTCGCTGCCGCCGTCATCGCTGTCGTCGTCAGGGTCGCCGTAATTGAACCTCTGGAGAGTACGCGTGGGCTGGACTTGAGGGTAGCGCGTGGGCTGGACTTGAGGGTAGCGCAGACGGGGGTTAGAGTCGGCGGCAGTGTCATAGGCCATGACGCTCTGGAGAGTCCGACCGCGCCACCATAGCCGACGGCCGGCCTCGTTGAAGTTAGGAGGAGGTGGGCCGTCCTCCTCGTGCCTGGCGAGCGCCCTCTCACGCCGATCCACGAAGAAGGCTTCCCAAGTAGGGAAATAGTCGGGATGCCATCTGGGATTCCTCCGCTGCTCCGGCGTGAGCTCGAAGTAGTAGTGGTTCGTGATGGCCATCCGGCGCGCCACACCTAGAGGGACAGGAGGAACCGGCACGCCTCCGGCGCTCAGCATCCAGCCGACGGGGACACAGTAGCCGGTGGGCAGGGGTAGTTCGAGGCGCAAAGCGCCTCCGCCTCCCTGGGGGTTAGTGCTACGGTGGAAGCCATGGGAAAGAGTGATGAGGTTGCAGATATGAGTCTAGAGATGTGCAATGACAATGGAGGCCAACCCTACATATATATATATAGTGAAGAACTGGCGGGAAGAACTGGAGGGAAGAACTGGCAGGAAGAAAAATGGAGGGAAGAAGAACTGACGGGAAGAAAAATGGCGGGAAGAAAAATGGCGGGAAAAAATGGCGGGATGAACCTTTAGTCCCGGTTGGAGACACCAACCGGGACAAAACACGAGTCAGCACTAATAATAGGGGTAAGTGTCGACATTATGTCGTGCGGCGTGTACCTTGTCCCGGATGGTGTCACCAACCGGGACTAAAGATGAACCTTTAGTCCCGGTTGGAGACACCAACCGGGACAAAACACGAGTCAGCACTAATAATAGGGGTGAGTGTCGATATTATTTCGTAAGTGTCGACACTATGTCGAGCTGCTTGTACTATAAATAGGCATCCTTGTGAGTCCAGTCCTCCAGCCAGTTTGAGGCTATGCCTTACCTCCTTTCGAGAGCAGGGACACCACTACGGCCAGTTTCAGGGAGATGCCGACGGAGCCCAGTCCTCCGGCATCTCCAAGAAACTGGTCATAGAGGCACTCCCTAATATGTGAAATTAGTTAGCTCCCAGGTGTATTGATCTAGTTAGAGAAGTTACAAAGCTGCAAGATGGTTTTCGAGAGCAGGGACACCACTACGGCCAGTTTCAGGGAGATGCCGACGGAGCCTAGTCCTTCGGCATCTCCAAGAAACTGGTCATAGAGGCACTCCCTAATATGTGACCGCGCGCGTTTGGAGATCAGATCTTAATGGTAAGTACGAATCGGGACAACTTCTTCTCATAGTCCCGGTCCATCCACAAAACATGACTAACACTCAAGACATGTATTAATATTAAAAACATGAACTAGAGTTACATAATATGAGCATGAACTTCTTGGCATATGTCTTTCCTTATGATCGCTTCAGACGTAACCATGGAGCATCTTCTTTACTTAACGGAATGCTTGGGTCAGTTTTCACTGTGAAGGGCGGAATTTCATCAAACTTATTATAATCTTCTGACATGTCTGTCTTGTCCTCGATTCCCACGATGTTTCTTTTCCCTGAAAGAACTATGTGACGCTTTGGCTCATCATATGATGTATTCGTTTGCATATTTTTTCTTTTTTTTTGGTCTGGAGGACATGTCCTTCACATAGAAAACCTGAGCCACATCATTGGCTAGGACGAATGGTTCGTCTAAGTTCTTGTCTACCTTCATAAGATTGTTGAGATCCACCGTAGTCATTCCGTACTTCTTGTCTACCTCAACCCCTCCTCCTGTTAGCTTGACCCATTTGCATCGAAACAAGGGGACCTTAAAATTTGGTCCATAGTCAAGTTCCCATATCTCCTCTATGAACCCATAATACGTGGTCTTTTGCCCATTGTCTTCTGCTGCATCGAAGCGGACACCACTGTTTTGGTTGGTGCTCTTTTTATCTTGGCCTATCATGTAAAATGTATTCCCATTTATCTCGTACCCTTGGAAAGTACATACAGTTGAAGATGGTGTCCTGGCCAACAAGTACAGCTAATCCCCAACAGTGGTGTTATTCGTGAGAAGTCTTTGCAGCCAGCCGCCAAAACTCGCCATGTGTTCACTTATAATCCATTCATCAGACTTCCCCGGGTGTTTGATGCGTATTAAATTCTTGTGTTCATTGATATATGGGGCAACCAAGATAGATCTTTGTAAAACCGTGTAGTGTGCTTGATTGAGAGAATGCCCGTCCCTATATATCATTGCTTTACATCCTAGGGTGCCTTTTCCACGCAGTCTCCCCTCATGTCGTGATTCTGGAACACCAATCGCCTTAAGGTCAGGAATAAAATCAACACAGAACTCAATGACCTCCTCTGTTACATAGCCCTTGGAGATGCTTCCTTCTGGCCTAGCACGGTTATGAACATATTTCTTTAAGACTCCCATGTACCTCTCAAAGGGGAACATATTGTGTAGAAATACAGGACCGAGAATGGCAATCTCTTCTACTAGGTGAACCAGGAGATGCGTCATAATATTCAATAAGGATGGTGGGAACACCAACTCAAAGCTGACAAGACATTGGGCCACATCTGTTTGTAACCCTGGTAGGCTTTCTGGATCGATTACCTTCTGAGATATTGCATTGAGGAATGCACATAGCTTCACAATGGGTACTCGAACATTTTCAGGTAGAAGCCCCCTCAATGCAATCGGAAGCAATTGTGTCATAATCACGTGGCAGTCATGAGACTTCAGGTTTTGGAATTTTTTCTCTGCCATATTTATTATTCCCTTTATATTCGACGAGAAGCCAGACGGGACCTTGATACTGCTCAGACATTCAAAAAAGATTTCCTTCTCTTCTTTGGTAAGAGCGTAGCTGGCAGGAGTTAAGTGGCATCGTTTACCCTTCTCGTTCTCAGGATGCATAGGCTCTTCAGGGGCTTTCAGACGTTGCTGGTCCTGCCGTGCTTCCGGTGTATCTTTTGTCTTCCCATACACTCCTAGAAATCCTAGCAGGTTCACGCAAACATTCTTCGTCACGTGCATCACGTCGATTTAAGAGCGGACCTCTAAGACTTTCCAATAGGGTAGGTCCCAAAATATAGATTGCTTCTTCCACATGGGCGCGTGTCCGGCATCCTCATTCGGAGCAGATAGACTGCGAGGACCTTTTCCAAAGATTACTTCTAGGTCCTTGACCATACCAAATACCTCCTCACCGGTACGGAGGACAGGCTTCCTCCGGGGTTCTACCAGACGTTTGAAATGCTTGCCTTTCTTTCTTACTGGATGCAGGTTCAGAAGAAATCGGCGATACCCTAGGTACACAACCTTCTTACATTTATCCAAATATACACTTTCAGTCTCATCTAAACAGTGTGTGCATGCATTGTATCCCTTGTTTGTCTGCCCTGAAATGTTACTAAGAGCAGGCCAATCATTGATGGTTACGAAAAGCAATGCTCGTAGGTCAAATGGCTCCCCTTTGTGCTCATCCCACATACGTACACCTGGTTTGGCCCATAGCTGTAAAAGTTCTTCAACTAATGGCCTTAGGTACACATCAATGTCGTTGCCGGGTTGCCTCGGGCCTTGGATGAGCACTGGCATTATAATGAACTTCCTCTTCATACACAACCAAGGAGGAAGGTTATAGATACATAGGGTCACAGGCCAGGTGCTATGACTGCAGCTCTGCTCACCAAAAGGATTCATGCCGTCTGTACTTAGACCAAACCTTAAGTTCCTTGCGTCACGTGCGAAGTCCGGGTACTCTCGCTCGACTTTTCTCCACTGTGACCCATCAGCGGGGTGTCTCAACATCGCGTCTTTCTTACGGTCTTCCATGTGCCATCGCAACAACTTGGCATGCTCTTTATTTCTGAAGAGACGTTTTAACCGTGGTATTATAGGAGCATACCACATAACCTTGGCGGGAACCTTCTTCCTAGGGGCCTCTCCCTCAACATCGCCAGGATCGTCTCGTCTGATCTTATACCGCAGTGCAGTGCATACCGGGCATGCATCCAAATTCTCGTACTTCTCACCGCGGTAGAGGATGTAGTCATTAATGCAGGCATGTATCTTCTGCACGTCTAATCCTAGAGGGCAGACAACCTTCTTTGATTGGTATGTACTATCGGGCAACTCATTATTTCTTGGAAGAAGATTCTTCATTTTTACCAACAACTTTGAAAATGCGCTGTCAGTCACACCATTCTCTGCCTTCCATTGCAGCAAATCCAGTGTGGCACCTAGCTTTTTGTGGCCATCTTCGCAAGTTGGATACAACAATGTTTTGTGATCCTTTAACATCTGCTCCAGCTTCTCCTTCTCCTTTTCAGTTTCACATTCTTCCTTTGCATCAGTAATGGCCCGACCAAGATCATCATCAGCGGGCCCATCTGCTCCCTCTTGATCTTCATTATCTACCCCCGTTGCATTATTATCATATTCAGGATACATATTATGATAGTTGTCATCATCCTCTTCTTCTTCGTTGTCTTCCATCACAACCCCTTTTTCTCCGTGCTTGGTCCAACAATTATAGCTGGGCATGGAACCGGATCGAAGCAGGTGGGCGTGAATGGTTCTGGTATTTGAGTAGTCTTTCTTGTTCTGACAGTGAACACAGGGACAACACATAAAACCATTGTGACCACGGTTTGCATTAGCCACAACGATGAAATTTTGGAGGCCCGTAATGTACTCGGAAGTGCGGCGGTCACCGTACATCCATTGCCGGTTCATCTGCATTAATATGTAGTATATATCAAAAAATAATAGGGAGATGACCATTTATATTATAGTACATCAATGACACATGAAAGGATAGTTGCCGACCTCGACCGAGACGGAAAGAGCAACAAGAAAACTTATTTTGAGCTCTCGGGCATTTCACCGAACACCTCTTGTGCATATGAAAAAAAAACTAGCACTCTTCACACCCTCTTGCTAGGCTCCAAAATGTGAAAGAATGGAAGAGTGGGGTGTGTGTGGGCTGGGGTGGTGTCTTATATAGCCCCCCCCCTTAACACCGGTTCGTGCCACGAACCGGTGTTAAAGGGGGGGCTGCGCGGGCCACTGTTCCAGGGTCCTTTAACACCGGTTCGTGGCATGAACCGGTGTTAAAGGGGGGCTCCTTTTTTGCCGCAGGGGCCACGCTGGTACGGCCCCCCCTTTAACACCGGTTCTTCTACGAAAGACCTCGTTTCCACTAGTTTCCACTAGTGACAGCTGTCGTAACGGAAGTATGTTTTAAACGCTGATTCTTTAGTTACCGGACTCCACATGCTATACGTACGTGATCTTCCAGCCGGCGGGTATAGCTAGCGTATATGTCTTTTTAGCGGTTGCAGCGGATATACGGTTTTTTTGAGAGAGACGGATTTAAGTTTTGAGTGCTGATCGATTAAATACGAAGTCTGATCTGTCAAGTAACATATCACGTGTCAAATAGGTTACGTTAATGTTTTAATAAATCATAGTCATAAATTTCAAATCTAACAGTCTAATTAATTAGGATGATGTGGATCAACATAGTGCCTCGAAAAACATCATCATATTGCTTTTAGTATAGAGGTAATAACACTTCTAGTCCCACAAGTTGTACACTAGGTGCAGATTAGTCCCATAACTAGTCTAACTCGACTACACAGTCCCACATGTTGCTAATCGGGAACGAACCCGTCCGAACCGTCGGAAACACTGTCACGTAGGAAACCAGGCTTCGACGGCAGTTTTGTAGTTAGATCCTCATCAAACTAGCTCTCTGAGTTGCACCCCTCACTTTGTCTCCCTTATCCACCTATCGTCAGTGGTCAACCCGATCGACTGACGACGATGAAATCGGACCATGGAGGAGCGGAGTCAATTTTCTGAGTCGCTTGCAATGGATTCCATTTGATGAATTTTATTTCATTCCATCAATATTTAGCTAAAATTGACTGAAATTACAGAGAAGAAGAAAGAAGGATCCAGAGAAGAAGAAGGAGGAGCCTGAGAAGAATAAGAAGGAAGGTGCCAGAGAAGAAAGGAAAGATCCAGAGAAGAATAAGAAGGAAGGAGATCGAGAAGAAGTAGTAGAAGAAGGATCCTTTTGTACTGTTGTTTGAAAATGTAACTAGAATATCAGGCACTATGTAGTGGTGTTTGTAATGCAGTTTGTAACCCATGTGTACAGAAACATACTTGATCTTTGTATGAAATCAATGAAATTTAATTGGTCTTTATATGGAATACCTTTGTATGAAATCAGTGTATTGTGCTTCATCATAATGAATGTTCTTTCTGTCATATACAAATTAGTTTTGAGTTGACCTTGTAATTATAACAATGGGATGTCATCCGAGTTTGCGATTGAATTTACTGTTAGCATTCTCCAACTATGGTTGTAAATTGGATAATGATAATGTCATTTGTTCAACCCGCCTTTTCCAATTCAATTGTTTGTTTGACCTGCTTTTGCCTACTTTTTGTATCTAATTTTCCGCCGCAGATTTTTAAATAAGCATAGGGAAACATAGTTCAGCAACCACAAACTGAGCCTTTATCCTTTTTTGAGAATCATGAGCTGCATCCTATTTGGAGGATCTTAAACTTCTTGCTTTGAGTTCAAGATGAAGTACGCTAACAGGCCCCATATCTGAATATTAGTTCATTATAGATGCTGGCTTGAACCATTTGACAGAAACTTCCAACTGTTGTATTCACATCATTGTTGTGCTTATCATGACTCCTGTATGTACACTACCATGAAATTATATCAAAGAAACATATATGTGGCTTATCCTTATATAATCAGGGTTCTCTTATGTCAAAGAGTTTTTATTTCATAACCCTGGAAACATATACTCGAATATACGTATGCTGATTAGTGGTGGTTATGGGCCTAAAACCCTGCCGGGACATTTAACACGGTAGATTATACGTAAAATAGAAACTGATGCTGATAAAGAAATATTTTGAAGCAACTAACCATAAGAGATACAAAACATGATTTAAGAGGAGTTTTACACCAAATTCCACAGGATAAAACATAAGCAAGAATATCACAAGAATTAGGAAATTTATAGTGCCATCAATTCACAGTAACAATCTACCAAAATTCCCAAAGACACGAATCCTAGAACAAGCCATGGACACAAATGCATAAATGAAGCTATCGCCTACCAAAATTCCCAAAGACACGAAACCTAGAACAAGCCATGGACACAAATGCATAAATGAAGCTATCGCCTAGAAATCAACATCAGTGGGTGCACTTTGACTAATAGGAATTTCATCCACATTTAAATCTGAAAGGACTTTCGCATTTAAATCTGGAATTTCGCCTCTTGGTTGCTCATCACCAAACAAGAGGTAGTGCGCACTCCCAGGGCCTGTTTTGTATCCTCTTTTAGCTGCTCTTGCTCTGTCAGCACCAATAGTTTCAGTATGTTGTGCACTAGCAGCTCTTTTCTTACCATTTCCTCGTCCCCTTCCTCTGCCCCTACTGCTGCTTTCTTGTTGCTCTGCTGGTGCTTTACCTTTGGATGCTTCTCTACTTGATGTACCTCTACCTCTGGATCTTCTCCCCAAACTTCCTCTAGATGAAGCTGTAGTGATCCTCACTCTCATTTTAGGAATAGTGTCTCTAGCATCTGCCACAAAGGCATTTTCAGGCAAAGGGCCAAGTACCCTACTAATTGGCACGAGATTCTGCTCCTGGAAAATATGTGTGCAAATAATCATGTACTTGGCACTAACTTCTCAACCCACTCATAAGCTTCTGGTTTATCAGCTTTCAGTTTTTCCATATTTTTCTCCCATTTTACAACACTAGTTGACCTAGCTATTGCCCATAAGTCATTCTTTAAGGTTTCCCCCTTATGACCTGCCTTTTGGAAGTTCTGGAGCAAATGTCTGACACAAAACCTATGCTCTGCATCAGGCCATACTTTACTGACAGCATTTATGAGACCCTGCAATCATTTCGATAAATAAATTAGGAGGAATTTGTAGACATTATACTAATATTTTCATGTGCTCAAAAAAATAAGGAAATAGAACACAAACCTTCTGTTTATCACTCATAATGGTCCACGGTGAGGTGTTGGTTATGTTCAAGTCATCCTTTAGGTTAGTGAGGAACCACTCCCATGAGCTGGTACATTCCACTTCAACTAAACCAAATGCAACTGGATAAATGCAATCGTTTGGGTCAATCCCTACAGCTGTAAGCATGCATCCTTTGTATCTGGTTTTTATGTGGCAACCATCAATACATATTAATGGCCTACAACCTGCTAGAAACTCTCTTTTGCAAGCATCGTAACTCCAGTAGCAAGTGGCCAAATGTTCCTTGTGTCGTGGACTATTAGGATCATTCACAGAATTTGTTGACAGAAAGAATGTAGAGCCAGGATTACTCCTCTTAAGCTCATGCCCATAATCATGTAGTAGCCTGAATTGTTCCTCCTCGTCTCCATGAATTTCCATCAAAGCTGCTTTCCTGGCTCTCCCCAACTTCCACCTCTCTGGGGCCATATTGAACTCCCTTGTCACCTTTGCTTGAAAACCCTTCAGATCAAGCTTTTGATTATCTCTGAATTCATTAATAAATTTATCTTTGAGCACATTTGCAGTGAGTGCTCTCAATTCCCACACACTCTCACATCTATGATTCCCTTCATATGCATTTAGGACAAAGCCACCAAACCTACTGTCCTTTGCAGCTTTGAAGTACCAACGACATCCTCCATCGCAATCACCATCACAAACAGCTTCCAACCTTCTCTTGTCATTCTTCATCTTCCTAATTCTTACTCTGTTTCTGATAGTATATGATGCCAGAGCTTTCCTTGCCTCCTCAACACCACTAAACACCATCCCTGTTTTGAAGATTGGATTATCCATGTCAACCTCTGGATTGAATGCCCTAATCTTCTGCTTCAACTTCTCTTTTTCTTCTCCTATCATATTCAGGTCTTCATCCTCGAGTGCCTCCTCATCTTCATTTTCTTCTACTATTTCTTTCTCGTTATGATCATTCAATTCTATGTCTACATTGTCTGCAAACAGGTCATCATCACCATCTGCGGCATCGTAGTCACTGTCATAGATGCTGCAATCAGTGTCACTATCATTGACATCAACCTGCACTTGCTGTAATAATATAAGTAATTTGTCAGTATAATGCAACCTATCAGTTTAACATTTAAAGACAAAACATGGCAGTAACTTGTTAGTATCGAAGCAATGTACGTGCACATGGTCGTCGAAAACCTCATCAACAATGGGCTGCACTTGCTTTGCTAAACCACCATCTGGCTGCACATGATCTTCTAAAACCCCATCAACAATGGGCTGCACTTGCTCCTCTAAACCACCATCTTCCTGCACATGGTCTTCGAAAACCTCGTCAACAATGGGCTGCACTTGCCCTGCTAAACCACCATCTGGCTGCACATGATCTTCTAAAACCCCATCAACAATGGGCTGTACTTGCTCCCCTAAACCACCATCTTCCTGCACATGGTCTTCGAAAACCTCGTCAACAATGGGCTGCACTTGCTCTGCTAAACCACCATCTAGCTGCACATGATCTTCTAAAACCCCATCAAAAATGGGTTCCACTTGCGCTGCTAAAACCTCGTTTGGCTGCACTTGCTCCGCTACAAGGTTAGATGTCCATGGCACTCTCCTAGGGCTGATGACACCAGGAATGAAAGGCCCTTCAATGAGGATCACATCATCTTTGAAGTTTCTGAGAAAATTCTTATGATCGATATATAAGACAAGTGTCTTATGTGACCTACTAAGTCTAACCATCTCAGCAGAGTGTGTCTCCCTGTCAATTGGTACCAAACCATCAGTGATGTCTTTCCCTGGCAAACACCAATAAACCTGAAGTATTCCATCCCTCTGAAAGCCTAGATATCTCAGTATTTCATTAATACTAGCAGCTGACCAACTATGAGCGCTGCAATTGTCAAATACTGTTGTAGATGCACACATATAGGACAATTTCTCTCTTAGTACACAAAATAAACCATTGTGGCAGACTTCCACTGAAAAAAGATCAGAATTGCCTCCTGCATTGAACACTGACAAAATAACACAAATTACATAATATCACAATTCTATCTACTACATTCCAAGAAATATAGTGAGTTCGCATGATTTGTAAAAACCTAACCAGAAAATCTCAGCAACAACTTACATTTGCAGCAAACTGAATTACCATTATAACGACAGCTTGACCCATGATTTCAAATATTAATGTTATCTAATCTGCAGCAAACTTACTCCAATCAATATTTCTTTAAACATCAGCGACCAAGTGATAAGGTTTTGGATGGTTTATATTTGACATTTACTTGCACGCCATGAAATTATCTCTACCAGATAGAGTGCAAACAACTTTTAACACAATGAGAAAACACAGTTCTACACAACAAGCTTAGCTAACAGGTTATAAAGTTCACATAAACAAACTCTTTGACATGAACTGCTCCTACACTAACACTCATATATTCACGTAGGGCAATAGTACCAACAGTACACGAGTTGATCCTAAACTTTCAGTAGTCTAAATCAGTAGCACGCTCGTAAGGAAGTTCAGGTAAAACAGTGTCCATCAACAACAGTTTCAGATACAGTTTCAGACTTCTGCCGAAAATAAACATAGCAATCTTGCCCAATTATACTAATCATCCTCATAACCATCTTCGACAGTATGTAATACAACAATTGAATTTGATGAATTAGGGCAACCTAAATTAACAAAAACTGTCAGTAATCTGCTCTTGCACTAAGAGGCGGAGCTGACAGAAAAAAGGCATGAACTGATCGTTATCTGCAATTAGTTCATGAATTGGCAATGCCCCAGTACTAGTGTGACTGCTCCAACACTCAGAATACATCCGGATCACCGGCCCTCTACTTCGATCATGCGCAGCTCGGGAGAGAGAATTCGCGCTTACCGTACTGCGGAGGATCTTCGTCCCACTCGCGATAGTGCAGGTGCGGTGGCATCTCGCCGTCAAAGCCGCCACGAATACCAGGGAGAAGGAGGCGGCGCCGTCCGCTTTGTCGGCGGGCACGACGGCTCTAACGAAGATATAAACGAAGAGAAGGAAACTACCTACAAATCAGCGAGCGCGCAGAAGCAGTTGCGGTATTCTCGCCATGCCCACCAAAAATCGTGGAAGGACCTGACCTACTGTAGTTGTTGTTCTTGTACCTGACTGCAAAAATGCCATGGAGGCTTGGTTTCCTACACGTTTGCTACGTGACAGTGTTTCCGACGGTTCGGACGGGTTCGTTCCCGATTAGCAACATGTGGGACTGTGTAGTCGAGTTAGATTAGTTATGGGACTAATCTGCACCTAGTGTGCAACTTGTGGGACTAGAAGTGTTATTACCTCTTTAGTATATAACAAGGATCATGTTATTTATTACTATTAGAGAGAATATATAAGAGTTCAGATTTACCGTATTCCATACTTGATTACCTTAGACTTGAAGATAGAAAAGAAGATCCATCTTGATAGCTTGTATTTAGATCCATAAACAGTAAGATGAAAAGAGAAAGGAAATTTACCAGTTCTTTGGGAATTACGATCTTGGGGTGATGGATTGGATTTTGACGCTGATCTAGAAGCAGCGAGTTGTGATCTGTAAGCAGGGATGAAATCCGTGGGGTACGTGAAGAGCTGATATGTAACTTGTATTTAGATTGATAAACAGTAAGATCAAAAGAGAAAGAAAATTTATCGGTTCTTTGGGAATTACGGTCTTGGGGTGATGGATGCTGGATTTTGCTGGATTTTGACGCTGATCTGAAAACAGGGAGTTGTGATCTGGAAGCAGGGATGAAATTTTATGGGGTACGTAAAGAGCCGATACATAACTTGTATTTAGATCGATAAATAGATCAAAAGAGAAAGAAAATTTACCGGATCTCTGAGAAGTACGATGCTGCATACGTGCAAGATGTTTATATATTAAACGTGTAACCTGTGTACGAAAGGGACTCTGTTTCCTTGTATTTTTTCTTGTTGCTCACGTGATGTTGAGGCTGGAGATATACGTAAGGGACTCTATTTTCTTGTATTTTTTCTTGTTGCTCACGTGAGCTGGAGACGTGTTGGAGTCGAGATAAGTCGTACCTATTGAAGTACCTATTGAAGTCTTTGTTGTACGTAACGCTAATTAAATCATAGCCATTAGTAATAGATCTAATGGTGAATATATTTTAGGTGTTGTGGATCAACGTGGTGCCTCGAAACACAACCTTATATTGCTTTTAGTATATAATACGAACCGGTGTTAAAGGGGGGGCTGCGCGGGCCACTGTTCCAGGGTCCTTTAACACCGGTTCGTGGCATGAACCGGTGTTAAAGGGGGGCTCCTTTTTTGCCGCAGGGGCCACGCTGGTACGCCCCCCCCCTTTAACACCGGTTCTTCTACGAAAGACCTCGTTTCCACTAGTTTCCACTAGTGACAGCTGTCGTAACGGAAATATGTTTTAAACGCTGATTCTTTAGTTACCGGACTCCACATGCTATACGTACGTGATCTTCCAGCCGGCGGGTATAGCTAGCGTATATGTCTTTTTAGCGGTTGCAGCGGATATACGGTTTTTTTGAGAGAGACGGATTTAAGTTTTGAGTGCTGATCGATTAAATACGAAGTCCGATCTGTCAAGTAACATATCACGTGTCAAATAGGTTACGTTAATGTTTTAATAAATCATAGTCATACATTTCAAATCTAACGGTCTAATTAATTAGGATGATGTGGATCAACATAGTGCCTCGAAAAACATCATCATATTGCTTTTAGTATATAACAAGGATCATGTTATTTATTACTATTAGAGAGAATATATAAGAGTTCAGATTTACCGTGTTCCATACTTGATTACCTTAGACTTGAAGATAGAAAAGAAGATCCATCTTGATAGCTTGTATTTAGATCCATAAACAGTAAGATGAAAAGAGAAAGGAAATTTACCAGTTCTTTGGAAATTACGATCTTGGGGTGATGGATTGGATTTTGACGCTGATCTAGAAGCAGCGAGTTGTGATCTGTAAGCAGGGATGAAATCCGTGGGGTACGTGAAGAGCTGATATGTAACTTGTATTTAGATTGATAAACAGTAAGATCAAAAGAGAAAGAAAATTTATCGGTTCTTTGGGAATTACGGTCTTGGGGTGATGGATGCTGGATTTTGCTGGATTTTGACGATGATCTGAAAGCAGGGAGTTGTGATCTGGAAGCAGGGATGAAATTTTGTGGGGTACGTAAAGAGCCGATACGTAACTTGTATTTAGATCGATAAATAGATCAAAAGAGAAAGAAAATTTACCGGATCTCTGAGAAGTACGGTGCTGCATACGTGCAAGATGTTTATATATTAAACGTGTAACCTGTGTACGAAAGGGACTCTATTTCCTTGTATTTTTTCTTGTTGCTCACGTGATGTTGAGGCTGGAGATGTACGTAAGGGACTCTATTTTCTTGTATTTTTTCTTGTTGCTCACGTGATGTTGAGGCTGGAGATGTCTCACGTGAGCTGGAGACGTGTTGGAGTCGAGATGAGTCGTACCTATTGAAGTACCTATTGAAGTCTTTGTTGTACGTAACGCTAATTAAATCATAGCCATTAGTAATAGATCTAATGGTGAATATATTTTAGGTGATGTGGATCAACGTGGTGCCTCGAAACACAACCTTATATTGCTTTTAGTATATAAATAGATAGATAGATAGATAGATGCTGTACCATGTGGCTTAGATTAGAGCATCTGTACCGGATACCATAAACTTTTGTGCGGTATACGTGTTTTAAAGTCTACCTAAAACCAAACGTTTTCTCCTAGGGCTCTCACACGAGGCAATCACAAGGCAAAAAAGTTCCTTCCCTCGGCCACCGGCACCAATGCCGCTGGTTCCCTTCCATCCGTCAACCGCCATGACGGCTGGAAGGTGGGGAAACCTCAAATCGGATAACCGGTCCCTGAAGGGCCTTCAAGTTTGTTGTCTCATGTGTAGGAGCAACGTCGGTGATGGGAATAAATGTCCTTCTCCCTACTCCAGATCGGTGTTCTTCCCCGGAGGAGCATTGATTGATAGATTTGGAGCTAATCGTCGGGCACTAGATCTGGCATCATAAACATCTGTCTACGGTGGCGACGTCCTACAAAGGGGGTGATGTTGCAAATTGGTATCCTCAAGTTCTTCCTTTGCCCAATGAAGCTTAGCTTGTTACAACTCTATTGTGGAACATGCAAGTTTTTTGGCCCCTGTCTCTATCTGGCCAAAGTTGGAATTATCTCCCATCCCACCTTGGTAATAGCTTCTCAGGAATGAGAACTTCTAAGATCATGGTCACCAAAATCTTCTGTTATGTGAAATAAAATTGGTTGAATACTTTTCTCTAAGAGATGTGAAACCTTGTTGAAAGGGATGCAATATAGAGCAAAAAATGTGGATTTGTTAACTAGCATTACTATGCATTTCCACTCATTGCATTATCCCTCATATCACAAGCACATGCAAAGAGATTAATTGCATGATATGTTACATAAGTAGGTGATTACTCAATGCATACAACTTTTTTGGAGTAGATATTCCCCCTTAATTTTCATGATAGCGGGTTCGTAAACAAAAATAGCTTCAATAGATAGGTAGATAAATGGCCAGGACCGTATGAAATGTTACCATCTCATAACAAGTTACTTGCACCATTGTTATACATGACAGATTTAAAGAGTCTATAGAAATATACAGTGATGATAAAGATAAATAGTGGCTCATTAAATAACTTCATAACACATTTGATTTTATTTATCTAAACGAAATGCCTAATCAAGAATGCCACATACTCAAGTACCAAGGCATAGCATTTTGGAAGAGGTAAGACACACCCAGTATTACCCCATAGTGACCATTTGGGAACGATCTCCAATGACGGGCTTATAAACATGTTATAGTACAACTCTAACTAAAGAGGTGCGGAAGGATGCATGTCACCTCTTACTCGAACAGAGAAATCTGTTTTAGCGAAAAACATCAACAGAGTTGGGGAAGAATTTTGGTCCTATTCAGTTCATTTAGGGAGAGGTACGACGACTTCCGCTAGAACTTACACCAAAATGGGTAGTTTCTGGTCAATTCTTTATATATGTCTCTAGCTCAGTATAACGTTCTAGTCAATGATGACAAATTTGGAAATTGAAAATACGACTCTCAAAATTAACATTATCCTATGATATATTGGATAGAGGGGTTATCTTAACCAGAGATAATCTTACCAAACATGATTGATAAAGAAATACTAAATGTGTCTTCTGTCACCACAAGGAATTAATCAAAAACCTAATCTTTGAGTTTAATTTTGCTAGGGGAGTAAGGTCCATTGTTCAAATGTTTTCTAATTTATACCCACCTTGTAGTGTGCCAAATATGTCTGATCAGTGGTCATGGTGCATACATATGAAATCCAAGAACCATATCTCAGTAGGGGTTTGTGCGCTGCACTGGTCTATATAGTTATGCAGAAATTGTGTGGGTTCCGATAAAAAGAAAAAAATCTTCTCTAGTGCAGGTTATTCAGTACTCCGTACGTAGTCATTTTGATAGAAACAGGAGCACAAAGAGTTATTATGGTTGAGTGTATCCTGCTGGAGCTAGCAACCAGGGGGGTGTTTACTTCGTAGATGTGGACCATAGTGTAGTTTCTTTTTATCACAGTCGAAATTTTATTCTGTTCCTGTACTCCCTACGATGCAAAATAAGTTTCAGCTGATTTAGGTTTGTACTAAATAAGCTGAGACTTATTTTGGATCGGAAGGAGTACTGTTTTGAGACTTGTGCATCTTACCATTCAGATGCACTGTATTAGCAAAAATCGTTTGTATCATCTGGCTGCCATGATTGTTGACTCTATACAGTTCCATTTATCAAAAATCAAGTCCATCAGCTCTTGGCCATGAAGAGATTTGAACACCAACAATGACACGTGTTAAGCTGCAAGATGCAGCGGCGAGGCCGTAAGATCCATGGAAAGTACACCGGTAATCATGGCAGATAAACGCAAGCATGCCTAGTCTCAGGAACACCCGTATGTACCTGCATTGCAGGAATCGCCTTGAGCGATGCATCCTGCATGTGCATGAAGCTTGCCGTACGTAGGGCAGCTGAGGTGAAGCACAGGGCAATTCTCCTTTGGCACGCACGGATGGGTAGTTTATTTCAGCGACATAAATGCATGCTACCGTGCCAAAGGAGAAGCGCCACGCACGTATGGACAAAGTTTGGCTCTCCCTGACTGCCTGGCTCGTTGTTCTGAAGTTCTTATGTCGTTGATGAAAGTCTCGGGCTCGTTTATATACCGCGAGATCGGCCTCGGGATATGGATCTTCAAAGGCATATGCTCCGAGGCTGATCGACTATTCCGGAGGAGCTGCCTTTCTTTGCCGGTGGTGTCTCTCCGTCGTGTTTCCTCCCTTTCGAATGTTCTCCACAGGAGGAATGCTGGTCCTCAGCACATGTACCTTTTGCCGCCCATTTCCAAAAAAAAAAAGTACCTTTTGCCGGTGCAGGCAAAACTAATCATACGTGGATGATGCTACAGCTAGCATAACTAAGTAAAAGTGTTCTCGGGCACGGCAGCGTATTTTATCGCCGTGGCAGTAAAATGTCAACGCATTCGATGCTAGATATGAATAGATTTTGTTCTCGGCTATCTATATATCTTGCATTTTAACTGAGCTGTTGTTGTTGAACTCAGCGGGGAGTTCCACATACAGCAAAAGAATAACTTGTGTTAGCCCTTGGAGAGCCACAGACTCGAACCTTCTCATTGTCTGAGATGGTACATTCCGTTGGATCTTCTATAGGCACCGGCCTGATAGCTTTTCCAGACTGAAAAAACAGCATAAAAGATAAAGGAGAGAGCTCTATTGGACCAGGACTGGCTAGCTTTCTGCACGGAGCAACCAGGTTTATATGTTGGTATATAACATGAAATTTTCTACTTAACAGGTGAGGTCTATCAAGATTTCAATAGTTTGACACCTATTTATTTGAACATCTGAATTTGAGCTGTCAGATTCTATATACATTGTCGAAGAGTAAAGCATCTCATTCACTACAGGAAAGAACTAAGACGCGGCCGGCGTCGGCGTAGCTGCCTTCCCTGGCCAGCCGACCAGCCCGGCCGTCGGCGTAGATACGGCCGTCGGCGTAGATGACTAGTATGACCGTCGGCGTAGTAGCGAGGTCTGTGCCGACGGTGGCCCTCGGCGTAGATATAGCCTCGGCGTAGCCCCAATTCAGACACGATGACGGAAACGGCGTTAGGCAGCCAAGCAGTGCCGACGGCCTTTGAAAATTTTTGTTTGGTCTGTGCCGACGGCCTAGCCGTCCGCATAGGCCTCCAGATTTTTTTTCCTTTTTCATTATTTTTTGAAAAATCATAACTAAATCATTCTAATTCAGAAAAATACAAATAATATATCAAAATTTGTAGAAAAAAAAATCTATCTATCTACACTCAAATATTACACATTTATAAACAAAAATTAAGTAAAATATAAAACATTATATATAGTTTAAAACAGGCATTATAAATTCAAAAACGATCCAAACAACATGAAACCTTCGCGTGGTGTCATATTATGTGACATAGTTAGAAGGAAAAATATCAAACTTGGTATATTGATTATGTCTCAAAAAAACCTTCACGAAATGACCTATCTCGTTCGAGGTTTCTTGACTTTTGGGTCAAATGACCAATGTTATGGCTAGAATGAAGGCATAGTTTGTGATAATGTGTCCATATTATGCATAAGTATGCATCATGGGATGGCGAACAATGTTTCAGGAGGAAGTTTTCCTTTTCGTCGCACCAAAAAGCCGTTTCCATTTACCGAGTGCAAAAAACGGACGGTTTTGTGAAGCAACCACCAAATGGCTAATTCAAAATGCTACCGTCAAATTTTAAAAAAATACTAGACCACCTTACATGGATAATGTTATAACAGGGGGATCTCAAACATTTCCGTCTATCCCTGGTGAAAAAGACAAATTCCTGCCGAATCGGTAGGAAGTAGGTCAGATATGGACTACAAGTACATGATCGGATGCTCATGATTTTTTACAAAAATCATTTTTAGGTCAAAATATGTTGTTTCATCATAGATCCACTTCAAGTTTAGTGAGTCTCAGCCCCGAGCTAAGAATCTTCATGCCCACCGTTCGACAAAGTATAACGATGGTTTAAAACGGGCATTATAAATTCAAAAACGATCCAAACAACATGAAACCTTCGCGTGGTGTCATATTATGTGACATAGTTAGAAGGAAAAATATCAAACTTGGTATATTGATTATGTCTCAAAAAAACCTTCACGAAATGACCTATCTCGTTCGAGGTTTCTTGGCTTTCGGGTCAAATGACCAATGTTTTGGCTAGAATGAAGGAATAGTTTGTGATAATGTGTCCATATTATGCATAAGTATGCATCATGGGATGGCGAACAATGTTTCAGGAGGAAGTTTTCCTTTTCGTCGCGCCAAAAAGCCGTTTTCCATTTACCGAGTGCAAAAAATGGACGGTTTTGTGAAGCAACCACCAAATGGCTAATTCAAAATGCTACTGTCACATCTTTAAAAAATACTAGACCACCTTACATGGATAATGTCATAACAGGGGGATCTCAAACATTTCCGTCTATCCCTGGTGAAAAAGACAAATTCCTGCTGAATTGGTAGGAAGTGGGTCAGATATGAACTACAAGTACATGATCGGATGCTCATGATTTTTTACAAAAATCATTTTTAGGTTCAAAATATGTTGTTTCATCATATATCCACTTCAAGTTTAGCGAGTCTCAGCCCCGAGCTAAGAATCTTCATGCCCACCCTTCGACAAAGTATAACGATGGTTTAAAACAGGCATTATAAATTCAAAAACGATTCAAACAACATGAAACCTTCGCATGGTGTCATATTATGTGACATAGTTAGAAGGAAAAATATCAAACTTGGTATATTGATTATGTCTCAAAAAAACCTTCACGAAATGACCTATCTCGTTCGACGTTTCTTGGCTTTCGGGTCAAATGACCAATGTTACGGCTAAAATGAAGGAATAGTTTGTGATAATGTGTCCATATTGTGCATAACTATGCATCATGTGATGGCGAACAATGTTTCAGGAGGAAGTTTTCCTTTTCGTCGCACCAAAAAGCCGTTTTCCATTTACCGACTGCAAAAAACAGACGGTTTTGTGAAGCAACCACCAAATGGCTAATTCAAAATGCTACCGTCATATTTTTCAAAAAATACTAGACCAACTTACATGGATAATGTCATAACAGGGAGATCTCAAACATTTCTGTCTATCCCTGGTGAAAAAGACAAATTCCTGCCGAATCGATAGGAAGTGGGTCAGATATGAACTACAAGTACATGATCGGATGCTCATGATTTTTTACAAAAATCATTTTTAGGTTCAAAATATGTTGTTTCATCATAGATACACTTCAACTTTAGCGAGTCTCAGCCCCGAGCTAAGAATCTTCATGCCCACCCTTCGACAAAGTATAACGATGGTTTAAAACAGGCATTATAAATTCAAAAATGATCCAAACAACATGAAACCTTCGCGTGGTGTCATATTATGTGACATAGTTCGAAGGAAAAATATCAAACTTGGTATATTGATTATGTCTCAAAAAAACTTTCCGAAATGACCTATCTCGTTCGAGGTTTCTTGGCTTTCGGGTCAAATGACCAATGTTTTGGCTAGAATGAAGGAATAGTTTGTGATAATGTGTCCATATTATGCATATGTATGCAACATGGGATGGCGAACAATGTTTCAGGAGGAAGTTTTCCTTTTCGTCGCACCAAAAAGCTGTTTTCCATTTACCGAGTGTAAAAAACGGACGGTTTTGTGAAGCAACCACCAAATGGCTAATTCAAAATGCTACCGCCACATTTTTAAAAAATACTAGACCACCTTACATGGATAATGTCATAACAGGGGGATCTCAAACATTTCCGTCTATCCCTGGTGAAAAAGACAAATTCCTGCCGAATCGGTAGGAAGTGGGTCAGATATGAACTACAGGTACATGATCGGATGCTCATGATTTTTTACAAAAATCATTTTTAGGTTCAAAATATATTGTTTCATCATAGATCCACTTCAAGTTTAGCGAGTCTCAGACCCGTGCTAAGAATCTTCATGCCCACCCTTCGACAAAGTATAACGATGTTTTAAAACGGGCATTATAAATTCAAAAACGATTCAAACAACATGAAACCTTCGCGTGGTGTCATATTATGTGACATAGTTCAAAGGAAAAATATCAAACTTGGTATATTGATTATGTCTCAAAAAAACCTTCACGAAATGACCTATCTCGTTCGACGTTTCTTGGCTTTTGGGTCAAATGACCAATGTTACAGCTAAAATGAAGGAATAGTTTGTGATAATGTGTCCATATTGTGCATAACTATGCATCATGGGATGGCGAACAATGTTTCAGCAGGAAGTTTTCCTTTTCGTCGCACCAAAAAGCCGTTTTCCATTTACCGAGTGCAAAAAACGGACGGTTTTGTAAAGCAACCACCAAATGGATAATTCAAAATGCTACCGTCACATTTTTCAAAAATACTAGACCACCTTACATGGATAATTTCATAACAGGGGGATCTCAAACATTTCCGTTTATCCCTGGTGAAAAAGACAAATTCCTGCCGAATCGGTAGGAAGTGGGTCAGATATGAACTACAGGTACATGATCGGATCCTCATGATTTTTTACAAAAATCATTTTTAGGTTCAAAATAGTTGTTTCATCATAGATCCACTTCAAGTTTAGCGAGTCTCAGCCCCAAGCTAAGAATCTTCATGCCCACCCTTCGACAAAGTATAACGATGGTTTAAAACGGGCATTATAAATTCAAAAACGATCCAAACAACATGAAACCTTCGTGTGGTGTCATATTATGTGACATAGTTAGAAGGAAAAATATCAAACTTGGTATATTGATTATGTCTCAAAAAACCTTCACGAAATGACCTATCTCGTTCGAGGTTTCTTGGCTTTCCGGTCAAATGACCAATGTTTTGGCTAGAATGAAGGAATAGTTTGTGATAATGTGTGCCATATTGTGCATAACTATGCATCATGGGATGGCGAACAATGTTTCAGGAGGAAGTTTTCCTTTTCGTCGCACCAAAAGGCCGTTTTCCATTTACTAAGTGCAAAAAACGGATGGTTTTGTGAAGCAACCACCAAATGGCTAATTCAAAATGCTACCGTCATATTTTTCAAAAATACTAGACCACCTTACATGGATAATGTCATAACAGGTAGATCTCAAACATTTCCGTCTATCCCTGGTGAAAAAGACAAATTCCTGCCGAATCGATAGGAAGTGGGACAGATATGAACTACAGGTACATGATCGGATGCTCATGATTTTTTACAAAAATCATTTTTAGGTTCAAAATATGTTGTTTCATCATAGATCCACTTCAAGTTTAGCGAGTCTCAGCCCCAAGCTAAAAATCTTCATGCCCACCCTTCGACAAAGTATAACGATGGTTTAAAACAGGCATTATAAATTCAAAAACGATCCAAACAACATGAAACCTTCGCGTGGTGTCATATTATGTGACATAGTTCGAAGGAAAAATATCAAACTTGGTATATTGATTATGTCTCAAAAAAACCTTCACGAAATGACCTATCTCGTTCGAGGTTTCTTGGCTTTCGGGTCAAATGACCAATGTTTTGGCTAGAATGAAGGAATAGTTTGTGATAATGTGTCCATATTATGCATAAGTATGCATCATGGGATGGCGAACAATGTTTCAGGAGAAAGTTTTCCTTTTCGTCGCACCAAAAAGCCGTTTTCCATTTACCGAGTGCAAAAAACGTACGGTTTTGTGAAGCAACCACCAAATGGCTAATTCAAAATGCTACCGTCACATTTTTAAAAAAATACTAGACCACCTTACATGGATAATGTCATAACAGGGGGATCTCAAACATTTCCATCTATCCCTGGTGAAATAGATAAATTCCTGCCGAATCGGTAGGAAGTGGGTTAGATATGAACTACAGGTACATGATCGGATAAAAAAATCATTTTTAGGTTCAAAATATATTGTTTCATCATAGATCCACTTCAAGTTTAGCGAGTCTCAGACCCGAGCTAAGAATCTTCATGCCCACCCTTCGACAAAGTATAACGATGGTTTAAAACGGGCATTATAAATTCAAAAACGATTCAAACAACATGAAACCTTCGCGTGGTGTCATATTATGTGACATAGTTAGAAGAAAAAATATCAAACTTGATATATTGATTATGTCTCAAAAAAACCTTCACGAAATGGCCTATCTCGTTCGACGTTTCTTGGCTTTCGGGTCAAATGACCAATGTTACGGCTAAAATGAAGGAATAGTTTGTGATAATGTGTCCATATTGTGCATAACTATGCATCATGGGATGGCGAACAATGTTTCAGGAGGAAGTTTTCCTTTTCGTCGCACCAAAAAACCGTTTTCCATTTACCGAGTGCAAAAAACGGACGGTTTTGTGAAGCAACCACCAAATGTCTAATTCAAAATGATACCGTCATATTTTTCAAAAAGACTAGACCACCTTACATGGATAATGTCATAACAGGGAGATCTCAAACATTTCCGTCTATCCCTAGTGAAAAAGACAAATTCCTGCCGAATCGATAGGAAGTGGGTCAGATATGAACTACATCTACATGATCGGATGCTCATGATTTTTTACAAAAATCATTTTTAGGTTCAAAATATGTTGTTTCATCATAGATCCACTTCAAGTTTAGCGAGTCTCAGCCCCGAGCTAAGAATCTTCATGCCCACCCTTCGACAAAGTATAACGATGGTTTAAAACAGGCATTATAAATTCAAAAACGATCCAAACAACATGAAACCTTCGCGTGGTGTCATATTATGTGACATAGTTCGAAGGAAAAATATCAAACTTGGTATATTGATTATGTCTCAAAAAACCTTCACGAAATGACCTATCTCGTTCGAGGTTTCTTGACTTTCGGGTCAAATGACCAATGTTTTGGCTAAAATGAAGGAATAGTTTGTGATAATGTGTCCATATTGTGCATAAGTATGCATCATGGGATGGGGAACAATGTTTCAGGAGTAAGTTTTCCTTTTCGTCACACCAAAAAGCCGTTTTCCATTTACCGAGTGCAAAAAACGGACGGTTTTGTGAAGCAACCACCAAATGGATAATTCAAAATGCTACCGTCACATTTTTCAAAAATACTAGACCACCTTACATGGATAATGTCATAACAGGGGGATCTCAAACATTTCCGTCTATCCCTGGTGAAAAAGACAAATTCCTGCCGAATCGGTAGGAAGTGGGTCAGATATGAACTACTGGTACATGATCGGATGCTCATGATTTTTTACAAAAATCATTTTTAGGTTCAAAATATGTTGTTTCATCATAGATCCACTTCAAGTTTAGCGAGTCTCAGACCCGAGCTAAGAATCTTCATGCCCACCCTTCGACAAAGTATAACTATGGTTGAAAACGGGCATTATAAATTCAAAAAGATCCAAACAACATGAAACCTTTGCGTGGTGTCATATTATGTGACATAGTTAGAAGGAAAAATATCAAACTTGGTATATTGATTATGTCTCAAAAAACCTTCACTAAATGACCTATCTCGTTCGAGGTTTCTTGACTTTTGGGTCAAATGACCAATGTTATGGCTAGAATGAAGGCATAGTTTGTGATAATGTGTCCATATTATGCATAAGTATGCATCATGGGATGGCGAACAATGTTTTAGGAGGAATTTTTCCTTTTTGTCGCACCAAAAGTTCGTTTTCCATTTATCGAGTGCAAAAAACGGACGGTTTTGTGAAGCAACCACCAAATGGCTAATTCAAAATGCTACCGTCACATTTTTCAAAAATACTAGACCACCTTACATGGATAATGTCATAACAGGGGGATCTCAAATATTTTCGTCTATCCCTGGTGAAAAAGACAAATTCCTGCTGAATCTGTAGGAAGTAGGTCAGATATGAACTACAGGTACATGATCGGATGCTCATGATTTTTTACAAAAATAATTTTTAGGTTCAAAATATGTTGTTTCATCATAGATCCACTTCAAGTTTAGCGAGTCTTAGTCCCGAGCTAAGAATCTTTATGCATGCCGTTTTAAACGGGCAAATGAAATTATGATAAGAATCACGACATAGTTTGTGATAAGTTGATATTGATATCATATTTGGATTCCTCTCATTTTTCTAATCAATTTAGACATATTATTTGCCGAATTCCGATTTACAGATTTAAAGATATTAATTATTCCATATTAAATAAAAAATACAAAAAAATAAATCATTATATTTTTATTTGAACTCAATAATATTTTTACTTATTCATTGTTGTTTACTTAAATAATTGCTTGTAATTTCAAAAATACAACCATATGACATGAGGATACAAGAGTTAATAGGAATGATATCCTAGTATGGACAACAATGAGTAAATTGCTTTGCGGGAAGAGATTTTGAAGGAACGAGGAAGTTAAGCGTGCTAGATCTGGAGTAGTGCTAGGATGGGTGACCGAACGAGAACTTTGAAAAAGACTGTTAATTTAAACAATTATTAACTATAAATAGTGTTAAAATGATTAAAGCGGGACATTAAGGAGTCAAATAATTCAAAGATTTTTTTTTTAAAAAATAAGGGCTACGCCGACGGCCACCGTCGGCACAGCCTGTGCCGACGGCAATTTGGCGCTGTGCCGACGGCAGCCGGCCGTCGGCGTAGCAATTATTTCCTGTAGTGATTGTTCTCTAGACCTTGTCTCACACTTCTTTGCTTTCTTTTCAAAAGTCCAACTCATGTCTAATTAAAGTAAAAAAAATGGATTTACGTTTTCTATGTACAATATTTTTATATCTTATAAATATATATTTAGAAAAGAATTTTAGTGTTGCTCCATCAGCTATTGTCAAATTCTAATTAGTCTCATCCTTCAACTATTAATGCCACTAAGTTTTGATCCTCTATCAAGTCTCGAAACCTTTTAGATTTAGTCCTTCGACACAATGAAAATAGCATCAACGATGATGTTAGAAATAAATTCGAACGAGATAAAATATATTTATGAAGTTATTGACGAACATATAGTAAAAAAGGGAAAATCTAGAGAAAAATAATAAAATAAAATATGTATCTTTCAAATGAATTAATATTAAGGAAAAGTGGGTAAAAATTTAACTTCTCGAAAACTCTAAAGACTCTTGGGATACAAACCATAAGTTGGAAAAACTCTCTTAATGAAAATTTACAAGAAAAATCATAAAAAATGGAATTAAGATAAATCATGAATACATCATTTTTTTTAAAATATGTGTGCTTCAGAAATCAAGTAGAAATAAAACCAACAATAACTTAATAATCTCATGTTTACCATGCCATTTAATTCATTGTTTTGGCATAATATTTCTTATTGTTATGAACTTAATAATTCCTAAAATCTTTGGCAACTTTACAATATTAGAATTTTACTTAAATTTATGTTCTTCATTTTTATTATTTTCCCTTATATATTTTAGAACTTTTTTTCTAAATAATGTACCGCATGTTTGAAACCACAAGTACATCATCATCAATAACCCCTTTAGTGATTCACTAACCAAACCTAGAAGGTTTTGACATTTAAGGGACAAGAAAATTCGGGTATTTGAGTTCAGGGACTAAACCTTTTCTTTTGCAATAGCTGAGGGATCACACATAGTAATGGCAAGCAATAGTTGAGTTCATAAATATATGTTTTTTGTAGGCTCAAATAGCTTACCAAAACATCTTATAACATGGCATATTCTATGTATGAAAATTCTTTGGTATCACCTCGAGATCAGTTTCGTATGCACAACATCGACTTGAATTTTGAAATCAAAGTAGGACTTTTTACATATAACAATGAATTTTTTGGATTCGACATAACAATGACTCAAATGTAGGATGAACAACATTAAATCGAGAATAACATGTTAGTGTTTATGTAATGAACAAATGTATAGTTGTGATGATCATATAATCAAATGTTGTTTGATGAACTGGATAGACTGCATGTAGAGATAGACTCATATATAAATCTTAGTAGAAGGTTTCTATATAAGAGTTATAGATTATAACAGATATTAGAGGTCAAAGTTTAAATTTGTAAACTGTTTCTATGCACAAAACATCAGCAATTAGATCAAGAACCCAAGAGAGTAGCATTGTATTACTTGGTGAAATCTATCAAACAATTTGTGCTATAATATAAGATGATATTAGAATCAATATTTATTCTTTCATTGTAAATTTTCTCGCTCTATATGGTCATTCATCCAAATAGCCTTTTGTTTATCCAACTAGCTGTATGAGATACATGATAAATACAAGACTTTATTTAGGGTGGGAGCGCTTTCCATTATTTGGTCGCTATGGATGGCTATGTAGAAATGACAAGATTTTTAATAACATTGTGTCTTCTCTTTGCAGGTTATTTATCTGGCCACGGCTATCCTCCGATCATGGACTATTTTCCAACGTATTGAGTTTCGCGACTTGTTTGTGGAGGGGTGTACGCGATTGGAGGACAAGACGAGGATATTTTCTCCCGACATGGATAGCCACGTTGTTTGCGGATTGATCTGCCATAGTTTGAGGCCGTTATTTTGTTGGTGATTTTTGTAATTTTAGTCTATTTTCTGTTTTATCTTTCTATGTGGTTTGTGCAGTTGTGTGCATCCTTGTTATGCAGATGCCGGGTGTATACATTACTCAAAGTAATAAAAACATCCATCACTAGTGGAAACGAGGCCTATGGTTGTGCCTGGAAATGGGCTTTAACACCGGTTCTTCTACGAACCGGTGTTAAAGGGGGTGGGCGTACCAGCGTGGCCCGTGCAGCAAGAAGGAGCCCCCCTTTAACACCGGTTCGTGGAACGAACCGGTGTTAAAGGCCCCTGCACCAGTGGCCCGCGCATCCCCCCTTTACCACTGGTTCGTGGCTTGAATCGGTGTTAAAGGGGGGGGGCTATATAAGACACCGCAACCCACAACCCTCTCTTCCATTTTTTCACTCTCTCATTTTGGAGCCTAGCAAGAGGGTGTGAGGTGTGCTAGTTTGTGTTTTTTTCCTATGCACAAGAGGTGTTCGGTGAAATGCCCGAGATCTCAAAATAAGTTTTCTCGTTGCTCTTTCCTTCTCGGTCGAGGTCGCCAACTATCCTTTCATGTGTCATTGATGTACTATATATAAATGGCCATCTCCCTATTAATTTTTGATATATACTATATATTAATGCAGATGAACCGGCAATGGATGTACGGTGACCGACGCACTTCCGAGTAAGGAGAAGGAGAAGCTGGAGCAGATGTTAAAGGATCACAAAACATTGTTATACCCAACTTGCGAAGATGGCCACAAAAAGCTAGGTACCACACTGGATTTGCTGCAATGGAAGGCAGAGAACGGTGTGACTGACAGCGCATTTTCAAAATTGTTGGTAAAAATGAAGAATCTTCTTCCAAGAAATAATGAGTTGCCCGACAGTACATACCAAGCAAATAAGGTTGTCTGCCCTCTAGGATTAGACGTGTAGAAGATACATGCCTGCATTAATGACTGCATCCTCTACCGCGGTGAGAAGTACGAGAATTTGGATGCATGTCCGGTATGCACTGCACTGCGGTATAAGATCAGACGAGACGATCCTGGCGATGTTGAGGGCGAGGCCCCTAGGAAGAAGGTTCCTGCCAAGGTTATGTGGTATGCTCCTATAATACCACGGTTAAAACGTCTCTTCAGAAATAAAGAGCATGCCAAGTTGTTGCGATGGCACATGGAAGACCGTAAGAAAGACGCGATGTCGAGACACCCCGCTGATGGGTCACAGTGGAGAAAAGTCGAGCGAGAGTACCCGGACTTCGCACGTGACGCAAGGAACTTATGGTTTGGTCTAAGTACAGATGGCATGAATCCTTTTGGTGAGCAGAGCTACAGTCACATCACCTGGCCTGTGACTCTATGTATCTATAACCTTCCTCCTTGGTTGTGCATGAAGAGGAAGTTCATTATGATGCCAGTGCTCATCCAAGGCCTGAGGCAACCCGACAACGAAATTGAAGTGTACCTAAGGCCATTAGTTGAAAACCTTTTACAGCTGTGGACCAAACCAGGTGTACGTATGTGGGATAAGCACAAAGGGGAGCCATTTGATCTACGAGCATTGCTTTTCGTAACCATCAATGATTGGCCTGCTCTTAGTAACATTTCAGGGCAGTCAAACAAGGGATACAATGCATGCACACACTGTTTAGATGAGACTGAAAGTGTATATTTGGATAAATGTAAGAAGGTTGTGTACCTTGGGTATCGTCGATTTCTTCCGAACCTGCATCCAGTAAGAAAGAAAGGCAAGCATTTCAAACGTCTGGCAGAACCCCGGAGGAAGCCTGTCCTCCGTACGGGTGAGGAGGTATTTGGTATGGTCAAGGACCTAGAAGTAATCTTTGGAAAAGGTCCTGGCAGTCTATCTGTTCCGAATGATGATGCCGGACACGCTCCCATGTGGAAGAAGCAATCTATATTTTGGGACCTACCCTATTGCAAAGTCTTAGAGGTCCGCTCTTCAATCGACGTGATGCACGTGACGAAGAATGTTTGCGTGAAACTGCTAGGCTTCCTAGGAGTGTATGGGAAGACAAAAGATACACCGGAAGCACGACAGGACCAGCAACATCTGAAAGACCCTGAAGAGCCTATGCATCCTGAGAACGAGAAGGGTAAACGATGCCACTTAACTCCTGCCAGCTACGCTCTTACCAAAGCAGAGAAGGAAATATTTTTTGAATGCCTGAGCAGTATCAAGGTCCCGTCTGGCTTCTCGTAGAATATAAAGGGAATAATAAATATGGCAGAGAAAAAATTCCAAAACCCGAAGTCTCATGACTGCCACGTGATTATGACACAATTGCTTCCGATTACAGTGAGGGGGATTCTACCTGAAAATGTTCAAGTACCCATTGTGAAGCTATGTGCATTCCTCAATGCAATATCTCAGAAGGTAATCGATCCAGAAAGCCTACCAGGGTTACAGACAGATGTGGCCCAATGTCTTTTCAGCTTTGAGTTGGTGTTCCCACCATCCTTCTTCAATATTATGACGCATCTCCTGGTTCACCTAGTAGAAGAGATTGCCATTCTCGGTCCTGTATTTCTACACAATATGTTCCCCTTTGAGAGGTACATGGGAGTCTTAAAGAAATATGTTCATAATCGTGCTAGGCCAGAAGGAAGCATCTCCAAGGGCTATGTAACAAAGGAGGTCATTGAGTTCTGTGTTGATTTTATTCCTGATCTTAAGGCGATTGGTGTTCCAAAATCACAACATGAGGGGAGACTGCGTGGAAAAGGCACCCTAGGATGTAAAGCAATGATATGTAGGGACGGACATTCTCTCAATAAGCACACTACACAGTTTTACAAAGATCTATCTTGGTTGCCCCGTATATCAATGAACACAAGAATTTAATACGCCTCAAACACCCGGGACAGTCTGATGAATGGATTATAAGTGAACACATGGCGAGTTTTGGCGGCTGGCTGCAAAGACTTCTCACAAATAACACCACTGTTGGGGATCAGCTGTACTTGTTGGCCAGGACACCATCTTCGACTGTATGTACTTTCCAAGGATACGAGATAAATGGGAATACATTTTACATGATAGGCTAAGATAAAAAGAGCACCAACCAAAATAGTGGTGTCCGCTTCGATGTAGCAGAAGACAATGGGCAAAAGACCACGTATTATGGGTTCATAGAGGAGATATGGGAACTTGACTATGGACCTAATTTTAAGGTCCCCTTGTTTCAATGCAAATGGGTCAATCTAACAGGAGGAGAGGTTGAGGTAGACAAGAAGTACGGAATGACAACAGTGGATCTCAACAATCTTATGAAGGTAGACAAGAACTTAGACGAACCATTCGTCTTAGCCAATGATGTGGTTCAGGTTTTCTATTTGAAGGACATGTCTACCAACCGAAAAAAATAAAAAATAAGCAAACAGATACATCAAACGATGAGCCAAAGCGTCACATAGTTCTTTTAGGGAAAAGAAACATCGTGGGAGTGGAGGACAAGACAGACATGTCAGAAGATTATAATAAGTTTGATGAAATTCTGCCCTTCAGAGTGAAGACTGACCCAACCATCCTGTTAAACGGTGCTGATACTCCATGGTTACGGCCGACACGATCATAAGATTGACTATATGTATTAATTGAGCCATTTTTGGCACACATATGTATCTCAACATGGAAATCAATGTCATATTTGTTCTGTTAACAATATATGTATTAAATGAGCCATTTTTCTTCCTGCCATTTCTTCCCGCCATTTTTCTTCCCGCCATTTTTCCCGCCAGTTCTTCCCTCCAGCCATTTCTCACTATATATATGTAGGGTTGGCCTCCATTGTCATTGCACATCTCTAGACTCATATCTACAACCTCATCACTCTTTCCCATGGCTTCCACCGTAGCACTAACCCCCAGGGAGGCGGAGGCGCTTTGCGCCTCGAACTACCCCTGCCCGCCGAGCTACTGTTTCCCCGTCGGCTGGATGCTGAGCGCCGGAGGCGTGCCTGTTCCTCCTGTCCCTCTAGGTGTGGCGCGCCGGATGGACATCACGAACCACTACTACTTCGAGCTCACGCCGGAGCAGCGGAGGAATCCCAGATGGCATCCCGACTATTTCCGTACTTGGGAAGCCTTCTTCGGAGATCGGCATGAGAGGGCGCTCGCCAGGCACGAGGAGGACGGCCCACCTCCTCCGAACTTCAACAAGGCCGGCAGTCCGCTATGGTGGCGCGGTCGGACTCTCCAGAACATCACGGCCTACGACACTGCCGCCGACTCTAACCTCCGTCTGCGCTACCCTCAATTCCAGCCCACGCGTACTCAGCCTTCAAGGTTCAATTACGGCGACCCCGACGACGACAGCGACGACGGCGGCGAGTACGACGACTACAGTGGCGAGTATTACAGGTGTAGGCAGGAGCATGACTGAATCACTCCAACATTCCGAAACAAGTTTGGCCGATCGTGACTTAATCTGGCCATGTATCTTAATTTTCAGTTATTTTATGTATCTTAATTTTTAGTCGTGCTTTATGTAACTTACTATTAGTTGCATTCTGTATTTTAATTCCAGTTCTATCTCATTCACAAAATGACCTATCTCATTCGTGTAGGGTTTGCAGCATAGAAAACAAAAAATTTCCTACGATGGGAACTATGTACCAAGATCTATCTACTAGATACAAACAACGGGCGGATGTATATCCGTAGAGAACATACCCTTGAAGACCGACAAAGCTTAACGAGTTCAACTCGTGATTGATGTACACGATCTCTTGCCGATCTCAAGATCGAGAGGAAGTCCTAGCGCCGCAAATCAGCAGTGCATCCGTGCTCGCACACACGTTCAAGGCACCGAGCAACCTACACCTCCTCGCTCCAGCGATGCAGTGGAAGCACAACTCTTTCTTGCCGAATAGCCACCGGGAACATGTATCTCGCTAGTCCGAGACTATGGGGATAAATTCTAGAGGGCGAGAGAGATCCTTCACGAGGAGGTGTGTGAGACAAGTGAGGAGGGGGGAACCCCAAGGGGGTGGCCGGTGCATGGGGCTGCCCCCTTGCCCTCCCCTCTTCATGTAGGTGGACACTCCACTCACAATTCTCCTTTAAATTCCCTCCACTCAAAAGTCCACTCAAATTCCCATTAAATTTCCACCAAATTTAATGCAAACTCTCATTAAATAAAACTCTTTTATTTTATTCAGAATTTTGTCAATTACTTTAATGACAAACATTCACAAATAACCCCTTGCTAGAATTCCATTTCACATGCATAACCACTTTATGCAATTTCACCCGAAAACCTGTTTCGGTATCTAGTGAAATAAATTCCTGCGCTTGTTCATTCTTTCGGCATGAAACTTTTGCTCCAATTGGATGTCGGTGTCTCTTAAGTGTGTCACCCTACGGTTCGTGAATAATGTGGACATGATCGATACCCCTCTTGGATCAATAATCAGAAGCGGTATCTGGAGACCCATACTGACTCCCACACATTCAACGATGACTTTCTTGTGATCGTCGAAACCTTTTACGCTAGTATCTTAATCCTTTTGTTTCACGATATATTACATGTCCGAGATACGATCATCGGTATCTTCATACCTAGTTTGATCTTGTTACCGACATGCACTCTTTTCTCGTTCCCGTGATATAACATTCTAGTGATCAAATCACTTGCTTACAAGCTAATCAATGTGATATCACCGAGAGGGCCCAGAGTATATCTATCCGTCATCGGGATGAACAATTTCCACTCTCGATCCATGAGCCTCAACATAACACTTTATTAGTTCTGAATCCATCTTTATAATCACCCTATTACGGTGTGACGTTTGATGTTATCAAGAAACTCTTCCGGTGTTAGTGATTGACATGATCTCATGGTCTAAGGATTAGGATCACTTCGTAAGTTGTTATAGCAATATAAACTCAATGACTTTGATCGTAATGCTATACTTCGGATGAATGTTCATCACACCATTACACTAATGTTGCGATCTCGTTATTAACAACAGCCAATGTCCATGATCAGGAAACCTTGATCATCTTGTTAATCAACGAGCTAGTTTATTAAACACACATGTATTAATGTTTCTGTATTAATACAATTATAGCATGCAAAATAAACATCTATCATATACTTGGAATACACATAATAAACACTTTATTATTGCCTCTCAGGGCATATTCCCTTCAGTCTCCCACTTGCACTAGAGACAATAATCTAGTTACATAGTGATAAATCTAACACCCATTGAGTTCTGGTGTTGATCATGTTTTGCTCTAGGCAGAGTTTTAGTCAACGGATCTGCTACATTGAGATCCGTATGTACTTTACAAATCTTTATATCTCCATCCTTGACATGCTCGCGGATGGAGTGAAACCGGCGCTTAATATGCTTGGAATGCTTGTGAGACCTTGGTTCTTTGGCATTGGCAATGGCACCATTGTTGTCACAATAGATCACCATTGGGTCCAACGTGTTTGCAACCACTCCTAGTTCGGATATGAACTCCTTCATCCAAACTGCTTCCTGAGCCGCTTCTGAAGCAGCAACATATTCGGCCTCCGTTGTTGATCCCGCTACCACAGGTTGTTTGGAGCTCCTCCAACTAACCGCTCCGCCATTCATGAGAAATACGTATCCGGATTGAGACTTAGAGTCATTCGGATCGGTGTCAAAGCTAGCGTCAACATAACACTTATCAACGAGCTCTTCTTCACCTCCGTATACAAGAAACATATCCTTAGTTCTTCGTAAGTACTTAAGGATATTCTTGACCGCTATCCAGTGTTCCGAACCTGGATCCGGTTAGTACCTACTAGTCAAACTAATAGCATGTGCAACATCCGGTTTTGTACATAGCATGGCGTACATTATTGAGCCTATGGCTGAAGCATAGGGGACCCTGTCCATTATCTCTCTTTCTTCCGCTGAAGCCGGACTTTGAGTCTTACTCAATGTCTTGCCTGCAACATAGGTAAGAACCCCTTCTTACTTTCATCCATTTTAAACTTGTTTAAAATCTTATCAAGGTATGTACTTTGCGATAGCCCTATTAGGCGCCTAGATCTATCTCTATAGATCTTTATGCCTAATATGTATGACGCTTCACCTAGGTCCTTCATTGAAAATTTGTTGTTTAGATAACTTTTAACACTATTTAAAAGATCTATAGCATTTCCGATCAATAATATGTCATCCACATATAATATCAGAAATGCCACATTGCTCCCACTCACTTTCTTGTAAATACAAGCTTCTCCATAAGTTTGGACAAATCCAAACTCTTTGATCACCTCATCAAAGCGGAGATTCCAACTTCGTGATGCTTGCTTCAATCCATAGATGGATCTCTGAAGCTTGCACACCTTGTTAGCATCCTTAGGATCGACAAAACCCTTTGGTTGTATCATATACAACTCTTCTTCAATATTACCAGTGAGAAACGCGGTTTTGACATCCATATGCCATATCTCATAATCGAAATATGCAGCAATTGCTAACATAATCCTAACTGACTTTAGCATCGCTACGGGAGAGAATGTCTCATCGTAGTCAACTCCTTAAATTTGTCGAAACCCCTTTGCGAAAAGTCGAGCTTTATAGACGGTCACATTACCATCAGCATCAGTTTTCCTTTTGAAAATCCATTTGTTCTCCATGGCCTTTCGGTCGTGAGGTAATTCCACCAAGTTCCAAACTTGATTTTCATACATGGATTCCATCTCGGATTTCATGGCTTCTAACCATTTGTTGGAATCCGGGCTCATCATTGCTTCTTCATACGTCGCAGGTTCATCATTTTCATCAAACATGAAATTCATGACAGGATTTCCGTACAGCTCGTGAGCTGCACGCGTCCTGCTTGACCTGCGAGGTTCAGTAGTACTCTCTTTCGGAGTTTCATGATCATTATCATTAGTTCCCTCTTCAACAGGTGGAGCCAACTCCGGAACAACTTCCGGCGCTGCGCTACTCGCCATACTTTGAAGAGAAGGTTTAATAACTTCTTCGAGTTCTACCTTCCGACTACTCACACCTTTCGCGAGAAACTCTTTCTCTAGAAAGGATCCATTCTTGGCAACAAAAACCATGCCCTCGGATCTGTGATAGAAGGAATACCCAATAGTTTCCTTAGGGTATCCTATGAAGATGCATTTTTCCGCTTTGGGTTCGAGTTTATCCGGTTGAAGTTTCTTCACATAAACATCGCATCCCCAAACTTTAAGAAAAGACAGCTTAGGTTTGTTTCCAAACCACAATTCATACGGCGTCTTTTCAACAGATTTAGATGGTGCCCGATTTAAAGTGAATGCAGCAGTTTCTAGTGCATAACCCCAAAATGACAACGGCAAGTCCGTCAGAGACATCATAGATCGAACCATATCTAATAAAGTACGATTACGACGTTCCGACACACCATTTCTCTGTGGTGTTCCGGCAGGCGTGAGTTGTGAAACAATTCCACACTCTTTCATGTGAGTGCTAAACTCGTAACTTAGATACTCACCTCCACGGTCGGACCATAGAAATTTGATCTTTCAATTACGATGATTTTCCACTTCATTCTGAAATTCCTTGAACTTTTCAAAGTTTTCAGACTTGTGTTTCATCAAGTAGATATAACCGTATCTACTCAAATCATCCGTGAAAGTAACAAAATAACGATATCCACCTCGCGCCGACACACTCATTGGACCACATACATCAGAATGTATGATTTCCAATAAATCTGTCGCCCGTTCCATTGAACCGGAAAACGGCGTTCTAGTCATCTTGCCCATAAGGCATGGCTCACATGTATCAAATGATTCAAAATCAAGTGATTCCAAAATTCCATCCGAATGGAGCTTCTTCATGCGTTTAACGCCAATATGACCTAGACGGCAGTGCCACATATATGCGGATATATCATCATTTAGTTTAATCCTTTTAGCATCAACATTATGAATATGTGTAACATTATTATCGAGATCTAATAGAAATAAACCATTCATCATCGGTGCATGACCATAAAAGATTTCATTCATATAAATGGAACAACCATTGTTCTCGGATTTAAATGAATAACCACTTCGCATCAAACACGATCCAGATACAATGTTCATGCTTAGTGCAGGCACCAGATAACAATTATTCAAGTTTATAACTAATCCGGACGACAAGTGGAGAGGCAGCGTTCCGACGACGATCACATCAACGCTTGATCCATTGCCGACACGCATCTTGACCTCACCCCTTGCTAGCGGTCGCTTGTTCCACAGCCCCTGATTCGAGTTACAAATATTAGCAACTGAACCGGTATCAAATACCCAGGTGCTACTGCGAGCACTAGTCAAGTACACATCAATAACATGTATATCATATATACCTTTGTTTGCCTTGCCGGCCTTCTTGTCTGCCAGATACTTGGGGCAGTTGCGCTTCCAGTGGCCAGTCCCCTTACAATAGTAGCACTCGGTATCAGACTTAGGTCCAACTCGGGGTTTCTTTTCAGGCACGGCAACAGGCTTGCCGCCCTTACTTCCCTTCCGTTTTCCCTTCTTGTCTTTCTTGAAACCAGTGTTCCTATTCATCATCAACACTTGATGTTCCTTTTTGATCTCCACTTCTGCAGTTTTAAGCATTGACAGAAGCTCGGGGAGAGACTTCTTCATGCCTTTCATATTATAGTTCATCACGAAGCTCTTATATCTAGGTGGTAGAGACTGCAGAACACGATGGATGCCTAAGTCAATGGGAATCGATATTCCCAAAGACACAAGCTTATCGGCGTAACCCGACATCTTTAGTACATGCTCACTAATGGAGCTGTGCTCTTCCATCATGCAACTAAAGAACTTTTCTGAAGCGTTGTAGCTCTCTACAGCAGCATGTGTGTCGAAAATCATTTTCAACTCACCCATTGTATCAAATGCATTGCCGTTTTCGAAACGCTTTCGAAGTTCCGGCTCTAGCCCATACAATATGCCGCAATGAACTAAGTTGTGGTCCTCCTAACGAGTCTGATAGACATTCTTCTCCTCGTCAGGGGCATCATCTAAAGGTGGGGGGCCTAACGGCGCTTCTAGCACATATTGCTTTTGTGCAGCAGAGAGGAGAATCCTCAAATTCATGGCCCATTCGGTAAAGTTGCTACCGTTCGTTGCTAGTTTCTCTTTCTCCATGAACACATTGAAATTAAAAGCAGGTGGTGCCATCTACAACAGAATTTGTAAAGTTTAGACTAAGTGTATGATAGATTGAGTTCAACGAATCCATATTACGAATGAACTCCCACTCAAAAACGACATCCCTCGTGCCTTTTTTGGTGATTACATGAACCAAATCCACTATACCAAGTCCGATCATCACGTGAGTCGGTATAGCTTCAAAGGCGAACATCAAATGGGCATCATATCAACTATATGACTCATGGTTAACCTTTCGGTCCGTGTTCCGAGGCCATGTCTGTACATGCTAGGCTCGCCAAGTTAGAACCTTAGTATTCGCGTGTGTAACTGTTTTACACCCGAAATATGGTCGTGGATCCAAGAACACCCGATCATCACGTGATGTCTTGGAGCGAAGAAGACATAATCGGTGCATACTAAAGGAAGAACACATTCTTATCTTGATATTTAAAAGAGGGATCATCTTATTATGCTAACAAAGCGCTAAACAAGCAATATAAGATGCTATCAAACATCACATGTTTATTAGTGAAATGATATGGTTCCCGCAGATGATCTCTATCATGTGCATCGTGGTATGATCACTATCATACCTATATGTGTAAATCCAAGGTCTATGGAGTTTACACGCTATGTGTGTTGTAAGAGTATCATCTCATACTTCTACTTACAACACTACCATATCATAACACTAGCCCAGCAACAATCTAAACTAGACGCCTCTAATTTATCCATTGCAAGTTTTACGTGGCTTAGGGCTTTCGAGATAGAACCGTTCTTACCTACGAACATGAACCAAAATGAGGATAACCAAATTGTTGACAACTCGCTTGCAAAATAGATATTGACTATAGTAGGAGAGACATACACCCACTAGCCACTTATGCAAACTAGTTGCATGTCAAGCGTGGAACAGGTCTCATGTGCGAGGACATGTAAAGTTTGTCCGGGCCGCTTCATCCCACTATTACACCAATATCCAAAATTACAACAAAGGAGCAACAACATGATCATCATCGCCCACATACTCATATGTGTACTACCCGTGTAAAGTATCTACGCATAGATCCGGCTCTGATACCACTGTAGGGTTCGCAACATAGAAAACAAAAATTTTCCTACGATGGGAACTATGTACCAAGATCTATCTACTACATACAAACAACGGGCGGATGTATATCCGTAGAGAACATACCCTTGAAGACCGACAAAGCTTAACGAGTTCAACTCGTGGTTGATGTAGACGATCTCTTGTCGATCTCAAGATCGAGAGGAAGTCCTAGCGCCGCAAATCAGCAGCGCATCCGTGCTCGCACACACGTTCAAGGCACCGAGGAACCTCCGCCTCCTCGCTCTAGCGATGCAGCGGAAGCACAACTCTTTCTTGCCGAATAGCCACCGGGAACATGTATCTCGCTAGTCCGAGACCATGGGGGATAAATTCTAGAGGGGGAGAGAGATCCTTCACGAGGAGGTGTGTGAGACAAGTGAGGAGGAGGGCTCCTTTTATAGGAGGAGGGGGGAACCCCAAGGGGGTGGCCGGCGCATGGGGCTGCCCCCTTGCCCTCCCCTCTTCATGTGGGTGGACACTCCACTCACAAATCTCCTTTAAATTCCCTCCACTCAAAAGTCCAGTCAAATTCCCATTAAATTTCCACCAAATTTAATGCAAACTCTCATTAAATAAAACTCTTTTATTTTATTCAGAATTTTGTCAATTACTTTAATGATAAACATTCACAAATAACCCCTTGCTATAATTCCATTTCACATGCATAACCACTTTATGCAATTTCACCCGAAAACCTGTTTCGGTATCTAGTGAAATAAATTCCTGCGCTTGTTCATTCTTTCAGCATGAAACTTTTGCTCCAATTGGATGTCGGTGTCTCTTAAGTGTGTCACCCTACGGTTCGTGAATAATGTGGACATGATCGAGACCCCTCTCGGATCAATAATCAGAAGCGGGATCTGGAGACCCATACTGACTCCCACACATTCAATGATGACTTTCTTGTGATCGTCGGAACCTTTTACGCTAGTATCTTAATCCTTTTGTTTCATGATATATTACATGTTCGAGATACGATCATCAGTATCTCCATACCTAGTTTGATCTCGTTACCGACATGCACTCTTTTCTCGTTCCCGTGATATAACATTCTAGTGATCAAATCACTTGCTTCCAAGCTAATCAATGTGATATCACCGAGAGGGCCCAGAGTATATCTATCCGTCATCGGGATGAACAAATTCCACTCTCGATCCATGAGCCTTAACATAACTCTTTATTAGTTCTGAATCCATCTTTATAATCACCCTATTACGGTGTGACGTTTGATGTTATCAAGAAACTCTTCCGGTGTTAGTGATTGACATGATCTCATGGTCTAAGGATTAGGATCACTTCGTAAGTTGTTATAGCAATATGATCGTAATGCTATACTTCGGATGAATGTTCATCACACCATTACACTAATGTTGTGATCCCGTTATTAACAACATCCAATGTCCATGATCACGAAACCTTGATCATCTTGTTAATCAACGAGCTAGTTTATGAGAGAGGCATAACTAGGAACTTTCTGTTTGTTTATTAAACACACATGTATTAATGTGTCCGTATTAATACAATTATAGCATGCAAAATAAACATCTATCATATACTTGGAATACACATAATAAACACTTTATTATTGCCTCTCAGGGCATATTCCCTTCAATTCGAGGTTTCTAGGCTTTTGGGTCAAATGACCAATGTTATGGCTAGAATCAAGGCATAGTTTGTGATAATGTGGCCATATTGTGCATACATGTGCATCATGGCATGGCAAACAATGTTGCAAGAGGAAGTTTTTCTTTTTGTCGCACCAAAAAGGCATTTTCCTTTTTCTGAGCATAAAAACAGACGGTTTTGTGAAGCAACCACCAAATGGCTAATTCAAAAAAACCACCACCATATTTTACAAAAATACTAGACCACCTTATATGGACAATGTACCAACTGGGGGATCTGAAACCTTTCCATCCACCTCTAGTGAAAAAGACAAATTCCTGCTGAATCGGAAGGAAGTGGGTTAGATATGAACAACAGGTACATGATACGATGCTCACGATTTTTTACAAAAATTATTTTTAGGTTCACAATATGCTATTTTATCAAAAATCCAATGCAAGTTGAGCGAGGCTTGGCCCCGAGCTAAGAATCTTCATACCCGTTGTTTGACAAAGTTTGACAATAGTTTAAAACGGGGATAAAAAATTAAAAAAAGATCGAAACAGTGTGAAAGGATACGGATGTCGCCTAGAGGGGGGGTGAATAGGCGATTAAAACTTTTTCTAGAGTGGCTCAACAAAGGCGGAATAAAACTAGTGTTTACTTTGTAAAGCACAACCTAGAAATAACTAAGGTTTACCTATGTGCACCAACACTTATGCTAAGCATTACAAGCAACTAAGTGATAGCAAGATATATATTACTTCAAGCACGAAGGCTATCACAATGTAAAGTGCATAAGTAAAGAGCTCGGGTATAGAGATAACCGAGGCACGCGGGGACACCGATATTTTACCGAGTTCCTCCCAACATGGAGTACGTCTCGTTTGGAGAGGGGGTGGTATCAAACCACCAACGCCACAAAAGGCCTCCCTTATTCTCCGGTGAATCTCACCCCAATGGGATCGATCCACGCTTCCACTATCGGTGCACTTATCGGTGGCAACCGGAACCTCTCACAAGGTTGGGGCACAACTCCACAACTTAATTGGAGGCTCCCAACAAAAGCCACAAAAGGCCTCAACAAATGCCACCAAGGCTACAATGCCACCAAGGCCACAAAACCGTCTAGGGTTCCAAGAACCCAAGAGGGACAAGCTCCAATGAGCAATTCAAACCAAATCCTCCGAGGAGAACCCAAACCGATGCAACAAATGCAAATGGCAAGAACACCAAAAAGATGCTCAAATCCATCACTCTCAAGTTCCAACAAAGCTACTAAAGCTATTGGGGGAACAAGAGAGGAGGAATCAAAGAGAGACACAAAATCCCCCAAAATCTAGATCCCCAAATATGCACTCACAAAGAGATGAATCGGTTAGGTCAAAACGTGGGGCTAGATCTCCTCCAACAACCCCTCAAATATTTGCAAGAATCAATGGAGGGGTGTGTAGAAATCAAGCTTAAAGAGTAGAGCAAATGGGGGCAAAGCTTGGGCAAGAAAAGGAGGAAGAAGTTACCCTAAATGAAAATGGACAAAAGACTTATATAGAGCTAGCCAAAATATGGCCGTTGGGGCAATTTTTCTGGGCTTACCGGTAGTACCGGATTGGGGCGGTACTACCGGACGCAACGAACCAGACAGCAGTGAGCGAGCAAATTAGAGAGAGAAAGCAGCAGTAGTAAGGCTGGGCCTCCGCGCGCGCAGCAGCAGCATGCGGCGGGGCCCGCGCGGGCTAGCAGCAGCGACGCAGCGGCAAGCCAGCAGCGCGCCAAGCACACGTGCGCGCGCGCGTAGCAGCTAGCAGCGGCAGCAGAGCAGCAAGGCAGCAAGTGACAGCGCATGCAGCAGCCAGGAGCAGCGCATGCAAGCAGCGGGTGGCAGCAGCTGGCCAAGCAAGCGCGCATGCAGGCAGCGCGCGGCAGCAGTGGGGTGGGCGTGCGAGCGCGCAGGTCGCGGGAGCGGGGCCAGCCGGGCCGAATGGCGAGGTCAACGCGCAAGGCCAGCGAAACAGATCTGGATCTGGGCAATTTGGAAAAGAAAAACTGGGCCGGCCGGTAGTACCGGGCCGACCGGTACTACCGCAAATAGGTACCTAGCGAGGCAGAAAGAAAACGGGCTGTTTTCAGGCCCGGGCGGTAGTACCGGCCCGTCCGGGCGGTACTACCCCTTGGCCCAGAAAACAGCCTGACAGACAAATATTCAAACGACAATAACTTTTGTCTGGAAGCTCCGATTGACCCGATTCAAATTGCGTTGGAAATATTGATTATCACCAAGTGAGAAAGTATCAAGTAGAATAATGTGATATACCTCACTTGGTGAGAAACCGAAAAGTCGCATAAAACAAAATCGCAACAAGATACAAATGGGAGATCCGATTTAGATGAACAAGAGCTTGTTATGGATATTACCACAAGCTCTATATCATCACATGGATAAGACCAAATAACAACCAAATATGATGATGCAAGTATGCAAAGGTTTGAGCTCTCTCCGAACGATGTGACCGAATTACTCATACGAGAGCCCCTCTTGATAGTACGGTTATCTATCCTAATCTCGGTCTCACACACACAACGTGAGACCGGCAAAAGGGAAAACCTATCAAGATTATACCTTTGCCTTGAGCATTCCACTTGAGCACGATGTAGACGGTCTTGCCCTTCTCAAGATGGAACGCCCTTCTTAATTCCTCATCATCGACCTCGCCTATTGAGCTTGCCCAACATATCTTCTTTGCACTTCATCAACCTTGAAGCCAACACATGCTCCAAGCGATACTAATGGACAAATCCTACAAGTATAACTTAATACACACATTAGTCCATAAAGATTGTCATTAATTACCAAAACCACACATGGGGGACCAATATGTTCTTTCAATCTCCCCCATTTTGGTAATTGATGACAATCCCTTTAAGAGGGTTTATATAAGGAATATTAATGAATAACATGGTAATACCAATATCAATTACTACAAAATTATGTGATATTGGTACCACCACCATATATAGAGCAAACTCCCCCACAATCTATGCATGTGTGATGAACTTGAATTTCATTGCATATATTGCCAATCATTATCATTGGTGGAGTTTTCTCTATATATATACCACATGCTAAGCAACAACAAAGATGCAAGAGCATGAGAAGCAAATGCATAAGAACAAACTTAATGCATAAACCAACTTCCCTTAAACCCTCTAAAACTTCTCCCCCATTGGCATCGATTGCCGAAATGGGTGAGAAGTTCTAGAAGGCAAATATAGTAATAATTCATCCAAAGGTGTGTCTTCGCACATATCCAATGATGAATACTTGGGAGGGAGTAGAACTATATCGAGGACCCGAAGATTGCAAAAATAAAGTCAAATGATGCAAGCAACTACAAGGTCCGACAAACCAATTTGAAAACAACAAATGAGTCCAAATGGAAACAACAAGATATTATGATATGAGCAAAACAGAGATTTAAATAACAAATAGAGAAGCTCCCCAAGGTTTGTGCACAATTAAAAATAAATGTATTGGAATACATAATGCACAAATATGGAATCCTTGTTCCCCCATAAGCATTTAAAACACAACAAATGTGAAAGAATGCAAATGAGTATTATTAAATGAAGTAGATGAGCTCCCCAAAGAGCATGCACCAATTATGATAATTGCATTTGGGAACGAGGTGCATAGTCATGGACTCCTCACTCATCCAAATTCATTTAACAATACAAGACATGAAAGAACAAATATGAGTGTCCGAAGATGCAAACAAGAGGAACAAGCACTCATAGGAAAATAAATTTGGAAGCCACCGAAGAATCAAAAGGAATAGAAAGGTGGTCTCCAAGGATTAAAAATCAACTAAAATTATCTTCTCATATGTGTATATGTCTCTAAGTGGAAAATATCACAAAGACATATTCCAAAGAAGAAATATGAACACATAAAGAAGATTATACAAGAAAGCACATGAAAGGCAAAAATGAAGTCATAACATATATCAATAAGATTTTTGCTTCAAGGCATGGCCAAAGGCTCACATATATCTTATTGTACATTAATGAGCTTCAAACACCGACACACTACATAGATTACAACTATCACCAAGGGAAAAGGAGAAAGTTGAAATATATGGAGAAAGGCAACAAGTATCATAAGATAAAATAGACTAGCAAAAATCTCACTATTGCATACGAGAGAAGTTGATGAAATGATAGGCAATAAAACTGCTAGATTTACATATTTGGGATTGGAGGATCATATGCATGATTTTGTATAGTCCCAACTATATGTAATCATCTCAACTTATACACATTTACAATAGAGAGTTCTATTAAAACCAAGGCTAGAACTACAACAATTACAAACACATGAATTCATGCTAGAAGGCAACCGACTAACGGTTGGAATCAAGATATATGAGCATGAGAAAGAGATACTTGTTACCGAGATATAATTGGTAGGATGTAGAGTATATGAATTCGTTGATCATCCTAGCTTGACTCAACTTTTCATGTATGCACCACTTCTTTAAAATTGAAAGACAAGCATCCAATATATCTCCAATGTACCTAAAACACAATTAATTACAAAATGGTCCCCAAACTTATTGGGTCCTAAGTAGTTAGAGAAACTACAATACATAGGAGAGACTCCACATAATTATGTGCACATTGATATGAAATTGAATTTCATGCACAACTTAGCCGATGGGATTTGGTGGAGTTTCCCCTATATATTGGATCAAAGAAAGCAAGCATGCCACATTATAAACATATAGTAAATATGCATGCATAAAGCTTTCAAGAACCAAAAGGAGATACAATTTGAACAAAAACACCAAGTAACTCAAGATTGCACACACAAGAGTGTGACATGACAAATGATGTCCAAATTATATCAAAGAACCAATCCAACACATGAAAGATCACATGTTCAAAAAATGAACTAGGCTAAGATCAAAAGAGCAAAAGATAGATAAAAATAAAAAAGCTCAAGGGTTTATCTCATTCTAAAAAAGGTCAAATCAAGAAACAAGGAATGAGAAAAAACCAACTCCCAGCAAAAAGCAAGGTTCCAACAAGAAACCAAACTCCCCAAACTTCTCATGATGTCACAAAATACCAAAACGAAAGGATTGGGCTTCCAAGCACATAAACCCCGATATGGATCAAACAATGAAGCATAAATATGAGTGTTCTAAATAATATAGGAGAGCTCCCCCATAGATAGTGCATTATGTAGGATTTTCCTTTTAAATTCAAAATGAACACAAATGGGTCATCACCTGCACCTACAATAAGTAAAACACAAGAGGATATCAATAAAATAAGAAGATCCACAAGAAGCAAGGAAGGCTTGGGAGACAACACAAAACATTTTCTTGGCCAAAGATAGAATAAAAATAAGCAAGGCCAAAGTGAATATGATCAATAAATTCTACCTTAAATTGAGTACTCATTGTCCAAGGACAAGAAATATTGGGAATAATTTTCCCTAGGTAGTTCATACGGATATCCAAGATCATATACACACAACAAGAAGCCTATAACTAAATACAGGAATTGAGCACGATACTTCAAACAAGACTCTTGGTAGCTTCCAATAGTCACACAATCACTAGTGATTAGAGTAAATTGAAGCAAATGGTTTCCATCCGAATATAAATATCTAAATATGAGGAAACACATACCAAGAACCACTCTCATATACAAGATCCAAAATAAGATCAATAAAGCCATTTAATCAAATTGGAACTTGTATGAGCAAATGTGTCACATAGGTGCTAGATAATTATCAATATCAATTCTAAGTGACACAACCTCGAATATTCACATTTTCTAGGATTGTAGTATGCACTAAGCATATGACTCCCCCATAATGTGATACTACCATAAAACCAACACGAGGCAAAATGATACAAATAGAGATAATTAATGGACATTATAAAATTAAATTTCTCATGAGAAACATACCACAAAGAGACTATATAATCTTCCAATATAAATACTAGGTGGTATTACTCATGTACACACATTTTTAGGTTTGTGGAATGCCTAAGCATAACACTCCCCCAAAATGGGATAGTCCATTAATCTCTCACAAGAGCCACATAAGATACCAAATATAACCAAGTAAGGCTCCAATACAAGAAACACACATACATGGTGTGCCACCTAATCATACACAAATATGCTTGATACCTCAAGATAATTAAGTGGAAAGCACAACATGTACAAAAGCATGGAAGATACAAAACCAACAACACAAGGGGGCGAGTAACTTTCAATGTAAAGAGTTTAGCATATGTTACCACAAGGAGGAACATTGGAATATAATATAATCATGATAATCCAAATGGCTTGGCTTGACAATAATAATTGATGGAGATCCCTCAATTCTTCATAATGTAGCCAAGACTCCAATGCCCTCCAATAATACCTATTGATCAAGTTTTGGCTTGTTGGTCCCCAACCAAGTTGGGTCCTAAGAGGTTAGTCACAATAGGCTTGGCAACCCAAATGGTTCTTTTCTTGAATCCACGTTGAGCACCAACAAATTTGGCAAACACATTGCCAACCTCATCCTTACAAAGATAATAAGCATCATCAATAATGATAGGGTTGGATGAGGAGATACCGATAGTGCATGAGGAAGAAATATGCCCCTTCTCACGGCATATGTAGCAAGTTCTACTCTTGCCATCTTTCTTCTTAGGTGAAGCCACAACTCGAGGGATAGCTCGAGTAGTCCTCTTAGGAAGGGGCCCATTAGTGACTTGAGGTGGAGCTTGAGGCTGCTTCCCTTGTTGCTTCACACTAAGAGACTTTTTCTTCAATGGGCAAGATATAACGTGGTGCCCTTCTTCCTTGCACTTGAAGCAAACAATGTTGGCCGGATTCTTGACTTGATCTTGGCCATTCTTCTTGTTGTCTTTGTGCTTCAACTTGATAGTGGACTTGTTCTTGACATTGGAGTTGAATCCAAGCCCACTCTTGTCATTGGGGGATTTTTGCACACTCAAAATTTTGTTGAGTGTGACCTTCCCTTGTTGACCCTTTTTCAAGTCATTCTTCAAAGAAGTGACTTTAGCCTTGAGCTCTTTGATTTCCTCTACATGGTTAGTTTCAATACAAGTACTAGAGGAAGTAGATGCTACATTGTTAGAGTAACAAGGCATGGAATGTAATTCATCACGAGATATAGCATGGTTGTGAGAGGATGAATTACAAGGACTAGCACATGGCAATATAACATGTGGAGTAGATATAGTGCTAATGTCCACATGAGGCCCACTAGATGTTACCTTTGACATGATGGACTCATGAGCCAACTTTAGCCTACCATGGGAGACTAGGAGATCCTCATGCGAGCTTGAGAGCTTATCATGGCTTTCTTCTAATTTCCCATAGTTGCTAGTTAGCAAAGCAAGTTGAGCCTTTAGCTCAACATTCTCCTTCAAAATAGATGCTTCACAAGAAATAGAGTTAGTAGCACAAGCATCATTACTATTAGCAAGAGGTGAGGGCAACTTGTCAAGCTCTTTTGAATATGAGGCTTTAAGTTGCTCATGTGACTCGGTGAGTTTGATGAGCTCACCCTTTATGACCCTAGAGACATGTTTGAGGTGCTCAAAATCCTCAACAAGTTTAGCATAAGCAACTTCAAGTTCATCATTTTTAATCTTGAAGGAGTTAGCCACCGCAAGTTCTCTATCATGGTATTCCTTTACTCTAGATAATTCTAGAGTAAAAGTCTCCTCAAGAGATTCTTTAGTGTTTTGTTCTTCTTCAAGGGAGTCCTTTACTTGAGCAAGTTCATTAGCATATTCACGCTCAAGTGCAAACTTTTCATCAATTATGTTTTCTTGCTCCTCAATAAGATCATTGCCTTATATAGCATAATTCAAGATTTCAAGAAGGTTGGAGGAAGCAAGTTTATTTTTGTAGAGAGCACTATAGACAACCTCTCCCATTTTCTTAATAGAGGTAATATCATACTTACCTCTATAATCATCATTATCATTCTCAACCTCATCATCATCATCATGAGATACAATGGGATTCAAAGAGGTTACCTTTGTTCCCTTATCCATAAGGCACATGTGAGAACCGGAGGAAGGTGATGATGAGATTGCACTTGAAGCTCTCTTCAAGACCTTGTCTTGGCCCATAGAATCTTCATTTTGCTCTACATGGTTAGCCACACAAGCACTAGAGGAAATAGAAGCATTTTTATCATGGCAACAAGACAACATGAGCATATCGTCATGAGATTTGTTCAAGTCATTTCTACATGATATGCAAGGACTATTAACACAAGCATGTGAGGAATTTTGAGTGCTAGAAGTGTTAAGGTCCAAAGATAGATCATTGCAACTAGATAGATATGAGGGATTACAAATAGTGAACACACTATCCATATTGCAATTTCTATCACCACTCACCATATCATTACCTTGTGAAAAATCACATGTTGGTGAAGTGGTAGACGAAGAGAACTCATCTCGACCGGAACTGGAAGCAAAACAATCATCCTTAATAATGTTGGACTTTCTATATTTATCTTGAAGCTTGGTCCATATCTCACGAGCGCTTGAATAAGGCATGATAGAATAAAGAACTACATTGCTCACAACATGCACAAGAATTTTAGTAGCTAGAGCATCTATATGAGAGTTCAACTTCTCCTCTAAAGATTCGTTTTGGGTATCCATAGGAGAAGAGAAACCCACATATAGATAGCCCTCGATAATTGGGTGAATTTCCCGAAATATATTAAGCATGCGAATTTTCCAAACATCATAATTTGTGCCATCGAATGTGAGTGTGTCCTTGTGCACTAATCCCCTAGCCGACATCTTTACTCTCAAGGCGGCGAAGCCTAAAATGAGAGACCGGGCTCTAATACCAATTGAAAGGATATGGATGTCGCCTAGAGGGGGGGTGAATAGGCGATTAAAACTTTTCCTAGAGTGGCTCAACAAAGGCGAAATAAAACTAGTGTTTACTTTGTAAAGCACAACCTAGAAACAACTAAGGTTTACCTATGTGCACCAAGAACTTATGCTAAGCAATACAAGCAACTAAGTGATAGCAAGATATATATTACTTCAAGCACGAAGGCTATCACAATGTAAAGTGCATAAGTAAAGAGCTCGGGTATAGAGATAACCGAGGCACGCGGGGACACCGATATTTTACCGAGTTCCTCCCAACATGGAGTACGTCTCGTTTGGAGAGGGGGTGGTATCAAACCACCAATGCCACAAAGGGCCTCCCTTATTCTCCGGTGATTCTCACCCCAATGGGATCGATCCACGCTTCCACTATCGGTGCACTTGTCGGTGGCAACCGGAACCTCTCACAAGGTTGGGGCACAACTCCACAACTTAATTGGAGGCTCCCAACAAACGCCACAAAAGGCCTCAACAAATGCCACCAAGGCTACAATGCCACCAAGGCCACAAAACCGTCTACGGTTCCAAGAACCCAAGAGGGACAAGCTCCAATGAGCAATTCAAACCAAATCCTCCGAGGAGAACCCAAACCGATGCAACAAATGCAAATGGCAAGAACACCACAAAGATGCTCAAATCCCTCACTCTCAAGTTCCAACAAAGCTACTAAAGCTATTGGGGGAACAAGAGAGGAGGAATCAAAGAGAGACACAAAATCCCCCAAAATCTAGATCCCCAAATATGCACTCACAAAGAGATGAATCGGTTAGGTCAAAACGTGGGGCTAGATCTCCTCCAACAACCCCTCAAATATTTGCAAGAATCAATGGAGGGGTGTGTAGAAATCAAGCTTAAAGAGTAGAGCAAATGGGGGCAAAGCTTGGGCAAGAAAAGGAGGAAGAAGTTACCCTAAATGAAAATGGACAAAAGACTTATATAGAGCTAGCCAAAATATGGCCGTTGGGGCAATTTTTCTGGGCTGACCGGTAGTACCGGATTGGGCCGGTACTACCGGACGCAACGAACCAGACAGCAGCGAGCGAGCAAATTAGAGAGAGAAAGCAGCAGTAGCAAGGCTGGGGCCTCCGCGCACGCAGCAGCAGCATGCGGCGGGGCCCGCGCGGGCCAGCAGTAGCGACGCAGCGGCAAGCCAGCAGAGCGCCAAGCACACGTGCGCGCGCGCGTAGCAGCTAGCAGCGGCAGCAGAGCAGCAAGGCATCAAGCGACAGCGCATGCAGCAGCCAGGAGAAGCGCATGCAAGCAGCGGGTGGCAGCAGCTGGCCAAGCAAGCGCGCATGCAGGCAGCGCGCACGGCAGCAGTGGGGTGGGCGTGCGAGCGCGCAGGTCGCGGGAGCGGGGCCAGCCTGCCGAATGGCGAGGTCAACGCGCAAGGCCAGCGAAACCGAAAAGTGGAAATATTGATTATCACCAAGTGAGAAAGTTATGAAACAAAATCGTAACAAGATACAAATGGGAGATCCGATTCAGATGAACAAGAGCTTGTTATGGATATTACCACAAGCTCTATATCATCACATGGATAATACCAAATAACAACCAAATATGATGATGCAAGTATGCAAAGGTTTGAGCTCTCTCCGAACGATGTGACCGAATTACTCATACGAGAGCCCCTCTTGATAGTATGGTTATCTATCCTAAACCCGGTCTCAAACACACAACGTGAGACCGGCAAAAGGGAAAACCTATCAAGATTATACCTTTGCCTTGATCATTCCACTTGAGCACGATGTAGACGGTCTTGCCCTTCTCAAGATGGAACGCCTTTCTTAATTCCTCATCATCGACCTCGCCTATTGAGCTTGCCCAACATATCTTCTTTGCACTTCATCAACCTTGAAGCCAACACATGCTCCAAGCGATACTAATGGACAAATCCTACAAGTATAACTTAATACACACATTAGTCCATAACGATTGTCATTAATTACCAAAACCACACATGGGGGCCCAATATGTTCTTTCACAATGCGAAACATTCGCATGGTGTTATATTATGTGACATAGTTAGAAGGAAAAATATCAAACTAGGTATATTGATTATGTCTCAAAAAACCCTTCACAAAATGACCTATCTCATTCGAGGTTTCTTGGCTTTCGGGTCAAATGACCAATGTTATGGCTAGAATCAAGACATAGTTTGTGATAATGTGGCCATATTGTGCATACATGTGCATCATGGCATGGCAAACAATGTTGCAAGAGGAAGTTTTCTTTTTTGTCGCACCAAAAAGGCATTTTCCATTTTCCGAGCATAAAAAACGGTCGGTTTTGTGAAGAAACCACCAAATGGCTAATTCAAAAAACCACCACCACATTTTACAAAAATACTATACCACCTTATATAGACAATGTACCAACAGGGGGATCTGAAACCTTTCCGTCCACCTCTGGTGAAAAAGACAAATTCCTACGGAATCGGTAGGAAGTGGGTCAGATATGAACTACAGGTACATGATACGATGCTCACGATTTTTTACAAAAATCATTTTTAGATTCACAATATGCTATTTTATCAAAAATCCAATGCAAGTTGAGCGAGGCTTGGCCCCGAGCTAAGAATCTTCATGCCCGTTGTTCGATAAAGTTTGACGATAGTTTAAAACAGGGATAAAAAATAAAAAAAAGATCGAAATAGTGTGAAACCTTCGCGTGGTGTTATATTATGTGTCATAGTTAGAAGGAAAAAATATAAAACTGGGTATATTGATTATGTCTCAAAAAAACCTTCAAAAAATGACCTATCTCATTCGAGGTTTCTTGGCTTTCATGTCAAATGACCAATGTTATGGCTAGAATCAAGACATAGTTTGTGATAATGTGGCCATATTGTGGATACATGTGCATTATGGCATGTCAAACAATGTTGCAAGAGGAAGTTTTCCTTTTTGTCGCACCAAAAAGGTATTTTCCATTTTCCGAGCATAAAAAACGGACGGTTTTGTGAAGCAACCACCAAATGGCTAATTAAAAAAACCACCACCACATTTTACAAAAATACTAGACCATCTTATATGGACAATGTACCAACAGGGGGATCTGAAACCTTTCCGTCCACCTATGGTGAAAAAGACAAATTTCTATCGAATCGGTAGGAAGTGGGTCAGATATGAACTACAGGTACATGATACGATGCTCACGATTTTTAAAAAAAATCATTTTTAGGTTCACAATATGCTATTTTATCAAAAATCCAATGCAAGTTGAGCGAGGCTTGGCCCCGAGCTAAGAATCTTTATACCCGTTGTTCGACAAAGTTTGACGATAGTTTAAAACGGGGATAAAAAAATAAAAAAAGATGGAAACAGTGCGAATCCTTCGCGTGGTGTTATATTATGTGACATAGTTAGAAGGAAAAATATCAAACTGGATATATTGATTATGTCTCAAAAAAACCTTCAAAAAATGACCTATCTCATTCGAGGTTTCTTGGCTTTCAGGTCAAATGACCAATGTTATGGCTAGAATGAAGGCATAGTTTGTGATAATGTGTCCATATTATGCATACATGTGCATCATGACATGGCAAACAATGTTGCAAGAGGAAGTTTTCCTTTTTGTCGCACCAAAAAGGCATTTTCCATTTTCCGAGCATAAAAAACGAACGGTTTTGTGAAGCAACCACCAAATGGCTAATTCAAAAAACCACCACCACATTTTACAAAAATACTAGACCATCTTATATGGACAATGTACCAACAGGGGGATCTGAAACCTTTCCGTCCACCTCTGGTGAAAAGACAAATTCCTGCGGAATCGCAGGAAGCGGCACTACTAGGAAAACGGCCTTTAGTGGCGCACCTGAAACCATCATCTGTGTCGCACCTGCAGTGCGCCACGGGCCTTGCGCTACGACTATCTCTCAGCCGTGGCGCACTGCCTAGTGCGCCACGGTTGTGTAGAGATAGGCGTAGCGCACCTCCTAGTGCGCCACAGAAGTTTGGCATGGTGCGCTACCCCTTGGATCTTCTGTGGCGCACTACCTAGTGCGCCACTAAACATCCATGGTGCGCTTTAGGTGTAGTGCGCCACAGAAGGTAGACCATGTGCGCCACCGATGTATTTTTTGTTTTTTTTTAATTTCCAAGCCAGATTATATGCAATACAGATTATATACAATATTACAGCAGATATACACACACAGATACAAGATATACAATTATATATATAAATACTCAATATGAAAAACAAGATTGAAACAAATACATATCGATAAGTCTCATACATGAATACATAGTCTAAGTTACATTGTTTTGATCATGTTACAAAGTAGTAGTTGGTGACATGCGAATACATGTGTCGATCGAACAAGTTAGAGCTCGGAAGCTCGCCTAGACATCTAAACTAGCTAGCTAGACACAAACGCGGGATAAATAACCAAAGAAGATAAGCATGATCACCGCCGCGACGAAGGTGTAGGTCTTCATCCGGTTCCTTGTCCTAACTACCGCTAGATAGCGCGTGTATCTAGCTTCCGCCTCCGCCATAGTGTTGTACCCTTTGTAGCTATTGCCGCTGAAACGGTGCACCTGTCTCCGGCAGTCTTCCCAATCATCGTAGACTCTGGGAACCCGTCCCTTGTACACGACGTACCACGTCATCTACAAGTTGACAATAATAACTAACCGGTGATTGAAAAAACATGTATAATTAAAGTCGCATATGAAGATACACTTATAGAAAGTACTCTTAAATCAAAAAGAGCAAACTCAAAAAGCATGCCTCATATATAACTAGGTTGTTGGACACAGGAATATGCTTATGACGGGACTGTTAGCCAAGTAGGATGCACAATTCCTGGACTTGTGCATATCACAAGGCTAACAATCCCGTCATAGCACATTCACATATATATTGTGCCACGACATTTCAATCATCGGCATATTCTCGAAAAAGACAAAAATAACTCGAAAAGCATGCCTCATATATAACTAGGTTGTTGGACACAGGAATATGCTTATGACGGGACTGTTAGCCAAGTAGGATGCACAATTCCTGGACTTGTGCATATCACAAGGCTAACAATCCCGTCATAGCACATTCACATATATATTGTGCCACGACATTTCAATCATCGGCATATTCTCGAAAAAGACAAAAATAACTCGAAAAGAATGCCTCATATATAACTAGCTAGGTCGTTGGACACAGGAATATGCTATGACGGGACTGTTAGCCAAGTAGGATGCACAATTCCTGGACTTGTGCATATCACAAGGCTAACAATCCCGTCATAGCACATTCACATATATATTGTGCCACGACATTTCAATCATCGGCATATTCTCGAAAAAGACAAAAATAACTCGAAAAGAATGCCTCATATATAACTAGCTAGGTCGTTGGACACAGGAATATGCTATGACGGGACTGTTAGCCAAGTAGGATGCACAATTCCTGGACTTGTGCATATCACAAGGCTAACAATCCCGTCATAGCACATTCACATATATATTGTGCCACGACATTTCAATCATCGGCATATTCTCGAAAAAGACAAAAATAACTCACACTTGTCGTCCGAGAACCAAAGAGTAAGCAAAACAACCAAAGAGTAAGCAAAAAAACCAAGCATTGATTGATATATAATAATAATAAGCAAAATAAGTAAGAGGTGATTCATAAACCTAATAAGATAAGTACACTTGTCGTCCACACACACACAAAGGTCATCTATAGTTTGCAACTACAACTAGGCCAACATCAAGCCTTCTGGCTCGGCTTAGGGAACGGGAGGACGCCCTGTCTCGTCATGAACTTCCTATAGTCACCTTGCATCTCTAGGCGATCTTCTATGTCACGGTTATTCGGGATATTTCCTCCGTAGAAGACCCCCCCCGAAGTCATGACATCACGAAAGATGATTGCCCCAAACTGCTGCTGGATGCGATACATCTCTTGTCTAATATCCGAATCATTGATCTTGGCCTTTGCTTCGGCCCACTGTTTGAGATGATCTCGCAACGTAGAATTCTGCTGGTCAAGTAGGAACGCCCTCATGTGATGGAGTGCGTAGTAGGCTTCCTTCTTACTGTTTTCCAGCTGCTTCACGCAGGGGAACTCTGTTACGTGGTTGAAGACGTGCCTGCCGAACTTGACCTTCTTACGCACGAAGCTGGTGCCTTCCGTCGAGGCAAAGCCAGTGAGAGCATCATCCAGAACTTCCTTGATCTTGTCGTAGTTTTTCTTCTTTTCTAGACTCCCCGAGTCGAAATACGTGGCGTGGGAATGCTTCGGCGATAAGGAGATGAGCGTGCAGTGTTCATCTCTGCGCAAAAAATTCAAATGGAATGTGTTGAAAAAAGAATGATGATGATCTAATAAAGCCAATCGACGGTGGCGACTGAATAACGACTTACTCGGGAAAGTAAGGCACGAGAATGTATTCCTTTGTCTTGTTCGCCACGAGGATTCTTTTTAGGTACGAGGCCACGATACGTCGTTCGGCGGGGGAACCCAAGCAGCCGTCACGCATGTAGTAGGGGTCCACTATAGCGATGCCCGGTGTGTTCTCTCTAATGACCTGCGTGGCCAGGCTGAGAGAAAAGAGACGGACCATGGTATAGTGCAGCGGGTATAGGTGGAACATATTGAAGATGTCCTCGAACCACAGGAAGAACAGATCCGCGGAGGCAGTGTCGACGAAGCCCAAGCCTGGTGGCACCTTAACCACGAATACCGGGTGCGAGGGATCTTTCTCCGATAGAAGGCGTCTCTCTATCGTCAGCATGCCGTCATGCACACTCTGCAGTTCCGAACTGGCGAGCTTCCGCAAATTCTTAGGTAGCATGGGCTCACCCGCCACATGAATCCTCCACATAATACCCTCGGGTCTTGGTGGCCCGTCCCGAAACCTGATCGGATTCGCAGTTGTTGACGCCACCGGCTGGCTCGAGCTGCTAGATTTTCTTTTCCTGCCCTTTTTTCCTTTTGGAGAGCGGGCAGGCACCGCAATCTGAGCACCGGCCGCCCTATGTAGTGTGTCAGGGCTTAGAATAAAGGGCCGGTTGGTTGTATCAGCTGGCTCTGTAAAGGCGCAAGCTGGAGGCGTCTCCTGAGAACCAAACAGACGCTTGGTGATAGTGGCTTTCTCTATGGGGCCACCAGCTAGGTCTTCTTCGTTGCCAAACTAAGTGCTGAAGAAGTGATCATTCCAGTCTTCGTCGTCCTCGGTCGGATCCTGCGCCATGTGCATATCATCAACATGATCATCCGACCCACCGCGTGGAGGTGACGGCGAGGGCGGTAAGGGGGCCTTGCCACCGCTTGTCGCTGGCACGACAGGCGGTGCTGTTGTCTGTGGCGTGATGGCCCCCGCCGTCCCCAAACGGATCATGCTCTTTGGACATAGCAAGAACAAGCCGAAGCAACTTCTGAGGACAGACGACTCTTCTTCATCCGCTCCTGGGGGTTGAATGGGAGGTTCCAGGTCGTCGCAGCCCCTTAGCACCCGACTAATTTTAACCCTGTGCACGCTATCTGGCATCGGTTTTGAGTGGAACGTGTGCTGCAAGGGTTGAACGATGGTACCCTTGGCAACATCCCTCAGCTCGTTGTTCACGTATCATAAGAGAGTGCAAGGAACATCCGTCTGCAGAAAACATGTACGGCGTCGTCAGAGCGAGATGCCACAAGAGTAATATATAGATGGCATGAAAGGCGGTAATTAAAGCAATTTGTTTACCGTGATGGCGTCGAGATCGGCTAATGTCGACGCACCGCATACGGCGACGGGCGTGCAAGAGACGGAAAGGCTGCTTGATGGCGCGGTGCTGGCCGCCGGTGTATTCTCCCTACCGACGGGTGCTTGGAGCTCCGGTGCCGCCGCGACGATGGCAGGGGGGGCACCAACATGTACTCCGGCGCCACGGTGATGGCAGGGGGAGTCACCAACACTTGCGGCGCCGCGGTGCTAGCGGGCGGAGTCACGAACACGTAGTTCGCCTGATTCGTCGGTGCCGCGTTGTTCGAGTGGCTGCTGACCATGCTTGGAATCGGGCACGGCCCTACTCAACCACCCGCACTCCAGTTCGCTATTGACTCCACCAAGGTAGGCAGGAAGGACGTAAGGGTGATTGCCAGGTTGTCTTGGACGATCTGCGGGATCCGCACCACTTGTGCCTTAAGTTCTTGAACCTCTCTGTTTTCCTCCTCGCTCCTTCCCGACGACGCCACATGCGGCCTCGGCGGTGGACCAAAATGATCCACCCAATTCTTACTCCCGAGGCCGGCCAGACGGCCAGCCGACGACGGCTTCTTCGTAACCGGCTCTATTTTCTTGGCCCGGTTCATCGCCCTGTTAAAAGGGTTATCCCACCGGGTGGCCGCCGTCGACCCCTGGGATGAGGAACCCTGGGATCCATGACTAGCAACAATTTCCTCCTCCTGCAGAAGAAGTAACAGTGAATCATTTAGATCATCGATTAGATTGCAATCGTGTTGATCCGTGGTAATTAGATTATACTTACCACAATTTCCTCGAATTCCTTCACCGCAGGATCCGCGGTGAGTTGTTTGGTTTTTGGGTCCACATGGTAACGGGCCCTGATGAAGTTTCGAACCTGCCCGGGTTCGAATTTAGCAAAGGGGTTTTCTATCCCCTTGGATCTATACTCTTCGTCCTCCTTATTCCATTTGGCCTCCGCGGTTCTGTATCCACCAGATCCGAGATGGTGATGACCTATATTCATCGCCTGCAGCACCTTTCCTCGATTACTATTGGCCAGGGCTCTCTCGGATTCACACCTCTCCTTGAACTCCCGGAACTGATCTTCGGTGATCTGCGGGTCAATCTTCTGGATCTCCTCGAGACTTTTGCCTTCTTTATAAATCTTCTTCTTTATCCGGGTTCTCCAGCTGGCCAGGGCGGTGCTCATCTTTGTGAGGGCGGATTTGTTTACTTCGTTCCCATGATAATTTGTGTTCTGATACTTAGCGGGGAACTTGTATCTGGCGTGCAGCTTCTCGAAGAGGAGTGTGCGCAAGTGGCCATTATCTTTATGCCGGAGATTCTCGGTGTTGATCGAGATGGTTGTCCGGGTGATCGCCGCCACTTGCCCACCGTACCCTTTGACGACAAGGGCGGGCTCCAAAGGAACCCCTGATGGGATCACTTCGGTAATTTCCTCCCTGACCGTGCCGACCGTGTTCGGGCGCCGGTCCTTCGGCTTCTTCTTCTTCTTAGGAGGGTTGCTACCACTCCCTATGCCCTCGCCGCCATCAGTGGTTTCATCGTCCGCCGTTCCTTCGGCTTCTTCCTCCGCGTCTTCCATCTCATCATCCTCGCTCTCCGAAGGATGGTATTCTTCATCGTCTTCTAGACGCTGGGCCGCCTCCCAGAATGTCAATTGTTTATTCGGAGGTCTGAGTTCTCCTTCAGCGCTGATGCGCTTAGAACATCCAGCCTCGTCGTTGTCACACATCTTTGCACTAATAAAAAACAAATAATTGGTTAAATGCACGGAAAAATCCGGCATGACCTTTGCTAATTTTCTTAAACTAGGAGTGCCCGATTTCTGCCAAAATGGAAGTTAATCAACATTCCGGCAAAAATCAGGACTCATTTCATACAAGAACCTGCATACACACATAATAAAGTGCTTCATATACAAGCACAAGCACAATTTCAAGGTGCTATTGTCCCAGCACAGATAGTAGCAAAACCAACACTACTCTATTTTTCCTTCCAAACCATTTCACAACCACATCCATCCAGTCCCAGCACAGTGCCACAACCATATAAACTTTTGTTATCAATTTAAGCATAGCCATATGACAGAAGCTATCTCTTTAAGCAACAATGACAACCCAATTAAAATAAATCTTGTGAATAAGTAAAGGTAAAAATGAGAATGATCTTACATAAGCATGCCACTTATTGTATGATTCCAATGAAGCAATGTCATTGTTCTAACCACAATGGATGCCCACAATCTGTGCTACAATAACTTTTGTGCATCAACACAATCAACCAAAATCTCAAACCTATGATAATATGCATCTATTGTTCAGACTTCAGAAGTGTTTTTTGTTCTTTGGTTGTTTATCTTAATTCCTTCAGTCTGTGCAGGAAGGCTTTAAGAAGCTTCAGTTGGAATTATTGAGGGGAAACAACACATATGAGCATAGCCTTGACATCTCTGTGGTGCATATGAATGTACAACTGAGGTGAAGTAAGTCTACACAGCTTTGCCTAGTCACGGAGGTTGCCCAAGACCATAGCTAAAAATATAAGCCCAATATTAATCAAAATATACGAACATCCCCAGATGTATAACAAAGCACAAGAACCTACCCTTTGTCATCAAGTTCCACAGTCTTCAATTCAATAAAGAAAAGCAGGCCATAGACATGCCTAAACCCATGATATATGCTGATACATCAAGGATCAGGATATTTCACTTTCATAATATCAACTGAATCAGTTACCACACCATTGAATGGCCTGGAAATCTGAAAGTGGATTTGTGCATTGGTGTGAAGTGCGCAAACTCAACTAGATGGCCTGAAACTTTGAAAGTGGATTGAACTATGCAGCCTCTAACTCACGCATTGACTTCACTTTGCATTGTCCTCTTATAGTTGCTACCCTGAAGGTGTGGGGAATCCACACCACAGACGCCCCTAGGTAGCAGAAATAGAACCAAAGCCCCCTAAGATCCCTTCTTGGACTAGCACACTTAATAATCCTGTACACACAAACCTTGTGTAATTACGTCTACTATTTTCATGCCTATTTGCAACTAACCATGTCGGTATGATTACCAACTACCATCTACTACTTGACTAGCTAACACAATGAACCAATTATACAAAATATACTTGATGTAAATCCTGTGGCAGTAGTAAATAGTTTCAAACATGCATCTTCTACTTCACCCTAACTGTCCTAGTTCATTTTTTAGATGAAAGCCTGGGAAGTTTCAATTCATAGTAAACAGAAGGATCTTGCTACTGTAAACAGAAGGATCTTGCTACTGCTGGAGACCATGAACAACACATAGATGAGGGAGAGATTTCTAGCAGAGTGCTACTGCAAAGAAAACAGAAGGTAATTTGGCTATTTGCTGCAGAATACAGTACTATGTGCTTGATCCACTAGAATTCTGTTGGAAGATAGGGAGAGAAGTGGAGAGGGATCTTGCTTGATCCACTTATTAGAATTTGTGCTATCAGTAATATACTCTGAACCCTAACCCGTGGAGATAGGGAGAGAAGTGGAGAGGGGAGAGAGGGAGAGAGGGAGAGAGGGGAGAAGGCTCACCTCTAAGACGAGGACGATGACGAGCGCGCGGGAGAGGCGGCGGCGGAGGGGATCGATCGGTGGCGGCCTCCTCCTCCTCGAGCATCGGTGACCTCCACGGATCGGCAGACGCGGGCCTCCTCCTCCTCGAGCGGCACGGGCTTCCTCCTCCACGAGCGGCGCGGGCCTCCTCCTCCTCCACGGATCGGCAGCGGCGCGGGCGTCTCCTCCACGGATCGGCTGGAGGCGGCGGCGAAGGGGATCGATCGGGCTGGGGATGGGGATGAGCGAGTGTGAGGGAGATGGGGATGAGCGAGTGTGAGAGAGATCGATGACGTGGATAAAACCCAGATAGGCATAGCGCACTATGCTAGAGTGCGCTACGGATGTCTGTAGCGCACTCGGGCTAGTGCGCTACGCCTATCTGGGATCTAACCACTCTATAACAAGAGTCCAACGCTCCTTCTAGCAAGAACTCTTGTCTATCCCACTGGTTCTGCCCACTACTCTATTCTAAACTATGAGCACCCAGGTTCGAATCCTGGTGCCCCACTTTTTTATTTTTATTTTAAAAATACTTTTAAATGTTCCAAAAAAATGCCAAAAGTGGTGATATATGCCATACAAGTTTTGTTTTGTTTTTAAAATACTTTTAAATATTCCAAAAATGCCCAAAAGTGATAATATATGTCATAAAAGTGTTACAAATATGATTCAAAGTATAACTAAATTTCATAATAATTTGTCCATGAATATTACAATCTTTTTCGACCACGCGTTTTACAATATTTTTTGAGCTAGCATTTTACAATCTTTTTTCCCTTCTTTGTCGCGCTTGAATAATTTAGCCCCGGCACTTTAATGTTTCTTCTTTCGAACGGGCTACCTTTTTTGGGTAGGGTTGTCCTTTTTCTTCTTGTGATGTATGTTGCTGCATCGTAGTCGTCGTCATCTTCAATCTTTGGATCGCCGTACTGGTCGAAGTCTTGCTCGTTGGCGACTCCATCCATTCCGATGATGTTTCTTTTTCCTCTCCTCACGACAACACGACTAGGCTTTGTCGGGTCGGTAATGAAAAAACATTGGTCCACTTTGGTAGCCAGTACCCACGGTTCATTTTTCGCGGCCACGTTTGCACCGGCGGCCTTGGATTTGGCTGCTTCGGGTATAACCATGGTTGTGAAATACCGGTCTTCTCTTTCGACGCTCTTTGCCCATCTGACACGGAACATCGGCACCTTTTCTCCACAGTAGTCGAGCTCCCAGATCTCCTCGATTCTTCCGTAGAATCTTTCCTTCACGTTGTCATCGGTGTAGAATTCCGATGTTACGCCTGAGTTCTGATAATCACACTTGTTGTCCTTTTCCTCCGTGTAGAATGTGTAGCCGTTGATATCATACGCCTGATAGGTCACCAGGTTTTGCATCGGTCCCTGCGACAAGGTGAATATGATCTTTTCCGTGTCAGAAGAATGCGAGCGCGGGGGATTATCAAGGAGCGTCTGCCTAAACCAACGCGTGAAATCTGAGTTGTGCTCTTTGATTATTTCTCCCTGCGTCCTCTGTATGCCCCGGTCACTGTACTTCTTCTCGATTAACCTTTTGTGCTTCTGTACCCAAGGATCGACCAGTTCTAAATGCTGTAGCGCGACGAGGTTTGCTCGATCAAAGTCTGCGCGTCGAAAATCGAAGTCTGCATGTAGTATGCGACGACCCTCTCGGTGACCAGATCCGTCGAGCTTGCCAAGGTGTCTGTTGACGGGAAGACTGACAGGGTTCTCGATGTCTAGATAATTCGTGCAGAAAGAGATGCACTCTTCGGCCAGAAAGCCCTTGGCTATGCTTCCATCTGGACGGGACCTGTTGCGAACGTATCCTTTGATGTGTCCGTTCATCCTTTCGAACGCCATCATGCTGCGGAGGAACATCGGCCCGAGTTGTACGATGTCCTCCACGACATGGACCAGCAGATGCACCATAATGTCGAAGAATGCGGGTGGGAAGTAGACCTCAAGCTCACATAGTATCACCACGATCTCCTCCTGTAGCCTTCCGAGCTAATTCAAGCCAATCGACTTCCTAGAGATGACGTCGAAAAACTTGCATAGGCGAAATAACGTTTCACGGACGTACTCGTCCATTATCCCTCTTAGTGCGACCGGAAGTACCTGCGTCATTAGCACGGCACAGTCGTGAGACTTCATGCCACTAAACCTCTGCTTCGCCTCGTCTAGGTATCTGCTTATCTTGCCCGCGTAGCCGTAAGGAAATTTGACTCCTAGAAGGCACTTGAAAAACTGTTTGATCTCATCCTGGCTTAGAGTGAAGCAAGAAGGAGGGCAGTAATATTCGTTCTTCTTGAACTTTTTACCCTTCCGACGACCTTGTGTCGTCTCCGACTCATGATCATCGTCATCTTCCTGATCATCAGGAGTAGTGCGTCCTCCGTGAAGCTCCTTCCGGATACCCAAGCATATCAGGTCGTGCCTTGCTTTCGGACCATCTTTCGTCCTATCTGGCATGTTGATTATGGTGGCGACCAGACTCTCGCACACGTTTTTCGTGATATGCATGATGTCGAGGCTATGAGGCGTGCGGAGAAACTTCCAGTATGGCAACTCCCAGAAAACAGACCTTGTTTTCCATACCTTCATCAGCGGCTTGTCTTGTTGCTGCCTCTTTCGCTTCTTTCCAGGCTTAGGACAATCTTTCCAGTTTTTCAGCAACTCTTCCACTTCTTCGCTGCTCCTACGCTATGGGATTCCTCGGGTCTCTGATTTGCCATCGAACAGGTCTCCACGTTTTCTCCATGGATCATTCTTGCCGAGCCACCTCCGGTGCGCCATGAACACGGTTTTCGATGACCCTGGATCTTTCTCTAGTTGGAGATAGCTTGTGTTATCCATGCACCTAACGCATGCGCAGAACCCTTGGATAACCTGCCCCGAGATATACCCGCAACCTGGATAGTCTTGCACCATAGTGACCAACGCGGCTCTCATAGTGAAATAATCTTGTGCGACGGCGTCGTAAGTATTGGCTCCAGATTCCCATAACGTGGCTAGCTCCTCTTTCAACAGCCCGAGATACAGATTGATGTCGGTACCAGGTTGTTTCGGCCCTTGAATTAGCATACTCATTTGTATGTACTTCTTCTTCATGCACAACCATGGAGGGAGGTTGTACATCCATACAAACACGGGCCAAGTGCTGTGCGTGCTGCTCTGGCTACCGAACGGATTGAGTCCATCGGTGCTCGCACCAAGCCTGATGTTCCTCGAATCTCCACCGAATTCTGGGAATTCGAGGTCCAATGCTTTCCACTGGCTAGCATCTGAAGGGTGCGTCAGCAGCTCATCCTTTTCGGGGTCATCATCATCTCATGGCTTCTTCCTTTCCGCATGCCACCGCATGAGCTTCGCTTCCTTAGGGTCCGCGAAATAGCGCTGCAGACGAGGGGTGATAGGAAAGTACCGTACCACTTTTCGAGGTGCTTTCTTCCCTTTCTTGTATCGACTCACACCGCACACCGGACATGTGGTTTTCTCCGCGTCCTCTCCCCGATAAATGATGCAATCGTTGATGCATACGTGATATCTAACGTGCGGTAGATCGAGAGGACAGACGATTTTCTTGGCATCCTCGATACTAGTTGGACATGTGTTCCCCTCTGGGAGACGATCGTGCCAGAATGCCATCATATCGTCGAAGCTTGCGTCGCTCAATTTGTGCTTTGCCTTCATCTCCATAGCCTTGAGCGTTACATTCAACCGGGTATCATCGGGCCTGCATCCTTCATACAATGGAGTAACCGCGTCTTTCTCAAGTTGCGCAAGCTTGGCTTTCTCTCTAGCGGCAGCCCTGGCGTTACTCGTCTGCTTGAGAAGCAGCTCTTGCACATAAGGGTCCCGCACCCAGCCTGACGTTGTTCCATCGTCGTCTGCTCCTCCGGCATCTAGATCATCATCATCCCGGTCTGCTTCCGCACCTTCACCATCTCCAGGAGACTCTTCATCATCTCGCCCGTTCTCGCCGTGATGATGATCATCGTCATGTTGGCCACCTTCTTCACCGTCTCCATCATCTACGCCATCGCTTATCCAACGAGTGTATCCATCCATGAAACCATGGCGGAGCAGGTGCGCCTGCAGATTCCCGGAATCTGGGTCGATCACCCAGTTGAGTTTGCATCTTCTGCACGGACATCTTATATCTGTCTTGTTATTTCGTATCATGTCGGCCGTCGCACATTTCAAAAATCTAGCCACAATGCCTTCGCTCATTATGCGGACCATTTTTGCCTGCACGATGTACACGGTACAATTTTGAAGTCTATTAGAACCACATAATGAATGCATGCATGCAATGGTCGATAGAAAATTTCGGCATGACCTATCCTAAAATTAGGACCTTTGCGAACTGCCAAAGTCTTGCCAAAATGGAAATGAATCAACATTTTGGCAAAACAAATGGCAACTTGTTCACATACAAACACAAGAGAGAGAGAGAGAGAGAGACCGATCCATACACACATGAACATATCATTATCCTCTCCATACACACATGCATGAGCATCATCGATACTCTCCATATACACACACATATGACCATCGATCCTCTCCACACATACACACATCATGAGCATCGATCATCTACATACATATGAGCACATGCATCATCCATATACACATGAACACATCCTTACATGGACAACTTACCGAGATGAGAGACCGATCGCGAGAAAGATGGAAAGGAGAGGTGCGCGCGTCCACCGGAGACGGATAGATGAGAGACCGGAGACCTCCTCTATTACTTATGTAACATCCAAAGCAAGTTTTACATGCTAAAAATGGTGAATGTGTGGAGAAATTGAGGTGGGAAGGAGAACATCCAAAGCAAGTTTTACTTATGCCACAGATGCTTCTAGTCCCTGTGGCGCACTAGGCCGAGTGCGCCACAGAAGTTTGTGGCCGTTTCAGAGCAGAGGGGGGCATGCGCTTAGGCGTAGCGCACCAGGCACACGTGTGCCACAGATGACCCTAACAACCGTGGCGCACATGACTGTAGTGCGCTACAGATGTTTGGCGTGTGGCCAACAGGGCCCTGGCCCACACACATCTGTGGCGCACTATAGTCATGTGCGCCACGGTTGTTCTAGTTATTAGTAGGGCACTGCCCACACGTGAGCCACGCCTGTTTTAGCCGTGGGGCACTTCAACCATGTGAGCCACGGATGTGCTGATTACCTATAGCCGTTTTCCTAGTAGTGTGGGTCAGATATTAACTACAGGTACATGATATGATGCTCACGATTTTTTACAAAAATCATTTTTAGGTTCACAATATGCTATTTTATCAAAAATCCAATGCAAGTTGAGAGAGGCTTTGTCAGATTCCAAAGTATACAAAAGATGCGGCATTTAAATATCCAAACAATTAAAAAATGTTAATACAAAATAAAATATGATTTTCTCTAATAAAATAGGGTTAGATTCCTTTTTAGATGCTTAATATTTCTTATGTTCAAAGTTTTAGGATTTGACTATTTTAGTTTTGTTTGAATTGAATAATCAAAATTTGTATGTAAGTGTTTTAATCATTTCGAAAAATTTCATCTAAAGTAAATATAAAATGTTTTTACATGAATGGATAGATATTATTTTTCTGAAAATTATGATATATTATTCATATTTTTCTGAGTTTAAATGAAAAAGATATGAATTTTCTAAATTCATATCCTACTTTTTGAATTATAAATGCCCCCACCCTTTTAATGCATGAAATAAATGCCCCCCTTTAACACTGGTTCCAGCCATGAACCGGTGTTAAAGGGGGGCGCATTTATTTCGTTTCGCGCACGCACACCCCCCCCTTTAACACCGGTTCATGGCTGGAACCGGTGTTAAAGGGGGGGGGTGCGGGCGTGAAACGAATTCCCCCCTTTAACACCGGTTCCTGGCTGGAACCGGTCTTAAAGGGGGGGCGTATAAAGGCACGGGTTCCTCTTCCTCTTCCCCCAGCCAGATTGATCGAGCGCAAAGAGGAGCAGAGCAGAGCCGCGGCGGAGAAACAGATCGAGACGTCGCCAGGCTGCCCGACATTTGCCGTCCGCCGCCGTCACCGCTGCCCGCCACAGCGTCCGTGTCGTCCGCCACCCCCCGTCCACTCGTGGAGCCGCCACCGCGCCGCCGCGCCAGCAACTCTCGGGAGCGGCGCCTCCGCCCGTCCACTCGCGGAGCCTCCGGCCGGCGCCGCGCGCCACCACTCGCCGCCGACCCCGCCGTCCTCGCCCGGTGCCGCGCTCCACTCCCCGCCGACCCCGCCTGTAGTGTATAAGTGTGTAGCTATTAATTAGTTATAAGTGTGTAGTTATTATTAGAAATTTGTGCAACTTAAATTGAGCTTATTGTGTATAAAATTTTGGAGTATGACAAATTTTGGAGTATGAAAATTTTTGAAAGTATTTTCACAAGTATACATGTGTGTATAAAATTTTGTGAAAAATGTGCTTAACCGAGGCCATACAAAAAATACAAATATGTGGATTCGCAATAGATTTCTACTTGTTATTGTATTATTAGTAGTTTAGTGTTAGTATTAGTTTAGGGTTTATTTAGTTTAGGGTTATTAGTTTAGGGTTTATTTAGTTTAGGGTTATTAGTTTAGGGTTATTTATTTAGTTTAGGGTTATTTATTTAGTGTAGTTTAGTGTATTTAGTTTAGGGTTATTTAGTGTATTTTATAGTTAGTATTAGTTTAGGTTCGTCACCTCGCTGCTCTGCAAGCGCCGTCGCTGGCCGTTGTCGTTAACGTCGCTCCGGTGACCCCTAGGTAGGGGCGCCGCCCGTTTTAGGTAGGTCGCATCACGCTGAGGCGAACCCGCTACCTCGCGCGCCCTAGGGTTTTGACCCCTCTCATATGCATCCGGGATTTCTTCGAATTAGGGTTTGGACCCCTTGGAACTCGTTTAAAATGATCAAGCATCCTTAGGGTTTTAATTTCATTTGTGTATTTATTTGTGTATGTTTATATGAATAATATGTATATTTGTGTATGAATCCAAGTCCACATGAATGTTTACTCTCTTACTCTAGATAATATTATGCCGTCGACCCTGACCTCCTCTGTCCTCGCTGAGCCCACGTCGTGCTGGTTCGAACGCACACCCCCACGCATCCCGGCCCCGCTCTCGCCCTAGCGCCGCCACCTCTCGTTGTCAATATAGCATTATAATAACCATGCTATGTTAATTAACTTTCATGACAAGTTAATTAGAAGAAGTAAATGTACCCTCTCATATGAATCGGGGGTTTCTCCGAATTAGGGTTTGGAATGACCAAGCATGTATTAGGGTTACATTTAAATACTTTTAACCTGTCATATCATCATCTTTGCTTGAGCATTTCAATAGATGTATTACTGATATTTGTGTGATCATATTTTGTTTTAGAAACTATGGATCCACTCAGTAGAAACCTTGAAGATGAAGAAATAATGGAGAACATGATCCACGAGGACACCTCACAATATCTGAACTTGGAGGGACATGATGACAGCTCAAGTAGTCATGGAGAATATGACGACTCCGGTGAACGCACTTTAGTGATTACAAAGTCTGTCGAGGTATATGCATGGATTAAGCCTCTGCTGACTTGCACCGGTTGATTTGTATATATGTAAATGTATTAATTAACGCTTCTTTCTTCTTTTAGCCCTCTGGATCGACCAGCCTGCAACAATCTTCTTCTACGAAAAAGAGAAAGCGAGGCGCGAGCCATCGGTTGAAAGATCGTGCAAAGTTCACGATCGAAGTAGTCCGTGTTGATGGCAGGCCGATGGAGCCCAAGAAGGCCGCAGACAAATTTGTACGTCAGGGTAGATTTTTTGTTAGGGACCAAATCCCAATCATAATTGAAAATTGGAATAAGCAAAAGAAGGGCGACGGTACCTTTGTCGATGAAAGATCCAAAGAAACGCTTTGGAATTTGCTGTTGGTAAATTTCACCCTTCCGCCAGAGGAGGATGAAAACAAATCGGTTATAAAGGAAAAGGTTAAAGAGTGGACTCTAAAGAAGATGGCTGACGCTTTCCGCAACTGGAAGACAAAATTGAACAAACTTTTCAAAACTCGCGAGACTCCAAATTTCGAAGATGCATATTATGCGAAGATAAGACCTCACTGGCCCAAATTTGTGCATATAAGGAAGGTGCTATAGCTAAAAAGAGGTCAGAAACCAATACGCTAAATGCCCAGAAGAAGGAATATCACCAGAGGACGGGGTCAGGTGGCTACATATCTCAGAGGCCTAAGTGGGGGGAAGCTGAGAAGGCCCTGCGCGCTAGAGGGATCACACCCCAGACAGATGGGTGGGACCTACGTGCAAAGACTTGGTTCTACGGAATCGGGGCAAGGTTGGACCCAGAAACAGGATTGTGTATCTTCCCAACCCTCCTTGCCAAACCCGTCACTGAACTCATCATGGCATACGAGGAAACAGCCGCCAGGACCTTCCATCCCGACAGAGAGAATGACCAGCTCACACGCGCCATTGGTAAAAAAGAACACCCTGGACATGCACGAGGCACAGGGGGTATGACGTGGAAGGATGCGTTTGCCGAGTGGGGCAACTCTTAGAGATGGCGCGGCAGAAAAGAAAAATAGCGTACAGAGCGGATGCCACAGATAGAACATGCACTTGTGGCGCTGCAGGCGCAAGTGAATGCACAACAGAGCCAGCAAGCTACCGGCCCATCTCAGCGGCACGAAGAGCCTGCATTGGAAGCTGCCGGCGGCCCAGACTCTGCGCGGAAAAGCATCGTGGCTTCCACGGAGAACGTACAGCCCACGGTTGAAATGGCGGGTCCTCGATACCCCGTGGATGAGATCACGAAGAGCGAACACGCTGAGCTGCATGTGAGATTAATGGGCTTATCCATTAAGGTGGTTGTTAGCTATGCCTTACCTCCTGTAGCTGGTGGAACTTACCACTGCCGACTGACTCCAGATGGCTATGCTATTGTCGAGGTCGATGAGGCTGTGAAGGAATATGAGGAAGCACAGCTTCACCATGCTACAGGTGAAAGGGAAACTCAACTCAAATTTGCAGTGAAAACAACCATTCCTTGGAAGAAGGAACACATCATGCTTCCAAATTGGAGGCCACTGGCACCCCCGCCGTCTGCGCAGCGTCAGTAGTCTGAGCCGCCTTAGCCGTCTCCAAGTCATCAGAATACTCCCCTGTCGTCTCCGGCGCTTCAGCCATCTCCTGCACGGCAGCCATCTCCGGCGCTTCAGCCATCTCCTGCACGGCAGCCATCTCCGGCGCGCCAGCCATTTCCTGCGCGCCAGCCATCTCCGGCGCGCCAGCCATCTCAGCGTAAGCGGAAGAGCACTACCACGAAGAGCATCACTAGCACTGCCACGAAGAAATCCGCAGGAAACCGTACACCAAAGAGTTCAAAAACTACGTCCCGCAGCCTTCCGCCAAGCAATTGCCGGTTTTACCGTGGAATCGTAGCGACGAAGAGACCAATAGGATCTCGGAAGAAGAGGTCAAGAAATTCTTTGCACCTAGACGGGCCTAGCCAAAGGAGAAAATAGATCCGACGGTGGTGGAGAAGTTTTACAAAAATCTTTTGAAACTTGAAACCCCACTTGTGCCGGACTACGAGCGCCAGATTTTGAAGGGGGGTGCAAGGCGGAGGGAGACTGAAAGTAGCCGTTGTGCGGCACCCCAAAAAACAGTTCCCATGCTCGGAGAGCAGGAAAAGCAATCATGCGCCCCGCTCCATGTGTTCACACACGAAACGCTCTTCCTGTAAATGATTATGAGGCAGAGCTACAAAGAAAGGCAAATGAGATGGGGATGACTTACATTGCATACTTGAACCTCATGGAAGACAACATTCCCACAGGCGATGTCAACCCCATACAGCCATGGAAGTATGGGAAGAATCTCGTCAAGAAAGAGGAGCTCAAGAATCTACCAACAAAGATGCGAAGATTGCACAAGTGGTACCTTGATTTCTGCAAGACGAGAAAGGAAGAATGGATCACGACACATATAAGAGATCAGATTTTCTTGTGCGGAGACGACGAGATCGACTTCAACATTCAAGACTTGCATTTTATATTCAATCAGAAGGAACTCGACAAAGCTTCCATCAGCCTTTATTGTGTGTAAGTACTATTTCTGTAATTTCTATCTTATCTCATTCACTTCATTAATTGCATGTATATATATATGCTCACCATATATGTATATACAATTATGCAGGAAAAAGGTTATGGAATGCATGAAATGAGGCCCTTTTGACATTGGGTTTGTTGACCCAGATAGAGTTCATGAAGAAGTGGTAAGAACCAAACCCGGGCAAACAGAAGATTACTTGCTAAGGTCTTTACTGAGACAACAAACCAAAAGGGAAATACTATTGCCTTACAACTTCTCGTGAGTACTGTTACCCTCTCTTGTACACATTCTGTTTCGGCTTACTCGATGTTAAGTGTAACTGATGATGAGTTATGCGTGCGTAGGTTCCACTTTATTCTTCTAGTCATTCAACCTGACTCAGGAAAAGTCTTTGTCATGGACTCGTTACGAAAAGAAAAAGAGCTATGGACAGACTTTAGAGAGATGCTCCAGAGGTAATTTCAATCATATTATCGCACTAGATCGGCAACTTTCGTGACAACAAGTAATTAGTTACTTCTTTATCCATTTTCTTTGCCGGACAGGGTTAGTAAAAGGTTCATGGGCAGGGCCGTGGGTGAATGGTCAGAAGAACTAAAATTTGTAGACCAAAATGTAAGTAATACTAGCTAGCTAGGTCTGCGTATCTCTTTGATTCTTCTTCCAATTACATTATATCATGCTTTATTGATTATTATTTTGACTGAACTCTCTATTCTCGTAAAGTGCGCGTATCAGGGACCCGGCAATAACTTATGTGGATACTATGTTTGCGAGTTCATTCGCAACACGATATGTGCGACGGACCAAGCCGCACTAGAACAACTTAGAGTAAGTAAACAAAGTACACAACATTATTTTATTACCATCAATTGTGTTGAGTTTTATTCTTATATATATATTGACCCCATTCTTCATATATATTTAGATCGAACGGATGCGGGACCAACTCCTACCATTTGACTGCATACGAGCCATTCAAGAGGAATTGGCGGGGTTCATACTTGATGAGGTCGTCACGCCTGGCGGAGAACTCTTTAGATATCCAAAAACTCTTTAGATGCTTGAACGTGTTTGTCTTGTAGTTGATGCTTCAACGTTTACGAAGAATACCACACAATGGCGATGTTTGTGTATAATAATAGTTGCTTAATTATTCATGTACTTGTATGTACCGACGATGATGTATGTGTATATACCGCTCCCGATCGATTCCCCTTCCCCCCTCCCCGTCCCCGCCGCGCCGCAGAAATACGCCCAGAACGGGGCGGCGGTAGAACTCTGTCGCGGCACAGAACCTTTAACACCGGTTTGTGTTAGGGGGGGGGGGGCTGAGCGCTGCGGCAGCCCCACGTGCGCCACCCTTTAACACCGGTTCATATAAGAACCGGTGTTAAAGGGGGGGTCTCTAACACCGAACCCTCAACAGCGGTTCTACAACCGCTGTTAGAGGGCCTTAGGAACCGGTGTTAAAGGCCCCCGTCTGCACTAGTGCATTTCCAAATAAAAATAGAACCAATATATGGGTAAATTGGTTGTAGTAACATCTTATATTGTGTGGAATAGAGAGAGTACTAATTTGATGTTGATCATGATCTACTGAGATACAAGGTTAAGAAACCGTTCCCCATCCTTTCAGGTCTCAGCTGCACAAGCTAGTCGTCAGGCATATATCTCCATGTGCAGTTGATGATCACCAATGCACCAGTTCACACACCCATGCAGACAACGAGCCTTGCAGTCTATCAGACCCAAACGTAACGACTGAAACAATTGGATTATTCAAAGCCTTCAGATATTTTTTTTTGAAACAATCACGGGGGGGGGGGGGGGAGAGAGGATCCCCACCTGAATATATTACTTCAAAGACCAGCAACAGGTTTCACGAGCATCGTCCCTGCAACGATGAGACCACACAGTGATGTCGTCCACAGTTTTAGAAATAGTTACATAAAAGGGTTGATCAATATGTCTGAAGATCATGCTATTTCTGGCATCCCATATTTTCCAAAGGATGACGAGAGCGATAGACGGCCAAATAGAGGAGTCAAGTCCAGCAGGCGTTGGAGTGGTCCATAAATCGGAGAAGTCGTGGAAGGTCGGCTTTCTAAGGAGTGGTCACATCGTTGATAGTCTTTCATGTGAGATGTCCATTTCTTGCGATATCTAACTTTGTGTTGTGGCATAATGCCGATTCGATGTCCCGGGCGAAATGGCCATCCAGTCATGTACGTGGCCACGAGCGAGGCTGCACACTTATATATTAGCCGACGAGGCGAAACCTCGGACTTGCAGAGTAGAAGGTGTGAGCTTGAAGAGTTTGACTGACGTACACGGTGGACCCATGCATTACTGGGCGGGTCTCTGTTGGCAGTGGCCTGATTGACTGACGTACACGGTGGACCCATGCATTACTGGGCGGGTCTCTGTTGGCAGTGGCCTGAATCAGTCCACCTGATCAAACAGCCAGCCACTGCCAAAGGAGTTTCTGCAACGCGCTACAGCACACACCACTCGACTGCATGTGCAAACTGCCATCAACTGACTACCATTGATGCAATTTGGTGGAGAATAGAGAAGAGACTGTATGCGGAGCGACAGCGCACTCATTTTGCTAGATATGTTGCATGGACATGCGCTCATTCATGCAATACACTACAGAAAACGCCTGGTATGTCGAGGGCTTATTGCCGTCGGCGTAGCCAGAAAAACCCTCGGCGTAAGCTACGCCGACGGCTGCCGTCGGCGTACCGTCCTCGGCGGACCTCTCCCTCGGCGGAGCAGGCGCGGCTGTCGGCGTAGGACAAGACCGTCGGCGTAGGTCAACGCCGACGGTCTGACGGCGCCCGTCGGCGTAGAGGCCGTCGGCGAACGTCGGCAGCGCCGTCACACGGCCAGTTAACGGCGCGTCGGCTACGCCGACGGCCTCCCCCTCAGCGTACTCTCGCCACGTGGAGGCAGGCGGGCGGCCTGGCGCAGCCGCTACGCCGACGGCCTCCCCCTCGGCGTACGCTCGCCACGTGGAGGCAGCGGAGCGGCCTGGCGCAGCGCCTACGCCGACGGCCTCCCCCTCGGCGTATATATGCCACGTGGAGGCAGCGGAGCGGCCTGGCAGCAGCGGGCTGGCCCTTGCCGTCGGCGTAGCCGTGACGGCGTAGGACCAGCCCCAGTTTTTTTTTCTGCAATGCAATGCTCACCTTTATTTCAGCACATGCTCATATCAAACCCTCACAGCTCACAGCAATGCTCACCTTTATTTCACACATGCTCGTATCAAACATTGCTCATATCACACATTGTTCATATCACACATGCTCATATTAAACATTGTTCATATCACACATGGTCATATCACACATTGTTTATACATCATCCATACATCGTTCATACATCATCACACATGCCGACAACTCTGGAGGAGAGGGGGTGTACCCGAGATCTCCCCTGGTGAAAAGTGGCGACCTCTGCCGAGGGTTGCGTCCAGTAGAAGCAGCAGAAGAGCCACCTGGCGAGGGAGTAGAAGTGTGAAGCTCGGGAGAACCACCTGCAGAATGGCCAGGAGATGGACCATCGTCATGAAGCGGTGTGATCTGACGCCCATCCGGCGAGGCGTGGCCAAAGTGCCGGTTCCCAGAAGCTCCCGTTCCCTACATGTTGCCTACATGTTAGCAACTTGTGAGGCAAAGTAAAGCGATAACCAGTGGGTTAGCAAAGAACTTACCGGTGTCGATGCGTAGTAGGTCCTAGCGAAGCTTTCCTTCAATTGCAAAAATGGCGCCGGACCTGGCATGGGAGGCACGGGCCCCAAATCTCTATTCTGGCCATTTTGAATATTCACCATCATGTCCTTCAAGATAGTTTAGAAGTCAGGCCGTAGTACAATAAACGGGGGGGAAGTGGGACTTTTATCTTTTGCAAAAATAAAGGTTCGGACTTACATTTACGTATTGCATGTAGATCGCAAGCGCCTCCTGATGCTGCCGAAAGGCCACCTGATATTCCTCATAAACGGTATCGTAGGCCGCGTCTAACTCAGGCTACAATTTCAAATACAAGAAATCTCGTCAGTGGATAGCCATGCAGGAACAAAAGTCATAAAGATGATGAGAACGAGAAAAACTTACATCCTCGGCGGAGCGACGAGGCTGGCCACGAGGCGGGATAGGGGGGACGTCAGCGGGGTAGGTAGCCTTGAGACGGCTGAAGCTCGTGCTGAGGGTAGGCTTGACCTTATTATTCAGAATCTTGAGGCGTCCATGCTGCAATCCGTGCCCCTACAGGACCAACGACTCCTCGTCGATCTCCGCGTGAATGGAGTCATCCACATGGGGGTGACGAGCCTTCACCATCGTGCTGTAGTTCCCCAAGTCGTTCTGGGCAGTGCCGAAGTACACGGGCAACGAGGGTTGAGGCTCCGAGTAATTGGGATTCTTTCGCCGCATCATCTCATAGACGGCGACGTCATGAATCACCTCCCCGGGTTGTGCCTCGGCCACCTGAAACGCGAAAAGAAATATTATGCATATGAAGTACAAACATGACGAGAAATACACACAGGTCGTTCCATGTATATACGTACCACCTTCCCCTTAAAGCGGTCAAAGTTGCGGTTTCCCGCGCAGTGCGTTCCACCATCGCCTCGGTTACCCGCGTTCCGCCTCGACAAGGCTGCAAACTCCTCGTCTTCTCTGAGCCACCTCGTCCTAACCAGCTCCTCCCATGCGAGTCGATGCGGCTCGGCCCAATCGGGGATAACCTGAAAATGCAATACTCAACTCCAGACAATGCAATGGCAACTTAGAAGCAATGTAGAATATCATTGACATTTTACTCACCGACATGTACTCTTCTAGCGTCATCGAGTACTCAGGATTAGGGTTCCTACCGACAATATCTTCCTTCCTGACCCTCACGCCCCTGTCAGCCCAGAAGTGGCTAGCGGCCGTGACCTTCTGGTTGTACCACACCTGGGGGGGTCAACTTCACACAAGCCCCAAGCAAAGTCCTCTGCGCCTTCTCCTGGTCCTCCTCGACCACACGGTAAAAGCACTTCAATCATGCATAAGAGTCATGAGTTAGCACGGTGGGGTCATCAAGTATGAACATAACTCGAGAAATATGCCTTACCCAAAACTTGGTGATGACAACATCAGCAGCTGTCGTAAAGACCGGGACACGGGTAGTCTGGTAGTCCGCCCAAGTAGTAGCTAGCTTCCTGTCACCCTCGTGGGTAATGTGATAGCTCGGCCAGAACTTCCTAATCAGAGTTCCAACAAGGCTGTTAGGAAGGCGAGGCTTGGTCCCCGGAGGAAATGTCCAATTGCTGCACAATAATAAACATTAGTACACAATAATTATTTATGACCAACATGAAATAAAATGTTTTAAATTGCCAAATTAGTACACTTACTCAAGGCCATCTGGAATAATAAGGGCTTTCGCCTCCTGAGTCCTAGGCTCAAACTTCTCGTCAGGGACTCCCGATTCCCCACGATTCCGCAATTTCTTCGGCCCCACCAACTCGCGGCTAGTGTCCGCCTCCGTATCGGTCCCCGCCTCCCTCTCGGTCCTCGCCTCCCTCTCAGACTCTGCCTCCCTCTCAGACTCTGCCTCCCTCTCAGACTCTGCCTCCCTTTCGGCCCTGAAAGGCTGCTCTGTCAGGAACAACTCAGGAGCCACGTCGCCAGAAGCAGAGGGTGGTGGGTCAAAGTCCACGCCTCCTCCCGTGGCACCGGGTCCTCGTCCTCCTCGACCTCGGCCTCGACCCCGTCCTCCGCCAGCAGGAGCAAGATCGGGGTAACGCGGATTGGGATTTGGCTGTCTCCCACTCCGTGTAGCTCTTTTCTTGAGCTGCTTCAGCGCATTAAGCAAGGACGAACTGGTTGCCTTGCCGCTGCTCATATTGTTCAATCACCTGCATTAAGTAAGAGAAAGCAGTTAATCACAAAGACATAATAAAATGTATACACAAAGAATAAAGGAATAATGCAATTAAGAAAACAGTTAAGCACAAAGACAAAATAAAATGCATTAAAAAAATAAATACTCACTATCATTTTCATTCTCATTCTCATTCTCATTCTCATTATCACTATCTTTTGAGTAAAAATCTGGATTCTCATCGAAGGGTGTAGGCTCATCATCGTTGTCATTCTCGGTATGGAGCTTCTCGAGCATACTTATGTCATGTAGATTCACCACTGACTCACCCCGAGTTTCTACATCATTCCCAAGGTCCTCAAGATCAACCGGTTCTAAATCAAAGTGTCCGAAGTCCTCTTGCTCTTGATAGAAAATTCCCTCGTACGTTACAAGGTTAATGTTGTTGTAATCGTCCTCGGAGGGAATCGGTAGGTTACCATGTGGCGATACCTGGAACACAACTTCCCAGCCCTGGAGTTCCGCTTTCTGGCATGGGTAGGGCAAATAATAAACTTGGTTGGCTTGGTGAGCAACAACAAAGATGTCGGCTCCGCTATAGGTGGTTGAAGGCCTAACTTCAACTAACCCAATGGAAGGGGTACTTCTCAGTCCACCCCTTGGGTCAAACCATTGGCACTTGAACACAACAAGATTGAGTTCGACATTCGTACGATTGAAGGTCATCTCGTATATATTCTCTAACCTTCCGTAGTAATCAAGGGAATCGGCTCCTTTGGTGAACACCCCAGTATTTACCATTTTTGCATTCGGTCGCCCTTTCGGCTGCGTCTCTGTATGGAAGCAAAACCCATTAACATCATACTTCTCATACTTCATGACGACACTGTTACAACCTTGGGAAACACATTTCAGCTCATCTGACATCTCAACGTTGGGATCAGCTCCCTACAGGTATAAGAGGAATTTGTTGCGTTCAGTAGTTACCTAAATGACTCCTTCTTTTGGACATTATCAAGGCAGTAGTAGGCATGCGGCTTGAACCAATTCTTTCGACGGACAGTAGGAGGCTGCATGTGTAATCTCTTCCTATCACAAAGCTTCTCAACATCGACTCTAGCCTTGACATTATCCTTTGACTTCCCAGGAATGTTCTGGACTGTGTGAAAAAGGGACTCCCCGACATTCTTTTCGGTGTGCATCACATCGATGTTATGGGGAAGTTCGAGGTCCTTGTAATACACGAGATTCGTTAAGGCTGCCACGTGAGTCCAATTATGCGTTACACCATATCCCGCAAATTGATGGCCAGTTCCCGGCGCCGCGGGAACGAGAGCACGTATCTCGGCATCAACAGCTGCACCCTCGAACTTTGGTACCTCTTTTACTTCATGCACAACTTTGCCCTTCTTGAAGTTCTTTCTATCTTCTCTGAACGAATGATTTCTTTTGAGGTACTGTCGATTCGTGTCAAACACAACATATTTGCGACCCGACTTTAGCCAAAGGAACTCAAGTCGGTGCCTGCACACTAGGCATGGCCACTTACCAGCTGTACACCATCCGCACGTTAGGGCATACCCGGGCATGTCATGCATAGTATATTGTAACCAAACTTTCATCAAAAAATTCTCTTTGATGCTCGGTCGTATGTCAACATCCCGTGTATCCAAGAGTGGTTCAAATCATCCACAATCGGCTGCATGTAGACACTCAAGTTCTTCCCCGGATACTCAGGTCCTGGAATTATCAGCGACAAAAACATGGTCTTCCGTTGCATTAATACTCCGGGAGGGAGATTGAGCGGAATAACATACACCGGCCAGCAGCTGTACGAGGCCGTCGACATACCATATGGGTTGAAGCCATCTGTTGCTATCGCAATTCTAACATTCCGAGCCTCTTCTGCCCACCGGGGGTATTTGTCACCGAAGTTCTTCCATGCCTTACCATCAGATGGATGTCCCATCTTCTTCCGTCCGTGCCCGTCCTCGTATCTTTTCCGCTTCTTGTGCCACGTCATCTGTTTGGCAGTCTCCTCGCTCAAGTAAAGCCGTTGGATTCTTTTTATGAATGGGAGATAATGAAGTATCTTCTTAGCGACCTTCGACTGCCTCACCTGACCATCCTTCACCTTTATCTCTTCATACCTAGAGGCCTTACAAATGGAGCAGTACTTGTCACCCTCAAACTGTTTCCAAAACAAAAGGCAGCCTTTTAGACAACAATCTATCTTTTCATAATCCATGTTGAGCTCCTTCATGAGTTTCTTCGTTTCGTGAAAGGTTTTAGGCAGACAATGCCCTTCGGGCAACATGTTACCACATGTTCTCAGATTAGCTTCAAGGTGAGAACGGGTGGCGGAGTACTGGCACTTGTCGGCTAGACACTGAGAGATGGCATCGAGCTGAGAAATCTTTACACCCTCGTACAAAGGCCTCTTAGCCGCGGCCATCATATCAAGGAAGGCCTTCGCGGTTGGCTCCGGTTCCTCCGGTTTTAGCGGTTCCTCCGGTTCTGGTGATTCCTCCCGTGGAGGTGGCGAATTCGGCTGGTCGGCATCGATAAGATCATCTAGCATGTTTCTAATCCCATCGTGCTCATTGCCATTGAGCCGCTGACGCATCACCTCACCTCTGTCACGTTCGTACCGAGCAAAGTCGACTTGCGTGACATAGTTAGACATGTACCCATATTGCAGAAGGTGTTTGTACATGACATCCTTTCCCTGACGATGACGCTTAGTGCAATGAGCGCAGGGACAAAGTGCCCGAACCATTGCCTTCGAACCACGCGCTAACTCATTCACTAACAAATGAGTGTTCCGTACCCAATCGTCTGTTTTATTAGTCGCACTAATACGGCCACTGTACATCCACCCATTATCAGCCATCCTCTTCTGCTTTGTTGGGAGAAAAACAACAAATATAACATTTTATATCAAACAGGAGATTAAATGCTTCATATTTTTACGCATTCATCAACCTACATGTCCAATAGGAAAAGAGGGTCCTAACTAGCCGCCGGATCCGTAGATTGGGTAAGTTCTCCCTGGTTCTACCCCGATCCAAGCAGAATTTCGGCAGCACCTCCCCGCTGCTCTCCCGATACACGTCTCGACAAAAAGCCAAGAGGATGTGCATCCAGAGAACAACGAGGAGGCGCCACCGAAATCCTGTCTCGAATCGAGGTAGAGCCAGGGAGAACCAAACCCAACTACGAATCCGCCGACTGCCCGATAAAAGCCATAAGCGTTACGGTCCAAAATATGCGAGACCACTAATGCATATTAAGTCGCGTAACGCTTACGGTCGGGATGACACCTAGGTGACGCGACATACTTGGTGATCTAGACACGAAAATAAACCTAGGTACAAGAGAGGCGAACGGATTCTCACCCTCGAAGCGTGATCAAATCGTCGAAGATGATCCGGGACCCCGCCGTCGAAACACTTCCCCGCTCACCCTCCGATAACTGCAAAAAACATGAGAAGATGGTTAAATATCCAAAAAAAATGCCATTATTGTGTAATCTACAATATACAATGCACATATGCCCGGCACTAACACTATTTTCATTATTGTGTCATCTACAATATAAAATAGTTACATCTAAATATTAACATAATACTAACAATACACCTAAATAAATATAACTAAGTACATCTAACAATAAACCTAAATAAATATAACTAAGTACATCTAACAATACACCTAAAATTAACTACATCTAACAATACTAACAATACACCTAAATAAATATAACTAACTACATCTAACAATACACCTAAAATTAACTAAATTACCAATACTAACCTAATGGGGGAGGGTGTGCTCGGTGGAGGGGTCGGTAGTGGGGGAGGGGCGGGGCAGTGGGGGAGGCGACGGGGCAGTGGGGGTGGCGGCGGGGCAGTGGGTGAGGGGTAGGGCAGTGGGGGCGGTGGGGGCAGTGGGGGAGGGGTGGGGCAGTGGGGGTGGCTGGCGGGAGGAAGGGAGGGAGGAGAGGTTGCTGGCGGCGATGGCTTGGGGGAGGGAGGGTTGCTGGCGGCGGTGCCTTGGAGGAGGGAGGGAGTGCTGGCGGCGGCTCGGGGAGGCTGAGGGGCGGCGGCTCGGGGAGGCAGCGGCGGCGGCCCGAGGAGGCTGAGGGGGCGGCGACTCAGGGAGGCTGAGGGGGGGCGGCGGCTGGCCGCGGCTCGGGGAGGCTGAGGGGGCAGCGGCGGCGGGGACACGAACTCGAGGAACGGCGGCTGGCGGCGGGGTCGGGGGTGGGCGCGCGGGAGGTTGGGGATAGGGATTGGGGAGGAGTTGCCCGGGTGGGCCGCTCGGGCAGCACTTAACGGATAGTGCAACGCCGAGGGCCAGGCGTACGCCGAGGGCTGCCCTCGGCGTAGCTAGTTTTTTTATTTTTGTTATTAATAAAAAATTATACAAAAACATTATTAATATAACAAATGAATAAACAATAGAATAAACAATAATATCTTATTTTGTGTCTACTATTATAAAAGAAACAATTGATGTTTACTAATATCCATGATTTTACTAAGTGTTAACGCATGTCTACAAAGAGGGTCACACTTGTGACTTACACATGGCACCTATACCAACCTCTCACCACACTCACACACATATGCTAGGGACACATGCAAGTTTTCATCTGATTCTGATGTTCTCGTGGTCTTATTCCGGCGAAACCCTGATCTCTGTGCACACTCGGATTGTCTACCCCCCTAGACGTTCCTCTGACAGGGGTAGCCCGGCGTAGCTCTCTCTTGTTTTGTGTTTGTTTAGGTCATAGGGTGATGTAAAACCATGTTGGTTCACAAGTTGGGGCACTATCCTACCCGGTTTCACCTAAACGGGGAGATTCCCCCCTTATACGGGTACGGAACCTTCGCCTCAAGGTTAGAGCGCATGCATGCGAGGGAGGACACATGCAAGCACCTATACCAACCTCTCACCACACTCACACACATATGCTAGGGACACATGCAATTTCTCGTCTGATTCCGATGTTCTCGTGGTCTTCCTCTGGCGAAACCCTGATCTCTGTGCACACTTGGATCGTCTACCCCCCTAGACGTTCCTCTGACAGGGGTAGCCCGGCGTAGCTCTCTCTTGTTTTGTGTTTGTTTAGGTCATAGGGTGATGTAAAACCATGTTGGTTCACAAGTTGGGGCACTATCCTACCCGGTTTCACCTAAACGGGGAGATTCCCCACTTATACGGGTATGGAACCTTCGCCTCTAGGTTAGAGCACATGCATGCGAGGGGGGACACATGCAAGCACCTATACCAACCTCTCACCACACTCACACACATATGCTAGGGACAAATGCAAGTTCTCGTCTGATTCTGATGTTCTCGTGGTCTTCCCCCGGCGAAACCCTGATCTCTGTGCACACTCGGATCGTCTACCCCCCTAGACGTTCCTCTGACAGGGGTAGCCCGCGTAGCTCTCTCTTGTTTTGTTTTTGTTTAGGTCATAGGGTGATGTAAAACCATGTTGGTTCACAAGTTGGGGCACTATCCTACCCGGTTTCACCTAAACGGGGAGATTCCCCCCTTATACGGGTACGGAACCTTCGCCTCTAGGTTAGAGCGCATGCATGCGAGGGGGGGACACATGCAAGCACCTATACCAACCTCTCACCACACTTACACACATATGCTAGGGACACATGCAAGTTCTCGTCTGATTCCGATATTCTCGTGGTCTTCCTCCGGCGAAACCCTGATCTCTGTGCACACTCGGATCGTCTACCCCCCTAGACGTTCCTCTGACAGGGGTAGCCTGGCGTAGCTCTCTCTTGTTTTGTGTTTTTTTAGGTCATAGGGTGATGTAAAACCATGTTGGTTCACAAGTTGGGGCACTATCCTACCCGGTTTCACCTAAACGGGGAAATTCCCCCCTTATACGGGTACGAAACCTTCGTCTCTAGGTTAGAGCGCATGCATGCGAGGGGGGACACATGCAAGCACCTATACCAACCTCTCACCACACTCACACACATATGCTAGGGACACATGCAAGTTCTCGTCTGATTCCGATGTTCTCGTGGTCTTCCTCCGGCGAAACCCTGATCTCTGTGCACACTCGGATCATCTACCCCCCTAGACGTTCCTCTGACAGGGGTAGCCCGGCGTAGCTCTCTCTTTTTTTGTGTTTGTTTAGGTCATAGGGTGATGTAAAACCATGTTGGTTCACAAGTTGGGGCACTATCCTACCCGGTTTCACCTAAACGGGGAGATCCCCCCTTATACGGGTACGGAACCTTCGCCTCTAGGTTAGAGCGCATGCATGCGAGGGGGGACACATGCAGGCACCTATACCAACCTCTCACCACACTCACACACATATGCTAGGGACACATGCAAGTTCTCGTCTGATTCCGATGTTCTCGTGGTCTTCCTCGGCGAAACCCTGATCTCTGTGCACACTCGGATCGTCTACCCCCCTAGACGTTCCTCTGACAGGGGTAGCCCGGCGTAGCTCTCTCTTGTTTTGTGTTTGTTTAGGTCATAGGGTGATGTAAAACCATGTTGGTTCACAAGTTGGGGCACTATCCTACCTGGTTTCACCTAAACGGGGAGATTCCCCACTTATACGGGTATGGAACCTTCGCCTCTAGGTTAGAGGACATGCATGCGAGGGGTGACACATGCAAGCACCTATACCAACCTCTCACCACACTCACACACATATGCTAGGGACACATGCAAGTTCTCGTCTGATTCTGATGTTCTCGTGGTCTTCCCCCGGCGAAACCCTGATCTCTGTGCACACTCGGATCGTCTACCCCCCTAGACGTTCCTCTGACAGGGGTAGCCCGGCGTAGCTCTCTCTTGTTTTGTGTTTGTTTAGGTCATAGGGTGATGTAAAACCATGTTGGTTCACAAGTTGGGGCACTATCCTACCCGGTTTCACCTAAACGGGGAGATCCCCCCTTATACGGGTACGGAACCTTCGCCTCTAGGTTAGAGCGCATGCATGCGAGGGGGGACACATGCAGGCACCTATACCAACCTCTCACCACACTCACACACATATGCTAGGGACACATGCAAGTTCTCGTCTGATTCCGATGTTCTCGTGTTCTTCCTCCGGCGAAACCCTGATCTCTGTGCACACTCGGATCGTCTACCCCCCTAGACGTTCCTCTGACAGGGGTAGCCCGGCGTAGCTCTCTCTTGTTTTGTGTTTGTTTAGGTCATAGGGTGATGTAAAACCATGTTGGTTCACAAGTTGGGGCACTATCCTACCCGGTTTCACCTAAACGGGGAGATTCCCCCCTTATACGGGTACGGAACCTTCGCCTCTAGGTTACAGCGCATGCATGCGAGGGGGGACACATGCAAGCACCTATACCAACCTCTCACCACACTCACACACATATGCTAGGGACACATGCAAGTTCTCATCTGATTCCGATGTTCTCGTTGTCTTCCTCCGGCGAAACCCTGATCTATGTGCACACTCGGATCGTCTACCCCCCTAGACGTTCCTCTGACAGGGGTAGCCCGGCGTAGCTCTCTCTTGTTTTGTGTTTGTTTAGGTCATAGGGTGATGTAAAACCATGTTGGTTCACAAGTTGGGGCACTATCCTACCCGGTTTCACCTAAACGGGGAGATCCCCCCTTATACGGGTACGGAACCTTCGCCTCTAGGTTAGAGCGCATGCATGCGAGGGGGGACACATGCAAGCACCTATACCAACCTCTCACCACACTCACACACATATGCTAGGGACACATGCAAGTTCTCATCTGATTCCGATGTTCTCGTGTTCTTCCTCCGGCGAAACCCTGATCTCTGTGCACACTCGGATCGTCTACCCCCCTAGACGTTCCTCTGACAGGGGTAGCCCGGCGTAGCTCTCTCTTGTTTTTTGTTTGTTTAGGTCATAGGGTGATGTAAAACCATGTTGGTTCACAAGTTGGGGCACTATCCTACCCGGTTTCACCTAAACGGGGAGATTCCCCCCTCATACGGGTACGGAACCTTCGCCTCTAGGTTAGAGCGCATGCATGCGAGGGGGGACACATGCAAGCACCTATACCAACCTCTCACCACACTCACACACATATGCTAGGGACACATGCAAGTTCTCGTCTGATTCCGATGTTCTCGTGGTCTTCCTCCGGCGAAACCCTGATCTCTGTGCACACTCGGATCGTCTACCCCCCTAGACGTTCCTCTGACAGGGGTAGCCCGGCGTAGCTCTCTCTTTTTTTTGTGTTTGTTTAGGTCATAGGGTGATGTAAAACCATGTTGGTTCACAAGTTGGGGCACTATCCTACCCGGTTTCACCTAAACGGGGAGATCCCCCCTTATACGGGTACGGAACCTTCGCCTCTAGGTTAGAGCGCATGCATGCGAGGGGGGACACATGCAGGCACCTATACCAACCTCTCACCACACTCACACACATATGCTAGGGACACATGCAAGTTCTCGTCTGATTCCGATGTTCTCGTGTTCTTCCTCCGGCGAAACCCTGATCTCTGTGCACACTCGGATCGTCTACCCCCCTAGACGTTCCTCTGACAGGGGTAGCCCGGCGTAGCTCTCTCTTGTTTTGTGTTTGTTTAGGTCATAGGGTGATGTAAAACCATGTTGGTTCACAAGTTGGGGCACTATCCTACCCGGTTTCACCTAAACGGGGAGATTCCCCCCTTATACGGGTACGGAACCTTCGCCTCTAGGTTACAGCGCATGCATGCGAGGGGGGACACATGCAAGCACCTATACCAACCTCTCACCACACTCACACACATATGCTAGGGACACATGCAAGTTCTCGTCTGATTCTGATGTTCTCGTGGTCTTCCCCCGGCGAAACCCTGATCTCTGTGCACACTCGGATCGTCTACCCCCCTAGACGTTCCTCTGACAGGGGTAGCCCGGCGTAGCTCTCTCTTGTTTTGTGTTTGTTTAGGTCATAGGGTGATGTAAAACCATGTTGGTTCACAAGTTGGGGCACTATCCTACCCGGTTTCACCTAAACGGGGAGATCCCCCCTTATACGGGTACGGAACCTTCGCCTCTAGGTTAGAGCGCATGCATGCGAGGGGGGACACATGCAGGCACCTATACCAACCTCTCACCACACTCACACACATATGCTAGGGACACATGCAAGTTCTCGTCTGATTCCGATGTTCTCGTGTTCTTCCTCCGGCGAAACCCTGATCTCTGTGCACACTCGGATCGTCTACCCCCCTAGACGTTCCTCTGACAGGGGTAGCCCGGCGTAGCTCTCTCTTGTTTTGTGTTTGTTTAGGTCATAGGGTCATGTAAAACCATGTTGGTTCACAAGTTGGGGCACTATCCTACCCGGTTTCACCTAAACGGGGAGATTCCCCCCTTATACGGGTACGGAACCTTCGCCTCTAGGTTACAGCGCATGCATGCGAGGGGGGACACATGCAAGCACCTATACCAACCTCTCACCACACTCACACACATATGCTAGGGACACATGCAAGTTCTCATCTGATTCCGATGTTCTCGTTGTCTTCCTCCGGCGAAACCCTGATCTATGTGCACACTCGGATCGTCTACCCCCCTAGACGTTCCTCTGACAGGGGTAGCCCGGCGTAGCTCTCTCTTGTTTTGTGTTTGTTTAGGTCATAGGGTGATGTAAAACCATGTTGGTTCACAAGTTGGGGCACTATCCTACCCGGTTTCACCTAAACGGGGAGATCCCCCCTTATACGGGTACGGAACCTTCGCCTCTAGGTTAGAGCGCATGCATGCGAGGGGGGACACATGCAGGCACCTATACCAACCTCTCACCACACTCACACACATATGCTAGGGACACATGCAAGTTCTCGTTTGATTCCGATGTTCTCGTGTTCTTCCTCCGGCGAAACCCTGATCTCTGTGCACACTCGGATCGTCTACCCCCCTAGACGTTCCTCTGACAGGGGTAGCCCGGCGTAGCTCTCTCTTGTTTTTTGTTTGTTTAGGTCATAGGGTGATGTAAAACCATGTTGGTTCACAAGTTGGGGCACTATCCTACCCGGTTTCACCTAAACGGGGAGATTCCCCCCTCATACGGGTACGGAACCTTCGCCTCTAGGTTAGAGCGCATGCATGCGAGGGGGGACACATGCAAGCACCTATACCAACCTCTCACCACACTCACACACATATGCTAGGGACACATGCAAGTTCTCGTCTGATTCCGATGTTCTCGTGGTCTTCCTCCGGCGAAACCCTGATCTCTGTGCACACTCGGATCGTCTACCCCTCTAGAGGTTTCTCTGACAGGGGTAGCCCGGCGTAGCTCTCTCTTGTTTTGTGTTTATTTAGGTCATAGGGTGATGTAAAACCATGTTGGTTCACAAGTTGGGGCACTATCCTACCCGGTTTCACCTAAACGGGGAGATTCCCCCCTTATACGGGTACAGAACCTTCGCCTCTAGGTTAGAGCGCATGCATGCGAGGGGGGACACATGCAGGCACCTATACCAACCTCTCACCACACTCACACACATATGCTAGGGACACATGCAAGTTCTTGTCTGATTCTGATGTTCTCGTGGTCTTCCTCCGGCGAAACCCTGATCTCTGTGCACACTCGGATCGTCTACCCCCCTAGACGTTCCTCTGACAGGGGTAGCCCGGCGTAGCTCTCTCTTGTTTTGTGTTTGTTTAGGTCATAGGGTGATGTAAAACCATGTTGGTTCACAAGTTGGGGCACTATCCTACCCGGTTTCACCTAAACGGGGAGATTCCCCCCTTATACGGGTACGGAACCTTCGCCTCTAGGTTAGAGTGCATGCATGCGAGGAGGACACATGCAAGCACCTATACCAACATCTCACCACACTCACACACATATGCTAGGGACACATGCAAGTTCTCGTCTGATTCCGATGTTCTCGTGGTCTTCCTCCGGCGAAACCCTGATCTCTGTGCACACTCGGATCGTCTACCCCTCTAGAGGTTTCTCTGACAGGGGTAGCCCGGCGTAGCTCTCTCTTGTTTTGTGTTTATTTAGGTCATAGGGTGATGTAAAACCATGTTGGTTCACAAGTTGGGGCACTATCCTACCCGGTTTCACCTAAACGGGGAGATTCCCCCCTTATACGGGTACAGAACCTTCGCCTCTAGGTTAGAGCGCATGCATGCGAGGGGGGACACATGCAAGCACCTATACCAACCTCTCACCACACTCACACACATATGCTAGGGACACATGCAAGTTCTTGTCTGATTCTGATGTTCTCGTGGTCTTCCTCCGGCGAAACCCTGATCTCTGTGCACACTCGGATCGTCTACCCCCCTAGACGTTCCTCTGACAGGGGTAGCCCGGCGTAGCTCTCTCTTGTTTTGTGTTTGTTTAGGTCATAGGGTGATGTAAAACCATGTTGGTTCACAAGTTGGGGCACTATCCTACCCGGTTTCACCTAAACGGGGAGATTCCCCCCTTATACGGGTACGGAACCTTCGCCTCTAGGTTAGAGTGCATGCATGCGAGGAGGACACATGCAAGCACCTATACCAACATCTCACCACACTCACACACATATGCTAGGGACACATGCAAGTTCTCGTCTGATTCCGATGTTCTCGTGGTCTTCCTCCGGCGAAACCCTGATCTCTGTGCACACTCGGATCGTCTACCCCTCTAGAGGTTTCTCTGACAGGGGTAGCCCGGCGTAGCTCTCTCTTGTTTTGTGTTTGTTTAGGTCATAGGGTGATGTAAAACCATGTTGGTTCACAAGTTGGTGCACTATCCTACCCGGTTTCACCTAAACGGGGAGATTCCCCCCTTATACGGGTACGGAACCTTCGCCTCTAGGTTAGAGCGCATGCATGCGAGGGGGGACACATGCAAGCACTTCATGTGGTCGTGGTGAGTGCTATTGAGAACCACATGCGATAGTAACACTTACAAACATATAGAAATTTCTCGGGGTGTGAGAAGATTCGCAACGACATTTCATTTGGACGTGTAGACTGCTATTCAGAGGGTACGAAATTATCCAATTAATAAAAAAATATATAAATAATTGATACAAATACAAAATAAATGAAAAATACATAAGGTTACGCCGAGGATGACCGTCGGCGTACTTTGCTGGTACGCCGAGGGTGGCTGTCGGCGTATGCTATGCCGAGGGTCGCCGTCGGCCTAACCGACGACACCGTTAGCGCGCCGTCCGTGCTGGCCGGCATGTGCCACGCGTCCGCTTGCTACGCCGAGGGCCTCCGCTACGCCGAGGATGACCGTCGGTGTAGTGCATACTACGCCGACGGCTGGGCTACGCCGAGAGCTGGCCTGTTGGGCTGGCCTGGTGCGGTGCTACGCCGACGGCCCCGACGTTTGGCCGTCGGCGTAGCGGACGGCCGTCGGCGTATCAGGCCATTCCTGTAGTGAGATGGTGTTTCTCATGGGTCCACATGACAATATCTGTGACAATTCAACACCAGTCTAACGGATTATTAGAGCTAGCATGCATCATTAACTGAAGCAAATCCTCGATACAAGGTGGGGTTTGGCAGTAGAAGGTGCTTTGGCTGTTGAACTCTTTTTCCCAATGTCCCTCATCCGTAAGGCACGGCCATGCTAGATTAGCAATTGCAGGAGGGCCTTTCTCACTAAAATGTAGGAAGCTAGAGCTACAGCTAAATACATAGTTTGCTCGGCTACATGGGTCAGGTCGTCACCACTCATATCTCGAGTATATATATATGTGAAGAGAATTTTTTCTGATGGTAGACTAATTGGTGAAAAAATAACAATTATTAAATTTCCACATACTGTAGCGTACATTACCATGTGTATAGCACAAACAAACTGAAATCTTATTACAGTCTCACGTATCAAGTCACCACCCACGAGGTCTCTTAAAAGAACGTAAGGTTCCTCTTTAATTTTCACAGATACAACAACATTCACTGTCCCTCATCCACTAAATACTTCTAGGGTATCTCACTTTTACACAAACGGCGCAATGTGGGAAGCTTGCAGTACTAAGAGTAATACTTCGTGATATTGTGTCTATCGACCATATGAAATAATGACGATCAAAGCATATGCAGCAACTGTGATAATAAATTAAGGATGACAATCGGCAAGGCGGGTACCAAAGAACCGAGAGACTAGTATCCCGTGCTCGTACCCACGAGGGTAGGACAGACAAACCAACCAGCAATTGCCAAAATTTTTTTTGGATAAAAGGCGCTATTACGTATTACTCATCCACCGGCATTTCCCACTGCCTGTCACTGCTACAAAGTGTCACTCATCCAGGACATTGGCATGCATATGCGGCTATTCCCTCTGAATCTTACATGCAGCAAGCCACCTTTGAGTTGCTTACTTCAGCATATGCTAGCTAGTGTCCGAGCATATCCAAAGACAAAGATCAGTGATGGATCACTGGTCTAGCAACACATGCAGAACGTCGATCAATCCAAAGATCGATAGTAGAGCCCGCCGGCTGGCCAAACAATCCAAACGTAACGAAGTGAAACATTGGGTTTGCATCACACACAACCTTGTTCAAGTCGCATCGTACGTGAGATTTCCTTCACTTTCTTTTACCGAGAACACTACATATCTTTAGATATCTATCTATATAGCTCTGTGCTGTGAATAATTCCGATTCGATCTCCCCGGTGGTAGCACAACATGCATACATCCGTTACTTACGCGATCACCGGCGGCTCACTAAGGATGTGAAACCTCGGGGTGTGAGCTTAAATAACAGGTCCAAGCCACGATAAAGAATTAAGAGAAGTATGGGGCACATACATTACCAGGCGGGTCTCCCTCTGACAATGGCCTAACAAAAAAATAAAGTAGGCTGGCCCCAAAGGCGATTTTTCTAGCGATGTAGCTTTAGGGGAACAAGATCATGTTTATGTAGTTTACAAATTACAAATTATTACAAATGTAGGTTCAGTCCTCTAGAAGAAGATAACTTCTCCATGGATGAGTCCTGAACAGACGATATATCCCAAATTTTTAACAAGGAAATCAACCTGTTTATTGCTCCTTATTCTGAGGAGGAAGTGAAAAAGGTTGTTTTTCAAATGGAACACAACAAAGTCCTGCTCCTGATACCGTTCCACTAGAGTTCTACTATAAATTCCGGGATGTCACTAAATCCGATCTTCTAGAGCTGTTCAGTTCTTAGCACACTGTAAAATAGAATTATTCCGCCTAAATTTCGGTGAGATAATTTTATTACCTAAGGTTAATGAAGAAGAAAGGATTCAATAATACATGCCAATCAGCTTCTTGATGTTAGTTTTAAAACTTTCAACAAAGTTACAACAATCAGACTAAATACGATGGTTGATCATGTGTGTCGCCCCTCACAGACTGCTTTCATGTAATGTCGTAACATCCTAGATGGATTGGTTATCCTACATTAAATAGTTCATGTACTACATAGGAAAAGGTTGAATGGGGTTATTTTCAAACTGATTTGAGAAAGCCTATGACAAAATCAAGTGGTGTTTTTAGTAGACTCTCAGAATGAAAGGTTTTTCTGCAGAGTGGCGTGTGTTTTAATCCATAGCTTTGTGTTAGGATATAGTGTGGCCATTAAAGTCAAGAACTGATGACCCACAAGTATAGGGGATCGCAACAGTCTTCGAGGGTAGTATAACTCAATTTATTGATTCGGCACAAGGGGAGCCAAAGAATATTTATAAACCTTAACAACTGAGTTGTCAATTCAGCTGCACGTGAAAATAGTCTTACTCACAGTAGTTTATCAGTAGCAACAGTTTTGTAGTAGCAATAGCAAAGTAACAGCAGCAGTAAAATAAAGGTAGTAGTAACAATAGTACCAAACAGCAGGTTTTGAGTGACGTAGGCATAGGGATGGATGGACAGGCATTGCATGGACAAGACTATTCATGTAATATCAAGACCTATGGCAATTGCAGATAAATAAGATAAAGCATCCAAGTACTAAGTAATCATAGGCGTGTGTTCCATATATAGTCACACGTGCTTGTGCAATGAGAACTTGCACAACATCTTTTGTCCTACCAGCCTGTTGCAGCGGGGCCTCAAGAAAATCTACTGTCAATAAGGTACTCCTTTTAATAGAGTACCGGAGCAAAGAATTAACACTCTGTGAACACACGTGATCCTCATATCATAGCCATCCCCTCTGGTTATCCCAATTCATGTCACTTCGGGGCCTCGGGTTCCGGACAATAATACGTGTAAACAACTTGCAGATAAGATTACAAACAATACTATCATCATGAATCAATAACATGTTCAGATCTGAGATCATGGCACTCGGGCCCTAGTGACAAGTATTAAGCGTAACAAGTTGCAACAATGTCAAAAAGCACTAACAAAGATACTAGGCACCATGCCCTAACAATCTGATGCAATTACATGATAGATCTCATCCAATCCCTATCATACCCATAGCCTACTGCGGGGGATTACTCACTCATGGATTGGGGAAACATGGATGGTTGATGGAGAGGCGTCGGTGATGATGATGGCGATGATCTCCTCCAATTCCCCGTCCCGACAGGGTGCCAGAATGGAGTTTCTGGTTCCGAATCGTGGTTTCTGGTGGTGGCGGCGCAGCGAAACTCTATCTTGAAAAACGTCGAACCCTCCCCCCTCTGGTTTTAGGTCAGAGGGCTTATGTAGGCGGAGGGGGAGATCGAGGGGGTGCCCGAGGTGGCCACACCACCCCCTGGCGTGGCCTGGCCTGGCCCGCGCCACCAGGTGGTGTGGGCCCCTCGTGGCCCTACTCCGTCTCGTCTTCTGGTCCCATGAGTCTTCTGGTAAAATAGGAGTTTTGCGATATTTTGCGGGATTTTTCCTGAAAGTTGATTTCCTGCACAAAAACGAGACACGAAAGCAATTCTGCTGAAAACAACGTCAGTCTATGTTAGTTGTATCCAAATCACACAAGTTAGAGGAGAAACAATAGCAAAAATGTTCGGAAAAGTAGATACGTTTTGGACGTATCAACTCCCTCCAAGCTTAGCTTATTGCGTGTGCTCACGCAATTCAATTGAAAACTGAGTGCGATAAAAGAAACTTTCACGAACACATTTGCTTCATGTGATGTATATATTCTCAGCATATGATCAATACTTAGGCAATTCATAATAAGGAGTATGCAACTAAGTCTACTCACTAGTCATGCAAGCTATGAAGAGATTCCAACACAATAATAATAAGCAGCATGAAACAAAAGCATAAGCAACATTATAATGCTCATAAGAAGGTATGATAAAGTGGTATCTCGCTTGTCTTTGATTGTGGAGCAAAACATAAATGCCAAGACACCTCTAAAGTTCAAGTGAAGACTAGAGATAAAAATATCATAGATACAAGCATCAAAGTTATGTCACAATAAACCATGTTTTGAGACAAGCACATTACAATAAGAATGACAACTATACTCTCAAGAAGGTGATCATATAATAAATGGTGACTCAATAGAGAGGTGAAAAGGTTTTGAAAAGTTTGAAAGGCTTCCAAATGCTGAAAGTATGGTAATCTTTAGCTCTGAGCTCTCATTTCCCCTATCATAGGCATCTTTAAATAGTTAAGGTTAAAATGATGTCCAATACGAGTTATATGCTTGACAGATCATAAACTGAAAATCCCATGTTCCTTGAGTACGAGGGTCATTCCTCATGCTACTCAACTTTAGTTACCAGTAAGTTCTTGCCATCGTAAGTGTATGCGTATCATATAGAAACCGCCAACGGGGTACCCTCGCCCCATGACACAGGAGCTATCCCATATCAAAATGACAAGGCAACAGACAGTGAGCATCTCAGCGATCCTTTTATTTACCATGAGCATGGTACGTATTTTTTCTCTTCTCTTTTTTCTATATTTTTTCTGAGGATGCTTTATAGATTTCTCACTATGGTTATGCTGCAAGTTTCCACCATGATTAGGCATGACTTAGACTAGCCGCCCAAGCGTTTTTTAACACATATACATAACTCCATGGACTTACAAGCTCCCCTTTTATTTCACACCGCTGACATCCGTAAACAAAAGAGCATGATATCAACTGGATAATATTTACAGGTGTTGAGAGCGTTCCCCATGACAGCACGGTTCTGCTAAATCCCAGCCTATAATTTGTAAGCATATAACTTTCATGGACAGTCACAATGGTTCAAGTTTATTAAGTGCAAGAAAATAAAGTGTGTCATTTAGTTCGTGAGAGCTTTACTAACTAACTTTCTCATAACAAACAAACATTTTATTTGGAAGAAAACGAGGCATAATAAATATGCACGGAATAGCAATGATGCTAGTAGGTAGATATGGTGGACATTGTTTGACAATTTTGGTTTTGGGGAGTTGGATGCACGACTAGAGCTCATACTCATTGCAAGTGAAGGCTAGCAATAGAAAGGGAGCGACAAACAAGAGAATAGTAACTATCATAATCATGCTTGCAACAAAACAAAATTAATTATAGCATAAAAGGGATACGAGAACTCTGAGGCAAAATAAATCATCGAGGCTTAACTGACTTTTGTTCAGTCATACGCATGCGTGAGCATGTGCCAAGTCAATTCAAATGAAACATCCAGAGGAGGATACCACAACGTCATACCAAGTTATGAATAGAATAATGCAAGCGAACATTTATATGACATGTTGATGACTCCTTGGGGGCGCCAGAGAACTTGGTGTTTGATGTGGAGTCTTGTTGGGAACCCCAAGAGCAAGGTGTGAAGAGTACAGCAGCAAGTCTTCCCTCAGTTGAGAAAAAGGTTATCGAACCAGAAGGAGGAAGGAAACGGTACACAGGTGTTGCAAGCAACGCGGAGACCTGCACAACACAAACTCAAGACTTTGCCCCAATGAATCAGTGAGGTTGTCAAGCTCACCGGTTTGCTGTAACAAAGGATTAAACGTATGGTGTGGAAGGTAATGGTTTGCAGCAAGTAAACAAGTAACAGTGGAAGATGTATCAATTGTAAAGATTGGACCGGGGTCCATAGTTCACTAGAGGTGCTCTCCTTAAATAAACAACATGGCATGAAGGTTAAACAAATTACAGCGGGGCAATTGACAGGAACTGAGCAAGGCATAACAATGCAATTACTAGTCAGAAAGATCCTATGAGGTTGATTGGTCAATACAAAAAGATACATAGACCGCCATCCAACTGCATCTATGACTAGAAGTCCACCTTCAGGTTATCATCCGAACCTCCTCCAGTATTAAGTTGCAAGCAACAGACAACTACATTAAGCAAAGTGTGTAAGGTAAACAGTCCACATGTTCCATGAACAAGAGACCGTTGTTTTCTCCCTAGTAACAACAACACATCTACAACCGAAGAGATTATTGTCACTTCCCTTGAAAACTAGAGGCATGGACACATTATCGAGCATAAATACCCCCTTTTGGAGTCACTAGCAACTACTTGGCCAAGATAACCACTAGCAACAGAGAGCATGCAAGATCACAAACAACATAGACATGATAGAATCATAAAGACAAAACCATTAATCAAACCAACATAATAATCTCAATATCCTTCGGATCCCCGCAAACACAACATGCATGATTACAAATAAATTAGATCTTGATCATGAACGGAGCTCACAAGATCTACACATGGAAGTACAAAGGAGTAGATACAACCATCTAGCTACTACATGGACCCATAGTCCAATGTGGAACTACTCACGCATCATACCGAAGAGAAGGCCTCCGGGATGATCTCCCCTTCCGCAGGGTGCCAGAAAGAGCTTCAGATCCCCCGATATAGGGACGATGGTGGCGGCGATTACAGACGGTTTCGTGGATTTCTGATTGGGTACTCAGGGTTTCTGCATCGGGGGCATCTTATAGGAGAAGGGGGAGACCGAGGCGGCCGCCAGGGCAACCAAACCCCAGCCAGGCACGGGGTGGGGCCCACCCGCGCCTGGGGTGGGTCTGGCCTTCGGGCTCTCCTCTAGACTTCTTGTTCCCCACGGAAAGTACTGACTTTATCCTTCGGCCCGTCCAATTCCGAGAATATTTATTCACTAACTTTTCTAAAACCAAAAACAGCAGAAAATATGCATCTGGCACTGTTGCAACTTGTTAATATGTTAGTACCAGAAAATATGTAAAAAGGACCTCAAAATGTGGACAATTAAAAAAAAGTAGATACTAAACAAGCATGTAGCATCAAAAATTATAGATACGTTTCCAACGTATCACATGCTACAAACTATTAGCAAGTTGGAGATAATCATAAAAGAGCAGGAACTACTAAGCATCCATTAAATAACATACACCTTACATGAACAGACTAATCATGCCCACAATGATGAGTATATGTACAAAAATGAAGACAAATATAGTTCATTACCAACCTCTTACCACACCTCGAGTTGTCATAAATCATCATTATTGCCTTTCACTTGTGTGGCTTGAATAATAAGATAAACCCAAACTCCCAAGGAGTCACTGAGGTCCACTGAACCCTGCAAAGAACTTTACAAAGCCAGAGAAGAACAACAAATAATTTTTAGATTTTAGATTTTTTCAAACAAGAACTGAAGGCAAAATCAAACAAAGCAAAATATTTTAGGATTTTTCTTATAGAAAACCAAAGCTAAAATAGCGAAGCAAACTAAGGCTAGAAAAAATAAGCAAACAAAGAGAAACAACAAAAATATTTTTGGTCTTTTTGTGTTTTGTAAGGCAGAAACAAAAACTAAAAAGAAAGCGAAGCATGAATATACAAAGGTATCGACGGAACATGATATGTAGATGAGTGTGATGTCGGTATACCTACCCCCCCCCCCCCAAAGCTTATGATTTTGGCCTAAGTGGAGATCAATCAAAACACGGGTAGTAGCTCCAAGCCGGTGGATCATCATAGGAGTGATCATAATCAGGCCCTCGTGATGAAGAAGAAGAAGAAGCGCTCCAATCATAAGAGGGTTGCTGGTATGAAGACTCCCCCATGTTGGAGGGCTGGACTGAATTATCTTCGGCTTCCTCTCCAACATTCTCCTCTTGCTGGGAGAGCTCCGCCATGTATGTGTCAAGTTCTTATTCCGTGAGTGACCATCCTTCCCTGGTATCAAGATTAAACAAAGCAGGTGCAGGCAAGGGAATTACTTTCTCAGACTTACCCCCTCTCCAACCTCTCTTGAGAAAGGTTATTTCATAAGATAACTCGGTCAAAATAGCCCAAGAAGAAACAAATTTAAGCTATACCATGGAATTAAGATCAAGCCTCTCTATGGGAAACTGTAACTCTGAATGATGAGGCGCTAAACCATGCAAAGCTAATAAACGAGAGGCAATGAGAACTCCAAAAATTCCACCTTTCTCGCGGTTAGCAGCAAGATGTAAGGCTATCAAAGCACCCCAAGTTATAAGTTGTATCCCATTTCAAAGCAGATGAGCTAAAAGCTAGATCAAATAAAGATAATTTACTAGAAGTCCTCCTAGCAAGAACACACTTAGCAATGAAATAGGAAAAATAACGAATAGATGGGAGATGAATATTCCGAATTTTACCACTTGATGGTGCTGACATGGAGCACTTCGTTGGAAACCCCAAGAGCAAGGTGTGATGAGCACAACAACAAATCTTCCCTTAGTAGAGACCGAGGTTATCGAACCAGAAGGAGGAAGGAAACGTCACACAGGTGTTGCAAGCAACGCGGAGACCTGCACAACACAAACTCAAGACTTTGCCCCAACGAATCAGTGAGGTTGTCAAGCTCACCGGTTTGCTGTAACAAAGGATTAAACGTATGGTGTGGAAGGTAATGGTGGTTTGTAGCAAGTAAACAAGTAACAGTGGAAGATGTATCAATGGTAAAGATTAGACTGGGGTCCATAGTTCACTAGAGGTGATCTCCTTAGATAAACAACATGGCATGAAGGGTAAACAAATTACAGCAGGGCAATTGACATGAACTGAGCAAGGCATAGCAATGCAATTACTAGTCAGAAAGATCCTATGAGACTCGATTGGGCAATACAATAATATACATAGACCGCCATCCAACTGCATCTATGACTAGAAGTCCACCTCCATTGTTTTCTCCCTAGTGAAAACAGCACATCTACAACCGAAGAGATTTCTGTCACTTCCCTTGGAAACTAGAGGCATGAACCCACTATCGAGCATAAATACCCCCTCTTGGAGTCACTAGCAACTACTTGGCCAAGATAGCTACTAACAACGGAGAGCATGCAAGATCACAAACAACACATAGATGATAGAATCATAAAGACAAAACCATTAATCAAACCAACATAATAATCTCAATATCCATCGGATCCCCGTAAACACAACATGCATGATTACAAATAGATTAGATCTTGATCATGAACGGAGCTCACAAGATCTATACATGAAAGCACAAAGGAGGAGATACAACCATCTAGCTAGTACATGGACCATAGTCCAAGGTGGAACTATTCACGCATCATACCGGAGAGAAGGCCTCTGAGATGATCTCCCCTCCGGCAGGGTGCCGGGAAGAACTTCAGATCCCACCCGATCTAGGGATGATGGTGGCGGCGGCTACAGACGGTTTCGTGGATATTTGATCGGGTACTCAGGGTTTCTGCATCGGGGGCTTTTTATAGGCGAAGGGGGAGGCCGAGGAGGCGTCCAGGGCGGCCAAACCCTAGCCAGGTGCGGGGCAGGGCCCACCCGTGCCTGGGGTGGGTCTGGCCCCTCCGGATCCCCTCTGGACTTCTTGTTCCCCACGGAAACTAATTGACTTTGATGTTTGTCCCGTCCAATTCCGAGAATATTTCTTTACTAACTTTTATAAAACCAAAAACAGCAGAAAACAGGCATCTGGCACTATTTCAACTTGTTAGTAGGTTAGTACCAGAAAACATGTAAAAATCACCTCAAAGTGTGGACAAGTAAAGCAAAGTAGATACTAAACAATCATGGAGCATCAAAAATTATAGATGTGTTTCCAACGTATCACCACTCTCCTTTGAGATGCTGCATCCTTGGCAAACCTCTGCATATAAGTCCATGAGTGGCGTGGGCCTCTCCCTAATCTTCTCGCATGAACCCCACTATGGCACTCTGATAGCTGCACAAAAATCATCAAAAGGGAGGTTGACAGCTATATTGTAAATTTTGTAGTGAACCATGGGGTTAGGCAAATACCAACTAAATAAAAAATCCTGCACCACACACATAGTTAGTTTCACATATTGATAAGGTTCTTCTCCAACAAAATGCTCCAACCCTGCTTTAGAAATTAGAGTTTGGAAATCCTGAAATATCCCTGCAGCTCTCATGAAGTCTAGGCATGGATAAATGGAAGAGAAAACTTCCTCCTCATGGTGGACTTTCATAATCTCCGGTACCCTTAATTCATATTGATTAAGCTGGTATTCACTCATCTTATTTTCTGAAATTTTTAGACAAACATCAAACCAAGTGATTTCCAAGTTAATAAATGATGGGGAACTACTATAGGAACTTGTTAGAAGGCTAAACATGCATCAAAATGAATTCTCTAAGCATAGAACAAGCATGCAAACTCACATAACCTGTCACCTACTGTAACACCCTCAGAATCGGCCATATGCAAGTTTTAGCGAAACTCGCCAAACCCGCATAGAAACGATTCGAAGGTGCCCACCAGGCACTTTCGTGCGGGTGGAAAGCAAAGTAATAGCATTACACAACAGTCCTCGATGGGACCCACAGAACAGATATATATAACAGCGACTCAATGAGTCAAGAATACAGATATAATATACAAAGATCCAAATCACCTTGAAAAGGACAGAGCGTCCGACTACGGACAAGATGCAAATGGGGCTAAGAGCCCTGAAGAATAACCAATGGCGTCCATAACCCTGCCCAGGCCAAGCCGGAAGGGTAACCCTGCTAACGACGTCGATCTCAAACCTGCTTAAACAAAAGGGGAGCCGACAAAGGGCAAAGGAAAAAGAGGAGCGTCAGTACTGAGGCCAGTACACGGCGAGGCTAGAATTCGGCGGTCCTCGCCTACATAGGTATGGTGGACTGAAGCGGCAGCGGCAGCGTGCACTAAACAACCTATAGAGACTCAATACAACTGGCGGCTATCAGAGAGGGGTGAGAAAGACCTATTCGGATCCAACCTGATACTAGCATCAAACAAACCCATCCTGGCGTTTCCCCCTCGAAACCAACGAGGAAGTCAACCGCGGAACTCACACAGTGGGCAGTTTTACTTATTCTGTTATAGTTGCGGCACTTTACTAGTCAGGTTTAGATAATCATCCTGATAAAGTAAGCAGTGGGCACTTTTAGTTAACCATTCCGTTATAGTGGCAACACTTACTAGTCAGATACAGATAGCATGAGATAACCCCAAAACCCAGCAGTTGTTGATACTTTTATTTAGCCATTCCGTTGTAGTGAAGCTGATTACTAGTCACATCGGATACCAGTCAATTTATAACAGTAAACTTTAGTGATAGTTGTCTATGATCAAGCACTGTGCTCCAAGTCGTCCATAACCGCGGACACGGCTTCTCGAAAAGATTTAACCCTGCAGGGGTGCACCAAAGTATCCACAGGCACTTCGACCCTTTTTGCCAGATCAGTTAACATACACCCATCGGTATGTCGGCAGGGCCTAAGTCACGACGTTCCCAGACCCAAATCAAGTACATGGTGGCCACCCCACCAAGTCGACACCCGCAACGAAGTCGGCCGGTCTCCGAGACGGACTTAGGGTTTGGGTAGACGGCAGTGAGCGACAGCAAATCCCCAAACGGGGACTGTCGACACCGCGAAAACGTGTCCCGATCCTAAACAGTACATGTGCTATATGTCGCACAATTTAAATAAAGCAGTAAAACATGGCATAAGTACAGGATAGTAGATAAAACCTCAAACTAGTTTGTGGCCCCCAGTACAATACTTTGAAATCAGGTAATAATCAATGGGGGGCCCATATCTCCCCACCTGTGGTTAGCGCGCTCGATCTCGGAACAGGTGTCAAGAACTCGGGGTCCTACGGGACACAAGTGGGCGGTCGGAAACCAAATGTTATCTATCACCCACCGATGCCTCTGCTTAATTCAATTTTAGTTGTTAAACAGGAATTAAAGTGCATAATAAGTAAAGCCATGGTCATATCCAACATCAACATGCGGCAATACATCAACAACTGTGGCACTTGACGACACGCAACAGCACTTGAGCAAGCGACTACGACGAGCAAGTCCAGCTATCTACCAAACAACAGGTAATAGGAGGTGGCCATGGCAATATAGGGCTGCAAGGGATATCACGGGTACGAAACTAGAGCATCGCAACACAGATAGCAAAGATCAACAGGAGGGAATAAATACTAGAAAAGTAAGATAGGTAGAAAGAGGGAGATGCTCGCCTGAAAACATGACGAAGGGTTCAACCGGAGATCGGGGCGAAGCTCACATCAACTCAACGGCCTTATCCGCGAAGAAGCAAAACACTAGAATAAACACCGGATGCAATATTTAATACACGGCAGAAGATCGGGCATGATGCATGTATGATGCATGACATGGCAAAGGTGCGATGCAATTAGGTCATATTAAGCGGAACCGGGGTACCGACATTTAATTAAATGGTTCATGTTCTTTATCTACCCCGCAAATTAAATGTTGTTTAGCAAGGCAGAAGATGGCACCGGTTCGCTACACAAGTTTAAATGAGGCCAATATAAGGCTAGATTTGCCCGCATATGGGCCTCATATTTAATTAGAGGTGAATCGGCATAAGGCCCCCAAACCACATGATATGCATGCGAGATGAACAATTAAATATGCACAAGTTGTTATTTCGTTATAAAGTAGAGTTTCGGGAAGGGGTCCACACATTGAGGGGTCTCGACGGATCTTGGTTTCCGGGGTTCGGGGTCCGGTCTCGGGGTTTAGGGTTCGACGGATCGTTCTCGGATTACTGGGTAGATCTTGTCGCTTCCGGGAAGCAGGACTTGGCGTTCCGCGACGAAGATCTTGGCGTGCCGAGGGTTCGGGTGCGGTTCTCGGCGAACTGGTCGGTTCTCTGTCGGAGGTCTCGGCGCTTCGGATCGGTCTTCGGTTCGGGGACTCAGGGTCTTGGGGTTCGCGTCCATGTGGCGATCTTGTCGTTCCGGGTAGGCGTTCTCGGGGTCGATGGCGTACTTGAGTGGATCGGGTACCGCGGTCTTCGGATCCTTGAGGCAGATCTTGTTGCACGGGTCCGGGGGAGACGAACTTGGCGTATTCGCGTCGACGATCTTGGCGTACGGGCCACGGCGTCTTCGGGTCCGACTCCGGGACGGAGAACTTGGTGTGCCGAGGAATTCTTCGGTCATCGTCTCCAATTGATGACGGTATTCTTGGTTTGGTGCCGGGTGTCTTCGGGTGCCATGGATCCTGTACATCCTTGGCAGCGTCACGAATACCCACATACGAACGGCTCCTGGCACGAAACGGCATCAGATCGATCCTGGGAGCAACCACACAGAGGCACCCACAGCAAACGGTCTGGAGGCGGCTCGCGCGCGGGCAGAGGCTGATGGCGGCGTCCTGGATTGGGCGAGCTTGGCGGGCGCTCGAAGGCGGAGAAGGGGGCAGCTCGGGGCGGGGCTACGCGGCGGAGGGTGACGACCGGCTGGAGGAGGGAGAGCCAGGGAGGGGAGACCGGGCGGCGCGGCCTGGGCGGCCACGGTTCGCGGGCGGGAGGAGGTTGAGGCCGGGGTCGGCTCCATGGGATGGCCGGAGCTGGGGCGATGGCGACGGGCGGGCTCGCGGGGTGCAGACGGCGCGGGGTCGAGTCGACGGCGTGGCTCGGGAACGGCGCGGAGGTGCGGCGCCGGCGCAGGCGAGGGGCGAGGTGGACGGGGAGGTGGTCGCGGCGGCGGGCGGCACGCGCCAGGGAGAGAGGGCAGAGGGCGCCGGAGCAGGCGGCAGCGGGGCTCGCCGGCGCGCGGGGCGTTGAGTGGCGCCGCGGCCGGAGGCGGGGGTAGGCGGGACGCGCGCGCGGAGGAGCAGAGGTCGGCGGGGCGGCGAGGGGAGGTCCGGGCGGGGAGGGGGGCTGAGGCGGCGCCGGAGCTTGGGTCGGGGAGGCGGCGCGGGTGAAGGGGAGCGGCGGAGGCGAGGCAGCTCGGAGGGTGGAGAGGAGCGGCGCTGCTGGGGCCGGGGAGGGCCTCAGGCGGGGCGGAGGGAGGAGGATGGCCGGAGGAGGGGGGGTCGCCGGCTGCTGCAGACGCGGAGGGAGCGAGCGAGCGGGGTCGGGGAAGGGAGGAAGGAGAGGGAGAGGAGCGCGTGCAGGGGAGGCTGGGCCAGGGGGGTGGGCCAGGCGTGGGACCCGCGGGGAGGTGGGGATCGGGTGTGGCCAGGGGGATCCGGTGTGGGGTGAGTCTGGTGGGGTTGTATGGTGGGTGTTGTGTGGTGTGGGTCTAGGTGGCAGGATAGGATTGGGTGAGGGAGAGGGAGGGGCGAGGTGGCGCGACGGGGTTGGCCGGGGTGATGTGGCCAGAGGGATGGGTAGGTTAGGTGGGTGTAAAAAGGATTAAGGGTGGACCGATTTAGTTTTCTGGGGGTGGTCGTTCGGGTCGGGTCGGCCCGTTCGACTGCCCCCACTAAAACAATTAAAAATTTTATTTGTTTTAAACGGGCCGTATGCAAACCGATAGCGGCCAAAATAATTAAGTCCGGAGAACCGGGCTTTGCGTTTGAATTAAGATGGGGCGTTTGGAAAATAAAACGGGCTTTGCGAAAATAGTTTTATGCAAACAATGCCTGATGATGACGATGCAATGCACAAATTCAACGCGATTTTCTAGTAGTGGTTTTGCGGGATGCCACAATTCGACACCACTAACAATGGATCTCGCCCTCGAGATCCGCCTCATGGTACCGGAAGGAAAGGTCGGCGATCTGCGTCTTCTCACTTCGTGTAGATCTTCGCGACACCACTAACAATGATGCCTTCCTCATCTTGAAAATGGCGACACCACCAACAAGACGTCGTTGATCCCGTTCGTCAAGAAAACACTCCGGATAAACAACGAACGAAGCTAAAGGTAGGGCCACCTCTAGCTTTCATGGAAGGAGTAAATTGCATCGATCCACCATTCAATATACAAAGCAAATGATAAGAGTAGTGGTATGGTCGCGACTCCATCCCGCACTCAAAGCATTACTATGTACACGAATAGACAGATTATGCAACCAACTCGCAAGATTCAGACTGAAGATCTCGACAAACAAGGTTCGGATCAAAGGGGTGATGCAGACTCTGCATCGGATCTGGCGTAGATGATGTCGTCGCGTCGGCAAACACCGGAAGGCACAAACAAGGAACAAAGAATGGTACCACAGATAAAGGATCACTCAGGCAGCATGAACACCGGATGGTAGAACACCGTTATCAGAGGAGGAAGCGAAACCCTGAAGGTACGACGGAAACCCAACCACGAGAAATCCTGGACTCGAAGAGAGAGAAGAGAGCGGATTCAAAACACGTTGAGATAAGAGGAGAATAGCAAACGGGTAAGAAGTAAAATCAGACCTAATCAGAACTATCCAACCGATTTTGCAAAATAGTTTTGGACACTCTACTTCGGCCGTTAGCTAGGTTATCCTAAAGGCTGGACTTGTGGGGTATCGCAACTGCTGAGCTCAGATACCACTCTGTAACACCCTCAGAATCGGCCCTATGCAAGTTTTAGCGAAACTCGCCAAACCCGCATAGAAACGATTCGAAGGTGCCCACCAGGCACTTTCGTGCGGGTGGAAAGCAAAGTAATAGCATTACACAACAGTCCTCGATGGGACCCACAGAACAGATATATATATAACAGCGACTCAATGAGTCAAGAATACAGATATAATATACAAAGATCCAAATCACCTTGAAAAGGACAGAGCGTCCAACTACGGACAAGATGCAAATGGGGCTAAGAGCCCTGAAGAATAACCAATGGCGTCCATAACCCTGCCCAGGCCAAGCCGGAAGGGTAACCCTGCTAACGACGTCGATCTCAAACCTGCTTAAACAAAAGGGGTGCCGACAAAGGGCAAAGGAAAAAGAGGAGCGTCAGTACTGAGGCCAGTACACGGCGAGGCTAGAATTCGGCGGTCCTCGCCTACATAGGTATGGTGGGCTGAAGCGGCAGCGGCAGCGTGCACTAAACAACCTATAGAGACTCAATACAACTGGCGGCTATCAGAGAGGGGTGAGAAAGACCTATTCGGATCCAACCTGATACTAGCATCAAACAAACCCATCCTGGCGTTTCCCCCTCGAAACCAACGAGCAAGTCAACCGCGGAACTCACACAGTGGGCAGTTTTACTTATTTTGTTATAGTTGCGGCACTTTACTAGTCAGGTTTAGATAATCATCCTGATAAAGTAAGCAGTGGGCACTTTTAGTTAACCATTCCGTTATAGTGGCAACACTTACTAGTCAGATACAGATAGAATGAGATAACCCCAAAACCCAGCAGTTGTTGATACTTTTATTTAGCCATTCCGTTGTAGTGAAGCTGATTACTAGTCACATCGGATACCAGTCAATTTATAACAGTAAACTTTAGTGATAGTTGTCTATGATCAAGCACTGTGCTCTAAGTCGTCCATAACCGCGGACACGGCTTCTCGAAAAGATTTAACCCTGCAGGGGTGCACCAAAGTATCCACAGGCACTTCGACCCTTTTTGCCAGATCAGTTAACATACACCCATCGGTATGTCGGCGGGGCCTAAGTCACGACGTTCCCAGACCCAAAGCAAGTACATGGGGGCCACCCCACCAAGTCGACACCCGCAACGAAGTCGGCCGGTCTCCGAGACGGACTTAGGGTTTGGGTAGACGGCAGTGAGCGACAGCAAATCCCCAAACGGGGACTGTCGACACCGCGAAAACGTGTCCCGATCCTAAATAGTACATGTGCTATATGTCGCACAATTTAAATAAAGCAGTAAAACATGGCATAAGTACAGGATAGTAGATAAAACCTCAAACTAGTTTGTGGCCCCAGTACAATACTTTGAAATCAGGTAATAATCAATGGGGGGCCCATATCTCCCCACCTGTGGTTAGCGCGCTCGATCTCGGAACAGGTGTCAAGAACTCGGGGTCCTACGGGACACAAGTGGGCGGTCGGAAACCAAATGTTATCTATCACCCACCGATGCCTCTGCTTAATTCAATTTTAGTTGTTAAACAGGAATTAAAGTGCATAATAAGTAAAGCCATGGTCATATCCAACATCAACATGCGGCAATACATCAACAACTGTGGCACTTGACGACACGCAACAGCACTTGAGCAAGCGACTACGACGAGCAAGTCCAGCTATCTACCAAACAACAGGTAATAGGAGGTGGCCATGGCAATATAGGGCTGCAAGGGATATCACGGGTACGAAACTAGAGCATCGCAACACAGATAGCAAAGATCAACAGGAGGGAATAAATACTAGAAAAGTAAGATAGGTAGAAAGAGGGAGATGCTCGCCTGAAAACATGACGAAGGGTTCAACCGGAGATCGGGGCGAAGCTCACATCAACTCAACGGCCTTATCCGCGAAGAAGCAAAACACTAGAATAAACACCGGATGCAATATTTAATACACGGCAGAAGATCGGGCATGATGCATGTATGATGCATGACATGGCAAAGGTGCGATGCAATTAGGTCATATTAAGCGGAACCGGGGTACCGACATTTAATTAAATGGTTCATGTTCTTTATCTAACCGCAAATTAAATGTTGTTTAGCAAGGCAGAAGATGGCACCGATTCACTACACAAGTTTAAATGAGGCCAATATAAGGCTAGATTTGCCCGCATATGGGCCTCATATTTAATTAGAGGTGAATCGGCATAAGGCCCCCAATCCACATGATATTCATGCGAGATGAACAATTAAATATGCACAAGTTGTTATTTCGTTATAAAGTAGAGTTTCGGGAAGGGGTTCACACATTGAGGGGTCTCGACGGATCATGGTTTCCGGGGTTCGGGGTCCGGTCTCGGGGTTTAGGGTTCGACGGATCGTTCTCGGATTACTGGGTAGATCTTGTCGCTTCCGGGAAGCAGGACTTGGCGTTCCGCGGCGAAGATCTTGGCGTGCCGAGGGTTCGGGTGCGGTTCTCGGCGAACTGGTCGGTTCTCTGTCGGAGGTCTCGGCGCTTTGGATCGGTCTTCGGTTCGGGGACTCAGGGTCTTGGGGTTCGCGTCCGTGTGGCGATCTTGTCGTTCCGGGTAGGCGTTCTCGGGGTCGATGGCGTACTTGAGTGGGTCGGGTACCGGGGTCTTCGGATCCTTGAGGCAGATCTTGTCGCACGGGTCCGGGGGAGACGAACTTGGCGTATTCGCGTCGACGATCTTGGCGTACGGGCCACGGCGTCTTCGGGTCCGACTCCGGGACGGAGAACTTGGTGTGCCGAGGAATTCTTCGGTCATCATCTCCAATTGATGACGGTATTCTTGGTTTGGTGCCGGGTGTCTTCGGGTGCCATGGATCCTGTACATCCTTGGCAGCGTCACGAATACCCACATACGAACGGCTCCTGGCACGAAACGGCATCAGATCGATCCTGGGAGCAACCACACAGAGGCACCCACAGCAAACGGTCTGGAGGCGGCTCGCGCGCGGGCAGAGGCTGATGGCGGCGTCCTGGATTGGGCGAGCTTGGCGGGCGCTCGAAGGCGGAGACGGGGGCAGCTCGGGGCGGGGCTACGCGGCGGAGGGTGACGACCGGCTGGAGGAGGGAGAGCCAGGGAGGGGAGACCGGGCGGCGCGGCCTGGGCGGCCACGGTTCGCGGGCGGGAGGAGGTCGAGGCCGGGGTCGGCGCCATGGGATGGCCGGAGCTGGGGCGATGGCGACGGGCGGGCTCGCGGGGTGCAGACGGCGCGGGGTCGGGTCGACGGCGTGGCTCGGGAACGGCGCGGAGGTGCGGCGCCGGCGCAGGTGAGGGGCGAGGTGTACGGGGAGGTGGTCGCGGCGGCGGGCGGCGCGCGCCAGGGAGAGAGGGCAGAGGGCGCCGGAGCAGTCGGCAGCGGGGCTCGCCGGCGCGCGGGGCGTTGAGCGGCGCCGCGGCCGGAGGCGGGGGTAGGCGGGACGCGCGCGCGGAGGAGCAGAGGTCGGCGGGGCGGCGAGGGGAGGTCCGCGCGGGGTGGGGGCCTGAGGCGGCGCCAGAGCTTGGGTCGGGGAGGCGGCGCGGGTGAAGGGGAGCGGCGGAGGCGAGGCAGCTCGGAGGGTGGAGAGGAGCGGCGCTGCTGGGGTCGGGGAGGGCCTCAGGCGGGGCGGAGGGAGGAGGATGGCCGGAGGAGGGGGGGTCGCCGGCTGCTGCAGACGCGGAGGGAGCGAGCGAGCGGGGTCGGGGAAGGGAGGAAGGAGAGGGAGAGGAGCGCGTGCAGGGGAGGCTGGGCCAAGGGGGTGGGCCAGGCGTGGGACCCGCGGGGAGGTGGGGATCGGGTGTGGCCAGGGGGATCCGGTGTGGGGTGAGTCTGGTGGGGTTGTATGGTGGGTGTTGTGTGGTGTGTGTTGTGTGGTGTGGGTCTAGGTGGCAGGATAGGATTGGGTGAGGGAGAGGGAGGGGCGAGGTGGCGCGACGGGGTTGGCCGGGGTGATGTGGCCAGAGGGATGGGTAGGTTAGGTGGGTGTAAAAAGGATTAAGGGTGGACCGATTTAGTTTTCTGGGGGTGGTCGTTCGGGTCGGGTCGGCCCGTTCGACTGCCCCCACTAAAACAATTAAACTTTCTATTTGTTTTAAACGGGCCGTATGCAAACCGATAGCGGCCAAAATAATTAAGTCCGGAGAACCGGGCTTTGCGTTTGAATTAAGATGGGGCGTTTGGAAAATAAAACGGGCTTTGCGAAAATAGTTTTATGCAAACAATGCCTGATGATGACGATGCAATGCACAAATTCAACGCGATTTTCTAGTAGTGGTTTTGCGGGATGCCACACCTACAGTAGCAAAAGAATCAAGATATAATCCACCAATCAAAACTCTAATTGGACAAGCGGAGGAGTCACATACCGGAAAGCAATCCCTCCAAAAATCAACAGCAAAGATGTGCTGAGCAAGGAGATCGAAAATCGCGAGCAAGAACAGCAGGAACTCAAGCATTGAGAAGTTTTCTGGTGTTTTTCGGGAGAGAGAAAGAAGAGGCAGGAAGGAGACTAAGTGGAGGGCCAGGGGTGGCCCACACTAGGGCCAGGCGCGCCCCTGGTCTGGCCACGCCACCAGGGGGTGTTCCTGCCTTGTGGGTCCCCCTGGGTCACTCCAGGTGTCCTTTTTCCCCTTTTTTGACATAAAAATTTAATGTGAATTTTCTGAAATTTTTCTGGAAACTTTATTTTTGGGAAATTTTCACATAATGAAAATTGATTTTCTCGCAGAAAAATATTTTGGAAAGATGCAAAAGCAAAGCAAAGCTAAAACTACAGAAGTTCTAAGATACTCTAACAAGTAAGAAACTAGCAAAACTAAGATGAATAAGACGAAAAGCAAAGATTGAAATGAATAAAGTAAAGGTGAGCAAGCATAATCATTGTGAAAACATTTTTTTGTTCATTAAAATCCCTTTGTTAACAAGGTTGATCAAGTCTTGTTACCAAAACAATTTTATATAAAACAAAACTTTGCATTTCCCTGAATGATTATGTTGCCTCAATCTTGATAGCAATAGTCTCAATCATAATAGTTTCAAATTTTTCTTGTGGTATAGGACAATATATTTCTCCAACTTTGGTTCCCTCAATATTTTCAATTGAATTTAGGCCACAAATGTTATCAATATTCTTGGGGAAATAGAAAGTCTCTTTGTCATTAATATTAAAAGTTTCCTTTTATTGATTACAACTGATGACAACACCTGCAGTATTAAAAAAAGGTCTCCCAAGAATAATAGACATATTATTATCTTCGGGCATCTAAGGCACAACAAAATCAGTTAATACCAAGCAATTATGAGCCACTTGAACAGGAACATCCTCACATATACCAACAGGAATAGTAGTAGACTTATCAGCCATTTGCAAAGATATATCAGTTGGTATCAATTTTTCTAGTTGAAGTCTGTTGTAGAGAGAAAAAGGCATAACACTAACTCTTGCTCCCAAATCAAACAAAGCAGTTCTAACATAAGTATTTTTAATAGAGCAAGGAATATTTGGAATCCCTGGATCCCCAAGTTTCTTTGGAACCTTACCATTGAAGGAATAATTAGCAAGTAAATTGGAAATTTCCTCATTAGGAATCTTCCTTTTATTAGAGACAATATCCTTCATATACTTTGAATAAGGAGGCAATTTGATATCATCAGTCAAAGGAATTTGCAAAAATAAAGGTTTCATCCACTCACAAAACTTATTATAATGTTCTTCTTCCTTTGACTTGTGTTTCTTATTAGGAAAAGGCATTGGTTTTTGAACCCAAGGTTCTCTTTCACTACCATGTTTATTAGCAATAAAATCTTCCTTAGCGTACTTAGTGTTCTTAGTGTGCATCTCAGGTTCTTCTTCAATTTCTTCCTTATCAGGAGCATCATTTTTATCATTACCACTTTCAGTTTTAGCATCAGAGACAGATATACTATTAGGATCTATAGCAGGTTCAGGAGATTCTACAATTGATTTATGTTTCTTTTTCTTTCTCTTAGAAGAAGTACCAATATTTTCATCTTGTTGAGAATTTTGCTCAATTCTTTTAGGATGCCCCTCAGGATATAAAGGATCCTGAGTGGAAGCAGCACTCCTAGTTTTAATTTCATCAGCATGTTTATCTCCAAAAGCATTAACTGGCATATCTTTTTATACTTTAGCAAGTTGATCAATTTGAGTTTGAACCATTTGGAAATGTTTAACAAGCATTTTAACATCATTAGAAGTTCTTTCCACAATATCTTTCAACTCATTAATAGCTCTAGAGTTTTCCAATAAATGATTCTGAACTTGTTTATTAAAATTACCTTGCTTAACAATAAATATATCAAGTTCCTCTAAGCATTGATTAGGAGGTTTAATATAAGGAATATCACCTTCATAAAAATGTTGGAGAGAGTGTACCTCAATAGTGGATAAGTGGGAGATTGGCTTGCATAATTCTTCTATAGGAGGTAAATTCTTCACATCTTAAGATTTAATGCCCCTCTCCTTAAGACATTTCTTAGCTTCTTTCATCACTTCATCATTTAGTTCAATCACTCTTCTCTTATTTGGAGTTGGTGTTGGGGTTGGCTCAGGCATAGCTGGTTTAGGTGCAGTTGACTCAGATGTAATTGGCTCAGTTGTAGTCCAATCATCATATTCTTTCTTATTTTAGCCATTAATTTCTCATCTTCTGCAGGAGTTCTTTTTTCCTGAAAACACAACCAGCAAAACTATCCAGGTATGTCCTAGATTCATCAATTAGTACATTATAATATATATCAAGAAGATCATTTTATGCCAGTTTCATATTCTATATTTGGGCATTCCGATACATTATCGGAGACCCATATATTTCGAATGAAAGCTTGTTGAGGAAATACTAAAATTAAGATTAAGTACTTCAGATGGTAACCTGCTATCTCTAGGTGGAAGATTGGTTCTCATTAACTTAGTGCTAAGTAATATGGTACTATAGGTGACATCCTTTTTCCGTCTATCGGAAGGGGGTTTAAATCGATTTTATTACTTCTGATTAAGATTCTTTAGGTAGGGTGACTATGAGAAAAACAATATAAACTGGCTAAGTGGAATGTGGCTTGCTGCCTCCAAAGATCAGGGAGGTCTAGGTATTCATGATATAGAGGTAAAATTATAGCCCTTCTTGGTAAATGGCTCTTCAAGTTACTTACTGAATATGGATATGTCAAAAAAAATATGTTGGCTCAAACTCATTGTCCTAGGTATGTTGGAAACCTAGTGACTCTCATTTCTCGGATGTTCTAATGGCAACGAAGAAGTTTTTCTTCTGTTTAGATCTTTTTTTAATTAAGAACGGATCTAAGATACAATTCTGGGAGGATAAGAGGCTAGGCAATGCTACATTTGGTATATAATATCCTGCTTTGTATGTTATTGTTCATAATACGGATGATACAACCGCCATGGTTTTGGAGTATTCTCTTCCAAATGTGATGTTTAGAAGATATTCACTTGGTTAAAACTTGCCTCTTGGAATGCCCTTGCCTCTTGGAATGCCTTGCTTCAACCTTGTTGCTTGGATTTTGCCCAATTAGAACCCCGGTCCGATAAATTTCGTGAAATATACATGAGAATGGTAAATTCTCATTTAGATCTATGTACAATGCGCTAATCTAGTCAGAATTACCAATTGATAATAATAGGAAATGTAGAAATTTAAAATACCTCTAAGAAACATTTTTTTGCTTCGCATCTTCGTCGAGGGGGGTGTCATTACTAAAGACAACCTTGTTAGGCGGAATTGTCACGAGAGTACGGAATGTGTTTTCTATCATGATGAGACAATTGAGCATTTGTTCTTCCAATGCAATTTGGCCATCTCTATATGGTCATTCTTTTAAACAGTTTCAGACTTGTATCCACCATGTAGTATTGCCAATGTTTTTTGAAATTATCTCATGGTATAGATTACAAGTGTAGAATTATCCTAAGGATGGGAGTGATTTCAATTATTTGGTCATGATGGTTATGTAGAAATGCTAAATTGTTTCATAATAATTTTTTCTTTCTTGCAGGTTATCTATCGGTGCACCAGTACGCTTGATTTATGGGCATCTCTAAGCCGTGTGGAGTTTCATGACCTGTTTAAGGAGGTGTGTACATGAATGGAGAATACGACGAGCAACTTTTTCACCGGATATGGATGGCAGTATTATCTTTGGATTGGACCTCCACCACCTTGGGCGTTTTGCAATTTCTCATTCTGATATGTAATTCGCTTTTATACATGACTATGGACTTGTGTCAACTATGTGCATGGTAACTATGCAGATGATGGGTGTAGTGATTAAAACTTTTAAGTAATAAAGATCCCTTTATCGAAAAAATGTGTATTTAATTTGCCAACCGAGCTCGTTTCCTCCTTACATGCTAGTACATTGTAAAGCACATCCTCGCACACAACTTCACTACAACTTATGTTGATGCGATTTGATTCGAAGAGATGATATGCGGAGTAGTGCATGTCGGAAACCTTGGACACTGGTCATGTTTGAATTCATGTTCTAAATATGTTTATATATGTACATTTTCTCCATATTGACTACTTATATTTTGTGGCACACACAATCATTTATATTCAAATATTCTATATTTATGCCTTAGATTTTTTTCATAAACGATGTGATTTTATTGATAAAAAGAATGCAATATGTTAGACCAGTAAATTTATCGATTAAACCAAAATTTACATCAAGATCTTTCAATATCATGGCCCTAACTCCATCTCCAGTACCTAGATGTTCCTCCAAGGATAATATGACAAAATCACAGGACCAAACTTTCACATGATTGGATAACCTCAATTATTTCAAAAAGGTGCAAGAGCCTCAAATACCAGTAGGTGGGAATCCAAGAAGGACAAACCGAATGGGGTCGAGGAAACACCCCTCGTGGGAGCATGCCAAACATATGTTTCTTATAGAACCGCTCAGGAAGAATGACCAAAACTATCAACGGAACATATTGAAAAGAAAACACTAGAATAAATGTGGCATTACCACCAAAAAATATGATGCTCTAGACGAAGCTGAATCAAGAGACATTTATCCATCTCTACCGTAGCACCAACATCTCCCCGTTAGGGCCGGTCAATAGTTGTTTCGGGCTGAAGGGAAAAAGACGCCAAGAAGTGGGTATTTTTTACAACAAACTTTTTTTTTGAATATATTGTATTTCAAAAGAAATCAAGGATAAAACATAAATCGCTGATCTCTGAATGATAAAATACACACCGCGAACAATTTATTTGTAACAGTCGAGAGAATCACATGATGGCAGTAAGGAAACAAAATATTTCTACAAAACATGAAAATTAGTAGCTTCTCTAGGAGGCAACTAATTCGGGCCTAGCAAATCATTTTTTCTAAATGTGGTAAGGAGATCATTATTTTTAGGGTTAATTGGATAGACACCTTGAGAAATGCCATTGCAATTTTCTACTTTTGAAAAGCGTCACTACAATTCTCTATACATTTCATAGATGCCATTATGTCCACTTTAACACACATACCACACAACATACACACATGTTTCCTTCATAAATGTCTATACACGGTGGGGCTAGTTCATTTTTGAGTTATAATATTTTGTTATTTTGTAATACTTTTTTGTAATAAATCGGTACACATGTGTTGTATTTATGCTCTTTAAGAATACAATGGAAGCACTATAAAGTTCTCTGTTTGCCTGCTATATTTCCTAGCGAGTGTAATCAGGTCGTGTCAATCCATCATATGTTATTTACTTGGTTAACAAAAGACTCCAAATTTGGTTGTGCTTACACATAGCCATACAGAGAACTAATTGTAAACTAGGTTAACAAAAGATTTGGTTGCACTTAGATATGTTATAATTTTTTGCGAGTCGAATCTTCTAGAGAGAGACACAAAATATGAAACTTTTGTGAGAGGGATGTAGAATCCAGACAAGAGAAAATGAAAGATACAAAGACAAGTAGGTGTGATATTACTCATTAGATATTTAAGTTAACTAGAAAATATGTCCGTGCGTTGCAACGAAAGAGAAAATCTATGTCACGGAGGCATGTAATGTAGAAATACATATTTTCTCAATCCGTGTCATGAAAACAGCGTAATGTAGAAATACATATTATCTCTGATAGTACACACTTCACGAGCTCCACATAGAGAAAACATACTGCTCAAACAACACGATGCAATCCATTAGTGGAATTCACGTCTACGAACAATTCCCTATTCTACACGTATATGTGCCAATTACAATAAAAAGATATTCTAATGCATTTTTTCTTTAAAAAACCCCCACACAGTCTAATATTTCTGCCCAAAATCACAGTAAAATAGCAGCACGGTGTCTCAACCCCTTCCTGGCCAAACGCAGCAGCAACTCACCAATCAGTTGCACAACTCGTTGTCTTCATGCTACAGTCTTCATTGGAATGACCAGGAGGCGGCCCAAATCGCTCACAGCCCCATTAATAGAGCTTCAGCGGCTCAAAATGGGAAATGGCTCCTCATCCACGATCATAATCAAGTTCGGACCAAGAGGTAATCATTTCCATTCTATTATCTTACCATATGGCTGTGTTGTTTCAACATCTTTTAGTTGAAGTCGGATTAAGGAAATAAATAGATATACCTTATCCCTGTCAAAGTTGTCTCCACGACTTGGATCAAAGAGCACATCACCTAAGGCAAGTTCAATGCATATGCATACAAAGGACCAGAGGACAACAGATGTAGAACACTTAGAGTCCAGAAGCATGTCGGGACATTTGTACTGCCTTGCTTAGATAGCACTTGTGAATTCTGTGCATGTTAACCATGCATTTCCAAAGTTCACCAGCTTGCACTTTAGGTCATGCTGCATAGCCATCCTCTTCCTAGTACCTTTGCTAATGCTACCCCATCTATGTCATCCTCCTCCCTTCCTGTCTTTACTGATCCTGGCAAAGACTATCCTCATTATCATGCTAGCCTTATGTACATGGATATAGTAATCATTCATTACATCAGTAGCATGGGAACCTAGAATTTTACCACTAATATGCTACCAAAGGATGGAAAAGTTCAAAGCGTCAGATTTGCATACATTCAGTTCTACCTTAGTCATGAAGTATCATGGAAAACAATAACCAAAAATGTTAGTATATGAGAACACGCGAATATACTCATTCAGTTCTACCTTAGTCATACCGAGAAAAGGAACATTTATACCTTTGCCTCTGCATGTTGCCAGAGAACACGTGAATATGCATCCATCATTTTTGACATCCTCCTCACCAACAATGGCATCGTAAAATCGACAACATAATATTAAGAATCCCCAATATACTCATTGATGTGCCTGGGAGAAAACAATAGTGGATGATGGCATGATTGAGCATATGGGTGTGGGATTAGGATGTGTCTGGGAGCTATATAAAACTTTCCAAGTTAACCTAAAAATTTCCCGTGAGATTCAGTCAGCCACGTCAGCAGTAATAGGAAGTGCATAAGCAGGTGCATGCTTGACTCCATGTCAATAATGAGATACTTGAATTAGAGATATACCATGAGATATAACCTTGATTAGATCAATAATGTTATTTGAAGTTTAAACTTAACCACATATGCATCCTATGCTACATTCTTTAGACAAATAGATATGCTTGGTAAAGGATGTAACTGTCGGATGTAAGCAAACTCTGATCAATATAGAAAATTTTGGTTGCCAATGCTGGCCTCCTCATAGTATATAGTCTTGACGTAAATTTTGATTTCCCAAACCAGTGTCTCATAACTGTCAGAGGTAAGCAAACTCTGATCAATATAGAAACTTTTGGTTGCCAATGCTGGCAGATCTGTGAGGAAAAAACATGTGTCTTTTATAGTCAATGCAAGATGAAATATTTGTCATGAAAATATTTCTGATGTAGCTTTATTATTAGGAATTCCTACTACATGTGTGGCAAAAGAACAACATTGTTTGTTAAACATAATTTTGGTTTCATTTAGACGCATTGATGCCTAGATGAAGTTATTCACCAGTAAATGTGAGGCAGTAGTTGTGTTGCTTACACTTTCACACTTCAAAGGGCAAATAGCCCTTATCTAGTATTTTGGTTAACTATGACATCAGAGCTAGAGGATGGACTGACGTTTCTATTAGCTTCTCTACAGGTGAGAATCTGCAGGTTGTTGGTGATAGGTGATGGGTGAACCCCCATTCATTTCTTTATGAAGAGCCGGTGACATTGTTTATTATTCTCTCTTATTTACTGTTGAGTCAAATAGGAAACATCGCACTATTAAGAGGGGTGATCTCGATGTGCTCTTTGGGGCTGTTCTACACCATATATGCCTCTCATCATCCACCCACACACACCCGTTCGAAGAAAGAGAGAAAACAGCCTTGGAAAATGAGTCAAAAGAGGTTTCTGCGAAATCGGAAAAAGCGCCGGCGGCGCCGGTGCTGTCGCCGGAATTTCTGGTCGCCGCCGGAAATTCTCGGTGTTCGCCTATATGGCTTACTACATAGCCTTTTGGCAGTTCGCCGAGAATTTCGGTCGCCGCCAAAAATTCCGACGTGGGGTCTGGTCGACCGAAGCTGTCGCCGAAAATTCCGGCGAGCAACTCGGTCCGACCGGACTTATTGCCGGTTCTGTCGCAGGAACCTCCAAACGGCTCTTTTTCCCCTCACACTATATATACCCCTTTCTTCTCCACTGTGAGGTTAGGCATTTGAGCTAACATTTCATTTCTTGAAGCTCTCACTCTCTTCCCCATTGTTGAAACACAAAAGCTTGAGGATCTCCCATTCTACCCAACCAAATCCAAATCTCTTTGGTAGAAAGGAAGAGGAGGTCCCGATCTACGTTTCCACCAAGCCAAAGTTCATTCCCCCTTGAGTTCATCGAGTTAGCTTGTTACTCTTGGGTTTGTGGGAAACCCTAGGCGGCTAGGGTCGCCCGGAGGCATTCGGCTTGTGATTTGCTCCGTGGAAAGTTTGTGAGGGTTTGGAGACTACCTTAAAGTCTACCTCGAGTAAGTGAGCTATTCCTTCGTGGGATAGGCTCGGAGAAGAAGGTGAGCCTTTGTGGCGTGTGAGGAATCCTTCGTGGAACCTCACACCTCTCCAACAAGACGTAGCCCCCTTCCCAAAGGTGGTGAACACGGGAATACATCTTCGTCTCTGCGTGCTTCGGTTATTCCTTAACCGATCTCTTACTTGTGTTGCTTACCTTGTGATAGCCTTCGAGCTTGAAGTATCTTGTACATCATCTAGTTTGACTCACCTAGTTTGCATTTAGGCTCACCTATATTCCGCAAAGCCTAAAACTTGCAAAAGATTATAAAGAATTTTGTAGAAACCTATTCACCCCCCTCTAGGTTAACCATCTTACACTTTCAATTGGTATCAGAGCAAAGGGCTCTTTTAAGGGCTTTACCGCCTAAGAGAAAAGATGGTTTTCTCCGATGATGAGGAGGAAAATACTTATTCGGTCAAGGAGATTCGTGATATCTTAGACAAGGGTGCCCTTGAAAAGGCCAAGGTGGATTCCGATCTCCTTGTTCTAATGAGTTACCTAGAAGGACAACTTAAGGCCATTGGCGATGGGGCTTTTCTTGGTAATCCACTGGTAGTACCTCAAGGGAGACCAATGGACACCGAAAAGGATAAGGATGCCGAGTCCGCTCATGAGGGCGGCTCGTCAAAAACTTCCACGCCCCCTAATCAATTCCCTTATGTTTATCCTAAGCAAAAGAACATCATGCCTCATATTAATTGTTCGGGTCCTGCACCTCATTATGATGGAACTCATTTCTCTCATTGGAAAGCTTCTATGGAATCTCATCTTCGCAGCTGCAGCGTTGAGCTTTGGGATATTGTATGCACCGGTCTCCACCCTCATGATCCCAACAACCTCACCCCGGGAGAGTACTAAGACCGTCAACTAAATGCAACGGCTTGTGACAAGATAAGGAGTGCCATTCACCGCACTTTCCATGATCAAGTCATCGACATCCCCACCGCAAAGGATCTTTGGGATAGGATTGTCATTCTCCAAGAGGGAACCTCTCTTATCCAAAAATCCAAGTATGAAGCTACCAAGTCAGAGATGAACATGTTCATGAACCATGATGGTGAGACTATCGCTGAAGCATACAAGAGGCTCGTTGCCCTCTGCGTGAAGATTGGTGGCCTAGGGTGTGAGAAGTATGATGATGGATTCAATTTGAATGATGAACTTATCAATTCCAAGATTGTCTCCATGATCGCGGTCACCGACAAGAAGCTTGCCTTGAACTTGCAACTCCTTGATAGAGCTAATGAATTCACTCCTGATGATCTAGTCTCTTATCTAGTTGCCACGGATAACTTGGCGGATGAAGGGCAAAAGATCAAGGAGATAAACCGTGCTATCGGGTCTTCTCACTCTCTAGTATTAAAGGCCAAGCAAGTGCAAGAAGATGTTGCTAGTGATGAAGATAGCGATGTTGATGGAGTTGATGATATGCTCTCTCAACTTGCTCTCTTCACCAAGAACATGAAGTTCCGAAGAAGGAGAAGTTCAATGGGATCAAGTGAGAAGAAAAGGACGTGCTACAATTGTGATGAGGCAACCCATTTTGCCGTCGAGTTTCCATATGAGAAGAGGCTTGACAAGCCTAAGTATGAAGAAGGTGCCAAACCAAGATTGAAGCCCAACCCCATCAATGAAAGATACAAGAGGAACAATATGCGTGATGGTAAGGGCTTCCTAGGCCAAGAATACATATCCGACAATGAGGAAGAGGATGAAGAGAAGGTGGTTGGAGTGGCCGGTTTGGCCTTTGCCAAACCCGGGTCTATCTTCACCTATGACTACACCAAGGAATACATCGACGACTCTCCTAACCCCAAGGTCACCGCCACTTGCCTCATGGCAAGGAGCTCCAAGGAAGAGTCCGACGTGGAGTGTGGGTATAAGGAGAAAGTGGTGGGTGTGACCGGTTTGGCATATGTCGAACCCGGTTCACCTCTCACCTACGATTACTCCAAGGACTACATTGAGAGTTCTCCTATTCCCAAGATCACCGATTCTTGTCTTATGGTAAGAATCTCCAAGGTAATTGTCTCTCCTCCATCCCTATCTAGTGTCTTGGATGATCTTGAGAGTTATCATGATAGTGATAGTCATAATGATGAATTTGGTAAAGAATATATAAAATAAATGTATGCTATCATGAAGTCTCTTCCTCCCATTGCTCGTGCTAGAGTCAAGCAATTAATGGAACTTGTTAGCTCATGCGATGAGGCCATTGGTAGCTTGGAATCTCATATTGATGATGAGAAACGAAGATTCAATCTTCTTGAGCAAGAGCTTTGTGAGGAAAAGAATACCAATTCTTTTTTTAAACTACAAATTGAAATCTTTGAAATTGATAAAGCAAAAGACATGCACACTATTAATAGGGCTAACTCGTTGTCCCAAGAGCTTGATGCCTCAAAGAAAGAACTTGAAGTTCCTCATGCTTCTCTTACCAAGGACCTTGAGCACCTTGAGAAGGCTAGTTTTCTTGTCAAGCGTGAGCTCATAAAACTTGGAGAGAACCATGATCAACTTCGGGTGTCCTATGAGAAGGCTCTTGGTACATTGAAGGATCCAATTATAGTTGAAAATGATTCTTGTACCTCTAACTCTACCTTTGATCAAGCTCACCTCATTGAGGAAAATAAGAATTTGAAAGAGCAACTTGAGAAAGAGCGTCGTGCACCTACCTCCAAGGGAAAGATCCTAGATGAGATTTTATCCTGTCAAAAGACGAGAATTTCCAAGGAAGGTGCCGGTTTTGATCCAAAGAACAACACGAGCAATGCCATTCCACCAAAGAAGATAACCTTTGTGAAAGAAGGTGACAAGGTGGTTGACCAGGTCAAAAGGAATGTGGTGAATGGGGGAGCCATGAGGGGCAATCCCAATCACAAGTATGCGGGAAAGTTTAATCCTTCCTATGTGCTATGTAAGGGCACTCAAGGAGATGTATATGCCAAATATGTTGGCCCTCGAAATGGTTATGCTTATAGGTGGTACTCAATTTGGGTACCTAAGTATCTTGTTACTAATGCTAGGGGAGCCATTACTCAATGGTTTCCTAAATCAAAGAATTGATTTTGTAGGGTTATGCCTCCGGTGGATCAAAATGGGTGTTTGATAGTGGATGCACCAATCACATGACCGGAGGTAGGAGTGGGCTTGACCAATTCATTCACGATGTCAACTCAACGTCAAGCATCACTTTTGGAGATAACTCTAAAGGAAAGGTACTAGGTTATGGTAAGTTGGTAATTTCCAAGGTTTTGACTATTGAGACCGTCCTACATGTTGAAAACCTTGGTTACAACTTTCTTTCTATTAAACATCTCGCGGATGCAGGCTATGACTCCTATTTCTCTAGAACTTTTGTGAAGGTCTTTAGGGGTGATGATCTTAGCTTGGTTCTCATTGGACACGTGGAAGACGACCTTTATGTGGTCGAACTCTCGAAAGAGAGCCAATCTCTTCCTACATGTCTAATGGCCAAGGCTGATAAGGGATGGCTTTGGCATTGTCGCCTAGGCCATGTCAACATGAGAAATCTCAATCTACTCCTAAAGGGTGAGCATATTATTGGACTAACCGATATCTCCTTTGAGAAAGATCGTGTGTGTAGTGCTTGCATTTCAGGAAAGCAAATTGGGAAGCATCATCCTTCCGTTACCAAGGTGGCCACGTCAAGACCCTTGGAGCTGCTCCTTTTGGATCTCTTCGGGCCTTCGACATATGACTCTCTTGGTGGAAGAAGATATGGTCTTGTCATTGTTTGTCGGGGGGTTAACCTCGGGTAGGTCAGAGACGGGGAAAGACAGAGGTACTGTCCCCGTCTGGTTTCCGAGCTACGGCCTAGGTCGGCCGAATCATGGATATGTCAGCCGATGAACGGAGGCAAGAAGCCCATGTATAGGTATCAAGTGGTTACCCGGCCGAGTTAATGAGAAAGTCGGCCGGGTTACCCAAATGATCTTCATGCAGGTGAGGAACGAGCCGAATAACACAAGGTAAGGCCGAGTGATACGAAGCTTGCAGGAGAAGGAGAAGCCCAGGGTCAAACTATAGCTGCAGGCTAGAAGGAATCAGAGCAGGGCCAAGCGCAAGAGACAAGGATGCGCAACGTCAGAGGGGCAGAAGGAGGTCACGGAGGTGACAGTCCTGGAGCCCGAGGCACGGAGGAGGGGGGGGGGCCACTGGAGCCTTGCCGTCATTAGAAGGGCGACAGGGAAAGGAGGCCGCTGAACTACTATTTTGGGACAAGCATATTCCACGAATATGCTTGCCTCGTCAGCCCTAAGGGCACCCAAGGCACCCCTTTATAAGGGGAGGTTTGGACCCTGAGGGGAGGATCGATTCAAGGAGCACCGTTAGGCTGGGGAGATTCACATTGTCCCCCTGTAAACAGCTCAAGGAGCACTTGTAACCCATCAAGAGAGAAATAAAGTTCATCACTTTGGCAGCTTGAGTGTAAAGACAGTTACATCTTCCCTCCCCAGATCCCACTAGCATCCATTGGCCCCATACTTTAGCCTACCCATGGCATCTGCCGTGCCACCACCACGACAGTTGGCGCCCACCGTGGGGCCAGCAGCGGTGCTAGCTGGAGTTGTGATCCGGACGGGAAACTTCATCAACACCGGCGAGCGCGTTGTTTCTGGCTTAGTCCAGAGATTTGGTCTCTGCGACTATGTCAGAGACAATGCAGGGAGCTTCAGGGGGAAAACCCCCCCGCGCAACGGGATCTTCATCGGCCTGGGCGAGCACAGGGTCTACGTCGGCGTCGACATCACCGACATTTATCCTCACCAGGTTGTTGTTGCAGGGGAACCACCTCGAAGCGCGACGAGCTGTCCGTCAGGAGAGCATCTGGCAGGCAGCGTCGAGGTGATGGTCGCAGCAGGGACTCAAGCGGGAGCAGCATTAGCCGGGGCAAGCAGAGAACCCGCCGCAGGTGCACAGGGTCCGCCCAAGCAGATCACACTGCAAACCGCCGAGGTAATTCCGCCAGTGACAAACCCGGCCGAGCTACATGACACCACCCCAAAGGCACCAAGAGTGAGAGGACCACCTCTGGAAAGACCAGAGAACATTCTTCAGGCAACTATAGAAAACTTAACCACACCTGTAGTGCCGATACTTGATCCGGCAAATGCTCAGGCAGAGTTAGAGGAAACCAGGCAGAAGGTGCTGGTAGAGGCCAAAAAAGTATCAGCCCTGCGGGAATCCTTGAACAGGACCCTGAGAGAATATGCAAAAGCTAATAAGCTTGATATCGCACCCGAGCGGGTGGACGAACTGAGATTAAGAGGAAAGAACCTCATGAATGATATTAACAAAGAGCATGAAGCTCACATAGCCGAATCAGGCGATTTGGGTTTGCCAAGGTACAGTACCCCGGCGAAAAACCTGAGAGCGGCAAATGCCGCAGCATTGGAATTAGAGGGGTTAACAGGGGAAGCTCGGCAGAAGCAACAAGAAAGAGTGAATGAGCTGGTGCGCATCGCGAACCAGCAAAATGAGGAAATGCTCAGAGCTAACCCGGCAAGACCAGGGGCTTCACGGATGGTTCATTCGGCAGGGGCAGCACCTGCTTTATCTGCGGCAGCGGCATCTTCACCCGGAAACCACGCTAGAAAAGAAAAAGCAGTAACCTCAGGGAAGAGGAACAAACAAATTGTTCCATATGACCCGGCAATAGCTGGAAAGGCGAATGAGAACAGAGGCAATGCAAGCCGAGGTAATAGTGGGGAGAGAAACCACGGCCGTATGGAAAAGGACGGCGGCGGCCGAGGTAATGGGGAGCACGGCAGGAAAGTACCCGCAAGAGACAATCATGAAAACCAAACCCCGGCCGAAGTAAGGAGAGAAGTGTCGCTCAACCCGCAACCAAGACATGAGCCTCGGCAGGAAAGAGAAGTGAGGCCAGCTCGCTATAATCAGATGAATGAAAGATATAATGATGGATATTCCGAGGTAGAATACGCAAACCAGGGTGGAGACAATCACTATGGGATGCAGGATAGAATCCTGTACAGAGATTTGCCAGCAAGTGACGCAAGAGTAAAATTGGATCGGCTATACCGGTCCGAGCTATTGGAAGAGCAAGGTCCACCAGGTCCGGCATGTTTTGGACCACGGATCATGGGCGAACCACCGGTGCCAAATTTTCAGTTGGCGAGAGGAACAAAAACGTACAATGGAAGTACCAAGCCACAAGACTGGTTGATTGATTATGCCACCGCTGTGAAGATAGCAGGTGGCAACCTAAGATGGGCTGTGCGGTATGTCCCACAGATGTTGGAAGGACCAGCCAGGGTATGGTTGAATAATCAACCAGCTGGCAGTATCAACTGCTGGTTAGATTTCGAAGAAATATTCGTTAGCAACTTTACCAGCACATACAAGAGACCAAATAGACCACAGCAACTAGCCATGTGCAAGCAGAGGCTGAATGAAACAGATAGAGAGTTTTTAACTCGATGGTGTAACCTGAGAAATTCATGTGAGGGAGTTATCGAATCGCAAGCAATCGCTTGGTTCGCGCAAGGCTGCCGTTATGCCAGCGTGTTGTGGCAACGCCTGCAGAGAGATATGCCAACCACACTGGCAGAAACTATCAGAATAGCGGACTCCTATGCATTGGGTGACCCAACCCAACCGGAGTTAATGTCGGCAGATCATCGTGAACAACAAGACCAGTACACGAGAGAATTGGCCGGGTCATCCAGGCGTGATTTCAGAGGAAGAAGAAGAGAAGAGAGGCCGGATTATAGGTATAATTCAGCCCAGGTGGCGGCTGTAGCACAAGATCAGCCGAGTCACGGAGCAACTCAACGACAGAAAAATGGACCTCAACAGTGGACATCAAGAAATGAGGGAAAGAGGCAATGGACCCCAGAGCAAAAGAAGCAATGGCAAGAGAGGCCGAAGTATACGTTCGAATCCATGTTGGATCAGCCGTGTAAATTTCACACATCAAACCCATCTAGACCAGCCAATCATACAACCCGGCAATGCGCCTGGATGAAAAATGCGATGGGGAACCCGGCAGGAGTTCAGGCTCCCCATCAGGTGCAACAGCAGCATCAGCCGCAGTTAACTGGAGCGAATACACAGCAACTGATGCTACCGCCCCCTCCCCCGAGGTACGATAACTCGGATCGGAGGGATGCAGTGCATCAAGTAATGAACCAGGGGTAGGACGGAAGGATAAATCCGGCAAATGCTGGACGCAATGATTACAGGGAACATCACCAGTCTTATTGTGTGTTCACGACAGAACAGCAGGATAAGCAGAGTGTGCAGCGCCGGCATATGGAAGTGAATTCAGTTGTACCAGCAGTGCCAGGATACCAGCCATGGTCTGATCAGGAGATGACCTGGAGCATGAAAGACCACCCCAGAATAATGCCGAGTCCAGGATCATACGCACTTGTGTTGGATCCGACGTTTGTGGGACCAAACATCAATGTGAAATTCTCAAAAGTACTCATCGACAATGGAAGCAGTATCAACATCATGTACAAAGATACCATGCATAAGCTCGGAATATCACAGAATATGCTACAGTCAACGAGGACAACTTTCCATGGGATAGTGCCAGGGCTTTCATGTGAGCCCATCGGTAAAGTCCGAGTGGACGTATTATTCGGTACCAGAGATAACTGCAGAGCAGAAAATTTAGAATTTGAGGTGGTCGATCTGGAAAGTTGTTATCATGCTCTACTCGGACGGCCCGCACTGGCCAAATTCATGAGCAGCTGTCATATAGGTTATCTAAAGATGAAGTTACCCGGACCACAAGGGGTGATAACAGTCGCAGGGGATTACAAGAAGTCAATGGAGTGTGCCTCGGCCGGGTCAAATTTGGCCGAGTCATTGGTTATAGCAAGAGAAAAGAAAAGGATTCAGGAGGTAGCAGCCCTCGCACAGTCAGCACAGTTAAGCATGCCGGCACTGGCCAACCCTCATGGCAGTGTTTCTTTTCAACCGACCAAAGAGACGAAGAAATTTCAGATTGATGAGCAATTCCCAGAGCGCACTGTTACTTTTGGTGCAGGCCTTGACGCTAAATAGGAAGGCGAGCTCACCAACTTCCTCCGTGAGAATCGGGACATATTTGCATGGTCAACTCAAGATCTGCAAGGTGTGCCGAGGGAGTTGGCTGAGCACTCTTTAAACGTCAGGCCAGGAGCACGGCCGGTGAAGCAACCTCTCCGCCGCTTCGCCGAAGACAGGAGAAAAGTAATAGGGGATGAAATAGCTCGGCTTCTCGCAGCCGGGTTCATCATGGAGGTGCTATATCCGGATTGGTTATCAAATCCGGTGCTAGTAGAAAAGAAAAAAGATGACCCCAATGTAGCCATTGTGTGGCGAATGTGTATCGACTACACTAACCTGAACAAGGCGTGTCCGAAAGATCCTTTTCCATTGCCTAGAATAGACCAAGTCATTGACTCAACCGCTGGCTATGAGCTGTTATCATTTGTAGACGCGTATTCTGGTTTCCACCAGATACCGTTAAATCCGGCCGATCAAATAAAGACTGCATTTATTACCCCGTACGGGGCTTATTGTTATCGCACAATGCCATTCGGCCTGCGAAATGCAGGAGCAACGTATCAAAGGTGCATGCAAAAATGCTTACATGATCAGATAGGAAAAAATGTACAAGTATATGTGGATGACGTAGTCATCAAAATTAAGGAGAGCAGAACCTTGCTAGAAGATATACGGCAAACTTTCGCGAACCTGAGAAGGTTCCGAATGAAACTTAATCCAGAGAAATGCACATTTGGCGTGCCGGCAGGAAAGCTACTCGGGTTCCTGGTGTCCAGCCGAGGTATCGAGGCTAATCCAACGAAGATAAGAGCAATAGAAAGAATGGAATTGCCGAGATGTTTGAACGATGTACAAAAATTCACGGGCTGCCTGGCCTCGCTTAGTCGATTTGTATGTCGGCTAGGAGAAAAGGCACTGCCACTTTATCAGCTGATGAGAAAGTCGGACAAATTCGGCTGGACTCCCCAGGCCGACCTTGCGTTTCAGGAGTTGAAAAAGATGCTAGTTACGGCACCCATTTTAGCTTCTCCATTATCGAAAGAACCTATGCTACTTTATATAGCGGCTACCAATCGAGTAGTTAGTACTGTGGTTGTAGTGGAACGACTTGAAGAGGGTAAGTCAGTTCAGAGGCCAGTATATTATCTAAGTGAAGTATTATCCACTTCAAAGCAGAATTATCCGCACTATCAGAAAATGGCCTATGGAGTATATATGTTGGCAAAAAAGCTTAAGCATTACTTTGAAGAGCACCCCATCAAAGTAATATGTGAGGCACCCATAGCCGACATATTGAACAACAAAGATGCAAGTGGCCGAATAGCAAAATGGGCGATCGAGTTATCACCGTATGCTCCACAATTTGATAGAAGAGATGCAATCAAATCTCAGGCTGTCGCCGACTTTCTCATAGACTGGGCCGAGGGGCAATATGAGCCACCATTGCCAGATCCAAATTACTGGACAATGCATTTTGATGGTTCCAAACTAAGGAACAGTTTGGGAGCAGGAATAGTGCTGACCTCGCCTAAAAAAGATCAATTGAAATATGTACTGCAAATACATTTTGCCGCGTCCAACAATGTAGCTGAATATGAAGCACTAGTCCATGGATTAAAGGTGGCAAAAGAAATTGGAATACGCCGAATCCTATGCTACGGTGACTCGGATCTAGTAGTACAGCAAGTATCGCGCACTTGGGACGCATTAGATGCTAATATGGCTTTATACAGATTCCATGTGCAAAAGATCAGTGGATATTTTGAAGGATGTGAATTTCACCACATACCACGAGCAGAAAATGACGCTGCTGACACATTGTCAAAATTAGGATCAACCCGGCAGTCAATTCCGCCAGGTATTGCCCTGGAGCACCTCAGGAAACCATCAATAAACCCATCACCAGAGTCCGAATCAATATTTATCCCAGCAAGTTCTGCAGAGAATCATACGCCAATGGAGGTAGATCCGCAGAAAGATTCGGAACCCCTAAAAAGGGGGACAACCGAGGTAATAGCAATCATGAAGAGAGCCGAGGTATATACGTCGGCAGAAAACATGGAGATAGACAGTGAGATCACTGCAGAAAGAGAAACGCCGATATGGGCGCAACCCATATTTTCGTACCTAAGAGACGCGGTATTGCCGAGTAATGAAATATTAGCCAGACAAACCGTCAGAAGAGCAAAAGCCTATACAATCATAAACAATGAGTTATATAAGAGAAGCGTAACAAACATATTGCAGAAGTGCGTGAGTTCCACAGAAGGTCAGGAAATCCTTCTAGACATACACCAAGGAGAATGTGGGCACCATGCCTCATCTCGCGCTTTAGTAGCCAAGGCATTCAGGCATGGATTTTACTGGCCAACGGCGTTAAAAGAGGCAGAAGAATTAGTTAAGAAGTGCAATGGGTGTCAGAGATATGCAACCAGAATACATATGCCGTCGGCCGAGTTAAAAACAATACCCATCACTTGGCCATTTTCTGTATGGGGTTTAGACATGGTGGGACCTTTCAAGCCGGCGAGAGGAGGAATGACCCACATCTTGGTTATGGTAGACAAGTTCACAAAGTGGATTGAAGTAAAACCAATCAAAAAGTGTGATGGGCACACAGCAGTGAAATTCCTCAAGGATATCATCTTGAGATACGGATACCCACATAGCATTATTACGGATAATGGCACGAACTTTGCAGAGGGAGCCTTCGCCAGATTTTGCCAAGAGAAGCACATAAGACTAGATGTTGCCTCGGTGGCCCACCCAGCATCCAATGGACAAGTTGAAAGGTCTAATGGACTGGTGTTATCAGGAATAAAACCACGACTTGTTGAACCTTTGCAACGGTCGGCAGGATGTTGGATCGAAGAAATCCCAGCCGTGTTATGGAGCCTTCGAACTACTCTGAATAGGTCAACAGGTTACACTCCATTCTTTCTGGTATACGGGGCAGAGGCCGTACTCCCAGCCGACATAATATATGACTCGCCAAGAGTCGCTCAGTACACAACCTCTGAAACAAATGAAATAGCTCGGCAAGATGCCGTAGACCTGTTGGAAGAAGCCAGAGAGTTGACATTATCACGATCGGCCATTTATCAACAGAACTTACGGCGGTATCACAGCAAGAAAGTGAATCCAAGAGTATTCAAAGAAGGAGATTTAGTCCTCCGGCTGGTGCAGCGCACGGCCGGCATGCACAAATTATCACCCCCATGGGAAGGACCATTTATCGTGAGCAAAGCATTGCACAACGATGCATATTATCTGATCGATGCTCAATCCCCTAGAGAGAGCAAGGCAAACAAAGCTGGTGAAGAAACGAAGCGCCCCTGGAATGTGGCTTTACTTCGGCCATTTTACTCATAGTGTTGTATCTCAAGGTCAAAAAACCAATGATGTATTTGCACCTCGGCACCCAGAGCAGTGACTCGGGGACTGCCGTAGGTTATATTTATTTCATATCATGTATTCAAACCTCGGCACCCAGAGCAGTTACTCGGGGACTGCCATATGTGATGTTATTTCATATTAGATATTTGAACCTCGGCACCCAGAGCAGTTACTCGGGGACTGCCATATGTAATGATTATTTTGTATTATATGTTTAGACCTCGGCACCCAGAGCAATAACTCGGGGACTGTCATATGGTATATTTATTTCTTTCGCGTTATATACTTGAACATTGGCGACCAGAGCAGTGACTCGGGGAATGCCATATGTTGTTTTCCTTTCATGTTACGAATATGCACCTTGGTGCCCAAAGCATTGACTCAGGGACTATCATATGATATGTCAAATTCGTATTGACACTTAAACTTCGGCATCTAAAGCAACGACTCGGAGACTACCATATGATACCTCAAACCTATGCTAAACGCAATCATATCCGAAACTTGATTTATATAAGGAAGTTACGGATAGTGAACGCCGATCCAGCGATCGTTGCTTACTTCCACAACGGAGTAATTATCTTATGTTCAAAACAGGTCAATAGCGTAGATATTCAGCGCCAATGCCTGGATAAGATCATCAAAATAACGGCAAAAATTGAGCCTGGAAAGATGAAGAAATTACGAGCCAACAAGGCAAGAATTCGGACGAGCATCCACTTAACCAAAAATATCAACAACACATAGCGAAAGAAACTCGAATCATACGAGTTGACAAATTTTTCGTCTACATTGTACGCCCGGCATACCAGGGATCGCAAATAACCTAGGCGTTGTTCGTTGGAGGGGCAACCACTTGCTCAGGTGCGGGGCACTCCGAAGTAGGAGGAACTTCGACTGAGGTCGCCTCGCCCTCCGCCGACCCAGGTATAACTTCGGCGGTATCACGGGGTTGTTCAGGAGCGTCAGTACGCGCGGTAGAATGCCCGGTGCCTTTGGAGGAAGACCGCGCATCGCCGTTGCTATCTGAGCTTGAGCTGGAGCTATCGGATGTGGCCGAATCATCTTCACCTTCCCCGTGCTCAGCTGAATCATCACCCGAAGCACCTTCAGCCGCGACCTCCTGATCCGGATCTGGGAGAAAACTCGGCCCTTCATTCCAAGTGTGCACGTCGGCATACTCGACGAGCTGGAAAGCCCGAGCTTGCCGAAGAGCAACAAAGGTAGGATCTTCAACCCAGCGGGAGCCAGTGCGCAGATTCCTCAGAATGTCAAGAGAGATGTCTTCATACCATGACATGATTACAGTAAGGGCCATGTCGGCACCAGCACGCGCAGCAGATTCTCTCCAAAGACTCAACTGTCTCTCAGATGCCATCAGCCTGGTCACCAATAACTTGACCTCGTTGATATCAGGAGTCCCTGAGGTATTCGGCCAGAGTACATGGTAAGCTCGGATAGCGGCCTGCACCAAGTCCCGGCCCATAATTTTCATCGGACCAACGGCAACACCAACAGCAACCAAGAAATCCTCCATCGAATATTCAAAGTCAACAGCAACAGGTTCACCTCGACGAGCGCGAGCTGCAAGAACAGCTTTAGAACTCACGGGTTTGGCCTCGGGGAAGTGATCTGTGCAAAACATGGACATGTCAAAGGATAGCAGCGACGACAAAGAAAAAATATAGTTCGGCCAGGCCAAATAACTTACGATGAATGTAGCTCATCATTATCTGAAGGTCTTTGGCCCAAGCAGCTTTACTCTTCTCGAAACGAGCAATTTCCTCGCTCAAACCGCGAGTTTTAAGTTCGGCAGCTTCGAGGAGTTCTTTGTTCTTCTGTAGATCCAGAGTCAGCCGATTCTTTTCCTCGGAAAATTCTTGGTCGACCTTTTCTAGCTCGGACTTCTGAGAGAGCTTGAGTGTGTTCACCTCGGATCTCAGGCGAGCTATCTCATCATCTTTTTCTTGTAGTTGCGCCGAATGAACTGCGCTTTGTTCTAAAAAATGAAGCATCACGTCAGGCATGGGCACGCAATCTTGTTGCGACACTGCAAAGTCTTGCAACTCGGCTTTACCACAGCCCAACGCAATAAGGAAACTTAGCATAGATACTAAAAGGAGAAGGAGTAAAGTAGAAAGGAAACTAACCTTCCAAGGTCTTGATCTTCTTTTCAAGGCGGATATTGAGGTTATTGATATTACCTATTCAACAAGAAGTAAGCCGGCATTCCGCGGACGAGTATATGAGAAAGGTGGGAATAAGGAAAACGAACTATCGACTTACCGGCCTTCTTCGCCACGGGCAGAACTTTCTCGTACTTCTCTTCCAGCTTGCGGTGCGAAAAAAGCAACCTCTGGAACTCGGCGGTCCGTCGGTCATGTGCAACCTGAGCAATGGAGCAAAATGATAAAACAACAAGTGGAAGCTAAATTAGATCCAAATCAAGCAAAGCTTAATTCGGCTCTAGGTGGCTGGATATTCAAAGCTATACCAGATCCGAATCAAGCAAAGCTCAATTCGGCTCTAGGTGGCTGGATATTCAAAGCCATACCAGATCCGAATCAAGCAAAGCTCACTTCGGCTCTAGGTGGCTGGATATTCAAAGCTATACCAGATCCGAATCAAGCAAAGCTCAACTCGGCTCTAAGTGGCTGGATATTCAAAGCCATACCAGATCCGAATCAAGCAAAGCTCACTTCGGCTCTAAGTGGCTGGATATTCAAAGCTATACTAAATCCGAGTCAAGAACGACTTAACTCAGATCTAGGTGGCTGGATATTCAAAGCTAAACCAGATCCGAATCAAGCAAAACTCACTTCGGCTCTAGGTGGCTGGATATTCAAAGCTATACCAGATCCGAGTCAAGAAGGACTAAACTCAGATCTAGGTGGCTAGATATTCAAAGCTAAACTAGATCCGAATCAAGCAAAGCTTAATTCGGCTATAGGTGGCTGGATATTCAAAGCTATGCCAGATCCGAGTCAAGAAGGACTTAACTCGGCTCTAGGTGGATGGATATTCAAAGCTACACCAAGTCCGAATAAACTATGAACTAGATGGCCGGACTAACAAACCTTAGAAATAAAATTAAGTCAAACTTACAAGCATACAACAAGTTATTTCCTTGCAAGTTTCGGGGACTAGAGAATATGGTAACGTCCGGAGAATAATTTAAGACTCAGAGATAAAACAATTACCGCATTCATCTTGTTGGTATCGATGATAAACTGGGCAGCATGGTCAAAACGGCCGCTGATGTCAGAAAGCTGGAAAGGTTGGTTGGCTGGATTACCCTCAAACTGATCAGCAGCATTCCAGTTATTGGCATACTCAACCAGCGCTCCAAGGCTGTTCCCGCTAGCTGTCCGAGTTAAAACTTTACCCCGGGCAGGCGGTCCGACGACGGCAGTCGCAGGGCTCTTATGAAGAGCAAGCTGGCTGCCGGTGGCCGAGGTAACACTGACTTTGGCAGATGCAGTTCCCTTACGCAGCGCGTCTGCAATACACGGCTGAGAAGAGCCGGCAAGACCTTTCTGAGAAGAAGTCTTGACGGCAATAGCACGTTTCTCCTTAGAAGAGGCATCAGCAGGAAGTGGCGCCTCCGAAGTGGGGACGGAGTCCTTAGGACCAGCGGAGGATAAGGTCGCAGAGGGCGCCGGGGCAACGACCTTTTCGGCCGAGGTCGGGATGACCGTAGAAACTGCCGGAGTAGATGGAGGCTCAATGGTAACGCTGGGGCCCATAGAGGGGACAGCTGGCTCAACGAAAACATCGGAGGGCTGGATCGGATCCAGGTCAATGGAAGAGGCCTCAGGGGCATCACGGCGAACAGGCGACGTATTCGGAGCAGGGGGAGAAGCAGGACGAATAGGACTAGGAATTCTGGCGTCATCAGCGGGAGGAGGAGATGGCGGCCGAATCGGACGGCTGGTCATGCTAGGACCGCCGGGTTTAACAAACAGAGGAGCGCTGCAAAAATAAGAAAGAAGATTCGTCGGTATGAGAAACAGAAAGAGAGAAACAAGAAATATAGGCAAAAGAACTTACCCAGCAACCCCGGGCATAGTCTTGCGCCTGGGAGGATTCGGAGCGGATTTCTTTATTCGCTTCTTAGGAACCGCCTCCGAGGCACTAGCAGGGGCCCCGCGCTTCCCCGAGGTAACGGGAGGCCGGGAAGCAATAGGTTCGGCGTCATGAACCTGACCGGCCGGATTAGCTGGGAAAGTAGAAGCCGGAAATGCATAAGAAATAGGCATGGCGGCAACTACCTCAAGAATTTGGACCTCGTCCGAATCACCTTCCTCCTCTTGCGCTGAAGTTTTGCCGCGAGCTCGAGCCGGAGCAGGATCCGACTTAGGGACGAACTCCTCGAAGTCCGGCTCGCCAGTATCCGGGGTACTCCTGTCTGCGGGCCAAGGGAGCTGCAGAACTTCGGCGTCCTCGTTCTTCTGCTCTGCGAACCTCTGCAGGACAAGGAGAAAGAAAATCATGTAAACCAGTCTCTAGGAACTGAGGAAAAATAGAGTAATGGAGATTAGGCATACCTCGGGAGGCGGACGGTCGCGGGTGAATGGTTTTAACCCCCAAGACCAATCCTCAGGCATCTCAGTCTTGAAGATAGCTCGGACGCGCTTATGAATAAGGTAATTGTCCAGCTCCACGGTCGAGACTCGGTTAGGGTCAAGAGGACCACTCATGTAGCATAGCTTGTGGGTCCGCTGCTGGAAGGGGCAGATCCGGCTACTAATAAAAGTTGCCATCAAGTCTTCACCACATAACCCGGCCCGGATCAACTCTTTTAGCCGAATCTCGAAGGCCTCGGCCAGGGCATGAGTTTTCCTCGGATTATAGAGCCAGTTCACTTTGGAAGGTGGGCCAATTGAGAATGGAGGGAGCCGAATCTTGTCTTCCGCCCCTCTGTTCTTGACATAGAATAATGACTTGTGCCATTTCTTGCATGACTCCAACCCAGTGACACGGGGGAACACGGATTTCCTCCGAGGTGTAATAGACGCCGCCCCACATTGGGTGAGCAACTTCTCGGAAGGATGCAGAGATTTGTCGGGAACGACGTTGGAGCGGATCTGGAAGAACTTCGACCAGACATGCACTGACGGCCACAGGCCGAAGTAACCCTCCGAAGCGGAGATGAAAGCAGAAAGAGAAGCTATGGCGTTCGCAGGAAGGTGGTGCGGCTGAAGGCCGAAGTAATCAAGGAATTCTCTAGCGAAATCGCTGAGAGGGAGGCCGAAGCCGCGGGCGAAGTGAGACATGAAAACCACATACTCGCCCTCTCTGATAACTGGAGAGGATTCGCTGCCGGGTAAACGACAGGAAACCTCGGCAGGAATCCGTCGAGTTCGGATGAGCCATTCAATCTCACGGCGCGTGACTGAAGAGCCCTGCCATGATCCACGCTCGGGCCCGGAGCCAGCGTCATCGTCCTCAACAAGAGCACCGCTAAACGAACTAGACATGGGTGCGCCGGAGAGATCGCCGGAGGAAAAACTGGCGGCGGAGGGGAGCTTAGAGCTACAAGGCCCCGTCGGAACTTAGCACGAAAACAATGGCGAAGAGAGGAGGAACCGTCGCCTGAGCACGAAAACGGAGCAGATCGATCTAGGGCAAGATCGGGGCAAGATGGTCAGAGAGGACTCACCGGCGGCGGAGCCACAGCCGTAGAGCGCGCGCGAACGACGCAGCGGAATCCTCACCGGCGGAGGCTCTGGCGGAAGAACAGCGGCGGAGCGGCAAGAGAACACGCAGGCGAAGGGAAGAAGGAGAGCGGACGCAAGCGATAAGGGGAAAGATGAACCCTGCGGGCGCGTTTCCCCTCTTTATAATCGAGCCATGAACAGGGAGTGGGATCGTGGGTGTGGCAGTTACCCGTGTAGATCGTGGGAGCAGCACGAACGCACGACGGTAAGTGGAGCCACAACAACGGCCACAGACAAAGAAAAGTTGTTACGATCCCGAGGGGAGCGGCACACGAGGCGTCGCGGCGGCGGCGCAGCAGGAACAGGGTTCACTGTAGCTTGTCAGTAAGCACTGTAGAAGGACCTAAAAACTAGAAGAGCAATGATGGGGGTGACACGTAGGACGTGGCGTACGATGGAAGGAACGAAGAGACCTCGGACGAGGCCATAGCTCGGAAACAAGACTGAAGAAAGCGATGAAGCTGATATAACCCGGCCAAAGCTATTGACAGGGCCACACCAGCTTCGGGGACTAACGTCGGGGGGTTAACCTCGGGTAGGTCAGAGACGGGGAAAGACAGAGGTACTGTCCCCGTCTGGTTTCCGAGCTACGGCCTAGGTCGGCCGAATCATGGATATGTCGGCCGATGAACGGAGGCAAGAAGCCCATGTATAGGTATCAAGTGGTTACCCGGCCGAGTTAATGAGAAAGTCGGCCGGGTTACCCAAATGATCTTCATGCAGGTGAGGAACGAGCCGAATAACACAAGGTAAGGCCGAGTGATACGAAGCTTGCAGGAGAAGGAGAAGCCCAGGGTCAAACTATAGCTGCAGGCTAGAAGGAATCAGAGCAGGGCCAAGCGCAAGAGACAAGGATGCGCAACGTCAGAGGGGCAGAAGGAGCTCACGGAGGTGACAGTCCTGGAGCCCGAGGCACGCAGGAGGGGGGGCCACTGGAGCCTTGCCGTCATTAGAAGGGCGACAGGGAAAGGAGGCCGCCGAACTACTATTTTGGGACAAGCATATTCCACGAATATGCTTGCCTCGTCAACCCTAAGGGCACCCAAGGCACCCCTTTATAAGGGGAGGTTTGGACCCTGAGGGGAGGATCGATTCAAGGAGCACCGTTAGGCTGGGGAGATTCACATTGTCCCCCTGTAAACAGCTCAAGGAGCACTTGTAACCCATCAAGAGAGAAATAAAGTTCATCACTTTGGCAGCTTGAGTGTAAAGACAGTTGCATCTTCCCTCCCCAGATCCCACTAGCATCCATTGGCCCCATACTTTAGCCTACCCATGGCATCTGCCGTGCCACCACCACGACATTGTTGATGATTACTCAAGGTATACTTGGGTCTTTCTTCTCAAGACGAAGGATGAGACCTTCAAGGAATTCATGATCCTCACCAAGCAAGCTTAACGTACTCATGGTGTGGAGATCAAGACTATTAGAACCGACAACGGCACCGAGTTAAAGAACTACACCATGCAAGAATTTGTTGAAGATGAGGGGATCAAGCATGAATTCTCAGCTCCTTATACCCCTCAAAAAAATGGTGTTATTGAAAGGAATAACCGGATAATCATTGAGATGGCAAGAACAATGTTCAGTGAATTCAAGTCCCCTCACAATTTTTGGGGAGAAGCTATTGCTACCGCGGTCCACTACATGAACCGGCTCTTCCTCCGTGCTCCCTTTGGCATGACTCCATATGAGATTCTCACAAGGAAGAAGCCCAATGTCAACTACTTCCGTGTCTTTGGTTGCAAGTGCCTCGTCAAGAACAAAAAGGAAAATCTCGGTAAATTCGAATCTAGAACTATAGAGGGTATTTTTGTTGGTTATGCGGAAAACTCTCACGCCTATAGATACTACAACAAGACCAATGGTAGTGTTGAAGTATCTTGTGACGTGGAGTTTTTGGAGAATAATGGCCCCCATGAGGGGCAAGTTTCTTCTTGTGATGTAGGAGATGGTGATTCTTCTCAAGTCATCAAGTTGATGGGTATTGGGCACATCTTGCCCACCGAGTCTCACATTCATGTTCAACAAGATGATGGAGGAGAATTAAGATCAACTCAAGAAGAGCCGAGCTCTACCCAAGTTGAGCCATCAAATGCATCACAAGATCAACATTTGTCTCATGATGCCATGCAAACCGAAGAACAAGAACCAAGCCCTCAAACCCTTGAGCAAGACCAAGTAGAAGATCAACCTCCATCTCAAGGCCAAGATCAAGATGGTGTCAATGATCAAGGACCCTCAAAAGATGAATTTGTTGATCATGAAGGCACAATTTGGAAGATTAAGGCCGCCTCCATTGCAAGTGGACTTCAAGTCAACAATATCCTTGGAAGCATATCAAGAGGGATCGAGACCCGTGCCAGGAAGAAGAACCTCACAACCTTTTGTGGGCATCATCCTTTTGTGTCCAACTTTGAGCCCCTTAAGGTTCATGAGGCTTTGGAGGATCCGAATTGGGTCATTGCCATGCAAGAAGAACTCGAGTGTTTCACCCGCAATGAAGTATGGTCTCTAGTGGAGAGGCCTAAAGATCATCGCATCAATGTCATTGGGACCAAGTGGGTGTTCAAAAACAAGCAAGATGAGAACGGGGTCGTCACAAGAAACAAAGCAAGGGTAGTGGCGCAAGGGTATGCCCAAATAGAAGGTATTGACTATGAGGACACCTTTGCGCCCATTGCTCGTCTTGAAGCTATTCATCTCTTGCTTGCTTATGCATCTTTCCATAACTTCAAGCTTTATCAAATGGATGTGAAAAGTGCATTTCTTAATGGTCCCTTGAAAGAGGTTGCATATGTAGATCAACCCCCGGGTTTCGAAAACACACGCTATCCCAACCATGTGTATCTACTCCATAAGGCTCTCTATGGACTAAAGCAAGCTCCTCGTGCTTGGTATGAGCACCTTAGGTATTTTCTACTCATGGATGGGTTTAGCGTGGGTAAGTTCGATTCCACCCTTTTCACCAAACGGGTTAAAGGGGGTGGCTTATTTATTGTTCAAATATATGTTGATGATATTATCTTTGGTGGAACTAACGAATCTCATAACAAAGCTTTTTCTGAGTTGATGACTATGAAATTTAGGATGTCCATGATGGGGGAGTTGAAGTTCTTTCTAGGCTTCATCATAAAGCAACTTCCTCATGGCACTTTCATCTCTCAAGAGAAGTACATTAAGGATATGCTCAATAAGTTCGAGATGGCCAAGGCTAATCCCATGAAGACACCCATGCCACTAAATGGACAACTTGGTCTTGGAGTAGGTGAGAAGGACGTGGATCAAAAGGTATATCGTTCTATGATTGGTTCCTTGCTCTATCTTTGTGCTTCTAGGCCGGATATCATGTTAAGTGTTGGAATGTGTGCTCATTTCCAATCCTCTCCCAAGGAGTGCCACTTGATGGCGGTCAAACGGATTTTTAGGTACCTTGTTCTCACTCCTACTCTCGGGCTTTGGTATCCAAAGGGGTCAACCTTTGAGCTTGTTGGCTATTCGGATGCCAATTGGTCAGGTGATAAGGTTGACCGGAAATCAACCTCTGGGGCTTGCCAATTTATTGGCCGGTCGTTGGTGAGTTGGTATTCCAAGAAACAAAACTCCACAGCCCTATACACCGCCGAAGCCGAATACATATCTGTGGCATCTTGTTGTGCTCAATTGTTATGGATGAGGCAAACCTTGAAAGACTATGGTGTGTCTCTTGGTACGGTGCCTCTTCTATGTGACAATGAAAGCGCAATAAAGATCGCCAACAACCCCGTCCAACATTGCCGCACCAAACATATTGACATTCACCACCACTTCCTACGTGACCATGTCGCAAATGGTGATATCAATCTCACTCATGTGGGTACGATGTTCCAATTGGCCGATATCTTCACGAAGCCTTTGGATGAAGCCCGGTTTGTCATGTTGAGGCGAGAACTCGGTATCCTAGATCCCCAAAACTTGGATTGATTTGCTTCTTGCACTATATTCTTGCTCTTAACATGCTATGTAGCTTAGTTGCGCAGCACATGTATGCTTACCTATGTGTGCAACATAAATTGATCTCGTGTCATGATATGGGTCCAAGCATCTATCTTTGAGGCGCCATGACATGTGTGCTTAAACATAGGGGGAGAAATCCTCCGCCAAATGGTCGATTGTGTGTATTGGGTGCATTGTTGCTTCAAGATAAATCCTTTGTCCATGGTCGCTCTTCGCTTTTTGCTTTTTCATGACCTTGCCTTATGGACGTTGCTCTCTCTCTGGTCTTCACTTGGATCTTGTGTATATGCTCATATGATTCCTCACAATTTTTCATCTCCAAAACATCAACAATCTTGTCTCGCTGTCTTCAGAAAATTTTCGGCGAAAATTCCGGTTCGACCGGCCTGACGACCGAAAATTCCGGCGACCGCAGAAAATTTCGGCAGCAGACCGAAAACCCTTTCAGAACATGTTTTCGGTTCTCTACCAAAATTTTTGGTCACCACCGGAATTTCCGGTCAGCAGGTCGGTTCGCCGATGCTCTCGCCGAAATTTCCGGCGTGGGCACCGGTCCGACCGGACTTATTGCCGAATTTTTTTTGAAGATGGTATTTATAGCGCGCGCATGGGGCAGTATCTTCCTCTTCCTTTATTTCTTCCCCACGCCCTCCCCTCCTCCATGGACGCCGCCCCAAGCTTCCCCACCCCCATAGGCCCTTCCCTCCACCCAAAACCCTTCCCACTCCACCAAATTGTAGATCGGGCCTCTACAAGTCTTTTCACTGAAGGTTTTGCTCTTTCCTTGCACGCATTGGGAGATCGGGGAGTGCTTCCCCACTTTATCGTGTGGTGCTTTCTTCGTGCCTATCCTTGGCAAGGGAGGGGGCATGGCTTCGTCTTCGCCATCCGAGGGTATTTTTGCTCTTTCCTCTCTTCTTTCCCATGTTTTTTGTTTATGGTGAAACCCTAGCCTTCATGTCTTGTGCTCCCTTAGTTATCTCTATTCCCCTAGTAGAGTAATTAGGCTAGCATCACCCTAGTTTCACCCTCTATTCTCCCTCATGTTGTTGTTTGTGCAATTACTAAGTCATGGATAGTTTCACGGTCGACTGCTCAAAATTTTCGGTCCTAGGCCCGGTCGCGCCGAACCCGCCACCGGAATTTCCGGTCACCGCTTCGGTCGACCGACTTGCTCGCCGGAATTTCCGGTCGAGCTTTCGGTTCGCCGGACCAGTCGCCGATCATTCCGGCGACAGGGTCGGTTCCGCCAGACCTGGCGCCAAAATTTTTCTTTCGCCTATTTTTTTCTGTCCATGCGCTTGTACAACCTTCATTACGTGTTCTTGTGACCTCCTCTATGGTATATACACTCATTTGTTCTTCTTTGCCTTGCGTTCTTGTGTGCTACTTGTGTAGAGTCTGAACATAGCGACTTTGAGCCCGACACCGACAAAAAGAGGAAGCTCACTATTCAACGGCCTCCTCCTCCTCCTCCTCGCCTCACTCAGCGTCAGCTAGAGAAAGCTGCTCTCACAGGGGGTTCTGGATCAGCTAGTGGCTAGAAGAAGAAAGCCTCTGCTGGAAGGTCCGCTATGAAAGGCAAGTCCAATCTTGGTCCTACTGAATAAGAAGTTCCTCCCAACTATAATACTGTCTCGGATATTACTGTGAATCAATGGCGGGACTTGAGGAGGCAGAATCTGTACCGCTTTACCAACCACACTTATCAAGGGGCTGACAAGATGTTCTGGACTGACACTCAGAAGTGCTTTTTGGATGACTTTTACAATGAGCCATCTCGTATGCGGCGGGGTTTCTTTGTTCCTCCCAGGTATCTCAATGAGGACCACTATGCTCATTACCTCTCCTCCGATTTCGAGCATGTGGATGTGGCCCTAAAGCAGATGGATGACTTTGCTATTGCTACAATCAAGGTCAAGATAATGCCCGATATCATTCGCCAGTTCTTCTGCACAGCTTACTTTCACACTGATGATGCTCGCACTGTCACTTGGATGACCGGCACCAAGCCATACTCAGCTTCTTTTGAAGCTTTCTGCCATGCCCTGGGTTACCCTCCTAACATTGTCTCTGGCTTCTGCATTCATTCTGAGAAGGCATTCAGTGACAACCAGCTTCTTTTCTGCTATCCTAGTGATTCCAGCCATCAGCCTCCCAGCTTGTCAAGGATGTATTACTACTACATGGTGCTTGCTCGGTTCTTCCGCTACAATCCTGTGAGCAAGGCTGGTGATGCTGTTGATGTCCTCGGTCACCACAAGAATATGTTGTACTATTGTGAGCCTCGCCGTCTCCGGAAGATCAATGTGTGTGATTACATCTACAATGAGATTCAGCGGTCCATTGAGAAGCGCATGACTCCCAATTTCTGACATTATGTTCAGCGCCTGATTGAGGCCACCGTTCCTGCAGCTGCTCTCCCTAGGGGTCCGCGTGAAGATATGGAGGATTTCACCTTACCTCGTCGGGGCTCTCATGTGGAGCTCCCCCAGATGTTTCCATCTGAGCGTCGGACCAAGCATGCTCATGATCCTCTGTCTGCTAGTGGCTCGCGCTCTCGTAGGGACCTTCCCCGTGCTCTTCCTCTCAAGAAGGGTCTTGCCCGGTTCTTCAACAGCTTATGGGATATGTGTCGCTCCTCCTATGATGTTGCCCACCGCATTTTGGAGCTCAGTCAGGAGAACAGGAGGCAGCACAATGCCTTCTTGGCAGAGCGTGGTCGACCAGTGCCAGATTTGGGCAGTGCTCTAGCTCCTGTTCCTTATGTCAACTTTGAGAAGCACCCGCTGGATGAGGACATGTTTAGGGGTTTTGATCCTTCTATGTTCCCCGGGTTTGCCACTTCTAGTTCCTCTCAGCGCCGTGCTACATCTACAGGGGATGATGATGATGAGGGCGAGGACGAAGAGGAGGGCGACGATGAAGAAGCAGAGGAGGAAGAAGCCTATGATGATGCCGATGAGGACAACTTTGGTGGCTAGATTGGTCTCTCCGCTCGTTTCTTCCTTTTTGGTCTCGATGCCAAAGGGGGAGAAAGAGTAGAGTTGCTTCTTTCATGATTTGCCTCTTGCACAAGCCCTACTTTGCTCGCTTGTCTCTCATGGGCCTGTGCTTTTATTTGCTCTATAGAACCATTTGTGTGTGTGTTTGGACAACCTTGCAGTTCTCTTATTGTACTTGAATCTCCTATCACTATGTGCTTGCTATTATGTGCTAGATCTAATCGTATCATAATATCATTTTTTTGACTCTAGCTCGGTTTGTCATCGTTAACCAAAAAGGGGGAGATTGAAAGGGCAAATAGCCCTTATCTAGTATTTTGGTTAACTATGACATCGGAGCTAGAGGATGGACTAACGTTTCTATTAGCTTCTCTACAAGTGAGAATCCGTAGGTTGTTGGTGATAGGTGATGGGTGACCCCCCATTCGTTTCTTTATGAAGAGCCGGTGGCATTGTTTATTATTCTCTCTTATTTACTCTTGAGTCAAATAGGAAACACCGCACTATTAAGAGGGGTGATCTCGATGTGCTCTTTGGGGATGTTCTACACCATATATGCCTCTCATCATCCACCCACACACACCCGTTCGAATAAAGAGAGAAAACAGCCTTGGAAAATGAGTCAAAAGAGGTTTCTGCGAAATCGGCAAAAGCGCCGGCGGCGCCGGTGCTGTCTCCGGAATTTCCGGTCACTGCCGGAAATTCTCGGTGTTTGCCGATATGGCTTACTGCATAGCCTTTCGGCTGTTTGCCGAGAATTTCGGTTGCCGCCGAAAATTCCGGCGTGGGGTCCGGTCGACCGAAGCTGTCGCCGGAAATTCCGGCAAGCAACTCGGTCCGACCGGACTTATTGCTCGTTCTGTCGCAGGAACCTCCAAACGGCTCTTTTTCCCATCACACTATATATACCCATTTCTTCTCCACTGTGAGGTTAGGCATTTGAGCTAACATTTCATTTCTTGAAGCTCTCTCTCTGTCTTCCCCATTGTTGAAACACAAAAGCTTGAGTATCTCCCATTCTACCCAACCAAATCCAAATCCCTTTGGTAGAAAGGAAGAGGAGATCCCGATCTACGTTTACACCAAGCCAAAGTTCATTCCCCCTTGAGTTCATCGAGTTAGCTTGTTACTCTTGGGTTTGTGGGAAACCCTAGGCGGCTAGGGTCGCCCGGAGGCATTCAGCTTGTGATTTGCTCCGTGGAAAGTTTGTGAGGGTTTGGAGACTACCTTAAAGTCTACCACGAGTAAGTGAGCTATTCCTTCGTGGGATAGGCTCGGAGAAGAAGGTGAGCCTTTGTGGCGTGTGAGGAATCCTTCGTGGAACCTCACACCTCTCCAACGTGACGTAGCCCCCTTCCCAAAGGTGGTGAACACGGGAATACATCTTTGTCTCCGCGTGCTTCGGTTATTCCTTAACCGATCTCTTACTTGTATTGCTTACCTTGTGATAGCCTTCGATCTTAAAGTATCTTGTACATCATCTAGGTTGCCTCACCTAGTTTGCATTTAGGCTCACTTATATTCCACAAAGCCTAAAACTTGCAAAAGATTATAAAGAATTTTGTAAAAACCTATTCACCCCCCTCTAGGTTAACCATCTTACACTTTCAACACTGGAAGCTAATGGTGGGAGATCACGCCCCATTATGGGGTTTAAGTGTCCAGTATTGCCTTCTTCTAAGGGTACAACAACCTGGGAGACAAGAATCATCTGCTTTCGAGAGTCCAAACTATTTACCGCATTCTTCTTCTAGAAGTAATCGACAAGGTTTAGACCTGCCGCCAACATGTTAACATCTCCTGCACGTACGAAACATTCTTGAGTATGCAATGACAGGGAAAAGAAGAGAAGAGAAAACTACAGGAAAAGTTGCTATTATTTCTCTAAAAGATCCAAAATTAGAACTCAGCGGCCTTGATTGCTTACATGGATGATGATGTAGGCTGTCATTTGCAAAACTCTAAGTACAAACCTTTTTAGAAAAAAATCTAGATATTCATTTGCGTCTGGAACTATTTGTCCCTGGTGTCTATCTATTTGTGTATTAAACACTGACCAATCAAATTCTAGAAAAAAGTAAAATTAGTCATGAGACACCATTACTTTCATAGAGAAAAATTTATAGACAATAGCAAGGATTTAGTTACATCCGAATTAAAATTCTACATCACGCTATCAAGAAGATAGCCATGCGCACAGAGCGAAACTGATTCTTTGAACATTTCTTCTGCTCCTCTGAACTTAAGGCCCAACTTCCTTATCTTGTAACCATACTACTGCTCCTAGTAAATGTTCGGTAAATTGCACACACAAATTTAGTGCAATGCATTCACAATCTCCAATGTATATGTTTTCAGTGTGGCAATGGACCTATTTGGCATGTGAAACAATATGAATCAATACACTAGCAAGGCAGCGCCGTAAAGCACATGCGGATTGATCTAAGATGTTGTATCATTGCCCTTCTTAATTGGACCCTCCACCTGTAGAACACCTTCACTACAGAATGTACCTACAGTTTTTAGAGAAACTGTAAGTTCGTGGTCTCGGTGCACCTCTTCCCTGACCAACAACACCCCCTGTAAGTTCCTAGCCTCGACGCACCTCTTCCCTGACCAACAACACCTCCTGTAAGATCAAATCCTCGACACACTTCTTCGATGACCAGCGACACCTCCCTTGTGTCCCGGCGGTTTTTCTGCTCAGCCTCCATATCCCATAGCTACAGCTAAACCTCCAAATCCGTAAACTGGAAGAGGAAGCGGCTATATTCGGCCTGCTGGTGTGTCGCCACTTTGTGAATTTCATGGGCGGTAGAAGATGAGGTGGGTTTTCTATTTCAAAGCAGATTTGTTTCTGTCCATCTTATGCCTACAATAATTTGTGCAACTAAGGTTGTCTGAAGCCAACACAAGAAATCAAGGGCACTTTCGGATACAAGCAGGAATTGTTGGTCGTCAGGATTTCACCTATCTATTCATATCATCTATCATTACTGATCTCATTTAGCAAACGAAAACTAATCTGCACTAACATCCACATAGTACAAATTGGAGAGCAGGAAAGTGCACTGACCACATCACCATGTTTTATACCATGAACGCACAATGTTGCCCTATCATCCGTCAATTTGTCATCCTTGAAGCATAGGCAGAAGTGACTCTGTACATGCTATGCCTAGAACAAGTAAAGCAAGAACCATAAATGTTAAGTTGGCACTATGTTCAATCCAAACCGACATGACATTAAGTTTCAACCTAAATGGCCCATTTCTGCAGTATATATATGTCACAGAAACAAACTTGTAGTGGTTCAAAACGGAAAAACTTTACATAATTTAGCCAGATGACATGGCAACGCAATTCAAAAGAAAACAACTTGGTGAATTACGGAACCTAGCATCACATCCAGATCTGTTGTATATGACCATGTCATTGCAGAGAGCAATGAACACACCTTCAATGGTTGTCTTAAGCTCAGACACAATGGCAGACCTGTTGATTTGCACAATTACGCAATCAGCAGAAGAACGCACACAATGTCAGAAGATTAGCAATCCCCAATTCAATAGGAATTAATATAGGTAAAATACCAATCACCCAATCAATCAGGGGAATAAGTACGAATCGACGAGTTTGTAGATAGTGTGGGGGAGGCTGCGTCCACGGCAAGATCTCGCAGCCATGTTAACGACTTGAGCTCGGCCGACGGAGGCAATCGTGACGGGGACTCGGTCGTCAGAGGGCCGGGAGCTCGCGGATGGGGGTTTGTGACCTATGTTGTCATGTTCCACCGGTTGTAGAAGTTGGTCGGAGATCAACGGAGTGGCGGTCAGATGCGGTTGTAGTCTTCGGATGGATTGGTGGGGAGGCAACGAGGCAGGATGTGGGCTCACAATGCACATCTGGGCGGGATGATGGAGGTGGGGTGGTGGCAAAGGCGGCGACGTCGATCTCGAGTGGGAGCTGCTTGCCGATAGAGAGAGGGGGCGGGGAGGCGAAACGATGACGGCACTAGCGAGGATGAGATCTCTGTCAGCAGTGCTGACTCGCTAGAACCCAAGGAAGGCCCAGCAAGGATGGCGCGACTTCGCCATCCCAACCCACGCTACCTTGGGCCTGACTGGGTCGGCTCGAAGACAACAAGGCCAGGGTCTGCTACCGCTCCGAGCGCTACTTGAGGAGGAAGTCAGGAAAGAAGAATCATCCAGTTGGATCACGGCAACGGCGGCTCTCTCTCCCACCTCTAGCTCTTCCCCTCGATTCCCCCTTCTTGCTGTCCAATTCGTGTACCAGAGCTTGTAATCCAGCTTGAACAGATCTGAACCAGGCCTCGTTGGTCTATACTAGTATCTAACAAATTGGTATCAGAGCCAGCACCGCCATGCCCGCCTGGGGGGCTTCCTAGGGGGATGGGGTGTTAGGTACTAAGCGTTGCCGGTGACTTTAGTCCCACCTCACTAGCGGGAGGAGGCCACGACCAGCTTATAAGGGAGAGTTTCCCTCCTCCTTTCAGTCCGGGCTTTTGGGATGGAGTGGGCTCTCCGCTGAATGTTGGCCGTGTGCGCGGCCGTGGGCCAGGAAACGTCCAAACGCAACACGAGTGTGTGGAGCTGGGCCCGGGACGCTGACAATTGGTATCAGAGCCGCACCACCACCCTTCCATCCCCAATTTTTTTTTCCCCTTAATCCTCCACTAGCGATCGGCGATCTGGCCCCGGTGGCTAAATCCATCATCCAGACAAGGGCGGAGAAGAAGAGGATTGAAGCCATGGACGCCGACACCAAGGCCTACCTCAACACCCTCATCGGCGACGTCAAGGGCTCCATCGTTGACCTTACCAGCAAGGTGGACGGGTTCGCGGCATGGAAGCCGGAACTGGAACAGAAGGTCGCGGAGCTGCAGTCGGCGGTGGGCGAGCTACAGCGGTCGATTCTCCCCACGCCGCCTCACGTCACCATCGACATCCCTCCCTTCCCGTCGGCTACCGTGCCCGTCGACGCGGGCAAGGCGACTTCATGTCTGGGCACGGCGCAGTTGGGGGCGTCCCCAGGGCAAAACGGCCACGGTGTTGCTCCATCTTCCCGGGGGTCGTTGCTGGGGTTCTTCGGATCCCCGGCCGCACCTCCGGTCACAGGTCCGTCATTGCATCCTTCGGCCAGTGGACTTGTGTTTCCTATTTCGGGTCCTGTTGGTGCTGTAGCTGTAGGAAGTTCTTCAGTAGGAGGAGGGCAAGCGATTCCGGCCATGGGGTTCCCTCGATTTGATGGGGAGAACCCCAGGCTATGGAGAACGTTGTGCGAGCAGTATTTCCACATGTATGCTGTAGATCGATCTCATTGGCTCTCTATGGCTACTCTGAATTTTAGCACTGCTACGGCCATTTGGCTTCAGTCGGTGCAAAGGAAATTAGTCGGCTTAGATTGGGAAGGCTTTTGTGAGTTTTTATGCAACAAATTCGGGCGTGATCAGCACCAACAACTGATTAGACAATTTTATAACACCAAGCAGATTAGTACAGTAGCTGAGTACGTTGAGAGATTTGATGCTTTGATGAACCATTTGCTATCTTACTCTGAGGCTATTCACCCATTGTATTTTTTGACGAGATTCGTGGAAGGGCTCCGTGAAGACATCCGCTCGGTTGTTCTCATCCAGCAACCGGTGGATCTCGATGCCGCTTGTCGCCTGGCTCTGCTTCAGGAGGAAGTGCTGGAGGGCCAGCGCCGTGACAAACCGCGTCGACTTGAGTACTATGCCGGCCGTGTTTCGCCAAGGCCAGGTGTACCACTTCCTCTGCCAGCACCACCAATCAGAGGAAGGGGCATGATGGGCGCTGAAGATCGGCGCGCGACTGATGCATCCAGAGCGCAACCAGAATTAGATAAGGTTGCTGCGCTTCGCACATACCGCCGAGCGCGTGGCCTCTGCTTCACTTGCGGCGAGCGCTGGGGAAGGGAGCACAAATGCCCCGCGACTGTGCAGCTACATGTGGTGGAGGAGCTTTTGCAAATGCTGAACTGTGAGGACTCTGAATCGGTCACCAGTCACGATTGCGCTCGTGAAGAACAAGAGCAACTGGCAGCACTCTCTTGTCACGCAGTGGGAGGAGCTGATTCCCCAAAAGCTTTGCGATTACTGGGGTTGCTGGACGGCAAACAAGTAAAGCTCCTTATCGACTCCGGGAGCTCATCATCATTCATTAATGACAAACTGATTGACGAGCGGCACCAAATCAGGCCGCTATCAAGGCGCCTGCGTGTCAAGGTGGCAGATGGTGGCGAGTTGGCCTGCACGCATGAGATTCCTGCCTGTCAATGGTGGAGTCAAGGATACCAATTCAGCGGAGATCTAAAGATTATTCCCCTGGGAAGCTTTGACATAATATTGGGCATGGACTGGTTAGAATTTTATAGCCCGATGAAGGTTGATTGGGTTAAAAAGTTCTTACAATTTGAGTATCAAGGTTCAGTGATTAATCTTCAAGGAATCTCGAAGCAAGATTCTGCTACAACAGTTCCTTCTTGGCCACCCATGGAAGAGCATCACTGGATCAAGGTTTGCGAGGTAGACCTGTAGGAAGCAACTGAAGCACCTGTTATTGTTCAGGCACTGCTTAAGGAGTTCAGTGATGTATTTGAAGAACCTACGGGAATGCCACCCCCAAGAACATGTGATCATCAAATTCCGTTGCTCCCGGGAGCGCAACCATTCTCGATCAGGCCGTACAGGCATGCACCTGCAATGAAGGATGAGATAGAACGTCAGGTCAAGGAAATGTTGAAGACCGGCGTCATTCAGCCCAGCACTAGCCCGTTCTCCTCACCTGTCATTCTGGTGAAGAAACGTGATCGCACCTGGCGATTATGTGTCGATTACAGGCATCTCAACGCTCTCACTTGCAAAACCAAGTTTCCACTACCAGTAATTGATGATATTCTTGATGAACTGTCAGGGGCAGCATGGTTTTCCAAACTGGATTTGCGAGCAGGTTATCATCAGATTAGGCTTGCTGAGGGAGAGGCCTACAAGACTGCGTTTCAAACACATCAAGGTCATTTTGAATACAAGGTCATGTCCTTCGGACTATCAGGAGCACCAGCCACATTTCAGCGTGCCATGAATACCACTCTCGAGCCCCTCCTACGCAAATGTGTTATCATTTTCTTTGACGATATCCTGATCTACAGTTCAACTCTGGATCAGCATCTGATTGATTTGGCAGCGGTGTTGAAACTGTTACGACAAGACAAATGGCAAGTCAAGGCTTCTAAATGTTCTTTTGCCCAACATCAACTATCGTATTTGGGTCATGTCATTAGCCAGTATGGGGTAGCGACGGAAGACGAGAAAGTACAATCTGTGCAGAATTGGCTCACGCCAACCACGGTCAAGGAATTACGAGGGTTCCTTGGGCTTGCAGGGTACTACCGCAAGTTTGTGCGTCATTTTGGATGGCTGTGCAAACCCCTTACCAACCTGTTGAAGAAAGGAGCCTTGTTTATTTGGACCAGCGAGTGCGAGGAGTCGTTCCAAGCATTAAAAAGAGCCCTTGTCACAGCACCAGTTCTTGCTTTACCAAACTTTTCTAAGACGTTCATTGTCGAGACAGACGCGTGCGACAAAGGCATTGGTGCTGTTCTCCAGCAAGAGGGGCACCCGATTGCCTACCTCAGTAAGGCATTAGGACCAAAAGCCAGTGGGCTCTCGACATACGAGAAGGAATGCATGGCGATCTTATTTGCAGTAGAGCACTGGCGGGCATATTTACAGCTGGGTGAATTCATCATTAAGACTGACCAGCGCAGCTTAGTGCACTTGGAAGAGCAGCGTCTGACGACAGTGTGGCAACACAAGGCATTCACTAAACTCATGGGTCTTCAGTACAAGATTTGCTATAAGAAGGGTGAAGACAATCGAGCGGCTGACGCACTGTCTCGCAGAACTCATCGGGCGAGTGAAGGAATCTATGCCTTGTCTGAATGTAAACCGGCGTGGCTTGAGGAAGTTACTGCAGGGTACCACAATGATCAGCAAGCTCAACAGTTGTTGGCTGAATTAGCAGTACACTCCCCTACTGGTCCTTTCTCACTGCAACAAGGGGTCATCAAGCACCATGGCCGAGTGTGGCTCGGTAACAATACCAGGCTGCAGCAGCAAGTGATCTCGGCTCTGCACGACAGCCCGGTAGGAGGTCATTCTGGCTATCCTGTGACCTATGCACGCATCAGGCAGCATTTCAATTGGCCAAAAATGAGAGCCATTGTCAAGGAGTACCTACGTACTTGTTCAGTTTGCCAACAAGCCAAGCCTGATCGAAGCAAATATCCAGGGTTGCTCCAACCGCTGCCCACACCTGATGGTACTTGGGATGTGGTCTCACTTGATTTCATAGAAGGACTTCCTACTTCATCAAGATTCGACTGCATTCTAGTCGTGGTGGATAAGCTGTCCCGATATGCACACTTCATTCCTCTTCGTCACCCATTCACAGCTGTTGTGGTTGCTCAGGCTTACATGGATCACGTGTTTAAGCTTCATGGCATGCCATTAGCCCTCATCTCGGATCGCGACAAGGTGTTTACCAGCCAATTCTGGCAGCAACTCTTCAGGTTGTCAGGCACTCAAATGCGTATGAGCACAGCATACCATCCACAAACTGACGGACAAACGGAGCGGGTGAACCAATCCCTCGAAACTTACTTGCGTTGCTTCACTCATGCATGTCCAAAGCAATGGTCGAGGTGGCTCTCGCTGGCAGAGTATTGGTATAACACAACTCCACATTCGGCATTGGGAAAGTCTCCCTTCAAGGTGCTTTATGGCCAGGAACCAAGACAGTTGGGTCTCACTGCTACCAACATCACGCCAATCACAGATGTACATGAGTGGTTTGAGGAAAGAAAGGTGATGATGGATGTGCTCAAGCAACACCTAACCAGGGCCCAACACAGGATGAAAGTACAGGCAGACAAGAAAAGATCTGACCGTGTATTTCGTGTGGGTGACTACGTTTTCCTCAAGCTGCAACCCTATGTCCAAACTTCGGTTGCGCGGAGGGCAAGTCACAAACTTTCCTTCAAGTTCTTCGGGCCGTATCCGGTGGTCAGGAAAATAGGAGCTGTGGCCTATCAGTTGCAATTGCCGGAGGAATCGAAAGTCCACCCCATCTTCCATGTGTCCCAGCTTAAGCCTGCCAGGCAGCGAGTGGATCAATTCGCTAACCCTTTACCCAAATTCTCCTCTATATTTCAGGTGCCGGCCAAAATACTGGAATTCCGTTGGCATAAGGGCGCCAATAAGATGATAAAGCAAGGCCTTGTACTCTGGGCCAATGCTGCTCCAAAGGATTCAACATGGGAAGATCTCGAAGATCTGCAGCGCCGTTTCCCGGAGGCACCAGCTTGGGAACCTGAGAGGATCTTGGAGTACAGATCGCGCCCATCCAAGCACGCTTCTGCAACTCCGGTTCAGCAAGCCAAGGTGGCCTGGAACTACTCGACAGCCGAGAAGGCTACATGGGAAGACGCCGAGCTCCTGCGTCGCCGTTTCCCGGATGCAACGGCTTGGGGGCAAGCCATTTCTCAAGGGGAGGGGATTGTCAGCAGTGCTGACTCGCTAGAACCCAAGGAAGGCCCAGCAAGGATGGCGCGACTTCGCCATCCCAACCCACGCTACCTTGGGCCTGACTGGGTCGGCTCGAAGACAACAAGGCCAGGGTCTGCTACCGCTCCGAGCGCTACTTGAGGAGGAAGTCAGGAAAGAAGAATCATCCAGTTGGATCACGGCAACGGCGGCTCTCTCTCCCACCTCTGGCTCTTCCCCTCGATTCCCCCTTCTTGCTGTCCAATTCGTGTACCAGAGCTTGTAATCCAGCTTGAACAGATCTGAACCAGGCCTCGTTGGTCTATACTAGTATCTAACAATCTCTGAACGTGATGAGGTTTGAGGTGATCAGCTGCACGACGCAGAAGGAGCGGGGGGGATGCGAACGTCTGCGGCGATAATTTCGAGATTGATGGCGACGACTGCGTGCAGGCGGAGAGAGAGGAGTGGGTGACTCGACAAATTACGAATGGAACGCTGCGCGACGAAGGAGTGACGTATTGGCGACGACGGAACGCGATTTTTTTTTCATGATACTAGTAAAATGCCCGTGCGTTGCTACGAGTTCTTAATTTTTTTAGATTTTATAGGTGTACGTGCATGTCACCAATCTAAAATTTTACGACAAAATTATATTCACATAATTCAGTTCTTCAGAAGAAGGGTATCACTGTAGTCATTTGAACTGCCTTAAAGTGCAATTTGACAAGTACGATGACCCTACAAATTTATTTTCCTCTAACTCCTACAAAAAAAATGATTCAATACGGATTATGCAGCCTTGGCTTCTATAAATATATTAGAATATAGCAACTGGTCAGTCTGACATGACGATGCACCACCACCGCTGTACGTCAGTACATGAACTCATGGTGTCTTTGGTAGCCTACATGCCTCCGAGGATGACGATCAGCGACGACAACATGACTGCCACAAGTGAAATTGCAACGATTTTGTGGAGAAGTGAAGGATCTATTTTTTTACTATATAACATTTAATGGTAGCATAAATGCAAACTGAGAATCATTTTCATCCCAAATTAGATGATTCAAAATATACATAAGTAAATATTACACATTCATACTTCAGAATTCAGAAACAAAAAATAATTGCACGAACCTCCTGACATATCAAATACAATAAGGATAATAGTGAGTGCACACTAAAGCTTGGAGAACTTATAAACTATCCGAGCTCATTGTATTGCAGTCCTAATCGTGAACTTATAATACTCCCTCCGTATATAAATGGATGTCAAAATTTTATGTAAATTTAGATGTATCTAGATACTAAATAATTTAGATATATCTTTAGACAAATTTGTGACATGTATTTTGAGACTAATCCAGTTCAAGAATTGGCTGACAGTTCACAACTCACATTATAACAATGCAATAATACCAATCTGCGTCTCGTTTAGTATCCATCCTAACAGGAGAAAGCTCCAGGTCAGGCCCCGGGCTAGTGGGGAGGATGCCAACCAAACAATGTATGGACTGGTTACAGCAAAGCTCGAGGCTAGGCAAAAAAAAAAACAATTCCATGTGGTCAACCCAAAATCTTATCTCTTCTTCACTCCTTCACCTCAGTGCTTCTCTTCCTCGCTCCTCCACCTAGCTCGACCCACCGCCGGTCGCCCTGCAACCCGCACCAAGACGGCGGAGCCGACCAATCCCACCACGCTTCTCGTACGACCTCCTCACCTCCATGCTATTCCCCACACCCCATCCTCCTTCCTTCCCTTCACACGGCGACACCCGAGAGGACGCCGCGGGTCTAGACGCGGCGAGGGCGCTGAATCAGTGGCTGGAGGAAGCGGTCCTCAACGTCGTGATAGGGATGTTGCCACCCCGGCCCTCCGGCACTGCCCTGAGCTTCCTAGAGCTCGTCAATCTCTGGCACCGCGACAGGTACTATTCCTCAACCATCGGGATTTTCATTGAATTGAGTTGCTATGATAAAGATGCGAGTATCTCAGTAGATATTATTTTTCAATTTTACATCCTTGTGATTCAAAATTTCTCGCACTTACGCCTATATCTTTGAGGGGAGCAATACTTCTCCGTGGTGGAAGCTACCTGTTGGACTGCAACAACAGAGATGGCAGGATAAGGATGCTCAGAATTTAGGAGAACATATGGCATAAATGAAGCAAAAAAATGACATCTTTTTCCTTGAAAAAAAACTAATCCCACAATGAACTTTACTAAAATAAATTCACAATTTGCTCATAAACTATTAATTAATAGCAGATATAAGAGGATCTTTGACAGCATTAAGCCAAAATCTCACAAAATTTATCTGAGGCGTGCACATTATTAATACCATGGCCAAAGATAACAATAGAGTGTTGCTAGCCTGCTAGCTATTTTTTAAACTGGTCCAGACTGAGTCCAAGCATGTGCAAGCACTCATGACAGTGAGTGATTATAAGAAAGTTTTTCTTAATAAGGAAAAGACCAAACAGAACAAATATATACTGAAGAAATGAGTTCACGGTGAGCAAAAGACTATACCACCGCATGCTTCCCATCTACTGGAGCAGAAAATGCATTTCTCAATGCACTGGATTTTGCTGCTCTTACTGCTGGATGGTCCTGAACAAAAGGATGGTCCAACAACTGACTTGCAGAGGCGCGGGATTCTGGATCAGGTTTCAAGCACCATTTCAAAAAACTTTTCCCATCCTCGGAAAAAGCATCTGAGATTCCAGGTATATCTTTACTATTCGCGATCTTAAATATTGCTGCTACCTACAAGGTTAGATTGGAGAAGATTGAGTCAGCCTGTTGTTTTAAGGTTAGATTGGAGAAGATTGAGTTAGCCTGTTGTTTTACTCACATGGGTACAATCGGTAATGACGAAAATTGTTTTAAGGTTTAGTGTAAAGAAACTAACCTCAGGATCCATCCAATAGAGACTTCTAATTTCGTTTAAACAAAACATAATTAAAACCGAGGTGCCATATGCCTCAGGAGCCATCCAATAGGATTGCTCAAACTTACCTTTAATTTTAGTTATGGAGTAGCGCATGTTCAACCGAGGTGACATATGCCTTCTAAATTCAGGGTATGTCTCTTTGACAGATGAGTGATTTCTTTAAACCATAGTCTTGAAATACCACAGTTTTATGCAGTGGAGAATCTAGGAAGAAAATAAAGGGTAGGCTTATTTTGAATCAAAAAATAGCAAATAATGTTTCCTTGACTAAAAAGTTTAAATCTTACACACCATCTATACCCGAGCTCTCCTAATCTCTGCTAACCATCAGGTGTTGTCCGGTCTGGCTACAAAGAAATTGAAAGGCTTCTTCTAATTAACATATCAAAGTGTTAGGATATAATACACGTCCATCTATATTCTTCGTCTAATATTAATTTGAGCAATCCTGGTCTCCTAGACTATAGCGCAGAAAAAGGGAAATAAAATCGGGCTTATACTAAGAAAAGGAAACATACCCATGCGTTGCAACGGGAAATAAATATTTTTATTGAGCCATCAAAACTATTATATGGTATAATGCATATCTTAGACACTTTTTTGTCTAATTCGGTTACCAATGCATGCATTTCAAAGCATTTTTTCGCTGATTTTTTTGCTACCATCTATTCTATCGCCTCCGTTTGTGTGACGGTGACCCTAGAATAAGCCATGCAGATGTGGTAGAGATAAATGAACTTCAAGAGTTCCTCGAATAATTCTCATATGTGAATTGAAGTTTTGTGCTCAAATTTAACTATCAATTTAAGAATATTTTTCTCAAAATAATTCTTATTATCTAATTTACGAAGTCAATAAAAATATATCATGTTTAATCAGAGTGTTCTTTCTACCATTACATAGATGAACTTGGTTTCTTCTCAGTTACCTTTAGCACATCTCCAAGCTTAATTAATGTTCAACACATAGCCTCCTTTGTTTCCTGTTAACCATTTGCTTTTATGTTTTATCTCCAAATACGAGCAAGAAATGGAATATGGTTGGAGCACCGAAGAGCCCCATCAGCAATAGATTTACAATGACTACCATCATACAAAAAAATGTATATGATGGAACACTGCCGTGGGTCTTAAAAATTACCAATAGAAATATGATCTAAGTGTCTTATTGCTCATGACTCTAAATACATAAATCAGAAACAGCAATAATCTAAAAATAGATTAAAGATTACAAAATAAGGTGCCCCAGTAAAACCTAAGGTGTGACATCACTACCTACATCCTCTAATATGCTCTAAGCATAAACATTTTGTGTTGCTACAACTTGTTTCATGCTTTCCCCAAACCTAGGAAATTGACATATTAGCCAAAGAGTGCAAAAGAGTCAAAGTGTTAGCAAATATGAACATAGTAAGTCACGTGCAAGAAAGACAAATTGTTCAATCCAATCTAGCGGTTGTTATCTACATGCTTATTCCTTACACCATGAACCACTTCAACATATTAAGGCACATGTTTATTCCTCTGTCAATACGTATATACAGGGTCAAGGTTTAATATGAAAAGTTTCAATGTTAGTACTTCCAATCCATAGAAGCATGCAATAAGAAAAATATGACAACACGTTACATACATTTGCAAATTCTTCAAGGCACTCTTTACCCATCAGATGTTTCTCGTATGTTCCTTGAAACAGTTGATGGTCAGTGTCGTCAACTTCAGCGTTCGTGGCGTCATCAGCACCAAGCGTGTCACCTTGCCCGTGTATCCCTTTCCTTCCCTTTTCCTTCTTGCCTCTCTACTTCACATATCATCTTCTTCCGTGTGGCCAACATGATTTGCTCCCCTTCTTCTCTTGTGGTCATGAATGTTCCACACATCTGGAATTTCTACTCTATTTACAAAATAGTAAAGATACACAATGTCACATACTTAGATGGTTGTTCAAGAAATAACAAATAACAGTAGCATCGACCTTGATTCTAGATCACGTCCTCGCTCCATATCCATGTATATTCTTTGAATTCTGGGAGAACTTTTCATGGAGATCCACTCCAATCTGCTCCCTGTCACCATTGCTTCTCTATGGCAATCCTTTTAGTGTCACTCTCAAATCCATCATGCTCACCTGGTAAAAATCAACAATTATGCAGCCCCAACATATGCAAGAAATAGAAGAAGTGTCAGATAGCCAACCGGGTAAACATCAACAATTATAGAAGCTGCAAATCTAAATTGATGTTAGATTGAGATGTTACAACTACGCCATAGTACTTGACCTAAGATAAGGATACAAAACGACTCCCATTAGAGATGACTGGACCATCAAATCATACTATATAACAAGAATGCAAAGTGTACCTTTTTGTTATAGCCTCCTCCACAGGTATTCTTTGTCGACACAAGTATTCGACCTGCTAAACTACTGGTATAAAATCTTTTGTAGTTTTGGGAGTACTCATGGGTTGACGGTACTAAAACTTGAGCTTATCATCGGTGAAGAGGTTGCTTGTTACTACTGCGCCATCATTAGAGCAAATACTGCCGAACACCGTTACCTCGGGGAACCTTGCACGTCCATCTACAATACTCAAAAAGCTTACATAACATTAAAATTTGAGTGTTAATTCTTACAGTAAGCTTCAGTGATTATGGTGGACCGATAATGTTTGTACCCATGTGTAGGTTTGTATACTGGAGATCTAAATCTTGCTATCCTCGCTCCTAAGGTAAACCTGTCTACCTGGAATGATTTTATCTGTATGTAAATCAAGCGAAGTGGTTTAATTATAGGCATTAGGCATTGATTTCATCAGATCTTAGAATGCTCTAATTAATCATCTGAAGATAAGATAAACCAGTTACAGTTAACTATGATTGGTGGTTGCTTGCCAAATAGACAAAGAATGATATCTTGTTAGCCGTAGTGTCCACCACAGTTTTCATGAAAAGAAATTCGATTATTTTGACAATAGCTCAAGCGCACTATTTGAAACTTGACAATTTATCTGTCCAATCTTGAAGCCAAAACAAACCTGGCCTGATTTTTGTTTTTTGGTGTTTTCTTACAAATCTAGAGGCAAAAGTGTGGCGATAGGAGCCCATAGACTAATCTTTTGAGGAGACCAAGATATTGTTTATCTTTTCTCATAATTGCTTCCATATTTGTTTTGCAGCCCACCAGCATATCCAGTTAAAGTCCAGGTGAGCTACTGTAGAACGCTTTACTCAAAGTTGCTACGAAATGGAGTGTGCTAAGATTGAAGCATGCTTAAACAGCTATCTCGGAACATGGATGTGTTATAATGTACGATAACATTGTAAACCTCAATGCTCCTTTCTCCTACTTATAGTGTGCCTGATTATCTGACATATTCCACTTATTTATGCCTCTTCCGGTATTTACAAATAATGCGGTAGTAGTGAATAAGAACTAATATCTAGAGGTTGAGCTGCACGGGTTAGATCACATGAGTACCTAAGTTTAGAACTTGGTGTTTCCATTTTGAAATAGCAATTTGTTTTATACTTCAAGTGGAATTTCTCTTAAATTTTATGAAATGCATTATGGATGTCCTAACTGAGTCATCTTTTGACTGTTTGCCTGCAGTTTGTTTGTTGTCTGCCTGAAGAAAATGAACAGTGAATCACTGAGCATGGCCTGCAAGCAGTGTCACTCTCAGATGCCGTGACCGGTGCGAGTTGTTCTCCTTCAAATGGCTGGAAAATTTCTCTCGCCACTGCATCAATGCCGCCCACTCTCCGCCCATGGCTACTCCATCCCCCTTCCTCCACCTAAATTCGTTATGACACCTCTGCTCGCCAAGTGCTCGCTGGCCTCTTCCTTTACCCGCCAAGTGGTCGCTGCCCTCTCCCTTTCCCCGTCAGCATCGTCGGTCGATCTTGATTCCTTGGCGGTCGGATCAGTTCGGGAGGCACACAGAAGAACTCATAGCTTGGTCCGCCGTATATGGCGACCACACCTCAGAGCAATTCGCTGTCCACCTCCCTCCACCCTCCCCAAGCCTCGTCGATCCGCACTCGAGCCTCCCCCAACTGCCCCATCGCCCATCATCGACGCCCTTCACCACAACGCCGTGAAGCGGGACGGCTACCCGCACAGCACAAACGACACAGGGTCGTCACCCTCTGGTCAGCATGGCACGAGCGGTATGATTTTCTCTTCTTCAGCCCGATTCTGCTATTTTTGGAAGCTATTGATATGGTAAACAATGAATGATTCATTAAACTTACCCGAGTCCAAATCGATTCGTGGATGGCGTCCTCAATTTTTTTGTTGTTGTAGTTGTTTCCATGTGTAGTGTCGTCGGACAAATTGTCTAACCAAATCAATGGAGTAATGTGCAGATGTTGTTTGTTAGGGAAGTTTTATGTGTGGTGGGCATGGTTTGTGCAAAATCTGTTATTTTGGAAGGTGATCTGCCAGTCCATTAAGTCCATTAAGTCCTGTAATCTCTCTACTTATTGGGAGGCGTAATTAGCTCCATTGTGTTCCTGATAAAATTCTCAATTTGTTTTTGAACACGACAAAAGACCCAAGTTAACATCTTCCCACGGGAGCATGATTCCTAGTTAATTGCATATTTGTTGTTATGTTTAGTTGAGAAATTGTGCAAAATCTGTTATTTTGGAAGGTGATCAGGGTATCTTCTGTCGGTCTATTAAGTCCTGTGATCTCTTTATTTTTTCTGTTTGTCCCTCATAAAATACCCTTTTTTAGGGAAAAAAATACCCAAGTTAACATCTTCCCACACGAGTATGATTCCTAGTTAATTGCCTATTTGTTGTTGTGTTTATTTAGTTCAAATATTCATATAGGCTTAGGCATGGTTAGAGCATATGCCTACCTAAATTTAGAATTCAGTGTTCCCAATTAGAAATGATATCTATTTTTTTTAATATGAGTGGAAGTGCTCAGATTTTTTTGTGTCCTGAATTTCAGTTTGAATTATCCTTGGTTTTCTTAAAGATAATTGTTCGCTAGCAGTTTCATGTTATCAAATTACATGGTTACCAAGAATCTGAATCTATACCATTATTGAATTTCAGTTTTATGGAGTAAGTTTGCTCTTTTACTGGAATTTTCTTAAGGATCGGAACATGCTTCTTGAAAAGGTAATATTTGTTAATGTATTACCACATCTTATTCCAGTTTGCAGTTTACTTGATCTTCTCTATGAAGCTTATACTTCCTGGATCCACACGTGTTTTATTGGTGAAAACCAATGTATTCTATAACCAGTAAATCTTCTAACATTCTATGGTGTTCCAAGAGGCCCTAAGATAAATAACACAATTTTTCATGCACCATGTTTTAATATGTTACAACGGATGTTAATTTACTCTACAATAGCACGAGTACTTGCTATTGTTAATGGTTCGTGTGACAACCTTAGTAGTTGAGCAGTTGTTTTTTCTATTATCTAATATGTGTTGTGAAGAGTAGAGCATGCACGACGATGTAGTAATGGTTGGTATGGCTAATGCGAATGTTGGTGGCATATTAGTCTGGCTCAAACCCCACATATTTGAAAAAGTAGACCTCACCGACACGCAGCTCGCGATTGAAACGAATTGCCTGCTGCCTGTATGCTATCGCGTCCATTTTATCCCCATGGTAAAACAGTCAAGTTTAGCTTGTATAGTATAAATAAGCTATTGGTGATAAGAAGTAAGATCGAAAACAAAGAACACCAATATTGATAGAAGATTCAGAATGAGCATCTTTTTAGTCAGAAAATCATTTACGCATGAAGCAAAGAGTTCACTAACAGGTTTTTAAATGGTTTTGTTACTCACATGTATCATATACAGGTTTGTACTTGTACTGACGCATGTTGGCAGAAAACGGGACAGAAGGTCACCTTGAGAACATGATATGTCCAGGTATGGTCTACTTCTACCCAGATAATATTGCATGTTCGAAATATAGGAAGCAATATAAAAATTAGGAATGCATGTTACTTAGCAATCATAGATTTTCTTACAGATTGGTCGGCAAGGATGGTGTGGTAGATCACATCTCCCCGTCGAGTCTATTTGACAGAAAGAATTTTGGCCGTCGTCTCTCAGGATCCACTATGCATGTGTAAGGTTTCAACCCATCGGAATCTAACATGCCTGCGCCAGGAAAATATCAGTAAAATTGATTTGATATATAAAACAATTATGCAGGAACCAAATACTTTGCCTTCTGAGCGCATGCCAGACGAAGGGAGCCGGTTCTGGTCTCGACGCCATCACCCTCTTTGAGCCGAGACGTCCGAGGCTGTACTGCGATGGCATGGTTTTAGTTTTGAGACAAATTATGGTATGGGTATGGTCGAGTGTGATATGGTACTCCCTCCGTTCCGGTATAAAGGGCCTCTAGCAATCGCAGCGAAACCAAGGCGTATACCGATTGGGTTTAGAGGAACGAAGGAGATTGATGGCAGAGCCAACCAGCGGGCTAGTTTTAGAAGAGGAAGTGCATGCGATTCAGTTTCCAAAACAATGCTGCATGCAAGATCGTTTCCCACAACTGCATGCATGATAAAAGGAAAGGCCCGGAGCGTTTTTAGGGGGGCATTAAAGAGTAATTAATTCTTTCCGGCCTTATTTCCTCCACAAAATTTGGAACAGGCAAAAAAACGCTAGAGGCCCTTTATACCGGAGCGGAGGGAGTACCAGTTTTGGTGTGACCTGATCTGGGTATGTTTTATATGCGACGGGACGGACGGGATTAGTGATACTGGTTAATTGGCGCGAGATTAGCAAGATTAATTGTCCCGAGTTTAATTGGCGTGAGTTAAGAGGATAGCGAGATCAAAGGAGCCTGATTGACTGTGGTACGAAACGTGATCCAGGCAAAGGCAGTAATACGATGAGTTCTTGGTGATTTATTGTGGTGTGGCCCACATCAGGAAAGGCAGGAGTTCCCGGTGATTTATTGGGGGTGGCCCACAACGGGAAAGGCAGCCGTGTGATTGACGAAAGGCGACGACGTAGTGCATGTTTGACAGAAAACGGAACAGCTTGGTATGTTTTAGATAGTAGAGATAATACTGAGGTGGTAAATGGAAGCAACATTGGTGAATATACTATTAGAAACAACAAAATGGCTTTCACAATACAAAATATTACATTATGATAACAAGTTAAGGTGCAAAACATGCACTATACAATCATGATAAAGATGAAGGATGACTCGCGGTTAGTGTAATGGTTCAGACCAACTATAAATGTCCGTTGTTTGTTATTTTGGACAAAAGACATTAGTACCAAAATTAAATTATTAAATACTTAAAATTCCAAACTAGATACATGTGAAAACAGAAACATATTAGCAATACAACGAAGAAGACCAAGCAAACAACACAAATAAATATGTGAACACCATAAAATGACAAGATACCCAGCCCTGAAGTCATAAGTAACCAAGGTAGCTAGATGAGAATGCAATGCATTAATGGAAGCATTTCCATATAACTGAGAAGAAGCCTCGTGTACTTTGAAAAGGTTATATGTCATATACATGCCATTTATTCATGACATAAGAGTGACCACCCCACCCCACTTGTTGGAATTCAACTAGTGAAAATACTACCTATGGAAAATATACTCGAGGCATAACCACCAACTTCAGTTGAGACCACACCAAGAGCGACATTATCACCTTAAATGAACCAACCACGCACGCGGCAACCTGTTGTCGTGGTTTCGGAATTTCCACCATAGAAAATTTGATAATTTTGACGATATATAGGATGGTAATTTCCATCGGTCTAAATACAATTTCAATACTCAAGGAATGCTATGTCATTCCAACAACTTGGTGACATAATCGAGTCCCGAAGTGAAAGTTCCTTTATCCACTGAATTATTTTCCTAATGCCACTCATCCCTATGGCATGGTCATGCTAGAGTGGAAATTGAAGGAGAGTTTTTTCTAACATAAAGACATCAAGCCCAGTCTTGCAAATAAATATATAGTCTACATATTTGTGTGCTTTCCTAGAAGACATGTCACCGTTCACATCTCTAGTATATGTGAAGTGGGAAAAATTACGAAGGTAGACTACAAATGAAACTTTATTAACTTCACTAAATCTATCAATGATATGATAACCATTATGTTATTTTCCATGGATATTAATGATGTACAATGCCATGTGGATTTTTGGAACTCCAGTCATATATATAGTCTCATTTGCAAGAAGTTGCCACACATGTTGATTCTTAAAAAAAGGTTAATATTTCTTCTAAATGGTTTAAAATCACACTAGTTTTCATTGTATTTCATCTACTAAGGACTTTCTGTGACACTATCATTTGCACTCAAAGGGCTATGTGCAGTGTTCACACTTAAAGTACACTTGAGGATATTGGTTTATTCTCTACAAAACAAGCGGATGTTGAGTTTATCATCATCTTGTAAGTTTGACCTCATAGTTGCATATACACAACTTGGGCGAATCAGGCCTCAGGATTGCAGGATCAAATGGGATTCGGTCATGTGTTCCTATATTTTTTTCCCGACCGTTTGATTTCATGAGGGAGCACCGCGATGTTGGAATTATGCCCTAGAGGCAATAATAAAGATGTTATTATTATAATTCTTGTTCATGATAAAGTTTATATTCCATGCTAGAATTGTATTAAGCGGAAACTTTGATACTTGTGTGGTTTATGAACACACCGTGTCCCTAGTACACCTCTATGGACTAGCTCATTGATTAATTATGGTTAAGGTTTCCTAACCATAGACATGAGTTGTCGATTAATAATGAGATCATGTCATTAGGAGAATGATATGATGGACATACCCAAATTAAGCAGAGCAATTAGATCGTGTCATCGTGTTCATCTTTGCGAAGCTTTTTCCTATGTCAAGTATTGTATTTCTTAGACCATGAGATAATACAACTCCCTGGTATCGGAAGAAAGCTTTGAGGTTATCAAACATCATCCTATGTGAGGGTGATTATAAAGGTGTCTCTCAGGTGATCGGAAAGTACTTGTTGGGTTGTATGTATTGAGATGGAATTTGTCCCTCCCGAGTCGGAGAGATATACTTCGGGCCCACTCGGTAATCGATATCAACACCGCTTGCAAGCACGTGGTTAAGGAGTTAATCACAAAGTGATATCGGATTACGGAACGAGTAAAGTACTTGCTGTGAACGAGATTGAACTAGGTATGCCGATGCCAACGATCGAATCTCGGGCAAGTAAAATATCGCGTGACGAAAGAAATACATATATGGGATTAATTGAATCCTGGCATCATGGTTCATCCGATATGATCATCGATGAATGTGTGGCAGTCAATATGGGTTTCCAGATCCCGTTGTTGATTATTGATAGAAGATCATGTCTGCATATTCTCGATCGATGCTAGGATAGAATGGATAATTGGTTTATGAGTTTTTGTTCGGAGTCTCGGATGAGATCCAGGACATCACAAGAGGTTCCGGAATGGTCCGGAGAATAAGATTCATATAAAGGAAAGCAGTTTTTGGATTTCGGAATCGTTTCGGAGTATTCGGTATTATACCAGAAGGTTCTAGAAGGTTCCGGAGTGGGACCAACGTGGGCACACTTGTTGGAGGGCTGCGGGGGACTAAGGGGGGGGTGCCCTGGCCGCTTTGGGCCAAGGGCACAAGGCCCCAAAGACCCAGCCGGCCAGCCCTAGGGGAAACCCTAGGGAACCCTTCTAGAAGGAAGGGGGAAACTTGCCCCCCACTCCACCCTTGGGGCCGCCGCCCTAGGGCTTGGAGGAGGGGCCAAGGGGGCCGGCCAGCCCCCTATATAAAGAGGGCAGGGGCGCACCCTCCCCCTCCGACTCGTCCAACCCTAGCCGCCGTCCTGCTGCCCCTCCACCTCTCTCTCTCTCTCCCGATTGCGCGTAGGCGAAGCCCTGCCGCAGAAATTCTCCACCATAAGCACCACGCCGTCGTGTTGTAGATCCATTCTATCTCTCCACCCCACTTGCTGGACCGAGGAAGGAGGAGACGTCGCGGCACCCTACGTGTTCATCTCTCGGAGGCGTCGCCACTTGCGGCGTAGGATTGGATCGGATCGCGAGGAGGAGGAGACGCCTAGTACGACTACATCAACCATGTTATTTTGAACGTTTCCGATGTGCGATTTCTTCAAGGGTATGAAGATCTCATCTATCTCTCTCGTTGATTGCATCTCCTAGATTAGATCTTGGCTTTCTTGTTCGCATCCGTAGAATTTTTTTGATTTACTATGCTGTGAAACCCTTCACGCGAAGCCCTAATATCCATTACCATCATGGGACATGTCTTGTTGGTTCCATGGTGAAGTCAAAGACAGAGGATGGTATGGAAGCCGAGTTTTGAGGACTAGAGTTGGTGGTTCGAGGCTTTGTGTCGATGTTGAACTTGCTTGGTGTTTCAGGCTTCATAGTGGCTGCATGCGAGTGGGGGCATCAGCATAGGAGAAGTTCAATGTACTACCTTTTAGGGTGAAAATCAAAGGTCTGACGTTAACTGGTTGTGCCTAGCAATGGCGTTGTTGAAGGAATATTTTTTAGAGAGGGGACTTTCTTCAGAGTGAAAACATAAGACCTATGATCGTATGATGATAGCCCTTGTACACTGTTTTATTTTTGTAGGCGTCGCTTCTAGAGAGTCTGGACTGCTATGGTGGTGTTGGTCTTGCTGCTGTAACGACTGGAACTCTATAACTATACTTTTCCATATTTTTAGCTTCTTCTTCTTTTTTGGTTGTGCGCATCTGTACTATCATTAGGGTGTTGTGTTGTTACAGAAGCTGGGTGTAGTTGATATCTTTGTGATATTAATATAATCCTTTTATCAAAAAAAGTTGCATATAGACAAGTAATGAAATAAAACAAGTGTATCTACAAGAAAATAAGCTATAAGCAGCAATAACGAGTCAAGGATGACAAACGGTCATGGTGGCTATTGGACAGAGTACCCATGCTTGTGCCCCCAGGGGTAATACACACACATCCACCTAAAATTTGTCATTGTCCATCGAAACTAGAAACTGTTGCCCATGGCAATTATCCGTGAGGACGTGATCTCTGCCACTAATTACACTGGGCCTCTGCAATTACTTGGTATAAAGAACCCTAGTTAAGATATCACATACACACGCAACAAAATTATTTCAAATGGAAAAAAGAAAATAGCAACGGTGATCCATGGGGAGTAGCAACACTGGTGCAACCTTGAAAACATGTGGTATGCAATGATGTTCCTTCAAAATCAATAATTCCAAGATATTAACGGCACATAAGCACCGCCATTGCCGAATAATACAACTTGAGTTGCTTTGTTCCACATATACAAGTGGGCAAGCATATCCAAGATCAGTGATAGTTCACCAGCAAATGCATATCATTAACAACGCCCAAGATAGACAACTAGCCCATGCGGCCGGCACCAAATCCAAACATAACATTGCGGATCAATTGTGTTTGTGCACAAAAGTCGTACACAAGACAAAGGAGAAGCTAATCAAGCCTGCAGAAATTGCATCAGAGCCTATCTTCCCTTTCTTTTATTGAAAACACATAGTACATATCTTGAGAGATATAGCTAACTGGTACTTATGATATATAATTCTATGATCCAAGTATATTTCATTTTTTAGTTTATTTGGCATGATAACAATGTTAGACACTGTGTAGAAGTGCAGCACCTAATATCTTGTCATGTTGTTTATCTATTTACTATTCTCTCTCCTACATGTATGTTATGACATCATTAAAAGTTGCTTTGATTTTAATCGGTGGAAGACTTTGAAAAAAAAGGTATTAGCCAAGTGATGATCCGGTTTCATACTTTCATGTTTGGGTTAGTTGCGACGAGGATCTTGAAACTACATACCGTATTAACATGTTTTGAAAAAATCATCATTAATTAATTACCAAATTGTCGACAATTAGTTGTAAGATTATATGGTACTTAGATACCAGATTATAATAATATCGTTCTCAAGTTCTTGAGCATCTTTATACGTCAATGCAAGACTTGCATGGTACTAATCTTGTGGCATTGAAACCATTTCTAGTTGTTGGAAGCAATGTTATCATACCGGCTGTGGAGCTTTACAAAACATTGTACTATCTAAAATATATATATAAATTATCTCGTAACTACCCACAATGTTATCATGGTAACTGCACACTGCTAATCTAGCAGCATTAGTATTAAGAAGTGAGGCTCACTTGGTTAGGAAAGTGGACGCACAACCTAGTCATCCAGGTTCAAATCTTTAGATGTATATTTGGGTTCTTATTATTTCAAAAAAATAAAATCGTTGTAAGAGATTCCCTACCGCATTCCCATTCAAAAAAGAACAGTAATAATATTTTTGAATCTGGCTATTCGTGTATCGAAAAATTCATCAAAACATACTAATATATTATCTAGTCTCCAAATGGACTCATCGGAGTAAATTACAGAAAAAAACACCACAATTGGAGCAAGGGTAACAACCCTTCACAAAAAAGAAAACGCCTAAAAACATGCATTTTGGCGGGTGTTTGTTACCCTGGCCCAATTGTGGTGGTTTTTTGTAATTTACTCGACTCATCAAGACGAATTCAAAATTCACATGATCAAGTCATATGACATGACTAGTTCCTCGCATGTGTGTTCTTTATAGGGAAAAGGCACACAGTAATAGTCAATACTTAGTCTCATGAAAGTCAACATACTTGCATTGCTGGGTTTGCCTTGTGGGACGCATCCTGCAGGCATGGATAGCTCACCGGCATGTTGAATACTTGAATATCAGAGCAGCTGAGGTGAATCGCAGGGCAATTCTCCTTTGGCACGCACAGCATCACTAGCTAGGTCCATGGACTGATCAATCGGCTAGCTTCTTCACCTGCACACTCGTCTAACTAACACCAATTACCTAACAAATCCATGCCACCATGCCAAAGGAGAAGTGCCCTGGGATTCACACGCCACACACATGGACTAAATCTTGCTCTTCCTGCCTACCTGACTCAATGTTGCGTAGTTCTCACTGGTGATCGATGAAGAAATTTCTGCGCCTTGGCCTCGCTTATATACCGCGAGATCAGCCTTAGGATATGGATCTTTAGACGGCATATGCTCCGAGGAATCGACTATTCCGAAGGAAGAGCTGCCTTTCTTGCCGTCTCTCCATCGTTTTCCCCCTCTGGAGAATGTTCTCCAGGGGACTAATGGGGGACTAATGGTCCTCCTCGTCGCTCAACCTACAAGCAAAACTAAGTATATGTGGATGGTGTTACAACATGAGTGTATATTGTATCGCTGCAGCAGCGAAACGTCAACGCATTCCATGCCAGATATGAAGAGATTTTGTTCTAGGCTATCTAGCTTGCTTTTTAACCAGCTGTTGCTGTTGAACTCACCGTGGCGTTTCCACATGGAGCAAAATTAAAGAACAACTTGCCCACCGGGAATCATATACTCAAACCCTCGAATGGTCTGTGCTGTGATGGTACATTCCATTGGATCTTCCCTACGCAGATGGTAGCTTTTCTTGACTGAAACAACAGGCATAAAGGCAGAGCTGTACTAGACCTGAACTGTCGTCTTAGCTTCCTCCGTGGAGCAACCAAGTTTATGTCTTGTAAATAAAAATTAAATTTCTGATTAACAAATGAGGCCTATTAAAATTTGAATAGTTTGACAATTGACATCGGCTTTATTTGAACATCTGAACATGAGATGTCTCGTTTGATATAAAATCTGAGAGTAAACCATCACTATTCTTTGCTTTATTATCCAATGTCTAACTCTAGATGTCTAATTAACTTTGTTTTTTCGAAGTAATCAATGTACATTTTTTATGAAGAAATTTTACATCTCTATATTCGAAAAGAACTAGATTTTTTGGTCCATCAGCCATTGTCAAATTTCTTTGATCTGCATTTTTAAAATTCCACCAAGATCGAGAACGAGCCTGGGCCGGTTATCAGATCCAAATGTAACGACTGAAACGCTTGGCACTGCACGTACAGGGGTCGCACACAAGAGAGAGAGTTGTTCAGAGCCTGCAGATATTTCATGTGGGGTCGTCTTCCATTTCTTTGGCCGGAAACACTAGTATCTTGAGATGTGTAGCTTTGTGCTGTGGCATAATGCCGATTCGATCACCCAGGCGCAGCGAGCAGCATCCATCTACCACTAATGTACGAGGCCACGCGCGGCGCCGCGCAACTATATATTCATGGATCGAGTAGGTGAAACCTCGGACATGCAGAGTAGAAGGTGTGAGCTTCAAGAGTCTGACTGAGGTTCGGAGCCCATGCATTACTGGGCTTGTCTCCGTCGGCAGTGGCCTGCATCTCAGGCCGCCTGATCAAACAGCCAGCCACTGCCAAAGGAGATTTGTCCAGCGATGCAGCTTGGGGGCCACAAGATCATCTATATAGTTTGCCTACCACTCGACTCAGTTGACTCTTTACGTGCAGTTGACTCCTTACGTGCAGTATATTACAATGCGCAAGCAGTTGCATACCACTCGACTGCATTTGCAATTGTCATTGATGCAATGTGGTGAGAAGAAACGGTATGTAGAGCAGTACACTGTACTATGGAAATGGGACGGTGGTGTGCTTCACATGCATTCATGTATAAATCTCTTACTGATCTGCTGTAATAAAGTGATACTGCCAAAACAGATATTTACAACTTGGCACTACAAACAAAACATGGGTGAAAGGGGATAAAAAATAATGACCAACTTATTACCTTCAGTACATGAGTTTGGTCAGGGTTTACTGCAGGGCTAATTAATCTGTAGTATAAATACAAAGATTATTGGTATGACTTTACTCAGCTTCAAATTTACCTGGTTTGGATATCCATTTTAGTTACCTTATTAGTAGTATGATGTAGGTAAGTTATATCAGCTTTGGTGAAAAGATGGATTAATACTACCTCCGTTTCATAAAGTGTAGAACGTTTTGGCAAAATAAATTAGTTAGCTCAAATGTTCTACATTATGGAACAGATTTAGTACATCACAAACTGAAACATTGCAATCTCACAAACAGTTCAATAAATCACGAACGTCGCAAGCTGAAAAATGTGTCGGCACGTTTAAGTGAGGCACGAGCTACATAACCAAGCAGATTCAGCCTATGGACTGTCGCATAAATGGAACGGAGTGTTCCGGAAGCGATCTTTCGGATTACAGGAGCTTGAAACTCAGATTTCAGGAGCACCTTAGCTGAACAGGAACAAACCTATTTGTTGTGGGAGGAGCCATTTTCGTTTGAACTATTTTCCCTGTGCCTCTCATTCTAAAGGTATATAATCGCACTCCCGAATTCCTATTTCGCACAAGATGTGGAATCCAAGTGAAACGGATGCATAGGCAGTGTAAGGCAAGAAAAATCGGCTTGATTTGATATCTTCACTATATTGTCCACTCATTGCATGTATGGTAACCTTCTGATATTGAGCATATATGGGGAAAGAAAATGCAGGATACATCGGACAAGTAGGTGTGACATAACTCTTTGCATGAAATTGTGTGGAGTAGATATTCGTCTTAATTTTCCAAATACCATGGTGGTAAAGAGAAAGAATGTCCATTGCATAGACATATTAATAGATATCACAAAATATTTTGAACTAAAAGAAATTTTACAACCCCATTAAAGGTTAAGATGCACAATGGTTGCTTGTTAACAAGTACACCAAAATTTTGGCAAAAAAACAAGTATTACAAAATGATGATAGCGATGAAGGATTTTTAATGGTGAGTGATATAATCGCTCATTAGACAACCAGATGACATATCTGATTACATTTATCTGAACAGAGCATCAACTCATAAATACCATGTAGTCCACCATCAAAATAGAACTTCATGTAAAATCACGATACTTAATAGTAACACCGTATCTTGGTGAACTGCCCTGAATGCAAATTATTTGTTTTCCCTAGGGTAACACTTTATATTATCTCATATCGTTAAGTATTCCCTCTATCGCATATAGTTTTTGCTCAAAGTCATACTTTTAAATTTCGATCAACTATATAGAAAAATGTGTTGATATTTATAATCCCTAATCATTATTATTAGAACTATTATGAAATATATCTTTGTATGATGTGCATTAGATATTGTAGATGTTAGTAATTTTCTCTATATAGTTGATCAAAATTTGAATTTGTTTACTTTGACAAAAAATTATATGGGTACTAATTTGCGACAGTGGAAGTATGTCATTGTAGATTTGTGTGCCATTTATTTTATGAATATTATATTTTTGTTGTCTCGTGCATGGCACATGTAAGTGGTATTCATAGGATCTTGGGTACATGAAACGTGAACACATTCCATGCCAGATATGAAGAGATTTTGTTCTAGGCTGTCTAGCTTGGTCTATAACCAAGCTGTTGCTGTTGAACTCACCGTGGCGTTCCACATGGAGCAAAAGAATAACTTGCTCACGGAGAATCAGATACTAAAACCCTCCCGTGGTCTGTGATGGTACATTCCATTGGATCTTCCCTACACAGATGGTAGCTTTCCCTGACTGAAACAACAGGCATAAAGGCAGAGCTGTACTAGAGCTGAACTGGCTTAGCTTCCTCCGTGGTTAACAAATGAGGCCTATTACAATTTGAATGGTTTGTCATCGGCTTTATTTGAACATCTGAACATGAGATGTCTCGTTTTATATAAAATCTGAGAGTAAAGCTTCACAATTCCACCAAGATCGACAACGAGCCCGGACGATTATCAGATCCAAAAGGATCGACTGAAACACTTGGCACTGCACGTACAGTGGTTGCACACAAAAGAGGATCTCACCGGTTGAACCCACGTCATGTTATCGCGATCTAGCGTATTTGCATGCTATTTTTTAAATTTTTTTTTTGCTACAATATACCTTCTGATTTCCGTCTCACGCAGATACGTGAGTATACGTGTACGGTAAGTCTAAGAGGATCATACAGACTTCGCGTAAATTCGTATGATTTTCGAAACGAATCGATATTGAATTTTTATTGTCAAAGTTTTAAAAGGAGGAGAGACACCAAAGCGAAAGTGCCAGTGGGGTCTTCCATTTCTTTGTCCGGAGACACTAGTATCTCGAAATGTGTAGCTTTGTGCTATGGCATAATGCTGATTCGATCTCCCAGGCGCAGAGCATCCATCTATCACTATGTACGCGGCGCCGCGCAACTATATATTCCTGGAGTAGGTGAAACCTCGGACATGCAGAGTAGAAGGTGTGAGCTTCAAGAGTCTGACTGACGTTCGGAGTCCATGCATTACTGGGCGTGTCTCCGTTGGCAGTGGCCTGCATCTCAGGCCGCCTGATCAAACAGCCGACCACTGCCAAAGGAGATTTGTCCAGCGATGCAGTTTGCACTACAGGAAAGAACGAAGGTGCCGACGGTCGGTCGGCTACACCGACGGAGGCGTAGCTACCTTTCCTGGCCAGCTGACCAGCGTAGGTGACGGTGCCGAGGTTAGTCATCGGCGTAGTACAGAGGGCTGTGCCGACGGTGGCCCTCGGCATAGATACAGCCCTCGGCGTAACCCCAGTTTAGACATGACGATGGAAACGACGTTAGGCAGACAGTCGGCACAGCTCTTTGAAAATTTTTGTTTGGTCTGTGCCGACGGCTTAGCCATCGGCGTAGGCCTCCAGATTTTTTCCTTTTATCTCATTATTTTTTGAAAAATCATAACTAAATCATTCTAGTTCAGAAAAATACAAATAATATATCAAAATTTGCAGAAAAATAAGACCTATCTATCTACACTCAAATATTACACATTTATAAAAAAAATTAGTGAAACATAAAATATTATATATAGTTTAAAACGGGCATTATAAATTCAAAAACGATCCAAACAACGTGAAACCTGTTGGAGATATGCCCTAGAGACAATAATAAATGTAGTTATTATTATATCTTTGTGTTTATGATAAATGTTTATATTCATGCTATAATAGTATTAACAAGGAAACATTAATACTTGTGTGATTTGTAAACTTAAATTGAAGTCCCTAATAAAGCCTCTATACATCACTAGCTTGTTGGTTAATAGATGATTGTGGTTTCCCTATCATGAACATTGAGATGTTATTAACAACAAGATCATATCGTTAGGAGAATGATATGATGGACATACTCCTATAGATAAGCTTAGCATAAAGATCAAGTCATTTTAATAGTTCAATTGCTATATGCTTTCTGATACATAGTAATCTAATTCCTTCAACCATGAGATCATGCATATCACCTTTACCGGATGGATGCTTTGATGACATCAAACACCACACCATAACTGGGTGGCTATAAAGGTGGCATTGAGTGTTCGGAAAGTATTGGTTGAGACACATGGATCAAGAGTGGGATTTGTCCATCCATATGACGGATAGATATACTCTGGGCCCTCTCGGTGAAATGTCATCCAATTAGCTTGCAAGCATGTGACTGGCTCACAAGGGATCACATATCACGGGAACGAGAAAAGAGTACTTATTAGTAACGAGGTTGAACTAGGTATGCAGAGATACCAACGATCATAACCTCGGATAAGTAAACTATCGTGAGACAAAGGGAAATTGATATCGTATGTAAGTGGTTCATTCGATCGCAAAGTAATCGTAGAAATATGTGGGAGCCATATGAATTTCCAGATTCCTCTATTGGTTATTGTTCGGAGAAGTGTCTCGATCATGTCCGCATAATTCACGAACCGTAGGGAGACACACTTAAGGATTCAACATTGTTTGAGTAGTTATGGAATGATGAGAAAGAGACCGAATGTTGTTCGGAGTCTCGGATGGGATCCGGGATATCACGAGGAGATTCGGAATGGTCCGGAGAATAAGATTCATATAAGGAAAGTCCCGTTTCGGAGTTGGAGAATGGTTCCGGTGTTTTCATCGGGAATGTTCTAGAAGGTTCCGGAATGTCCGGCACTCCGGAGGGGAAGGGTACATGAATGTGTTATATCAAGTTGATATGATTGAATCATGTACACGGTGTCATCGCTGAACAAAATAGAGGGTTTATTCAAATCCTAGTTTGAAAAGTCAAACGCCAAGTTTGAAAGTCAAACGGCTAGTTTTGGGAAGTGGAGAGGGAGGTGGAAACCGACTTGGGGGAGGAGTTCCTCCTTCCACTGCCGGCGCACCACCAAGCCGAGTTGGGGAGGGACTCCCCTCCCCTTGGCCGGCCCCCTCCACCTATATAAGGAGGGGCAGGGCTCCCCTCCTAGACACACAAGTTCCTACCTCTAAACCCTAGTACCAAGCCGCCGCCGCCTCCATAGCCGCTGCCGGCCCTAGGGCAAACCGCCGCCGCCGCCTAGCTAAACCCTAGCCGCCGGCTTGCCCCCTCCTCGGAGTGTCTAAACCCTAGATTGTCGAGGGACTTTCTCATACTCCACCATACTCGCTCCGGCTTAAGGCAAAGCCCTGCGAGATCTCCCCTCTACTTCCGGTACCACGCCGTTGTGCTGCCGGAATCGCGAGGAGAGTGCTACAACCTCCGCTGCCTGCTGGAACAAGGGAGAGGAAGGTCTTCGTCGAGTACCGAACGTGTTACCGACTGCGGGAGCGCTACCGGAACGCAGCACCGGAAGGATCGTCTACGCGATCTTGAGATCGGGAAGAGTACGACTACATCACCCACGAGAATCCGCTCTCGTTAAACACTTTGGAATCTTCAAGGGTGAGTTATTCCATCGACTCGTTGCTACAATCTAGTAGATAGATCTTGGCTTGTTTGTTTGTATGCGATAGAAAATTTTTGTTTTCCATGCTACGAATCCCTACAGTGGTATCAGAGCCGTGTCTATATGTAGATCTGTTGCACGAGTAGAACAAAATGGTCATTGTGGGCGTTGATGCTTTTATTGTCGATTGCTTCTTGTGTACTTTGCATCTTGCGGGATGTTGGGATGAAGCGGCCCGGGCTAACCTTACATGACATCGTTCATGAGACTTGCTCCACGCTTGACATGCAACTTGTATTGCATAAGTGGCTTTGCGGGTGCCTGTTTCTCCTAGCATAGTTAAGATTCAATTTACAACGGGTGATTAACAATGCTAGTATCAATGTTGTGGTTCTTGTTCGTAAGTTAGAACGACACTTATTGAAAGCCCCAAACCACGTAAAATATGCAAAGAAAGTAGAGGCGTCTAACTTTGTTTTGCAGGGGTGTGCTGTGATGTGATATGGCCATGATTGTGATTATATTTGATGTATGCAATGTTCCTTATTGTAAGTTGACAACCGGCAGGAGCCATATGGTTGTCTTTAATTTATGTTAAGACCCGCGTGTCTATTCAAAGTAGTTGTAATAGTTGAAGCCGGTGGACGACAACCATGGAGAAGCGTCATTGACCTTGATGCAATGCCGGTGATGATGGAGATCATGTTCGTGCTAGAAGATGGAGATCGGAAGCACAAAGAAGAAAGGCCATATCATATCACATATTATGAATTGCATGTGATGTTAATCCTTTATGCATCTTGTATTTCTTAGTAGACGACGGTAGCATTATAAGATGATCCCTCATGCACCTGAATTTAAAGTCATAAAGTGTTCACCCTTAGTTAGCACCGTTGCTAAAGCTTGTTGTTTCGAAGCACCACGTGATGATCGGGTGTGTTAGATTCTGCAAGTGTATACAACGTGAGCAAGCCAGATTTACTCATGCGGAAACTAAGGTTTGATCTTGACGAGCCTAGCATGTACAGACATGGTCTCGGAACACGGATCACCGAAAGGTAAAGCATGAATCATATAGTAGATATGATGAACATGTCGATTGTTCGCCATTGAAACTATATCAACTCTCGTGATGATCGGTGTTGATGTGGTGGATTTGGTTCGTGTAATCACTAAAACAATGTGAGGGATATTGTTTTGAGTGGGAGTTCACCTAGATTAATTTTATTATTAATTTGAACTCAATTTGTCATAAACTTAGTCTAAACTATTGCAAATATATTGTAGATCAATGGCATCCCCTACCATCAATTTTAATGCGTTCCTAGAGAAAGAAAAGTTGAAAAACAATGGAAGCAACTTCGCGGATTGGTTCCGCAATTTGAGGATTGTCCTCACAGCTGGTAATTTGACCTATGTGCTGGATGCACCGCTGGGTGACCCACCTGCAGCTGATGCTGTCGATGAAGTAAAGAATGTTTACCTCACTCGGAAGACTAAGTACTCCACAGTTCAGTGTGCTATCTTGTATGGTTTAGAATCGGAGCTTCAGAAAAGGTTTGAGAATTCAGACCCATATGATATTGTCGAGGACTCAAATTGATCTTTAAGACTCATGTGGCAATAGAAAGCTATGAGGCTTCTGAAAAGTTCTTTAACTGCAAGATGGAAGAGGGCAGCTCCGTCAGTGAGCATGTGCTTAAGATGTCTGGGCACGCAAACAAACTTCAAAGCTTGGGCATAGTGATTCCTAATGCTTTGGGGATTTACCGCGTCCTCCAATCACTACCACCAAGTTACAAGAACTTTGTGATGAACTACAACATGCAAAACATGAACAAGACGTTGCCAGAACTCTTTGCCATGTTGAAATCTGCAGAAGTGGAGATCAAGAAAGAGCACCAAGTGTTGTTGGTCAATAAGACCACCAAATTCAAGAAAGGCAAGTCTAAGCAGAAGGGACACTTCAAGAAGGGTGGTAAGAAATTTACCACGCCAACGAAGAAGACCAAGGCTGGACCTAAACCTGATACTGAGTGCTTTTACTGCAAGGGAGAAGGACACTGGAAGCGGAATTGCCCAAAGTACTTGGCGGATTTGAAGAACGGCAACATCAAGAAGAAAGGTATATCTGATATACATGTTATTGATGTGTATCTCACTAGTACTCGTAGTAGTGCCTGGGTATTTGATACTGGTTCAGTTGCTCATATTTGTAACTAGAAACAGGTGCTACAGAATAAACGGAAGCTAGCGAAGAACGAGGTAACGATGCGTGTGGGAAACGGATCAAAGGTTGATGTGATCGCGGTCGGCACGCTACCCCTTCATCTACCATCGGGATTAGTTTTATACTTAAATAATTGTTATTTGGTGCCTGCGTTAAGCATGAACATTATATCGGGATCTTGTTTATTGCGAGACGTTTACTTGTTTAAATCCGAGAATAATGGTTGTTCGATTTATATGAGTAATATGTTTTATGCACATGCACCTTTGATAGATGGTCTATTCTTGTTGAATCTCAATAGTGGAAATACACATATTAATAGCATTGAAGCTAAACGTTTGAAATCGAGCGATAACTCGACCTATATGTGGCACTGTCGTCTTGGTCACATTGGAGTGAAGCGTATGAAGAAACTCCATTCCGATGGACTTCTTGAATCACTTGATTTTGAATCACTTGAAAGATGCGAAGCATGTCTGATGGGTAAAATGACTAAAACTCCATTTTCTGGTACGATGGAGCGAGCTACGGACTTATTGGAAATCATACATATCGATGTGTGTGGTCCAATGAGTGTAGCATCGCGCGGTGGTTATCGTTATGTTCTTACCTTCACGGATGACTTGAGTAGATATGGGTATATCTATTTAATGAAACATAAGTCCGAAACTTTCGAAAAGTTTAAGGAATTTCAAAGTGAGGTAGAGAATCAACGTAACAAGAAGATTAAATTTCTACGTTCTGATCGTGGAGGTGAATATCTAAGTTACGAGTTTGGCGAGCATTTGAAGAAATGCGGAATACTTTCACAATTGACACCGCCAGGAACACCACAGTGTAATGGTGTGTCCGAACGTCGTAATCGAACTCTCTTAGATATGGTTCGTTCTATGATGTCACTTACAGATTTACCGCTATCATTTTGGGGTTATGCATTAGAAACAGCCGCATTCACTTTTAATAGGGCACCATCTAAATCCGTTGAAACGACACCGTATGAATTATGGTTTGGGAAGAAACCTAGATTGTCGTTCCTTAAAGTTTGGGGTTGCAAAGCCTATGTAAAGAAGTTACAGCCGGAGAAGCTTGAACCCAAAGCGGAAAAATGCGTCTTCATAGGATATCCGAAGGAAACTATTGGGTATACCTTCTATCATAGATCCGTAGTCAAAATCTTCGTTGCCAAGAATGGATCCTTTCTAGAGAAGGAATTTCTCTCGAAAGAAGTGACTGGAAGGAAAGTAGAACTCGACGAGGTTGTCGAACCTTCTCTCGAAATTGCGAGTAGCGCAGCACCGGAAGAAGTTCCTGTGGTGCCTGCACCAATAAGAGAGGAAGCTAATGATGATGATCATGAAACTTCGGTCGAAGTTGCTACAGAGCCTCGCAGGTCAACGAGAACTCGTACCACTCCAGATTGGTATGATCCCGTTATGAGTGTCATGTAATACCTTTGGTGCCAAACTCTCCACCAGGACAACACCGATGACCCTGAGACATATGAGGAAGCGATGATGAGCCCAGATTCCAATAAATGGCAAGAAGCCATGAAATCCGAGATTGGATCCATGTACGAAAACCAAGTATGGACTTTGGTGGACTTACCGGATGGCCGGAAGGCTGTCGAGAACAAATGGATTTTCAAGAAGAAAACGGATGCTGATGGTAATGTTACTGTCTATAAAGCTCGACTTGTCGCAAAAGGGTTTCGACAAATTCAAGGAGTTGACTACGATGAGACTTTCTCACCAGTAGCGAAGCTAAAGTCTGTGAGGATTATGTTAGCAATCGCTGCATATTATGATTATGAGATATGGCAGATGGATGTCAAAACAGCATTCCTCAATGGAGACATTGATGAAGAGTTGTATATGATGCAACCCAAAGGTTTTGTCGATCCTAAATATGCTAACAAGGTATGCAAACTTCAACGGTCCATCTATGGATTGAAGCAAGCATCCCGAAGTTGGAATCAACGTTTTGATAAGGTAATCAAAAGTTTTGGTTTTATACAAACTTATGGAGAAGCTTGTATTTACAAGAAAGTGAGTGGGAGCTCTGTAGCATTCTTAATACTATATGTAGATGACATATTGTTGATTGGGAATGATGTAGACCTTCTTAATAGTGTCAAGGAATATTTGAATAATAGTTTTTCAATGAAAGATCTTGGCGAAGCAGCTTACATATTAGGCATAAATATTTATAGAGATAGATCTGAAGGGTTTCGCGGCATAGTAAATCAAAATTTTCTACGGAGCGAACAGAGGGAAAGCCAAGATCTAATCTAGGAGATGCAAACAACGAGAGAGATTGGATTAGATCTTCATACCCTTGAAGATTCGCAGAGCGGAACGTTCATCGGAACGTGGGTGATGTAGTCGTACTCGCTTCTCCTCCTCACGATCCGATCCGATCTAGCACCACAAGTGGCGGTGCCTCCGTGAGATGCACACGTGCAGCACCTCGACGTCTCCTCCTTCCTCGGACCAGCGAGTATGGTGGAGAGATAGATTGGATCTACAACACGACGGCGTGGTGTATGTGGTGGAGAATTTCTGCTGCAGGGCTTCGCCTACAAACAGTCGGGAGGGAGAGAGGAAGGCAGCAGGGCTACTAGGGCTTGGAGGGAGGTGTGTGTAGGGGGGAGGGGGCGCACCACCCCTCTATATATAGAGGGGGGCGGCCAGCCCTTGCCCCTCCTCCAAGCCTATCTCTAGTTTAAACAATTTAAACTCTCCCTTATCTAGAAATCCTATCTCTAGTTTAAACAATTTAAACTCTCCCTTATCTAGAAATTTTATCCCGAGATTTAAACGAGTCAAATCTCTCTAGAATCGGCTGGGCCCTATGGGGCCTTGTGCTCCTGGCCCAATGCTGCCAGGACACTCCCTCATAGGCCCATGCCCCCTACCGGAAGGTGGGGCCACGTTGGTCCCCTTCCGGAAGGTTCTAGAAGCTTCCGGTACAATACCGATTAACCCGGAACAATTCCGAACTCCAAAAACTGCACTGCCTTATATGAATCTTATTCTCCGGACCATTCCGGAACCTCTCGTGATATCCCGGATCCCATCCGAGACTCCGAACAAAAATTCATAAACCAATTATCCAATCTATCCTAGCGTCGAGACACGTTAAGTGTGTGACCCTGCGGGTTCGAGAATATGCAGACATGATCTTCTATCAATAATCAACAGCGGGGTCTGGGCACCCATATTGACTCCCACACATTCATCGATGATCATATCGGATGAACCACGATGCCAGGATTCAATCAATCCCATATATATTCCCTTCGTCTCGCGATATTTTACTTGCCCGAGATTCGATCGTCGGTACCGTCATACCTAGTTCAATCTCGTTCGCAGCAAGTACTTTACTCGATCTGTAATCCGATATCACTTTGTGATTAACTCCTTAACCACATGCTTACAAGCGGTGTTGATATCGATTACCGAGTGGGCCCAAAGTATATCTCTCCGACTTGGGAGGGACAAATTCCATCTCGATACATACAACCCAACAGATACTTTCCGATCACCTGAGAGACACCTTTATGATCACCCTCTCATAGGATGACGTTTGATGACCTCAAAGCTTTCTTCCGGTACCAGGGAGTTGCATTATCTCATGGTCTAAGGAATACAATATTTGACATAGGAAAAGCTTCGCAAAGATGAACACGATGAAACGATCTAATTGCTTCGCTTAGTTTGGGTCTGTCCATCATATCATTCTCCCAATGATATGATCTCATTATCAATTGACAACTCATGTCTATGGTTAGGAAACCTTAACCATCATTGATCAATGAGCTAGTCCATAGAGGCGTACTAGGGACACGGTGTTGTTCACAAACCACACAAGTATTAAAGTTTCCGCTTAATACAATTCTAGCATGGAATATAAACTTTATCATGAACAAGAATTATAATAATAACATCTTTATTATTGCCTCTAGGGCATAATTCCAACAAGATCGAGACGCCAAATATCATTGTCACAAAGTACATATTTGGACAAAGTTCTAAAGAGGTGTGGAATGGAAGATAGCAAGAAAGGGTTCTTGCCCATGTTGCCCAATACGACCTTGAGTAAAACTGAAAGTCCGACATCGGCAGAAGATAGAGAAAGGATGAGTAAGACTCCCTATGCCTCATCCATAGGATCTCTAATGTATGCCATGCTATGTACTAGACCCGACATTGCATATGCTGTTAGTTTGACTAGCAGATATCAAAGTGATCCAGGAGTGGATCATTGGACAGCGGTCAAAAACATCCTTAAGTACTTGAGAAGAACTAAGGATATGGTTCTTTCTTATGGAGGTGATGAACAGCTCGTTGTTAATGGTTACACCGATGCTAGTTGGAACACCGATCCGGATGATTCTAAATCACAATCTGGATACATATTTATTTTGAATGGTGCAGCAGTTCGCTGGAGGAGTGCAAAGCAAAGCGTTGTGGCGAGATCTTCAACTGAATCGGAATACATGGCTGCTTCGGAGGCTTCACAAGAAGCGATATGGATGAAAGAGTTCATTACAGAGCTGGGTGTGGTTCCTAGTGCGCTGGACCCAATGTCTATCTACTGTGATAACATGGGAGCCATAGCCAATGCGCAAGAACCAAGGTCACACAAGAAGCTGAAGCACATCAAGCTAAGTTTTCACGCTATTCGAGAACATATCCAAGATGGGGATATAAAGATTTGCAAAGTACACACAGATCTGAATGTGGCGGATCCGTTGACTAAACCTCTCCCGAGGGCAAAACATGACCAGCACCAAACTGCCATGGGTGTTCGGTATATTACTATGTAATCTAGATTAGATGACTCTAGTGCAAGTGGGAGACTGTTGGAGATATGCCCTAGAGGCAATAATAAATATAGTTATTATTATATATTTGTGTTTATGATAAATTTTTATATTCATGCTATAATAGTATTAACAAGGAAACATTAATACTTGTGTGATTTGTAAACTTAAATTGAAGTCCCTAGTAAAGCCTCTATACATCACTAGCTTGTTGGTTAATAGATGAGTGTGGTTTCCCTATCATGAACATTGAGATGTTATTAACAACAAGATCATATCGTTAGGAGAATGATATGATGGACATACTCCTATAGATAAGCTTAGCATAAAGATCAAGTCATTTTAATAGTTCAATTGCTATATGCTTTCTGATAAATAGTAATCTAATTCCTTCGACCATGAGATCATGCATATCACCTTTACCGGATGGATGCTTTGGTGACATCAAACACCACACCGTAACTGGGTGGCTATAAATGTGGCATTGAGTGTTCGGAAAGTATTGGTTGAGACACATGGATCAAGAGTGGGATTTGTCCATCCATATGACGGATAGATATACTCTGGGCCCTCTCGGTGAAATTTCATCCAATTAGCTTGCAAGCATGTGACTGGCTCACAAGGGATCACATATCACGGGAACGAGAAAAGAGTACTTATCAGTAACGAGGTTGAACTAGGTATGCAGAGATACCGACGATCATAACCTCGGATAAGTAAACTATCGTGAGACAAAGGGAAATTGATATCGTATGTAAGTGGTTCATTCGATCGCAAAGTAATCGTAGAAATATGTGGGAGCCATATGAATTTCCAGATTCCTCTATTGGTTATTGTTCGGAGAAGTGTCTTGATCATGTCCGCATAATTCACGAACCGTAGGGAGACACACTTAAGGATTCGACGTTGTTTGAGTAGTTATGGAATGATGAGAAAGAGACCGAATGTTGTTCGGAGTCTCGGATGGGATCCGGGATATCACGAGGAGATTCGAAATGGTCCGGAGAATAAGATTCATATAAGTAAAGTCCCGTTTCGGAGTTGGAGAATGGTTCCGGTGTTTTCATCGGGAATGTTCTAGAAGGTTCCGGAATGTCCGGCACTCCGGAGGGGAAGGGTACATGAATGTGTTATATCAAGTTGATATGATTGCATCATGTACTCTGCGTCATCGCTGAACAAAATAGAGGGTTTATTCAAATCCTAGTTTGAAAAGTCAAACGCCAAGTTTGAAAGTCAAACGGCTAGTTTTGGGAAGTGGAGAGGGAGGTGGAAACCGACTTGGGGGAGGAGTTCCTCCTCCCACCGCCGGCGCACCACCAGCCGAGTTGGGGAGGGACTCCCCTCCCCTTGGCCGGCCCCCTCCACCTATATAAGGAGGGGCAGGGCTCCCCTCCTAGACACACAAGTTCCTACCTCTAAACCCTAGTACCAAGCCGCCGCCGCCTCCATAGCCGCCGCCGGCACTAGGGCAAACCGCCGCCGCCGCCTAGCTAAACCCTAGCTGCCGGCTTGCCCCCTCCTCGGCATGTCTAAACCCTAGATTGTCGAGGGACTCTCTGATACTCCACCATACTCGCTCCGGCTTAAGGCGAAGCCCTGCGAGATCTCCCCTCTACTTCCAGTACCACGCCGTTGTGCTGCCGGAATCGCGAGGAGAGTGCTACAACCTCCGCTGCCTGCTGGAACAAGGGAGAGGAAGGTCTTCGTCGGGTACCGAACGTGTTACCGACTGCGGGAGCGCTGCCGGAACGCAGCGCCGGAAGGATCGTCTACGCGATCTTGAGATCGGGAAGAGTACGACTACATCACCCACGAGAATCTGCTCTCGTTAAACACTTTGGAATCTTCGAGGGTGAGTTATTCCATCGACTCGTTGCTACCATCTAGTAGATAGATCTTGGCTTGTTTGTTTGTATGCGATAGAAAATTTTTGTTTTCCATGCTACGAATCCCTACAGTGGTATCAGAGCCGTGTCTATATGTAGATCTGTTGCACGAGTAGAACAAAATGGTCATTGTGGGCGTTGATGCTTTTATTGTCGATTGCTCCTTGTGTACTTTGCATCTTGCGGGATGTTGGGATGAAGCGGCCCGGGCTAACCTTACATGACATCGTTCATGAGACTTGCTCCACGCTTGACATGCAACTTGTATTGCATAAGTGGCTTTGCGGGTGCCTGTTTCTCCTAGCATAGTTAAGATTCAATTTACAACGGGTGATTAACAATGCTAGTATCAATGTTGTGGTTCTTGTTCGTAAGTTAGAACGACACTTATTGAAAGCCCCAAACAACGTAAAATATGCAAAGAAAGTAGAGGCGTCTAACTTTGTTTTGCAGGGGTGTGCTGTGATGTGATATGACTATGATTGTGATTATATTTGATGTATGCAATGTTCCTTATTGTAAGTTGGCAACCGGCAGGAGCCATATGGTTGTCTTTAATTTATGTTAAGACCCGCGTGTCTATTCAAAGTAGTTGTAATAGTTGAAGCCGGTGGACGACAACCATGGAGAAGCGTCATTGACCTTGATGCAATGCCGGTGATGATGGAGATCATGTTCGTGCTAGAAGATGGAGATCGGAAGCACAAAGAAGAAAGGCCATATCATATCACATATTATGAATTGCATGTGGTGTTAATCCTTTATGCATCTTGTATTGCTTAGTAGACGACGGTAGCATTATAAGATGATCCCTCATGCACCTGAATTTAAAGTCATAAACTGTTCACCCTTAGTTAGCACCGTTGCTAAAGCTTGTTGTTTCGAAGCACCACGTGATGATCGGGTGTGTTAGATTCCGCAAGTGTATAAAACGTGAGCAAGCCAGATTTGCTCATGCGGAAACTAAGGTTTGATCTTGACGAGCCTAGCATGTACAGACATGGTCTCGGAACACGGATCACCGAAAGGTAAAGCATGAATCATATAGTAGATATGATGAACATGTCGATTGTTCGCCATTGAAATTATATCAACTCTCGTGATGATCGGTGTTGATGTGGTGGATTTGGTTCGTGTGATCACTAAAACAATGTGAGGGATATTGTTTTGAGTGGGAGTTCACCTAGATTAATTTTATTATTAATTTGAACTCAATTTGTCATAAACTTAGTCTAAACTATTGCAAATATGTTGTAGATCAATGGCAGCCCCTACCATCAATTTTAATGCGTTCCTAGAGAAAGAAAAGTTGAAAAACAATGGAAGCAACTTCGCGGATTGGTTCCGCAATTTGAGGATTGTCCTCACAGCTGGTAATTTGACCTATGTGCTGGATGCACCGCTGGGTGACCCACCTGCAGCTGATGTTGTCGATGAAGTAAAGAATGTTTACCTCACTCGGAAGACTCAGTACTCCACAGTTCAGTGTGCTATCTTGTATGGTTTAGAATCGGAGCTTCAGAAAAGGTTTGAGAATTCAGACCCATATGATATTGTCGAGGATCTCAAATTGATCTTTGAGACTCATGCGGCAATAGAAAGCTATGAGGCTTCTGAAAAGTTCTTTAACTGCAAGATGGAAGAGGGCAGCTCCGTCAGTGAGCATGTGCTTAAGATGTCTGGGCACGCAAACAAACTTCAAAGCTTGGGCATAGTGATTCCTAATGCTTTGGGGATTTACCGCGTCCTCCAATCACTACCACCAAGTTACAAGAACTTTGTGATGAACTACAACATGCAAAACATGAACAAGACGTTGCCAGAACTCTTTGCCATGTTGAAATCTGCAGAAGTGGAGATCAAGAAAGAGCACCAAGTGTTGTTGGTCAATAAGACCACCAAATTCAAGAAAGGCAAGTCTAAGCAGAAGGGACACTTCAAGAAGGGTGGTAAGAAAGTTACCACGCCAACGAAGAAGACTAAGGCTGGACCTAAACCTGATACTGAGTGCTTTTACTGCAAGGGAGAAGGTCACTGGAAGCGGAATTGCCCAAAGTACTTGGCGGATTTGAAGAACGGCAACATCAAGAAGAAAGGTATATCTGATATACATGTTATTGATGTGTATCTCACTAGTACTCGTAGTAGTGCCTGGGTATTTGATACTGGTTCGGATGCTCATATTTGTAACTCGAAACAGGTGCTGCAGAATAAACGGAAGCTAGCGAAGAACGAGGTAACGATGCGTGTGGGAAACGGATCAAAGGTTGATGTGATCGCGGTCGGCACGCTACCCCTTCATCTACCATCGGGATTAGTTTTATACTTAAATAATTGTTATTTGGTGCCTGCGTTAAGCATGAACATTATATCGGGATCTTGTTTATTGCGAGACGTTTACTTGTTTAAATCCGAGAATAATGGTTGTTCGATTTATATGAGTAATATGTTTTATGCACATGCACCTTTGATAGATGGTCTATTCTTGTTGAATCTCGATAGTGGAAATACACATATTAATAACATTGAGGCTAAACGTTTGAAATCGAGCGATAACTCGACCTATATGTGGCACTATCGTCTTGGTCACATTGGAGTGAAGCGTATGAAGAAACTCCATTCTGATGGACTTCTTGAATCACTTGATTTTGAATCACTTGAAAGATGCGAAGCATGTCTGATGGGTAAAATGACTAAGACTCCATTTTTTGGTATGATGGAGCGAGCTACGGACTTAATGGAAATCATACATACCGATGTGTGTGGTCCAATGAGTGTAGCATCGCGCGGTGGTTATCGTTATGTTCTTACCATCACGGATGACTTGAGTAGATATGGGTATATCTATTTCATGAAACATAAGTCCGAAACTTTCGAGAAGTTTAAGGAATTTCAAAGTGAGGTAGAGAATCAACGTAACAAGAAGATTAAATTTCTATGTTCTGATCGTGGAGGTGAATATCTAAGTTACGAGTTTGGCGAGCATTTGAAGAAATGCGGAATACTTTCACAATTGACACCGCCAGGAACACCACAGTGTATTGGTGTGTCCGAACGTCGTAATCGAACTCTCTTAGATATGGTTTGTTCTATGATGTCACTTACAGATTTATCGCTATCATTTTGGGGTTATGCATTAGAAACAGCCGCATTCACTTTTAATAGGGCACCATCTAAATCCGTTGAAACGACACCGTATGAATTATGGTTTGGGAAGAAACCTAGATTGTCGTTCCTTAAAGTTTGGGGTTGCGAAGCCTATGTAAAGAAGTTACAGCCGGACAAGCTTGAACCCAAAGCGGAAAAATGCGTCTTCATAGGATATCCGAAGGAAACTATTGGGTATACCTTCTATCATAGATCCGAAGTCAAAATCTTCGTTGCCAAGAATGGATCCTTTCTAGGGAAGGAATTTCTCTCGAAAGAAGTGACTGGAAGGAAAGTAGAACTCGACGAGGTTGTCGAACCTTCTCTCGAAATTGCGAGTAGCGCAGCACCGAAAGAAGTTCCTGTGGTGCCTGCACCAATAAGAGAGGAAGCTAATGATGATGATCATGAAACTTCGATTGAAGTTGCTACAGAGCCTCGCAGGTCAACGAGAACTCGTACCACTCCAGATTGGTATGATCCCGTTATGAGTGTCATGTAATACCTTTGCTGCCAAACTCTCCACCAGGACAACACCGATGACCCTGAGACATATGAGGAAGCGATGATGAGCCCAGATTCCAATAAATGGCAAGAAGCCATGAAATCCGAGATTGGATCCATGTACGAAAACCAAGTATGGACTTTGGTGGACTTACCGGATGGCCGGAAGGCTGTCGAGAACAAATGGATTTTCAAGAAGAAAACAGATGCTGATGGTAATGTTACTGTCTATAAAGCTCGACTTGTCGCAAAAGGGTTTCGACAAATTCAAGGAGTTGACTACGATGAGACTTTCTCACCAGTAGCGAAGCTAAAGTCAGTGAGGATTATGTTAGCAATCGCTGCATATTATGATTATGAGATATGGCAGATGGATGTCAAAACAGCATTCCTCAATGGAGACATTGATGAAGAGTTGTATATGATGCAACCCAAAGATCTTGTCGATCCTAAAGATGCTAACAAGGTATGCAAACTTCAACGGTCCATCTATGGATTGAAGCAAGCATCCCGAAGTTGGAATCAACGTTTTGATAAGGTAATCAAAAGTTTTGGTTTTGTACAAACTTATGGAGAAGCTTGTATTTACAAGAAAGTGAGTGGGAGCTCTGTAGCATTCTTAATACTATATGTAGATGACATATTGTTGATTGGGAATGATGTAGACCTTCTTAATAGTGTCAAGGAATATTTGAATAATAGTTTTCCAATGAAAGATCTTGGCGAAGCAGCTTACATATTAGGCATAAAGATTTATAGAGATAGATCGAGACGCCAAATATCATTGTCACAAAGTTCATATTTGTACAAAGTTCTAAAGAGGTTTGGAATGGAAGATAGCAAGAAAGGGTTCTTGCCCATGTTGCCCAATACGACCTTGAGTAAAACTGAAAGTCCGACATCGGCAGAAGATAGAGAAAGGATGAGTAAGACTCCCTATGCCTCATCCATAGGATCTCTAAGGTATGCCATGCTATGTACTAGACCCGACATTGCATATGCTGTTAGTTTGACTAGCAGATATCAAAGTGATCCAGGAGTGGATCATTGGACAGCGGTCAAAAACATCCTTAAGTACTTGAGAAGAACTAAGGATATGGTTCTTTCTTATGGAGGTGATGAACAGCTCGTTGTTAATGGTTACACCGATGCTAGTTGGAACACTGATCCGGATGATTCTAAATCACAATCTGGATACGTATTTATTTTGAATGGTGCAGCAGTTAGCTGGAGGAGTGCAAAGCAAAGCTTTGTGGTGAGATCTTCAACTGAATCGGAATACATGGCTGCTTCGGAGGCTTCACAAGAAGTGATATGGATGAAAGAGTTCATTACAGAGTTGGACGTGGTTCCTAGTGCGCTGGACCCAATGTCTATCTACTGTGATAACATGGGAGCCATAGCCAATGCGCAAGAACCAAGGTCACACAAGAAGCTGAAGCACATCAAGCTACGTTTTCACGCTATTCGAGAACATATCCAAGATGGGGATATAAAGATTTGCAAAGTACACACAGATCTGAATGTGGCAGATCCTTTGACTAAACCTCTCCCGAGGGCAAAACATGACCAGCACCAAACTGCCATGGGTGTTCGGTATATTACCATGTAATCTAGATTAGATGACTCTAGTGCAAGTGGGAGACTGTTGGAGATATGCCCTAGAGGCAATAATAAATGTAGTTATTATTATATCTTTGTGTTTATGATAAATGTTTATATTCATGCTATAATAGTATTAACAAGGAAACATTAATACTTGTGTGATTTGTAAACTTAAATTGAAGTCCCTAGTAAAGCCTCTATACATCACTAGCTTGTTGGTTAATAGATGATTGTGGTTTCCCTATCATGAACATTGAGATGTTATTAACAACAAGATCATATCGTTAGGAGAATGATATGATGGACATACTCCTATAGATAAGCTTAGCATAAAGATCAAGTCATTTTAATAGTTCAATTGCTATATGCTTTCTGATAAATAGTAATCTAATTCCTTCGACCATGAGATCATGCATATCACCTTTACCGGATAGATGCTTTGGTGACATCAAACACCACACGTTAACTGGGTGGCTATAAATATGGCATTGAGTGTTCGGAAAGTATTGGTTGAGACACATGGATCAAGAGTGGGATTTGTCCATCCATATGACGGATAGATATACTCTGGGCCCTCTCGGTGAAATGTCATCCAATTAGCTTGCAAGCATGTGAATGGCTCACAAGGGATCACATATCACGGGAACGAGAAAAGAGTACTTATCAGTAACGAGGTTGAACTAGGTATGCAGAGATACCGACGATCATAACCTCGGATAAGTAAACTATCGTGAGACAAAGGGAAATTGATATCGTATGTAAGTGGTTCATTCGATCGCAAAGTAATTGTAGAAATATGTGGGAGCCATATGAATTTACAGATTCCTCTATTGGTTATTGTTCGGAGAAGTGTCTCGATCATGTCCGCATAATTCACGAACCGTAGGGAGACACACTTAAGGATTCGACGTTGTTTGAGTAGTTATGGAATGATGAGAAAGAGACCGAATGTTGTTCGGAGTCTCGGATGGGATCCGGGATATCACGAGGAGATTCGGAATGGTCCGGAGAATAAGATTCATATAAGGAAAGTCCCGTTTCGGAGTTGGAGAATGGTTCCGGTGTTTTCATCGGGAATGTTCTAGAAGGTTCTGGAATGTCCGGCACTCCGGAGGGGAAGGGTACATGAATGTGTTATATCAAGTTGATATGATTGCATCATGTACTCGGTGTCATCGCTGAACAAAATAGAGGGTTTATTCAAATCCTAGTTTGAAAAGTCAAACGCCAAGTTTGAAAGTCAAACGGCTAGTTTTGGGAAGTGGAGAGGGAGGTGGAAACCGACTTGGGGGAGGAGTTCCTCCTCCCACCGCCGGCGCACCACCAAGCCGAGTTGGGGAGGGACTCCCCTCCCCTTGGCTGGCCCCCTCCACCTATATAAGGAGGGGCAGGGCTCCCCTCCTAGACACACAAGTTCCTACCTCTAAACCCTAGTACCAAGCCGCCGCCGCCTCCATAGCCGCCGCCGGCCCTCGGGAAAACCGCTGCCGCCTAGCTAAACCCTAGCCGCTGGCTTGCCCCCTCCTCGGCGTGTCTAAACCCTAGATTGTCGAGGGACTCTCTCATACTCCACCATACTCACTCCGGCTTAAGGCGAAGCCCTGCGAGATCTCCCCTCTACTTCCGGTACCACGCCGTTGTGCTGCCGGAATCGCGAGGAGAGTGCAACAACCTCCGCTGCCTGCTGGAACAAGGGAGAGGAAGGTCTTCGTCGAGTACCGAACGTGTGACCGACTGCGGGAGCGCTGCCGGAACGCAGCGCCGGAAGGATCGTCTACGCGATCTTGAGATCGGGAAGAGTACGACTACATCACCCACGAGAATCCGCTCTCGTTAAACACTTTGGAATCTTCGAGGGTGAGTTATTCCATCGACTCGTTGCTACAATCTAATAGATAGATCTTGGCTTGTTAGTTTGTATGCGATAGAAAATTTTTGTTTTCCATGCTACGAATCCCTACAAAACCTTCGCGTGGTGTCATATTATGTGACATAGTTAGAAGGAAAAATATCAAACTTGGTATATTGATTATGTCTCAAAAAAACTTCACAAAATGACCTATCTCGTTCGAGGTTTCAGGAGGTAGTTTTCCTTTTCGTCGCACCAAAAAGTTGTTTTCCATTTTCCTAGTGCAAAAAACAGACGGTTTTGTGAAGCAACCACCAAATGGCTAATTCAAAATACTACCGTCACATTTTTCAAAAATACTAGACCACCTTACATGGATAATGTCATAACAGGGGGATCTCAAACATTTCCGTCTATCCCTCGTGAAAAAGACAAATTCCTACCGAATCGGTAGGAAGTGCATCAGATATGAACTACAGGTACATGATCGGATGCTCATGATTTTTTACAAAAATCATTTTTAGGTTCAAAATATGTTGTTTCATCATAGATCCACTTCAAGTTTCGCGAGTCTCAGCCCCGAGCTAAGAATCTTCATGCCCGCCCTTCGACAAAGTTTAACGATAGTTTAAAACGGGCATTATAAATTCAAAAACGATCCAAACAACGTGAAACCTTCGCGTGGTGTCATATTATGTGACATAGTTAGAAGAAAAAATATCAAACTTGGTATATTGATTATGTCTCAAAAAAACCTTCACAAAATTACCTATCTCGTTCGAGGTTTCTTGGCTTTCGGGTCAAATGACCAATGTTATGGCTAGAATGAAGGCATAGTTTGTGATAATGTGTCCATATTGTGCATAATTGTGCATCATGGGATGGCGAACAATGTTTCAGGACAAAGTTTTCCTTTTCGTCGCACCAAAAAGCCGTTTTCCATTTTTCGAGTGCAAAAAACTGACGGTTTTGTGAAGCAACCACCAAATGGTTAATTCAAAATACTACCGTCATATTTTTCAAAAATACTAGACCACCTTACATGGATAACGTCATAACAGGGGAATCTCAAACATTTCCGTCTATCCCTGGTGAAAAAAGATAAATTCCTGCCGAATCGGTAGGAAGTAGGTCAGATATGAACTATAGGTACATGATCGGATGCTCATGATTTTTTACAAAAATCATTTTTAGGTTTAAAATATGTTTTTTAATCATAGATCCACTTCAATTTTAGCGAGTCTCAGCCCCGAGCTAAGAATCTTCATGCCCGCCCTTCGACAAAGTTTAACGATAGTTTAAAACGGGCATTATAAATTCAAAAACGATCCAAACAACGTGAAACCTTTGCGTGGTTTCATATTATATGACATAGTTAGAAGGAAAAATATCAAACTTGGTATATTGATTATGTCTCAAAAAAACCTTGACAAAATGACCTATCTCGTTCGAGGTTTTTGTCTTTCGGATCAAATGACCAATATTATGGCTAGAATGAAGGCATAGTTTGTGATAATGTGTCCATATTGTGCATAAGTGTGCATCATGGGATGGCGAACAATGTTTCAGAAGGAAGTTTTCCTTTTCGTCGCACCAAAAAGCCGTTTTCTATTTACCGAGTGCAAAAAACTGACGATTTTGTGAAGCAACCACCAAATGGCTAATTCAAAATACTACCGTCACATTTTTCAAAAATACTAGACCACCTTATATGGATAATTTCATAATAGGGAGATCTCAAACATTTCCGTCTATCCCTGGTGAAAAAGACAAATTCATGCCGAATCGGTAGGAAGTGGGTCAGATATGAACTACATGTACATGATCGGATGCTCATGATTTTTTAAAAAAAATCATTTTTAGGTTCAAAATATGTTGTTTCATCATAGATCCACTTCAAGTTTAGCGATTCTCAGCCCCGAGCTAAGAATCTTCATGCCCGCCCTTCGACAAAGTTTAACGATAGTTTAAAACGGGCATTATAAATTCAAAAACGATCCAAACAACGTGAAACCTTCGTGTGGTGTCATATTATATGACATAGTTAGAAGGAAAAATATCAAACTTGGTATATTGATTATGTCTCAAAAAAACCTTGACAAAATGACCTATCTCGTTCGAGGTTTCTTGTCTTTCGGGTCAAATGACCAATGTTATGGCTAGAATGAAGGCATAGTTTGTGATAATGTGTCCATATTGTGCATAAGTGTGCATCATGGGATGGCGAACAATGTTCCAGGAGGAAGTTTTCCTTTTCGTCGCACCAAAAAGCCGTTTTCCATTTACCGAGTGCAAAAAACTGACGATTTTGTGAAGCAACCACCAAATGGCTAATTAAAATACTACCGTCACATTTTTCAAAAATACTAGACCACCTTACATGGATAATGTCATAATAGGGGGATCTCAAACATTTCCGTCTATCCCTGGTGAAAAAGACAAATTCATGCCGAATCGGTAGGAAGTAGGTCAGATATGAACTACATGTACATGATCGGATGCTCATGATTTTTTTACAAAAATCATTTTTAGGTTCAAAATATATTGTTTCATCATAGATCCACTTCAAGTTTAGCGATTCTCAGCCCCGAGCTAAGAATCTTCATGCCCGCCCTTCGACAAAGTTTAACGATAGTTTAAAACGGGTATTATAAATTCAAAAACGATCCAAACAACGTGAAACCTTCGCGTGGTGTCATATTATATGACATAGTTAGAAGGAAAAATATCAAACTTGGTATATTTATTATGTCTCAAAAAAACCTTGACAAAATGACCTATCTCATTCGAGGTTTCTTGGCTTTCGGGTCAAATGACCAATATTATGGCTAGAATGAAGGCATAGTTTATGATAATGTGTCCATATTGTGCTTAAGTGTGCATCATGGGATGGCGAACAATATTTCAGGAGGAAGTTTTCCTTTTCGTCGCACTAAAAAACCGTTTTCCATTTTCCGAGTGTAAAATACTGACGGTTTTGTGAAGCAACCACCAAATGGCTAATTCAAAATACTACCATCATATTTTAAAAAAATACTAGATCACCTTACATGGATAATGTCATAACAGGGGGATCTCAAACATTTCCTTCTATCCCTGGTAAAAAGACAAATTCCAGCCGAATCGGCAGGAAGTGGGTCAGATATGAACTACAGGTACATGATCGGATGATCATTTTTAGGTTCAAAATATGTTGTTTCATCATAAATCCACTTCAAGTTTAGCGAGTCTCAGCCCCGAGCTAAGAATCTTTATGCGTGTCGTTTTAAACGGGCAAATGAAATTATGATAAGAATCACGGCATAGTTTGTGATAAGTTTATATTGATACCATATTTGGATTCCTCTCATTTTTTAATCAATTTAGACATATTATTTGCCGAATTCCAATTTACATATTTAAAGATATTAATTATTCCATATTAAATAAAAAATACAAAAAAATAAAATCTTTATATTTTTATTTGAATTCAATAATATTTTTACTTATTCATTGTTGTTTACTTAAATAATTGCTTATAATTTCAAAAAATATAACCATGTGACATGATGATATAAGAGTTAATAGGAATGATATCATAGTATTGACAATAATATGTAAATTGCTTTGCGGGAAGAGATTCTGAAGGAACGAGGAAGTTAAGTGTGCTAGAGCTAGAGTAGTGCTAGGATGGGTGACCGAACGAGAACTTTGGCATTTAATCAATTATTAACTATAAATAGTATTAAAATGATTAAATCGAGAGATTAAGGAGTCAAACAATTCAAAGATTAAACAAATAAAATAAAAAATAAAAAAATTTAAATTTTTTAAAAAAACTTAAAGAATAATTTAGGATATGCCGACGGCCTGGCCGTCGGCGTAGCTCCATTCCTGTGCCGACGGCCTGGCCGTCGGCGTAGCTTCAGGCTGGACCGTTATTGAAGACGGCCGTTGACAGACATGCGGGGCCCGCTGAAAGACGCTATGCCGAGGGGGGATGGCTGTGGCGACGACCACGGAGCTGTGCCGACGAGGACGTACGCCGAGAGGGCTACGCCGACGGCCACCGTCGGCTGTGCCGACGGCAATTTGGAGTTGTGCCGACGGCAGCCGGCTGTCGGCGTAGCGAATCTTTCCTGTAGTGTTACAGGCCACAAGATCATCTGCACGTAGGTTTCCTACCTAGCTAGGTGCCTCCTTAAATGCAGTATATGAAAGCATCTTAACTCGGCTACCCTAAAGGCCCCAAAGGCCTACGATGGGTGCCGACGCAAAACATCACGCCTAGCCACCCACCCTAATTTGGTTGTAGCGCCGGCGTGGTCCAACTAATTTTCCGACGCCCTCAAACCGAACCCGTGGGCGTCTAGCGGGGACGCCGGATGGAAGATAAGACAATGTGGGCCAGAGATGGCAGTGAGATAGATGGCCCGTCCCTGTTTTCTCCCACCATATCCTTCCTACTTTTTTCACCGCTTCCCCTCTGTCTTCCGGCCATTTTTTTTGCTATATGTAGGCTCGATGGCCATCAGCATTGCAGATTTACACTCACTCGCACACCATGGTCTCTCCTCAACTCACTTTTGCAACGGGAGGCGGAGTCGTTGTGTGATTTCGACTACCCATGTTCCTGTCGCTCCCGTGCTGGTAGGGGCGGCTTGTCGGACCGCCATCACGAACCAGTACTATGACGAGCTCACACTGATGTAGCATATGGACTCCCGGTGGGATATCGACAACATCCCCACCTGGGACGCCTTCTTTGTCAATCGGCAGGAGAGGGGGCTCTCAAGGTACGAAGGGGATGGCCTGCCTCCTATGAAAAACAACGAGACCGGCCGGTGGCTATGGTGGGGTGCCCGGACGCTCCAGGGCGTGATGGCCAAGATCACGGCGGGAGGTTTCGATGGCTGTGTTACCCGCACTTTCATCGGTTGCCATCGAAGAAGGGCGGGCGCAGCGCCGTCACTATTCGAGATCCCTTGCCCCCCTTCGCTGTCATCTTCGCCTCGAGCAGCCCAGGTCGGGCAACTGGAAGGTGCCGTCAGAATACACCCTGGCCTCACAGTAGCTCAGGCTCGCCAGCGACCTGGAGGAATATACAGGATAGCGCGCTGCCACTCGCGCCTCCTTGGAGCGCATGCACATGCCTGCGCTGGACTCCACCCATGCCTGGTGGGAGAAGGAGGAGCAGGCCTACCTCACGCGTCATGGCGACTACAGCCAAAGATGCAACTGCTAGCGATAGACATGTGCGCCTCCCGGAGTACCCGGCACGCTCTCGCTGCAGCGTGCGCTGAGAAACGACGAGGACGACTACGAACGCGCCTACCTATAGGCCTAGGCAGGAATATGACTAGTTATTTTACGTATTTTGCATATTATTCGAATTTATGTATTGCAAAAATAAAAATTGACTTGTTTTATGAGGGCCACACGGCTGGGAGCTGAAACTCCCCATTCCTGTGATCCATCTGGAGACCCCCATACAGTCCAAAAAAGGGTCGCGCTAGACGCTTTATTTGTGTGTGTGGGGGGGTGGGGTGTGGTGGGGTGTGGAGGGGGTTGACGAGTGGAGATGCTCCGATGATGCGCAAGCAGTCCCATACCACTGAACTGCATTTGCAAATTGTCTTTGATGCAATGTGTGGTGAGAAGAAGCGGTATGCAGAGCAGTACACTCTACTATGGAAATGGGACGGCGGTGTGCTTGACATGCATTCGTGTATAAATTTCTTACTCTACTGTAATAAAGTGATACTCCCAAAACAGCTTTTTACAACTTGGAACTACAAAACATGGGTGAAAAGGGATAAAAAATAATCTTCAACTTATTACCTTCAGTACATGAGTTTGGCCATCGTTTACTGCAAGGCTACTTAATATCTCGAGTATAAGTACAAACACTTCACTCATAGTATCAAATTTACCAATTGTTGTTATCCAAGATGGATTAATACATCACAAACTGAAACATTGCAATCTCACAAACAGTTCAGCAAATCACGAATTGAAATGTCGCAAGCTCAAATGTATGTCGGGACGTGTGAGTGAGGCACGATCGAGCTGCATAACCAGCGAGCTTCAGCCTATGGACAGTCACATATATGGAATGGAGCGAAAGATAGACGGAGACTGAAAGAAATAGGAAATGCAGGAAACTCAGATGTCACGAGCAGCTTGCTGGACAGGAACATTTTTTTGCTGTTGGAAACACCACCCTGGTTTGAACTATTTTCCCTGTGTCTCTCATTCTAAGGGTATAATCACACTCCCAAATTCCTATCTCGCACAAGATATGGAATACAGGCGAAACGGATGCATAACCAATACAGGCGCATATGTTAACCTTGATTTGCTGGCTTCGCTATATGGGCCACTCACTGCATGATGTTAACCTTGTGATATTGACCATATATGTAGAGAGAGAAAATGCAGGATACGACAAGCCGGTGTGACATTACTCTTTGCACGAAATTGTGTGAAGTTGATATTCGTCTTAATTTTCTGAATACCATATGGTCGTAAAGAGAAATAAGTTCTGTTGCATATCGCAGAGTAATATATATCACAGAGTACTTTGGACTGTATGACACATCTGATTCCATTTATACGGTTAAGATCCACCATGGTTGCTTGTTAACAAGTATTACAAAATAAGGATAACGATAAAGGATGGCTGACGGTGAATGATATAGTCGCTCATTAAACAACCACATGACACATCTGATTCCATTTTTCTGAACAGAACATCAACTCATGAATATCATGTAGTCCACGGCCACCATAGAAATAGAACTTCGCGTAAAATCACCATACCTAATAATAACACCGCATTTATATCTGTTGTACGCAATATGTAAATGATGTACGTGGGCTACATTTTTTATTTTTCAGATTTTTCTAAATACTTTGAAATTGTGGTCAGGACATAGAAAATCCAGCCAAAGCCGGGCTGAAATGGATCATTTATAAACAACTCGCATTTTCGAATTTCGTTTTATCATTCCATGTTTTTATGGCAAGCATATATACCCCTTGGACACGTACTGGCACAAACATTTTATCAGAAATGCACCAACGTGCTTGGACACTACAGAGCGTGCTCTGGAGCGCACTTTTGGCGCACTTTAGTCATAGTCTGGCATGCCACATGCATGCATATTCTAGATATGTATTAATTAGTCATATTTGGCACAGAGGTGCGTCTTGTAGAGGCTAACAAAACGCCCGAAATGAGTTTTCAACGATGTGCATTACAATTTTGATTTTTTTATTTTACTAGTGAAAAAGTGGGGGTACTTTGTGAAGCAACTATGAGAATAAGATGTGAAATGTCACTGTAGCAATTTTCACACAAACTATAACTTATAGAATGGCCAATTCCGAGAGATTACAAATTTCCACGAGTTGTAATTATATCTCAGAATTATCACGAATTCAGAGAGAAAATTCTCAAGTACAATGGAAAAGCTGAAGATGGTGAGCACATTTGAGTGATGCTTCAACTTCTTGACCACCCCGTTCTCTTTATGGATTCCCACATACATGGAATATATTATTCTGGAAGAGAGATAAATGAAAAGCTTCGGTGTCCTCCCCTCCTCTTAAACTTAGAAAACTGAAAACACAAGAATGGTTAGGATTTGTCAATACCCCTTCGGTTCGACGATGTGAAGGGGAATCAGACAATCTTGGCCGTTCTTGTGTTTTTAGTTTTCATATTTTGGGAGGAGGGTGAGGACACTGGAGCAAAAGTGGAGAAAGAGATGATGCTTCAGCTCACGCTACAGAATCTTTCGTGGTAGATAGACAAACAATTCTCACCGTTGGGACATGAAGTGTAGGTTGAATTGTTTTCCCCATGTTTCTCATTCCGAAGGTATTTTTACATTCCAGGATTGCTCTTTTGCTCAAAGTTGTGGAACTCATGTGAAGGTGATGCAATACCGACGACACGACAATGAAATAATATGTGGCTTCTTTTCAAGCTTCACTAGAGGAAAAAGGGCTATCCGTTCGCGATCCCTCGGAGCATTAGTCCCGGTTGCGCCATCAACTGGGACTAATGCTGGCACGCGTCCCGGTTGGAGCGGGCACGGGGCCAGGGGGCATGCGTCCCGGTTGGTAAGGGGGCATGCATCCCGGTTGGCGCCACCAACCGGGACTAAAGGTTTGGCCACAGCCACGTGGCGTGGCACGCACCTTTAGTCCCGGTTGCTGGCTCCAACCGGGACTAAAGACCTCTGCCCTCTATAAATGCAACGCCCCAGCCCCCTCTGCCTCCACTCTGTTTTTTCGAATGGTGTAAGGTGTGAGGGGGTGTGCTAGTTTTTTCTCATGCATGCATTGAAGGTGTTTGTTGAAATGTTTGAGTGAAAAATCCCGTTGAATTTCTCATAGAACAAAAATATAGAGACGCACTTGAGCTTTCTCCTCTTTATTTCCCTCGATCGAGGTTAGCAATCTTATCTTTTCTAGGTCATTGATACAATTCATGTGTCGGTGTGAATTGGTTATTTCACTATTTATGATGTCTTGTTTTTTGATAAACTTACTTATATGATGCAGATGAACGGTCGGGAATGGATGTACGGTGACCGGCGGGTAGCCGGGTATATCAAAGGCGTGGATAAATTTATCGATGTGGCTACGGCAAACAAAGAGAATGGATTTATACGTTGTCCATGTGTTCAATGTCGGAACAACAAGGAGTACTCTTCCTCGAAAATCATTCGCGGCCACCTGATTATGAAAGGTTTCATACCCAACTATAATTGCTGGACCAAGCACGGGGAAAGAGGGGTTATGATGGAAGATGGTGAAGAAGAAGATGATGATAACAACTATCATCATATGTTTCCTGAATACAGTGATACTGCAATGGAAGACAATGGAGAGGAAAAAGGTGAAGAACGGGCATCAGATGAGCGGGCTGATGAACTTGGTAGGGTCATTTCTGATGCAAAGCGAGACTGTGAAACAGAAAATGAGAAGTTGAAGTTATAGGGCATGTTAGAAGATCACAAGAAATTGTTGTACCAAAATTGTGAAGATGGCAGCACAAAGCTCGGTACCACACTGGAATTGTTGCGATGGAAGGCAGAGTGTGGTCTAACTGACTCCTCATTTGAAAAGATGCTGAAAATAATGAAGCCGAAGTTTCCAAAACATAACGAACTTCCCGAGAGTACCTACGAAGCAAAGAAGACTCTCTGTCCTCTGGGATTAGATGTGCAAAAGATACATGCATGCATTAATGACTGCATCCTCTACCGCGGTAAGGAGTATGAGAATTTAGATAAATGCCCGGTATGCAACGCGTTGCGGTATAAGATCAGACGAGATGACCCTGGTGATGTTGAGGGAGAGCCCCTCCGGAAGAGGGTTCCTGCTAAGGTTATGTGGTATGCTCCTATAATACCAAGGTTGAAACGCATGTTCAGAAAAAAAAAGAGCATGCCAGGTTGTTGCGATGGCACAAAGAAGACCGTAAGAAAGACGGGAAGTTGAGACACCCTGCTGATGGGTCACAGTGGAGAAAAATCGAGAGAGACTTCCCAGACTTTGCAGGTGACGCAAGGAACTTATGGTTTGGTCTAAGTACAGATGGCATGAATCCTTTTGGGGAGCAGAGCTGCAGTCACAGCACCTGGCCCGTGACTCTATGTATCTACAACCTGCCTCCTTGGTTGTGCATGAAGCGTAAGTTCATTATGATGACAGTGCTCATCCAAGGCCCGAAGCAACCGGGCAACGACATTGATGTTTACCTTAGGCCATTAGTTGAAGAACTCTTACAATTGTGGGGCAAACCAGGTGTACGTGCGTGGGATGAGAACAAACAGGAGCCATTTAATCTACGAGGGTTGTTATTCGTAACCATCAATGATTGGCCTGCTCTTAGTAACCTTTCAGGACAGACAAACAAAGGATATAAGGCATGCACCCATTGTTTAGATAAGACCGAAGGTACATATTTGCATAAATGCAAGAAGGTTGTGTACCTGGCGAATCGATGATTTCTTCCGACCAATCATCCCGTAAGAAAGAAAGGCAAGCATTTCAAAGGTGAGGCAGATCACCGGAAGAAGCCTGAACTCCCTGCTGGTGATGATGTATTTGGTATGGTCAAGGACATAGAAGTAATCTTTGGAAAGGGTCCCGGCGGTCAATCAGTTCCGAACGACGTCGCTACAGGACACGCACTCATGTGGAAGAAGAAATCTATATTTTGGGAGCTGCCATATTGGAAAGTCCTGCGTGTCCGCTCTTCAATCGACGTGATGCACGTGACGAAGAATCTCTGCGTGAACCTGCTAGGATTCCTAGGCGTGTATGGGAAGACAAAAGATACACCTGAAGCACGGGAGGACCAACAAATTATGAAAGACCCAAAGAACATGCATACAGATAACAAGACGGATAAAGGGCGTCACTTAAGTCGTGCCAGCTATGCTCTTACCAAAGCAGAGAAGGAAATCCTTTTTGAAGTCCTTTACAGTATCAAGGTTCCGTCGGGCTTCTCATCTAATATAAAGGGGATAATAAATATGGCAGAGAAAAAGTTCCAAAACCTGAAGTCTCATGACTGTCACGTGATTATGACGCAGTTGCTTCCGATTGCATTGAGGGGGCTTCTACTGGAAAATGTTCGAGTACCCATTGTGAAGCTGTGTGCATTCCTCAATGCAATATCTCAGAAGGTAATCAATCCAGATATTCTGCCAAGGTTACAGAAGGATGTGGTACAATGTCTTGTTAGTTTTGAATTGGTGTTCCCACCATCCTTCTTCAATATTATGACGCATCTCCTGGTTCATCTAGTGGAAGAGATTGACATTCTCGGTCCGGTATTTCTGCACAATATGTTCCCCTTTGAGAGGTTCATGGGAGTCTTAAAGAAATATGTTCATAACCGTGCTAGACCAGAAGGAAGCATCTCCAAGGGATATGGAACATAGGAGGTCATTGAGTTTTGTGTTGACTTTATTCCTGACCTTAAGCCGATTGGTGTTTCTGACTCGCGGCATGAGGGAAGACTAAGTGGAAAAGGCACGCTGGGAAAGAAAGCAATGATATGTAGGGACGGGGATTCTTTCACTAAAGCACACTACACAGTTCTACATAATTCCACCTTGGCAGCTCCGTATATCGAGGAACACAAGAATATTGTACGCTCCAAAAACCCGGGGAAGCCTGAATCATGGATTACAGATGAACACATGAAGTCTTTCGGTGGTTGGATGCGGACACATCTCTTGAACGACACCACTGTTGGAGATCAACTATACTTGTTGGCCGCGTCACCATCTTCTACTGTATTGAATTTCCAAGGGTACGAAATAAATGGGAATACATTCTACACGATCGCCCAAGATAAAAAGAGCACCAACCAAAATAGTGGTGTCCGCTTTGATGCAATAGACGAGAGTGGACAAAAGGACACATATTATGGTTACATAGAGGAGATATGGGAACTAGACTATGGAGTCTCTTTTAAGGTCCCTTTGTTTCGCTGCAAATGGGTCAACCTGAATGGGAAGGGGTAAAGATAGACCAGTTGTACGGAATGACAATAGTGGATCTCAACAATCTTGGTTATAGAGATGAACCATTCGTCCTAGCCAATGATGTGTCTCAGGTTTTCTATGTGAAGGACATGTCCTCCAGACCGAAAAAAAGAAAAAAATATGCAAACGAATACATCATATGATGAGCCAAAGCATCACATAGTTCTTTCAGGGAAAAGAAACATCGTGGGAATCGAGGACAAGACAGACATGTCAGAAGATTATAATAAGTTTGATGAAATTCCGCCCTTCACAGTGAAAACTGACCCAAGCATTCCGTTAAGTAAAGAAGATGCTCCATGGTTACGTCTGAAGCGGTCATAAGGAATGACATATGCCAAGAAGTTCATGCTCATATTATGTAACTCTAGTTCATGTCTTTCGCGGTTTGTGGCTTGACCGAAGGATATCTTTCGCGGTTTGTGGCCTTTAGTCCCGGTTTTGTAGTCTCAGTTTTTAATATTAATAAATGTCATGAGTGTTAGTCCCGTTTTGTGGCTGGACCGGGAGTGCCTCTATGACCAGTTTCTTGGAGATGCCGGAGGACTGGGCTCCGTCGGCATCTCCCTGAAACTGGTCGTAGTGGTGTCCCTGCTCTCAAAAACCATCTTGCAGCTTGTAACTTCACTAACTAGATCAATACGCCTCGGAGCTAACTAATTTCACATATTAGGGAGTGCCTCTATGACCAGTTTCTCGGAGATGCCGGAGGACTGGGCTCCGTCGGCATCTCCCTGAAACTGGCCGCAGTGGTGTCCCTGCTCTCGAAAACCATCTTGCAGCTTGTAACTTCACTAACTAGATCAATACGCCTCAGAGCTAACTAATTTCACATATTAGGGAGTGCCTCTATGACCAGTTTCTCGGAGATGCCAGAGGACTGGGCTCCGTCGGCATCTCCCTGAAACTGGCCGCAGTGGTGTCCCTGCTCTCGAAAACCATCTTGCAGCTTGTAACTTCACTAACTAGATCAATACGCCTCGGAGCTAACTAATTTCACATATTAGGGAGTGCCTCTATGACTAGTTTCTCGGAGATGCCGGAGGACTGGGCTCCGTCGGCATCTCCCTGAAACTGGCCGTAGTGGTGTCCCTGCTCTCTAAAATCATCTTGGAGATGCCTCAAACTGGCTGGAGGACTGGACTCACAAGGATGCATATTTATAGTACAAGCAGCTCGGAATAATGTCGACACTCACGACATAATGTCGACACTCACCCCTATTAGTAGTGCTGACTCATCTTTAGTCCCGGTTGGTGTCTCCAACCGGGACTAAAGGTTCATCTTTAGTCCCGGTTGGTGACACCATCCGGGACAAGGTACAAGCCGCACGACATAATGTCGACACTCACCCCTATTATTAGTGTTGCGTGGCCCACTCTGCCGCAATCCGTTCAGTCGCGGTTGGTTTCTCCAACCGGGACTAAATATGAACCCTCTCTTTATATAGGCATTTCCCTCTATTTATTAGGTAACACTTAAGACATTTATTAATATTAAAAACCGGGACAAACCGGGACTAGCTAACACTCAGGCCTAAAGCCGCCCCCTTTAGTCATAATCATGCCTAGTCCTATAGTACGCAGATTCAGGGTCTTCATCGTCGTCGGCATCATCATCGTCATCGTCACCTGCCACTCCGGGGATCCTCAGCCCATCCATGGCATATACCAGGGGCCATTCCAGCCTCGGATTCACGGCGGGTGGGAGAGGGGTCTCCTGGAAGACGATGCCGCTACCGCCGGGACAGTGTGGGGCCTGTGGCGGGTGGACTCGTGGGCACCGTAGGCGAGGATGGTCTCCCCCGGCGATGTGTAGCGCATCACTTCGATGATAGTACGGTTCGCCCACCACAGACGATGGCCGACTTCGTTGTGGTTCACCGGTGGCGGGCCATCACCCTCGTACCTGGCGAGCTCCCTTTCCCGCCTATTAGCGAAGAAGGCATTCCAGGTGTCGTAGTTGTCGGGATCCCACTGGGGATCCATCCGCTGCTCCGGCGTGAGCTCGTGGTAGAAGTGGTTTTTGATGGCCGCCTGGCGTGCGGAACCTTGAGGGACAGGAGGGACAGGAACCCCTCCAGCGCTCAGCATCCAGCCGGCGGGCGGCCGGTACCCCGGTGGACAAGGGTAGTTGGAGGCGCACAGCGCCTCGGTCTCCTCGAGGGTCAGAATGGCCCAGTAGGCGTTGTCCATTGTTCTAAGAGAGGAAGGTGTGGATGTGTGGATAGCCATGACACGATCACCCTAAATATAGAGGGAAAGGGCGGGAAAACTTGGCGTGAAGCTTTGGGAAATGGCGGGAAATATCTTTAGTCCCGGTTAGTGACTACATCCGGGACTAAAAGCTCTAGTAGAAAGGAAAGGGCGGGAAAACTTGGCAGGAAGAGGTGGGAAATGGCGGAAAATATTTTTAGTCCCGGTTTGTGACTACATTCGGGACTAAATGTGTGCCGAACAATGATCATGTTTCGAAAAAACCTTCACAAAATGACCTATCATGTTCGAGGTTTCATGGCTTTTTTGGTCCAAATGACCGATGTTATGTGCTGAATCACGGCATAGTTTATGATGTTGTGCCCATATTATGCATGTGTGTGGACATTGGTATGGAGAACAATGTTGCAGGAGGAAGTTTTCCTTTTGTCGCACAGAAAAGCCCTTTTCCATTTTCCGAGCGCAAAAAACGGGTCGTTTTGTGAAGTAACCACCAAAATGCCGTTTCAGAATGCTACCATCCCATTTTCCTAAAATACTAGACCACCTTACATGGACTATCTCCCAACCGGTACATCTCAAACCTTTTCGTCCATCCCGGGTAAAAAGGACAAATGTCTACCGAATCGGTAGGAAGTGGGTCCGGTTTGTACTACAGGTACATGATCTATCGCCCGTGATTTTTTGAAAAAATCATTTTTAGACTCGCATAAGTGGTTTCTTCAGAGATCCAATGCAAGTTCTGACGATGCTCGTCCCCTATCTTCATGCACACCGGTTCGACCATAGTTAGAAATTCAGATAATTCAAAACGGGCATAATAAATTCAAAAAAAATCCGAACAATGAAAATCCTTCGCGTGGTGTCATATTATGTTACATAGTTGAAAGGAAAAATACAAGACTTGGTATATTGATCATGTTTCGAAAAAACTTTCACAAAATGACCTATCATGTTCGAGGTTTCATGGCTTTCGGTCCAAATGACCGATGTTATGTGCTGAATCACGGCATAGTTTGTGATGTTGTGCCCATATTATGCATGTGTGTGGACATTGGTATGGAGAACAATGTTGCAGGAGGAAGTTTTCCTTTTTGTCGCACGGAAAAGCCCTTTTCCATTTTCCGAGCGCAAAAAACGGGTCGTTTTGTGAAGTAACCACCAAAATGCCGTTTCAGAATGCTACCGTCCTATTTTCCTAAAATACTAGACCACCTTACATGGACTATCTCCCAACCGGTACATCTCAAACCTTTTCGTCCATCCCGGGTAAAAAGGACAAATGTCTGCCGAATCGATAGGAAGTGGGTCCGGTTTGTACTACAGGTACATGATCTATCGCCCGTGATTTTTTGAAAAAATCATTTTTAGACTCGCAATATGTGGTTTCTTCAGAGATCCAATGCAAGTTCTAACTATGCTCGTCCCCTATCTTCATGCACACCGGTTCGACCATAGTTAGAAATTCAGATAATTCAAAACGGGCATAATAAATTCAGAAAAAATCCGAACAATAAAAATCCTTCGCGTGGTGTCATATTATGTTACATAGTTGAAAGGAAAAATACAAGACTTGGTATATTGATCATGTTTCGAAAAAACCTTCACAAAATGACCTATCATGTTCGAGGTTTCACGGCTTTCGGTCCAAATGACCGATGTTATCTGCTGAATCACGGCATAGTTTGTGATGTTGTGCCCATATTATGCATGTTTATGGACATTGGTATGGAGAACAATGTTGCAGGAGGAAGTTTTCCTTTTTGTCGCACGGAAAAGCCCTTTTCCATTTTCCGAGCGCAAAAAACGGGTCGTTTTGTGAAGTAACCACCAAAATGCCGTTTCAGAATGCTACCGTCCTATTTTCCTAAAATACTAGACCACCTTACATGGACTATCTCCCAACCGGTACATCTCAAACCTTTTCGTCCATCCCGGGTAAAAAGGACAAATGTCTGCCGAATCGGTAGGAAGTGGGTCCGGTTTGTACTACAGGTACATGATCTATCGCCCGTGATTTTTTGAAAAAATCATTTTTAGACTCGCAATATGTGGTTTCTTCAAAGATCCAATGCAAGTTCTAATGATGCTCGTCCCCTATCTTCATGCACACCGGTTCGACCATAGTTAGAAATTCAGATAATTCAAAACGGGCATAATAAATTCAAAAAAAATCCGAACAATGAAAATCCTTCGCGTGGTGTCATATTATGTTACATAGTTGAAAGGAAAAATACAAGACTTGGTATATTGATCATGTTTCGAAAAAACTTTCACAAAATGACCTATCATGTTCGAGGTTTCATGGCTTTCGGTCCAAATGACCGATGTTATCTGCTGAATCACGGCATAGTTTGTGATGTTGTGCCCATATTATGCATGTGTGTGGACATTGTTATGGAGAACAATGTTGCAGGAGGAAGTTTTCCTTTTTGTCGCACGGAAAAGCCCTTTTCCATTTTCCGAGCGCAAAAAACGGGTCGTTTTGTGAAGTAACCACTAAAATGCCGTTTCAGAATGCTACCGTCCTATTTTCCTAAAATACTAGACCACCTTACATGGACTATCTCCCAACCGGTACATCTCAAACCTTTTCGTCCATCCCGGGTAAAAAGGACAAATGTCTGCCGAATCGATAGGAAGTGGGTCCGGTTTGTACTACAGGTACATGATCTATCGCCCGTGATTTTTTGAAAAAATCATTTTTAGACTCGCAATATGTGGTTTGTTCAGAGATCCAATGCAAGTTCTAACGATGCTCGTCCCCTATCTTCATGCACACAGGTTCGACCATAGTTAGAAATTCAGATAATTCAAAACGGGCATAATAAATTCAGAAAAAATCCGAACAATGAAAATCCTTCGCATGGTGTCATATTATGTTACATAGTTGAAAGGAAAAATACAAGACTTGGTATATTGATCATGTTTTGAAAAAACCTTCACAAAATGACCTATCATGTTCGAGGTTTCATGGCTTTCGGTCCATATGACCGATGTTATCTGCTGAATCACGGCATAGTTTGTGATGTTGTGCCCATATTATGCATGTGTGTGGACATTGGTATGGAGAACAATGTTGCAGGAGGAAGTTTTCCTTTTTGTCGCACGGAAAAGCCCTTTTCCATTTTCCGAGCGCAAAAAACGGGTCGTTTTGTGAAGTAACCACCAAAATGCCGTTTCAGAATGCTATCGTCCTATTTTCCTAAAATACTAGACCATCTTACATGGACTATCTCCCAACCGGTACATCTCAAACCTTTTCGTCCATCCCGGGTAAAAAAGACAAATGTCTGTCGAATTGATAGGAAGTGGGTCCGGTTTGTACTACAGGTACATGATCTTTCGCCCGAGATTTTTTGAAAAAATCATTTTTAGACTCACAATATGTCGTTTCTTTAGAGATCCAATGCAAGTTCTAACGATGCTCGTCCCCTATCTTCATGCACACCGGTTCGACCATAGTTAGAAATTCAGATAATTCAAAACGGGCATAATAAATTCAAAAAAAATCCGAACAATAAAAATCCTTCGCGTGGTGTCATATTATGTTACATAGTTGAAAGGAAAAATACAAGACTTGGTATATTGATCATGTTTCGAAAAAACCTTCACAAAATGACCTATCATGTTCGAGGTTTCATGGCTTTCGGTCCAAATGACCGATGTTATGTGCTGAATCACGGCATAGTTTGTGATGTTGTGCCCATATTATGCATGTGTGTGGACATTGGTATGGAGAACAATGTTGTAGGAGGCAGTTTTCCTTTTTGTCGCACGGAAAAGCCCTTTTCCATTTTCCGAGCGCAAAAAACGGGTCGTTTTGTGAAGTAACCACCAAAATGCCGTTTCAGAATGCTACCGTCCTATTTTCCTAAAATACTAGACCACCTTACATGGACTATCTCCCAACAGGTACATCTCAAACCTTTTAGTCCATCCCGGGTAAAAAGGACAAATGTCTCCCGAATCGATAGGAAGTGGGTCCGGTTTGTACTACAGGTACATGATCTATCGCCCGTGATTTTTTGAAAAAATCATTTTTAGACTCGCAATATGTGGTTTCTTCAGAGATCCAATGCAATTTCTAACGTTGCTCGTCCCCTATCTTCATGCACACCGGTTCGACCATAGTTAGAAATTCAGATAATTCAAAACGGGCATAATAAATTCAAAAAAAATCCGAACAATGAAAATCCTTCGCGTGGTGTCATATTATGTTACATAGTTGAAAGGAAAAATACAAGACTTGGTATATTGAGCATGTTTCGAAAAAACCTTCACAAAATGACCTATCATGTTCGAGGTTTCATGGCTTTCGGTCCAAATGACCGATGTTATGTGCTGAATCACGGCATAGTTTGTGATGTTGTGCCCATATTATGCATGTGTGTGGACATTGATATGGAGAACAATGTTGCAGGAGGAAGTTTTCCTTTTTGTCGCACGGAAAAGCCCTTTCCATTTTCCGAGCGCAAAAAACGGGTCGTTTTGTGAAGTAACCACCAAAATGCCGTTTCAGAATGCTACCGTCCTATTTTCCTAAAATATTAGACCACCTTACATGGACTATCTCCCAACCGGTACATCTCGAACCTTTTCGTCCATCCCGGGTAAAAAGGACAAATGTCTGCCGAATCGATAGGAAGTGGGTCCGGTTTGTACTACAGGTACATGATCTATCGCCCGTGATTTTTTGAAAAAATCATTTTTAGACTCGCAATATGTGGTTTCTTCAGAGATCCAATGCAAGTTCTAACGATGTTTAAAGTTTTTCTAAATTCCAAATTAATATTAAAAATATATAAGTTAATTCATTTTTAATTGTAAATGGTTCATAGTTTAAATGGTTACATTAATTATTTTTTAAAACAGAAAATGTTTTTGAATTATTTATTTAAATCCAAACACTTTTTATGTTTAAATTTTTTCTAAATTCAAAATTAATATTCAAAAATATAAGTTAATTCATTTTAAAAGGTTACATTAATTATTTTTTAAAAATAGAATATGTTTTTGAATTATTTATTCAAATCCATACACTTCTTATGTTTAAAGTTTTTCTAAATTCCAAATTGATATTAAAAAAATATAAGTTAATTCATTTTTAATTGTAAATGGTTCATATTTTAAATGGTTACATTAATTATTTTTTAAAACAGAAAATGTTTTTGAATTATTTATTTAAATCCAAACACTTTTTATGTTTAATTTTTTTCTAAATTCCAAATTAATATTCAAAAATATAAGTTAATTCATTTTAAAAGGTTACATTAATTATTTTTAAAAATAGAATATGTTTTTGAATTATTTATTCAAATCCATACACTTCTTATGTTTAAAGTTTTTCTAAATTCCAAATTGATATTTAAAAAATATAAGTTAATTCATTTTTAATTGTAAATGGTTCATATTTTAAATGGTTACATTAATTATTTTTTAAACAGAAAATGGTTTTGAATTATTTATTCAAATCCAAACACTTTTTATGTTTAAAGTTTTTCTAAATTCCAAATTAATATTCAAAAATATAAGTTAATTCATTTTAAAAGGTTACATTAATTACTTTTTAAAAATAGAATATGTTTTTGAATTATTTATTCAAATCCATACACTTCTTATGTTTAAAGTTTTTCTAAATTCCAAATTGATATTAAAAAATATAAGTTAATTCATTTTTAATTGTAAATGGTTCATATTTTAAATGGTTACATTAATTATTTTTTAAAACAGAAAATGGTTTTGAATTATTTATTCAAATCCAAACACTTTTTATGTTTAAAGGTTTTCTAAATTCCAAATTAATTATCATTTAAAAAACAATACAAATTTAAACCCCAAAATAAAAAATAAGGCGAGAACAGAGAGAAAATACCTGAATTTTTTTGAAAACAGGGGAATATGTCCCGGTTGGAGCCACCAACCGGGACTAAAGACCCCCTGCGCGCCAACCCTTGGTCTGCTGAAAATATTGGAGTATAGGTCCCGGTTGGTGGCTCCAACCGGGACGTATAACCCTTTAGTCCCGGTTGGAGCCACCAACCGGGACTAAAGGTCCTTTGGTTATAACTGGGTGCCCCTCCTCTTCTTCTTCCCCATCTCCCCTCCTCTTCTCTTCTCGCGCACGACGTCGTCAGGCTGCGCCGCCGCCGTGCACGCCCTACCGGCCGCCCCTCGCCCAGCCAAGCGTGCAGGAAGCTTCGCCTCGTCGCCCCGAGGCTTCTCCCTTGAAGGAATCGGCCCCGCTCGCTCCCAATCGTCGCCAACGACCCTCGAGCCCGACGATCGCCGCCGTCGATTCGTCGGCTCCCGACCTCGCCTCGCCTTCCCGACACCACCACCGCACACCTGGTATGCTGCTGGTCCTCGTGGACCCTCTCTCTCGCCCCCTCTCGCTCTGGTTCATCCTCCCCGTCGACCACCTGCCACCACCGCCGCTCACCGTCGTCGTGCTCTCTCTCCGGTGACCTTTTGGAGGCGGCGCCGCTACTCTTTGGCTCGCCTCAACCTCCTCTCTCTAACGCGCGCACGCACACGCCCTAGATCGCCCCCTAACGCCGTTCCCGATCACCGTCCTGCAAGCCACCGCCGGCGTGACGTCACCCGTGCATCAGCGCGACCCAGCCAGGGAGCCACTTTGCCTGCATGGCTTTCCTATGTGGCCTCTGGCCCACAGGTCAGCGTCTCTGGCTAGCCCCAGCCCGAGTGAAAAATGCCCCCTGAACCACTTTTGCTTGTGTGGCTCCGGGCCCCTCTGTCAGTCACTGTGGGTAGGTTTGCCTGCGGTGTAAAAAGTTTAACCAGCTTTTAATAATTTCAGAAATAATTATAATCTTATAAATTCAATAACTTTTAATCTATAAGTCATAAAAATATGAATAATATATCAAAATGTTCAGAAAAATGAAACCTAGCTATCTAAGCTATAATCATGCATTGTTCAACAACTTAAATTACAAGTTTAATTAGAAGAACAAATCCACCCCTCTCATGTGTTCCGGAGTTTCTCCGAGTTAGGGTTTTCACCCCTCGGAACCCCGATTAAATCGTCGAGCATTTCTTAGGGTTACATTCCAATGCAAATTAACTTGTCATATCATCATACTTGCTTGAGCATTGCATCGATGCCATGTGTTGATTGTTTCCCTTTCTTTTTGGTGTTTGGATTATTAGGTTTATTATTAGTTAGGTATTATTAGGTTTATTAATTAGTTTGGTATTATTGGTCTTCGGCCCCACTGGTCAGTCACTGTGGGTAGCCCCAGACCCGATTCACATTTTCAAGCAACTTAGGTGCATGTGGGTTCGACGATGTGCCTATCTACTGCACGGTTTCCCTTTCTCTTCATTTTTATTATTGTGTATGTATATATTAGGGTTTCTCTGAATTAGGGTTTATATCTCTCAACACCGTACTTGACTTTCTCCTTTAGCCGCTTTGACTTATTCGTTTTTCCACCTATGCAGAAAATATGGACCCACACGTCAGAGACGAAGAAAAGGAAGAGTTGATCCAAGGTGTGATCCGTGGGGAAGATAATTTAGACGTATCAACGTTTCTGAACAACTCCGGTGAGGGTGATCCTCTTTTTACCAGAGTAGACAACTTGTTTGAGGTTGAAGGTGTTGCCTTCCGCGAGGGAGAAGGCGATGCCTTGTGTAATCGAGAAGACGACCGCTCCGGCGAGGTGCATGTAATATAAATCAATTCATTAATTAATCATCTGCTATCTATATAGAAATAGTAACGACGATCTTTCTTCTTTTAGCCCTCCGGATCGAAGGAATCTACTGAAAAGAGCAGACGAGGCCCAACCAAAAAGTTGCAAGACCATGAGAGGTTCAGGATCGAAGATGTCGCTGAAGACGGCATACCGACAGCTCCCGAAGTTGTCGCAACCAAATTTGTGGCACAATGCGGAGTAATCGTTAGGGACTTAATCCCGATCACCATTAGAAATTGGAGTAGGCCTGCTAATGCGGATGAAGAGGGAACATGTTTATTTGTCCCTAACCACGCCAAAGATTTACTGTGGAAGAGGCTCATGGTTAATTTCAAACTACCGAAGATAGAGCTGGATCCAAATGCGGAGGATCTAGTTGAGGACGCCTTACAACATGGGAAGCCATGGAGGCTAAGGTCAGGGAGTGGGCTTTGAAGAAGAAGGCCCAGTGTTTCACCAACTGGAAGAAAAGATTGCACCTTGACTATGTCGTGAAAAAGAAGACTCCCGATTTCAAGAATATTTAGTTTGAGAAGATAAAACCATTCTGGGATGAGTTTGTGGAATACAAGAAATCAGAAAAAGCTAAGAAAATGTCTGAAACGAATAAGCTGAATGCTGCTAAGAAGAAGTATCACCATACTATGGGGCAAGGTGGCTACAGGGTTGGCATTCCTAAGTGGGAGAAACTTGAGCAGGAACTGCGTGATAAAAATATCACCCCAGAGACAGACGATTGGGTAGAACGTGCAAGGAATTGGTTTTACGGGCATGGGGGCACGTTGGACTCGGAAGGGAGGTGTATATATAACATACGACATAAAGAAGACCCCTTGCCAATCGAGAGGATCAGAAAATCAGTAAAGGCTGTTAAAGATGGGGACTTCATTCCCGATAGAGAGAATGATGAGCTCACACTCGCCCTTGGAAATAAGGAACATGATGGACGAACACGAGGCACAAGAGGCTCCCAATCATGGAGGACTGGGTTTCCCGAAGAGAGGAAGAAATATCCTGATAGAAGCCGTCAGAGGAGAAAGGACAGGGCGGCAGTTGAAGCAGAAAGTCAGAAAGAGCGAATGCGTTTAATTGAAGAACGATTAAAGCAACAACAAGATGAAATTAACACACTTAAAGAGCAAAGTACTACCGGCCCATCTCAGCAGCACACTGCATTCGATGCTACCGGCCTATTGAATAATCGAAAAAGCAGTGTGGCTTCCACCGAGGTCCTGGGTGATGACAATGGCGATGCCAATGATGCACCGACGATGGCTCCTGTTGGCTACCCAGTGGATGATATCACAGATATGACACACTTCGAGCTACATGTCAAAGTTGTGAACATATCAATGAAGGTGGCGGTCGGCTATGCCTTACCAATTGGACCCACACCAACTTACCACTGTCGTCCAGTTCCAGAGGACTACGCTGTTATCGGCGTGGATGAAATCATGCCCACCTTTGAGGTTTTGGATCTTCACTACCCTGCTGGTGAAGGGGATGTGACTGTGCTGGGTGACGCAAAAAACGTCACCATTCTATGGCCGAAGGATTGTATCGTGCTTCGAAATCACACGCCAAGGCCATCTTCGCCGCCGCCTCACCCGTCTCCAGCGAGGTCGTCGCCTCCGCGGCAGCCGTCTTCGTCGCCTCACCCGGCTCCGTCGCCTCACCAATCTCCGGTGCAGCCATCGCCACGGGAGCCATCGCCGGCGCCTCAGGATAAAAAGCGTAAGCGTACGGCTACTGTGCGTCGTAAGCGATCGCCGAAACGTAAACAAGAGCCTCTTCCAAAAGTACCAACGGTTCCTCCCAAGAGAGCTTATGACTGTACTGAAGAGGAGACTGCGGCGATCGTTGATGCGGAACGACAGCGTTTTTCGCTAAGCTGAGGCGGCCGAAAGAGCCAGAGTTCCCCAGCACCAAAGAAGAAAAAGCCAAAGTGTTGAAAATTCTAAAGAATCTTCATCAACCCGAGCCAAAGCTGTCATCAGACTATGAGCGTTCTATTCTCAAGTCACATGCGGCACAAAAAGCCTCGAAGAGCATTACTGATGCAAGCGGGAAATCTGTTGCCCAGCTCGGAGAACAAGCAAAACAGACTTGCGCCCCTCTCAAGGTGATTTCCCAAACCAATGTGGGGTCGAGCAAATATGGGGCCGAAGAGCAGTATGATCCAGAGGTAGTTGCACAATACGGAGAAGCTGCCGCTGCTCAAGGTATGAGTATTGCCCAGTACTTATCCCAGTTAGAGTTCTTCCCCGTGAGTGAAGTAGCATACCAATACCAGTACGGAAAACCTCTCGTCAAACCTGAGGAGGTAAACAATCTTCCAACAAAAATGCGAAGATTGCATAACTGGTACATGCATGCCACAAGGGCCGGGGCTAACTGGATAGTGCTGAGGGTTACAAAAAAGCATCATGGGAAAGATAAGGATGACATGATATCCATTGAATTTGATGAACTATTTCAATTATTCAATCAAAACGCCTTGGACAAATCGATCATGAGTGCCTATTGTCTGTAAGTACTAATTCTGTAATTAATTTAGTCTCCAGCTATATTATTTTGTTTATTGCATGTATATAACCATACTGTAATATGCAGAATGAAGATTCTCGAATGCAGCAGAGGACAAATCTATGACATTGGCTTCATTGACCCATATTGGGTTCATGAAGCTAATCTCAAAATAAGCCCCCAGGATACGGAGGATAATATAGTACACGCGTTAAGGTTTCAAGAAACCAAAGAGAAATACTATTTCCTTACAACTTCCAGTGAGTGTTATTGTCTTGTATACACTTTCTATTTCGCTTACTCGATGTTAAGTATATAATTGATTAGTTCTGCATTCGCAGGTACCACTATATTCTGTTAATCATTCAACTTGACAAAGGGCGTGTACTAGTCATGGACTCGAAACATAAACCCCTTGAGACGTGGAAGGACATGCAGATACTTCTCCAGCGGTAATTCTAATCATTACGATACTATATCGACAACGTTCGTGAATTTTATGATATCAAGTACTTAATAACTTATTTTATTCGTTTTCTACGCCGGGCAGCGCTTGGAAACGGTTCACCAAGAAGGCTAGGGGTGTTTGGAAAGAGGAGCTTACATTTCAACCACTAGATGTAAGCACCACTAGCTATATCCGCGCATCTCTTTGATTCTAGTTTTGATACAGTTATTATCATACTTGATTATTATTTTGATTGAACTCTGTTCTCGTAAAGTGCCTGACACAGGGACCAGGTAACAATCTATGTGGATACTATGTATGCGAGTTCATCCGGCAGACGTGCGATGAGAAGGGCGGAAATATAGAGCAACTCCACGTACGTAAACAATTTCTATAGTTTTTAATTACAATCAAATTGTGTTTAGTTTCATATTCATATAGGCTGACTCCTTTTTTAAATCAGATCGAACGTCTACGGGACGGTCTTCTGCCAAAGGATCGCATACGAGCAATTCAGGAGGAATTGGCGGGATTCTTGGATGCAGAAGTCCTAAACACACAAGGGGAATACTACTCGGCTGTGTATAGACAATAGGAATTGTAAAAATAGCAACTTTCACGAAATTGGCCGGTAGCATCGAATAGCAACTTTTGTATAAAGTGCATGAACTCGATCCGTGTATTGAATGTAATGTTGTCATGATGATCTTGTGTAATATAAGGTTCCTTCGTTGATAAGTGCAAAACACTAAATAAACAATAAAACAACATAAATGAATTCTCTGCCGCGGCACAAAAAGTGGCGAAAATGCTGCCGCGGCAACAAAATGTGCCAAAATGAATTCTCTGCCGCGGCAGAGAAATGGGCCAAATCTCTGCCGCGGCAGCAGGTTATTAGTCCCGGTTCGTGTTACGAACCGGGACTAATGCTCCACCCCCCCCTCGCGCTCTGATGCCGCCACGTGTGCCCCATTTGTCCCGGTTGGTGGGGCAACCGGGACTAATGGTTAGAGCTTTAGTCCCGATTGCCCCGTCCCGATTGGGCAACCGGGACTAATGGCCCTTACCAACCGGGACGCATGGGCCCTTTTCTACCGGTGCTTCACTACCTGGTTCACTCATTGTATACTATGCATCTGGATCTCGAGTATATGTAGAGAGAGAACGTGCACGATATGTTAGACAAGTAGGCGCGACATTACTTTTCCATGAAAATTTTATGTGTATGTATTCACCTTAATTGTCTGGATATCATGTTGGTAGAGAAGTAGCTTCGTATAATAGATAGATTAATAGATACCACAAAATGGTTGGACAATACGAAATTTTACAGCGAAAAATATTTTTTGCTCCCTTGTTCTAGTGATCCCTTTATATTAAATAATTCGAGAATCATATTTATAATTTTCAAACAACTCTAAAACAAATCTGGATGTAGTGAATTGTGTATCCTACAAGCACACAACGCTGAATTCTTTGAATTCTCATCTACCGAAAAAATCTCTATGTCTGGTAAATTTTGGAGTTTTGAAAACATGCATTGTTCATAATTCTAAGATCAATACTTTTTGCATCTATGTGTATCTCAGAATAAAAGTATTTCAAATTTAGATGTTGTACATTTTTACGGGACATCATTCAGTACATTTAGAATACTTTACAACTTATAAAGCTTTCAAACATGATATTTTTACTTATTAAAAATAAAGGGATCACTAGAACTCAAGAGTCAAACATCCCTACTCATGTTAGAGACTGATAAAAAGTTAAGATGCACCGTGTTTGATTTAAAAAAAGTAACAAATAAAGGATGGATCGTGACTATTGATAAAAAACATAATATGCACGATACCGGTTATCGGAACAGGACATCCACGCACTCAATAATGTCGTGTATTGCAGTACAAAGACAAAGCGCGTTCTTGTAGAGGAAGACATACATAGGCTCCCTACAAAATGCGGTTTCTAAGTTATGATTGCAAACACTATTTTATCAAAGCGACCGTTAGAATCTCAAAACGTATAAGTAACTATGCATCTTGGTGTCCGTTCTTTTTTTTTATTTTCTTCTCAACTCACATGATACAACTTTTACAAAATATGTGCATATGCACGTACCACCACCCGATCCAAAGAACCCAAACCTACCGTATATAATTTCCTAGCACTATACGGACACTACCCTGACTCATGTATGCACACATACCTAACTAAGAAACCTAGTTAGATTTAGACACGTAGACACCACTGATTAAGATTAATGCTAACAAGGCTCCCTATAAAATGTGGTTTCTAAGTTATGGTTGCAAACATGTTTTATCAAAGGGAGACCGTTAGAATCTCAAAACGTATAAGTAACTATGCATCTTGGTGACCAACTATGAATTCTGGTTGCTTTTTTCTTTAATTTGGATGAAAGACATTATGCCAAGATCGACTTTGAATCAACAAATCTCAAAAAACGAACCAGATACAAGCGGTAGAGGAAATCGGTTCTATTAATAAGAACAAGAAAATGACTTGCACATCCCAAGAAATTTCCTAGGTGAGACCTCCAGCACAGCCGAATCGCACATTGTGTCTGACTTAAGAGAATGCACAAATAGGCCATGTAAATCCACATTGGTTTGATTCAACAAAGAAAAGTCATGCTTTTGGATAAACATGCATACCAAATTTTCATAACATGATTGTTTCTCCTTATAGTACTTTTTTTACAAAGTCCTTATAAAATACTTTCAACATTGGCGAGCAATGATGAGGATTCCGCCCAACAATTTTCTGTGTATTTTTTCTATGTTCTTAGTATTGGTTCGTGTAACATCACTGATTAATTTCTGGGTTGTATGTGTGTATTCAGTTCGTACATGACACTGACGTCCATTCATATTTCTTTTCGAAAAGGAACTGACGTTCCATTCATATGCTAGGAGCAAATCACAACCATAGAATAGAAAATGAGCCGCGGGCGAGTTTCCGAGAAATCTAGGAACAAAACTAAGAACCGGCAGGGAACATGCCGTGGATATCCTGTAGGTAGGAGCATCGCTCACCTTTCATGATTTGATCTCTATTTTGTTCCAGTTGTCTGCGAGGAATAAATATCACAAAGCAGACCGGTGTGGTTGACTTGCTTCCCCACAGTCCGGTGACTTTTCCAGCTATGGAAAGAGAAACTAGCTTCACGGTATGTGCACTTTGCTCCTTCCTACTAGTACGGTTGTGCCGAGTGAAGCATATGGGATATTAACGCACACTAGTGGAAACGAGGTCCCCTTTAATATCGGTTCGTGGCATGAATCGGTGTTAAAGGGGGGGCTATATAAGACACCACCCCAGCCCACACGCACCCCACTCTTCCATTCTTTCACATTTTGGAGCCTTGCAAGAGGGTGTGAAAAGTGCTAGTTTGTGTTTTTTTTATATGCACTAGAGGTGTTCGGTGAAATGCCCGAGAGCTCAAAATAAACTTTCTTGTTGCTCTTTCCGTCTCGGTCGAGGTCGGCAACTATAGTTTCATGTGTCATTGATGTACTATATATATAAATGGTCATCTCCCTAGTATTTTTTGATATATACTACATACTAATGCAGATGAATCGATAATGGATATACGGTGACCGCCGCACTTCCGAGTACATTACGGGCCTCCAAAATTTCATCGTTGTGGCTAATGCAAACCGTGGTCACAATGGTTTTATGTGCTGTCCGTGTGTTCACTGTCAGAATAAGAAAGACTACTCAAATACCAGAACCATTCACGTCCACCTGCTTCGATCCGGTTTCATGCCCAGCTATAATTGTTGGACCAAGCACGGAGAAAAAGGGGTTGTGATGAAAGACAACGAAGAAGAGGATGATGAAAACTATCATAATATGTATCCTGAATATGATGATAATGCAACGGAGGTAGATAATGAAGATCAAGAGGGAGCAGATGGGCCCGCTGATGACGATCTTGGTCGGGCCATTACTGATGCAAAGGAAGAATTTGAAACTGAAAAGGAGAAGGAGAAGCTGGAGCAGATGTTAAAGGATCACAAAACATTGTTGTATCCAACTTGCGAAGATGGCCACAAAAAGCTAGGTGCCACACTGGATTTGCTGCAATGGAAGGCAGAGAATGGTGTGACTGACAGCGCATTTTCAAAGTTGTTGGTAAAAATGAAGAATCTTCTTCCAAAAAATAATGAATTGCCCGACAGTACATACCAAGCAAAGAAGGTTGTCTGCCCTCTAGGATTAGACGTGCAGAAGATACATGCCAGCATTAATGACTGCATCCTCTACCATGGTGAGAAGTACGAGAATTTGGATGCATGCCCGGTATGCACTGCACTGCGGTATAAGATCAGACGAGACGATCCTGGCGATGTTGAGGGCGAGGCAACAAGATTTCTTATCAGGTATCGGATGCTGCTTCTAATTGCACGGGCTAAGGAGGATGGACTGGTTGGTGGATTCATTCCACATCTTGTTGATGGAGGAGTCTTAATTTTACAATATGCCGATGCTACGATATTATTTATGGAACATGACTTGCAGAAAGCCGTGAACATGAAATTAATATTATGTATCTTTGAACAGCTTTCGGGGTTATAAATTAACTTCCATAAGAGCAAGATTATATGTTTTGGAAAAGTAAAAGACGAAAAACAGCATTACAAACAAATTTTCGAATGTGAGGCTGGGGCTTTGCCTTTTCGATACCTTGGGATGCCTATCCATTATAGAAAACTTAAAAATTCAGATTGGTATCCAGTGAAAACCCGATATGTAGGGAAATTTGATTGCTGGAAGGGTAAGCTATTGTCATATGGTGATCGCTTAGTTCTAATCAATTCTGTTTTAATAAGTTTACCTATGTTTATGCTATCATTTCTAGAAATTCCCAAGGGGGTTAGGAAACGATTGGACTTTTATAGATCTCGCTTTTTTTGGCAAAGTGATGAGGCTAAACGGAAGTACAGACTAAAAATGAAATATTGCTTGCGGACCAAAAGATCAAGGTGGTCTAGGCATTGAAGTATTAGAACTTAAGAATAAATGTTTATTGAGAAAATGGCTTTTCAAATTACTAAGTGAAGAAGGTGCTTGGCAAGAATTATTGCATAATAAATATTTAAGTCAGAAAACTTTGTCTGAAGTCCAAGGAAAACCAACTGATTCTCCATTTTGGAAAGGGCTTATGAGGGTAAAGGAAGAGTTCTTTGCTAGAGATCATTTCAAGATAGGAATGGATCCAACACTAGGTTTTGGGAGGATACATGGTTGGGAAAAATGTTGGAATTATGCCCTAGAGGCAATAATAAAGATGTTATTATTATAATTATTGTTCATGATAATGTTTATATTCCATGCTAGAATTGTATTAAGCGGAAACTTTAATACTTGTGTGGTTTGTGAACAACACCGTGTCCCTAGTACGCCTCTATGGACTAGCTCATTGATCAATGATGGTTAAGGTTTCCTAACCATAGACATGAGTTGTCAATTGATAATGAGATCATATCATTTGGAGAATGATATGATAGACAGACCCAAACTAAGCGAAGCAATTAGATAGTGTCATCGTGTTCGTCTTTGCGAAGCTTTTATTGTGTCAAATATTGTATTCCTTAGACCATGAGATAATACAACTCCCTGGTATCGGAAGAAAGCTTTGAGGTCATCAAACATCATCCTATGAGAGGGTGATCATAAAGGTGTCTCTCAGGTGATCGGAAAGTATCTGTTGGGTTGTACGTATCGAGATGGGATTTGTCCCTCCCTAGTCGGAGAAATATACTTCGGGCCCACTCGGTAATCAATATCAACACCGCTTGCAAGCATGTGGTTAAGGAGTTAATCACAAAGTGATATCGGATTACGGAACGATAAAATTATTTGCTGTGAACGAGATTGAACTAGGTATGACGGTACCGACGATCAAATCTCGGGCAAGTAAAATATCGCGAGACGAAGGGAATATATATATGGGATTGATTGAATCCTGGCATCGTGGTTCATCCGATATGATCATCGATGAATGTGTGGGAGTCAATATGGGTTTCCAGACCCCGCTGTTGATTATTGATAGAAGATCATGTCTGCATGTTCTCGAACCCGCAGGGTCACACACTTAACGTGTCTCGACGCTAGGATAGATTGGATAATTGGTTTATGAGTTTTTGTTCGGAGTCTCGGATGGCATCCGGGACATCACGAGAGGTTCCGGAGTGGTCCGAAGAATAAGATTCATATAAGCCAGTGCAGTTTTTGGAGTTCGGAATTGTTCCGGGTTAATCGGTATTGTACCGGAAGCTTCTAGAACCTTCGGAAGGGGACCAACGTGGCCCCACCTTCCGGGAGGGGGCATGGGCCTATGAGGGAGTGCCCTGGCCGCATTGGGACAGGGGTACAAGGCCCCATAGGGCCCAGCCGGCCAAGAGAGGTTTAAACTCTAGATAGAGCTTCTAGAAGGGGGTTTCCTTGCCCCCCACTCTTCCTCCTTGGGGCCGCCGGCCTTGGCTTGGGGGAGGGGCTAGGGCTGCGCCCACCCCTCTATATATAGAGGTCTAGGGGCGCACCAACCCCCCACACCTTCCCCTCCAACCCTAGCCGCCCTGCTGCCCTCCTCTCTCCCTCCCGACTGCTTGTAGGCGAAGCCCTGCTGCAGAAATTCTCCACCAATTGCACCGCGCCGTCGCGTTGTAGATCCAACCCATCTCTCCACCATACTTGCTGGACCAAGGAAGGAGGAGACGTCGAGGTGCTGCACGTGTGCATCTCACGGAGGCACCGCCACTTGTGGTGCTAGATCGGATCAGATCGCGAGGAGGAGAAGCGAGTACGACTACATCATCCACGTTCGGACGAACGTTCCGCTGTGCGAATCTTCAAGGGTATGAAGATCTAATCCAATCTCTCTCGTTGTTTGCATCTCCTAGATTAGATCTTGGCTTCCCCCTGTTCGCATCCGTAGAAATTTTGATTTACTATGCCGCGAAACCCTTCAGTGGTATCAGAGCTAGATCTATGTGTAGATGTGTTTCACGAGTAGAACGCAACATGGTTGTTGCGGGCGTTGATGTTTTCTGTTGCAAGCCTCTTGTTTGTGTTGTTCTTATGACGCGGGATAGTGACATTGAAGCGGTCCAGGCCAACCTGACGCAACGTCGTTCGCGAGACCGGCTCCGCACTTGACGTGTGGCTTGTTCCACACATGCGGCTGGTGGATGTCAGTTTCTCTCACTATAGTTGTCATGGGATTAACACCGGAGTTTGGCAACCATAATATCACCGTTGTGGCTTTCCGTAGGTAAGAATCGTTCTGAGCATCTACTCCCATAAGCCACGTAAAATATGCAACAACAAAGTAGAGGCGTCTAACTTGTTTTTGCAGGGAGTGTTTTCTGTGATATGGTATGGCCCAAGATGTGATGTGTATATTGTATGCGATGATCATGTTTTGTAATGTTTCACGACTTGCATGTCGATGAGTACACAACCGGCAGGAGCCATATGGTTGTCTTTATAATTGTGTATGACCTGCGAGTCAACTTCTTATACGCCATGTAATAGTTTTACTTTATCGCTAAGTAGTTAGCAATAGTTGTAGTTTCTATTCGTGGTGGAGGCAATCATGGTGGAGTGATGGAGATCATGCCGGAACGCACAAGATGGAGATTTATCGCGCGAAGATTGGCTATACCATGTCACATAAAGTTATATGCATGTGATGTTTATCCTTTTATGTATCTTATTATGTTTAGATCGCGACGGTAGCATTATAAGATGATTCCTCACTTAAAGATCAAGATAAAAATTGTGTTCTCCCCAAGTATGCACCGTTGCGAAAGTTCGTCGTGTCCAAGCATCACGTGATGATCGGGTGCTATAGACTCTACGCTCACATACAACGGGTGCAAGCCAGTTTTGCACACGCGGAAATACTTGGGTCTAACTTGACGAGCCTAGCATGTACAGACATGGCCTCGGAACACAAGAACCGAAAGGTTAAGCATGAGTCATATGAATGATATGATCGACACTTCGTTGTCCACCATTGAAACCACATCTCTTCTCGTGATGATCGGATTAGGTGTGGTGAATTTGGATCGTGTTCACTAAACAACTTGAGGGATGTTGAATTTAGTGGGAGTTCATCTAGTAATTTGATTAAGTTGCACTATTTATCATGAACATAGTCTAAATTGTACTTGCAAATACTGTAGATCACATGGCCAAGTCCAACTTCAACTTCAACGTTTTTGCTGAGATAGAAAAGCTTAGAAATAATGGGTCTAACTTCACCAAATGGTTCCGCATTCTGAGAATCATTCTCGCTGGCGGACAAAAGGACTGTGTCCTTGAGAAAGCGCTAGGTGACGCCCCTGCTATAGATGTGCCGGCTGATGAAAAAGCTGTTTATCAGTCGCGCAAGAATGATTATGATTTGATTAAGATCACCATGTTGTATGCTATAGAATCGGATCTTCAAAATCGTTTTGAGGAGTTCTCCGGGCCCTTTGAGATTCTCGAGGTGCTGAAAAACATGTTTCAGACTCAAGCCCGTTCTGAGAGATATGAGATCTCTAAGAAATTCTTTAACTACAAGATGGAGGAAGGGAGTTCCGTTAGTGAGCACGCCATTGAGATGACGGGCTACACTCAACGCCTTGAGCAACTGGACTGCAAGATTCCAGAGGATCTCAAGATTGACACTCCTAGCTACAAAAGTTTTGTAGTTGATCACAATCAGATTGGTTCCACTGATATGATCACTGAGCTCTTTGCTAAGATGAAAGTAGCGGAGGTGAACATCAAAAAGAATAATCATGTGTTGATGGTCAACAAGCCCCCCACCTTCAAGAAAGGTAAGGGTGCAAGGAAGCCCTTCAAGAAAGGCGGCAAGCGCGTTGCCCCTGCTGAGAAGAAGCTCAAGTCTGGTCCTAAACCGGACACTGAGTGCTTCTATTGCAAGGACAAGGGTCACTGGAAACGCAACTGTCCGAAGTACTTAGCGGACAAGAAGGCTGGCACCATCAAAGGTATATTTGATATACATGTTATTGATGTTTTCCTTACTAGCCCTCGTTGTAGTGCCTGGGTATTTGATACCGGTTCAGTTGCTAATATTTGTAACTCGAAACAGGAGCTACGGAAGAGACGGCGGCTTGCGAGGGATGAGGTGACGATGCGCGTTGGCAACGGATCAAGAGTTGATGTGATGGCCGTCGGCACGCTCTCCTTAGTTTTACCTTCGGGGTTAGTTTTAAACCTTAATAAATGTTATTATGTGCCTGCGTTGAGCATGAACATCATTTCTGGATCGTGTTTATTGCAAGACGGTTATTCATTTAAATCAGAGAATAATGGTTGTTCTATTTATATGAGTAACATCTTTTATGGTCATGCACCTCTTGTGAATGGTTTATTTCTCCTAAATCTCGAAAGGGATGAAACACACATCCATAACATTGAGGCTAAGAGATGCAAAGTAGATAGTGACAATACTAATTATTTGTGGCACTGTCGTCTAGGTCATATTGGTGTAAAGCGCATGAAGAAACTCCATTCTGATGGACTTTTGGAGTCTCTTGATTTTGAATCATTTGACACATGCGAACCATGCCTCATGGGCAAGATGATCAAAACCCCGTTCTCCGGTATGATGGAGCGAGCAACGGACTTGTTGGAAATCATACATACCGATGTATGCGGACCGATGAGTGTTTCGACGCGCGGTGGATATCGCTATTTTCTCACTTTTACCGATGACTTAAGTAGATATGGGTATATCTATTTAATGAAACATAAATCTGAAACGTTTGAAAAGTTCAAAGAATTTCAGAATGAAGTGGAGAACCATCGTAACAGAAAGATTAAGTTTCTACGATCCGATCGTGGGGGCGAGTATTTAAGTTATGATTTTCTCACGCATCTTAAAACAAGCGGAATTGTTTCGCAACTCACGCCACCCGGAACACCACAGCGCAATGGTGTGTCTGAACGCCGGAATCGAACCTTATTAGATATGGTCCAGTCGATGATGTCTCTTACTGATTTGTCGTTATCATTTTGGGGTTATGCATTAGAAACCGCTGCATTCACTTTAAATAGGGCACCATCTAAATCCGTTGAGACGACACCGTATGAACTGTGGTTTGGTGCTAAACCTAAGTTGTCGTTTCTTAAAGTTTGGGGATGCGAAGCTTACATCAAGAAGTTGATGCCGGACAAGCTCGAACCCAAAGCGGAGAAATGCGTCTTCATAGGATACCCTAAGGAAACTATTGGGTATACCTTCTATCACAGAACCGAAGGAAAAGTGTTTGTCGCAAAGAACGGTTCCTTTCTTGAGAAGGAGTTTCTCTCGAAAGAAGTGAGTGGAAGGAAAGTAGAGCTAGACGAGGTTATTGAACCTTCTCTTGAATTGGAGAGTAGCGCAGCACCTGAAATGGTTCCAGTGCCGCCTGCACCAACAATAGAGGAAGCTAATGACAAGGATCATGAAGCTTCAGACGATGCTGCTACTGAACGTCGCAGGTCGACAAGGTCGCGTGCCCCTCCTGAGTGGTACGGCAACCCTGTCTTGACTGTCTTGTTAGTAGAAGACAGTGAACCTACGAACTATGAGGAAGCGATGATGAGCCCAGACTCTGAGAAATGGCTAGAAGCCATGAAATCCGAATTGGGATCCATGAGCGAAAACCAAGTATGGACTTTGGTGGACCCTCCTAGTGACCGAAAGGCCGTTGAGTGCAAATGGATCTTCAAGAAGAAAACGGACGCGGATGGTAATGTTACTGTCTATAAAGCACGGCTTGTCGCGAAAGGTTTTCGACAAGTTCAAGGTGTTGACTACGATGAGACTTTCTCTCCCGTAGCGATGTTTAAGTCCATTCGGATTTTATTAGCAATTGCTGCGTTTCATGATTATGAAATATGGCAGATGGATGTCAAGACTGCGTTCCTCAATGGCAACATTGATGAAGAGTTGTATATGATGCAACCCGAAGGTTTTGTCGATCCTAAGGATGCTGATAAAGTATGCAAACTTCAGCGTTCCATTTATGGACTGAAGCAAGCATCTCGGAGTTGGAACCTTCGTTTTGATCAAGTGATCAAGAGCTTTGGATTTGTTCCAAATTGCTACGAAGCTTGCATCTACAAGAAAGTGAGTGGGAGCTCGGTGACGTTTTTGGTACTATATGTGGATGACATATTGATTATCGGAAATGACATCAACATGCTTAACGATGTGAAGAGTTATTTGAACAAGTGTTTTTCAATGAAAGACCTAGGTGAAGCTGCTTATATATTGGGCATCAAGATCTATAGAGATAGACAAAGACGCCTGATAGCTTTAAGCCAGAGTACCTACCTAGACAAAGTTCTGAAAAGGTTCAGAATGGATATGGCAAAGAAAGGTTCAGTGCCTATGTTGTCAGGTAAGATATTGAGCAAGGCTCAGTGTCCAGCTACGGTAAATGATAGGGAAGCTATGAGCAAAGTGCCTTATGCCTCGGCCATAGGTTCCATCATGTATGCCATGATGTGTACTAGACCGGATGTGTTCAATGCTCTTAGTTTGACGAGCAGATATCAAAGTGATCCAGGAGCAGAACACTGGAGAGCCGTGAAGAACATCCTAAAGTACTTAAATAGGACTAAAGAAATGTTCTTAGTCTATGGGGGTGATGAACAGCTCGTCGTAAAAGGTTACGTCGACGCTAGTTTTGACACCGACAAGGATGATTCTAAATCTCAGACAGGATACATGTATATTTTGAATGGAGGAGCTGTGACCTGGAGAAGCTGCAAGCAAAGCGTGATCGAACATGCCTGCTGCAGAAGCGTCAAGTGAAGGAGTTTGGATCAGAAACTTCATCACTGAGCTTGGCGTGGTTCCAAGTGCATTGGACCCACTGGAGATATTGTGTGACAACACTGGCGCCATAGCACTCGCTAAGGAACCAAGATATCATCCAAAGACCAAGCATATAAACCGCAAGTTTCATATAATCCGAGATTATATAGCAGATGGAGATCTGAAGATTAGCAAAGTACATACAGATCTGAATGTCGCAGATCCATTGACTAAACCTCTTCCACGTGTAAAACATGATCAGCACCTCAGTGCCATGGGTGTGAGATTGTTGCCAAATGTAAACTAGATTATTGACTCTAGTGCAAGTGGGAGACTGTTGGAATTATGCCCTAGAGGCAATAATAAAGATGTTATTATTATAATTCTTGTTCATGATAATGTTTATATTCCATGCTAGAATTGTATTAAGCGGAAACTTTAATACTTGTGTGGTTTGTGAACAACACCGTGTCCCTAGTACGCCTCTATGGACTAGCTCATTGATCAATGATGGTTAAGGTTTCCTAACCATAGACATGAGTTGTCAATTGATAATGAGATCATATCATTGGGAGAATGATATGATGGACAGACCCAAACTAAGCGAAGCAATTAGATCGTGTCATCGTGTTCGTCTTTGCGAAGCTTTTCTTATGTCAAATATTGTATTCCTTAGACCATGAGATAATACAACTCCCTGGTATCGGAAGAAAGCTTTGAGGTCATCAAACGTCATCCTATGAGAGGGTGATCATAAAGGTGTCTCTCAGGTGATCAGAAAGTATCTGTTGGGTTGTATGTATCGAGATGGGATTTGTCCCTCCCAAGTCGGAGAGATATACTTCGGGCCCACTCGGTAATCGATATCAACACCGCTTGCAAGCATGTGGTTAAGGAGTTAATCACAAAGTGATATCGGATTACGGAACGAGTAAAGTACTTGCTGTGAACGAGATTGAACTAGGTATGACGGTACCGACGATCAAATCTCGGGCAAGTAAAATATCGCGAGACGAAGGGAATATATATATGGGATTGATTGAATCCTGGCATCGTGGTTCATCCGATATGATCATCGATGAATGTGTGGGAGTCAATATGGGTTTCCAGACCCCGCTGTTGATTATTGATAGAAGATCATGTCTACATATTCTCGAACCCGCAGGGTCACACACTTAACATGTCTTGACGCTAGGATAGATTGGATAATTGGTTTATGAGTTTTTGTTCGGAATCACGGATGGGATCCGGGACATCACGAGAGGTTCCGGAGTGGTCCGGAGAATAAGATTCATATAAGGAGTGCAGTTTTTGGAGTTCAGAATTGTTCCGGGTTAATCGGTATTGTACCGGAAGCTTCTAGAACCTTCCGGAAGGGGACCAACGTGGCCCCACCTTCCGGGAGGGGGCATGGGCCTATGAGGGAGTGCCCTGGCCGCATTGGGCCAGGGGCACAAGGCCCCATAGGGCCCAGCCGGCCAAGAGAGGTTTAAACTCTAGGTAGAGCTTCTAGAAGGGGGGGTTTCCTTGCCCCCCCACTCTTCCTCCTTGGGGCCGCCGGCCTTGGCTTGGGGGAGGGGCTAGGGCTGCGCCCACCCCTCTATATATAGAGGGCTGGGGGCGCACCAACCCCCCACACCTTACCCTCCAACCCTAACCGCCCTGCTGCCCTCCTCTCTCCCTCCCGACTGCTTGTAGGCGAAGCCCTGCTGCAGAAATTCTCCACCAATTGCACCACGCCGTCGCGTTGTAGATCCAACCCATCTCTCCACCATACTTTCCGGACCAAGGAAGGAGGAGACGTCGAGGTGCTGCACGTGTGCATCTCACGGAGGCACCGCCACTTGGGGTGCTAGATCGGATCGGATCGGATCGCGAGGAGGAGAAGCGAGTACGACTACATCACCCACGTTCCGACGAACGTTCCGCTGTGCGAATCTTCAAGGGTATGAAGATCTAATCCAATCTCTCTCGTTGTTTGCATCTCCTAGATTAGATCTTGGCTTCCCTCTGTTCGCATCCGTAGAAATTTTGATTTACTATGCCGCGAAACCCTTCAAAAAACACCTTTTGTCACAACAATACTCATCATTGTATAATATTGTGCAACGAAAGAATATATCCGTTGCACAACTATTAAATCAAGTACCTCTAAACATTGGGTTTCGAAGGGTACTTTCTGGCAATAAGTGGAATCTTTGGATACATTTGTGTCAAAGACTGGTGTTGGTTCAGTTGTCGGATGATCCGGATAAGTTCGTATGGAACTTGACATCATCCGGGGTGTTTTCAGTGAAATCTATGTATGAAGACCTTATGAATGATCATACGGTCTTTCTTCAGAAATATCTTTGGAAAATAAAAATCCCACTCAAGATAAAGATTTTTATGTGGTTCCTCAATAATAAGGTGCTCCTTACAAAGGATAATCTAGTTAAAAGGAAATGGGTAGGATGTACTAAGTGTTGTTTTTGTGGATCACAGGAGACCATAGAACATTTATTTATATCTTGTCCTTTTGCTCGTTTTTTGTGGCGCATTATTCATTTTGCTTATAATTTACCCCCTTCGACTACTGTTACAAACATGTTTGGTAATTGGTTGAATAATATAGATAAATCATTTAAGGCTAGTATCCGCATTGGCGTTTCAGCCTTATGTTGGTCTATTTGGAGATGTCGAAATGATATTATATTTAACCGAACAAAAACTTTCAATCTTTTACAGGTTATCCATATGGTGGCACATTGGGTGCAACTATGGGCGCTCCTATCGTCGCAAGACTAGCGAAATATCATGGCTACTGGGTGTAGCCGTCTCCTAATGGTCACTGGGCACATTTTCAACCAGTCTGGTTGGCTGCATTTTAATAGACTAGAACATGATGTTTAGTCTTTTGACTCATTTATTCCGATGGTTGATACATGTGTCGACCTTAAGTGATCCTTGAATAGTAATAACTTTGGATTTTTGAATATTTATAATAAAAGGCTGTGTGCATCAACCGATATAGAGGCCGGGGTCTTATTCCCCTTTTCGAAAAGAAAAAAAATCTGGACCGCATAGAATTTATGAGCTTGTGGACATCTGCATGCTTTGCAAATGTGCAATGCTCTGTGCCTCTTCTATTCAGCTACCATTGTACAAGGTCTAGACCGGGTATTACCATCACTTCTATTTTCATTGTGCCTTGATCTTCCTTTCATCATGCAGGACAATGTCGGGTACAAATGACCCGAGGTGTTCTGATCAGTAACAATGTGCGCTCCCTACATTTAAGGAAGTGTTAGGTCCGTCGCACACACCCTTGGCTTTTTTTTGCGAAAACGCAAAAGCCTTGCGTTTCGATTCGATTCATTGATAGGAAAAGAAGTTTGTACAGATATGTACAAGGCTCAGTAGAGCCACCAACCCATACAACACAACCCACTAGACCTATGGAACCACGGGGATCAAGGCGTGGAGGCCAATCGCACCGGCAGTCCCCCAGGAGCGTGCGTCGGTTTGAATGGTGGTGAGAAGGCGACCCATGTCAGGCGACACATGATCGAACACGACCGCATTGCGATGCTTCCAGATCCACCATGCCGTCAACATGATTAGCGAAGATGTCCCCTTGCGCATGGCGCGGGGGGTAGAAAGCACAGCGTGTTGCCACCAGTCCACGAAGTCGTCTTCTCCATCCGGAGGCAGTGTCGTCGAACGTATCCAAGATAGGACCTCATGCCAAAGTGTCCGAGAGAAGGGGCAGCCAACCAGGAGGTGAGACATTGTCTCGACCTCCTGGTCACACAGGGGACAGCTTGGTGGGTGCGCGAGCCCTCTTCGCGCGAGCCGCTCAGCCGTCCAACAGCGATCCTGACAGGCAAGCCAAATGAACAATTTCACCCGTGGGGGTGCCCAAGTGTGCCAGTTAAGTTTTCAAGATCTCGAACTAATCGATCCCTGGAACAGGAATTCATAGCAAGACTTGGAAGAGTACTGCGCGTCCGGCGTCCACCTCCAAAGGAGGGTGTCAGTCGACTCGGCAAGCTCGACATCACGCACTCGGATCCATAACTGGACATACTGCCAGAGGGCAAGCGGGCTCATCGCGCCTCGGATGTCAGTAATCCAGCGGCGCTCCACAAGCGCCTCCCTCACAGTGCGGCGCTTCCTAGCGCGGCCGGGAATCAGCGCGAAAAACTCCGGCGCTATCTCTCCAATGGTCTTTCCGTCTAACCACCGGTCCATCCAAAAGAGGGCCGTGGCTCCGTCACCTAACACCATCGTGGTAGAGGCGTCGAATGCCTGTAACTCAGCCTTGGAGAAGTGCATGTCTAGACCTCTCCAAGGCCGCAACGGATCCGTACGCATCCTCCAAATCCAGCGCATCCGAAGGCTGATCGCCAAGCGGGAGAGGTCGGGGACCCCAAGGCCGCCGAGGCACTTGGGTCTACAAACCTTGTCCCAACTCACGTGGCAGTGTCCTCCCTCGGCTTCCGCTCTCCCGACCCATAGGAAGCTCCGAACAATCCGTTGGATTTGTTTAAGTGTCTTCTTGTGGAGGCCCAACACAATGATGTGGTGGAGGGGGATCGCCAGGAGCACCGACTTGACCAGGGTAAGGCGCCCAGTCTTCGCCATCATTGCCGCCTTCCAGGTAGGCAGGCGGCCCGCAATGATGTCGACCAGCGGCTGAAGTGCCGCCACAGACAGTCGCCGCAGCGAGAGAGGGATCCCTAGGTATCTTACGGGGAAGGGTGCCACCTGGCACTCCATTGTTGCCGCAGCCATCTGGATCACTTCATCAGTGCAGGAAATAGGTGAGACCGAGCACTTGGTGAAGTTGGTATGCAGCCCCGATGCTTCCCCAAAGAGATCCAACAGAGCGCGCACGGCGAGCAGCTCGTGCCCATCGGGATGGCAGAAGATCACCACATCGTCCGCGTAGAGTGAGACGGTCGTCACAAACTCTCTTGGCTGAGTTGTTCCGATCAGTGTCACCGGATGCCATGATCCACTACAGCGATCAACCACATTTAGAGGATGAGGCGACGTGGGCGGAGGTTCACGCTGGCGCCCGGGGCCCTCGGGTCGCCGGAGGAGGCTGCGCCTTCACCGTCGTCGAGCTCGGGTTCGAGGTTCCAGTGCTTGGGCTCCGATTCGTACTCTGATAGCGGGGAGGCCCGAGCTGTGCGAGAAAGGCTAGGCGACCTGGAGGATCCTTCCGGAGAGCTGGGTTGGACCACTATTTGTCGCCGGTGGAGGAGGACTGATTCAGAGTTGAAGCAGGAGTTTTGGGAGGAGATGGGGTTCCCTACGTCGGTATCTCGGTTCTGGGAACGTGCGTCTTCGTCGCCCCCGCGGAGCTCGATGCAATCTGACCATTCTACCTTGCCGCAGGGTCGCCGTAGTGTTAGTTCGTCGGCGGTAGGGGTGCTGTTGGGCCGGCGGCCTCTGGTTCGCCCATGGAGGGGCCCCCTACCTGCAAGACGATCGTCGGCCCCGCCGGTGCTCGCTCAGTTCGTCAAGGCGGCCGCTGGGAGGGCGAGGCAGTTTCGGATCGATCCGTTTTTGCCGCAGGCAGAATCGCGGGCAGATGCTACGGCTAACGTGGCTACTGGGTGTGGGCCTTCTGGCAGGGAGGGTCACGTCAAGGAGTCTAGCTTGGGTTGGAGTCTGATCGCCAGGAAGTTAGGAGTCGGGCGCCGTCTCGTGAATAGCCCTATGCCTCGCGTTTTCTTCCAGTCGCGAACGTCTGCGCCGCCTGTTGCAGATCGCTCTTTCCTCCAGGCCATGCTTAGCTCTGCCTCGATGTCCGCACCACGCAGCGTGCTGCTACTCCGCCGCCGGGGACTGCTGCGGCCCCTCGTGATCCGGTTCCCCGCGCCCCCGTTCAGCAGGCTGGTTCGATAGCACCCCCTCGCGCTCAGATGATGGCACCGCAGCAGCCTGCTGGGTTTGGGATGGTATCGGCGACCTCTTCCGCCGGTTCTTTCCCGGGGCAGGGATCTGTATCGCGGTCGTCCTTCTCCGGGCCACCGCCATTCTCTGGGCAGTCCGGGATGCCGCCTCCGACTCGCTTCAGTCAAGGGATGGCGCTGCCGTTTCTATCACCCCAGGGTGCTTACTTCCCGGCGCCGCAGCCTCAGTTTGCATTGCCGCCACTCCAGCAGCCGTTGCGCGGCCATCCGTCGGGTGGAGCACCAATGATCCAGCAAGGGGTGTCGCCGCAACAGTTTGCGGTCGGGGTCGGAAATGTAAGTGCGCAGGTACCGAAGCGGAATAAGAAGAAGAAGAAGAAGAAGAAGAAGAAGAAGAAACAAGATCAGTTGCAGGTGGGTCTTGAGACGGGTTTACAGCCGGCACAGTTTCAGCAATATGGGTATCCTGTTGGCCAGGCGGGGACATCTTCTCAGGTTTTGGGACAGCAACCGCAGTACCAGTATGGGCCACAGGGGACCGTTCCCAATACTCCTCAGGCTGACGCAGCTTTGGAGAATGTTGTTGCTACACCGGTGCCTGCTGCAACGGGTAAGAAGAACCAGAAGTCCGTTCGTTGCTGGAAGTGTGCGGTTAATACGCATGCAACTAAAGATTGTAAGGTGATTCATATTTGCTATATTTGTGACAATTCTGCTCATCCAACTTTGAGATGTCCCGTTCTTAAGCTGCCAAGGCCTACCCCGGTGATGTCTAGTATTGGCAATGAGTTGACTTTGTTTTCTCAGATTCCTGATTCTGTGGTGCGAGACCATCTTGGGGCCAACTTGACCCCCATAGCTCTTGTTCAGGTCACTGGACCAATGGTCCCTGCAGATGTAGTTCAGCGACAGATTGCCAGGAGATGCCCGGTTCGTAGTCAGTGGAAGTGGGAAGCGATGCCCTATGGAGACTCTGCCTTTCTTGTGAGTTTTCCGTCGATGGAGGATTTGGACAGGGTGGATGGGATCCAGGTGCCGGTGCCACTGTGCACCTCTCAGCTCTCGTTTTCTGTTTATCGGACATAGGAGGTGCCCCACAAGCTTGAGTTGCAGCAGGTTTGGTTGCACGTCGAGGGGGTGCCACATTGTGTGAGGTCTTTCTTGGGTTTATGGGCGGTTGGTGGTCTCATGGGCACTACTTTGGATGTGGACCTTTTCAGTTTGAGAAGGCGTGGTGTCGTTCGGATTCTTGTTGCTATGACGGATACCAGTGTTTTCTTGAGGCTGCATGATTCCATATGACATTACATTGTGATTGATGTTGTGGTGGGTCTCAAGGCTTATGAGCTTCATTTTCGTTTGGAGCCGGAGGGTTATGTTCCAGAGCTTGAGTTTGCACCTTACTTATGGAGGAAGCGGGAAGATGATCAGGATGATGATGCGAATGAGAAGCCTTCTGATGATGCTATGGATACTTCTGACATGGGGGTGGCTCACAGACGGTTGGGGCTGGCTCTTCCTCTACCACTACTAGGCAGGGTGGCTCGGCGCAGCCGCCCACCAGGCAGGGTGCTCATCTAGACTGTTCAGTGCCTTCGGATCATGTGTTACTGTTTGTTGTTACTCCTTTTAATGCTAACCCTGCCACCCCTCGCGGTAAGGAACTTTTGGAGGCGCTTCCGTTGGACTCTCCCCTGCGTTTCTGGACCAGTGTTGTGTTCTCCTCGGGTCTCTCCTTCACAGCTTTAGGAGGCTTTGCATGTGGCTAGTGGTTCTTTGGAGAATACTTGTGTTTCTTCGCTTCCGGCTTCCCCCATTCGTGGGAGGCCTAACGTGTTGGGTCGTTCTATTCCCACGCGAGCGGATCCGGTGCTACAGGAGGTGGTACCGGTTGTGCAGGAGGTCGTCTCCGGGTCTTCGTCGCGGTGGCAGGCCCAGGTGGGGCTCGCCGACCGCGGGACTGCAGGTTTGGCTGCCGGGGCGCAGGGTGCTTCACCTATGCCGCTAGCGGTTCAACCCCCTTCGACTCTGGCGCGGGATACTGGAGGTCCCTCCCATGGTGCTTGGACGGTGGGCATGGAGGGGCGCTCTAGCTCGGATGGAGGACCTGTGACCGAGGGGATTGACCTGACCCAGGAGGGGTTGGGTTTGTCCCCAGTCGTAGCTGGTCTTAACTACGTGGCCGGAACCCCCGCTCGCATGAGTTCTCGGCATGGTGTCGACGCTCTGGGGGCCTCAGCCATGGATGAGGACTCCTTGGGCAAGGCCATGCGGAGGAAGGCGGAAAAGAATTTGGACACCCCAGGTATATCTTCTAAATCCTTCCTTTCTTTCTCCAACAATTCTATTATGGATAAACTGGCTAACGTTGGTGTTAGTCTGGGGAGATCTGTACGTGAAGTTAATCTTTCTAGTTCTGTTTTGAGACATATGTAGGTTGACCGTCTAACGGTTACTCCTAAAATCTCTGTTGTTCCTGACTCTTCACTAATGGAGGAGGAGGAGTTGCATGCCACAGTAGATGGTCAACTCTTATCTCACTTAGTTGGTGAAGTGTCAGAAGTGGGCTTTGATGAGGCTGGGCTGGATTTATTATATGATCTTACAGCTTCTAGTCGGAAATCAAAGAGCCAAAGGTCCCGTAAGAGGTCACGTGTACCCAAATCTGTAATTGTTTCTCAATGAATGGCATGTTCTCAAATAGCAGAGGTCTTTGTGACTTGGCTAAACATTTGTTCTTTGCCGATTGTGTGAGATATTATAAGTTGGATTTTTTGGGTATTTCTGAGACTGGTAGACGTGATTTCTCACAAAGTCAACTCAATCGCCTTTCTGGTGGAGTGGATTTTTCATGGGTATCACGTCCGCCGCGGGGGAGATCCGGAGGAATCCTGTTAGGCGTCAGAGATGAGACTATGGAAATCTTAGCCAGTTCGGTTGGAGATTTTTTTTATTAAACTCCATATCCGGAATAAAGCTGATGATTTCGTTTGGTCTCTAGTCGCCGTATACGGGGCTGTCCAGGATGTTTAAAAGGCTGACTTTTTACGTGAGTTGGTAAATCTAGCTAAGGACAATCCCTATCCTATCCTTATAGGTGGGGATTTCAATTTGCTAATATTCCCTCATGACAAAAGTCGGGGACGATTTGATGAACATTGGCCTTTCATGTTTAATGCTGTCATTGATAGCTTAGACTTAAGAGAGGTTACAATGTTAGGAAGACAGTTTACTTGGGCTAATAGTCTTCCCGAGCCTACATACGAAAAATTAGATAGGGTGCTTATGGATACGTGGTAACTGTTCGCGCTCTAGAGCGTATTGGGACTTTATTGGATCATGCTCCATTACTGTTATATGTCGGAACATCACACGAAAATCCAAAAACAGTTTCAAGTTTGAACTGGGATGGATTGATCGTGATGGTTTTTATGAACTGGTGAAGGCTATTTGGGAAAAACCAGTTAGTGGACGCACACCTATACAACGTTGGAACAACAAAATGCGTGCCTTACGCAAATTCCTCTGTGGTTGGGCTAGACATACTGCTGGTATTCTTAAAAAAAGAAAAAATACGCCTTTCTGCTATTATTAATGATTTGGAGGCCTCAGCGGAGGTTAGGTTATTGACTGCACAAGAGACTGAGCTTAAAAAGCAATCAAATGTAGAAATTGCCAAACTTCTGCGTGAGAAAGAACTCAAGTGGAACCAACGTTCTAAAGCTAAATTCATCATTGAAGGAGATGCGAATACAAGATACTTCCATGCTGTTGCAAATGGCAAGTATAAGAAGAAACTTATTCACTCTCTAATTCAGGATGAAGGAACGATAGAAGGACCGCAGCATCTTAAATCTTATATTACCAACTACTATAAATCCTTGTTTGGGGCACCGCCAGAAAATTCCTTTTTGTTGGATGAGTCCCGGACGGAGGATATTCCTCAGGTTTCTATTGAGGAAAACAACTTTCTGACTGCCCCTTATACTGAGGAGGAGGTTAAAAAGGCTGTCTTTCAAATAGAACATAACAAAGCGCCAGGGCCTGATGGCTTTCCAGCAAAGTTTTATCAAAAATTCTGGGAAATTATCAAGGTGGATTTGATGCGCTTGTTTGAGTTTTTGCAAGTTGGTCAGCTAGACATCTTCAGGTTAAATTTTGGCAACATAATTTTACTACCCAAGGTTAACAACGCAGAACGTATACAGCAGTATCGTCCAATCTGTCTTCTTAACGTTAGTTTTAAATTTTTTACAAAGGTTGCTACGATTAGACTGAATTCAGTGGTTGATCATGTTGTTCGCCCTTCTCAAACTGCTTTCATGCAAGGGAGAAACATCTTAGATGGAGTTGTAATCCTGCATGAAACGATACATGAACTGCACTCAAAAAAACTAAATGGTGTATTGTTCAAGATTGATTTTGAGAAGGCATATGATAAAGTTAATTGGTCTTTCCTACAGCAAACACTCCGTATGAAAGGTTTTCAGAAGAGTGGTGCGCTCTCATACAGTCTTTTGTGTCTGGTGGAAGTGTTGCCATAAATGCCAACGATGACATAGGTAATTACTTCCAGACCAAAAAAGGGCTGAGACAAGGGGATCCACTATCGTCTATACTATTTAATATAGTGGCAGATATGCTGGCTATCCTTATTGAGAGAGCAAAGACTGATGGCCAAATTGAAGGATTGGTTCCACATCTTGTTGATGGTGGATTATCTATTCTTCAATACGCCGATGATACAATACTATTTATGGAACATGATCTGGAGAAAGCCAAGAATCTAAAATTAATACTATCAGCATTTGAGCAGCTCTCTGGATTGAAAATAAACTTCCATAAGAGTGACTTGTATTGTTTTGGCGAGGCTAAAGACAAGGCCCACTTGTATGCCGATCTCTTTGGCTGTGGTCAGGGTCATTTTCCAATCAATTATCTGGGAATACCGATACATTATCGGTGTCTCACGATTGCTGAATGGAAACTCGTCGAGGAAAGACTCCAGAAACGTCTTAATAGTTGGAAAGGTAAATTGCTATCCCTCGGTGGAAGACTGGTACTCATTAATTCAGTACTCACCAACATGGTACTGTATATGATCTCATTCTTCCAGTTACCGAAAGGTGTCTTGTCAAAAGTGGACTATTTCCGCTCAAGATTCTTTTGGCGGGGGGATAGTGAGAAAAAGAAGTATCGACTGGCCAAATGGAATGTCGTTTGCCGGCCCAAAGAATATGGTGGATTGGGCATACATGATTTAAAAGTCAAAAACACCGCATTACTGGGTAAATGGTTATACAAACTTCTTACCGAAGAAGGGGTATGGCAAACCATTCTATGGAGGAAATATGTTGGCTCAAAAGCGGTGTCTAAACTGGTTTGGAAACCAGGTGACTCACACTTTTGGGCTGGGCTAATGGCTTCCAAAAAGTATTTCTTCCGGTTTGGAAATTTTAATATTAAGGATGGTTCACAGATTAGGTTCTGGGAAGATAAATGGCTTGGCCAAAATTCTCTTCGTGAACAATATCCAGCTCTATACTCGATCGTTAGGCACAAAGGGGATACTCTTGCTGAGGTAATGGAAACCAATCCTCCTAATGTGTCTTTCAGAAGAAGTCTCTTAGGTCCTATACTTGTGTCTTGGAATAATCTTTTAGTGAGATTATCCAGGATACAGCTATCTGAGGGAATGGACGAATTCAAATGGAAATTACTACATAGTGGTAAATTTTCTGTTGATTCATTTTATAGAGCTTTGATTCAACCTAATATTACAGTCGATGACAATAGTAAAATTTGGAAGATGAGGATACCCCTTAAAACGAAGATATTCGCTTGGTATCTCCGTAAAGGGGTGATTCTCACAAAAGATAATCTTGTTAGGAGGAATTGGCATGGTAGCACTGAATGCGTATTTTGTCATCATAATGACACAATACGCCATTTATTCTTCCATTGTAAATTTGCTTGTACTATATGGTCAATCATCCAAATAGCCCCTGGTTTATCTCCTCCTCGATCGGTAGTCAATTTATTTGGCAACTGGATGAATGAAACCGAGGATAAATATGAGACTTTATTTAGGGTGGGAGCGCTTGCCATTATTTGGTTGCTTTGGCTATGTAGAAATAACAAGATTTTTAATAATGTTGTATCTTCTCCCTTGCAGGTTATCTATCGAGCTACGGCTATCCTCCGATCATGGACTTCTCTACAACGAATGGAGTTCCGCGAATTGTTTGCGGAGGGCTGTAGGCGGTTGGAGGATACGGCGCGGGATATCTTCTCCCGACATGGATGGCAGCAAGCGCTGCGGATACATCTTCCTTAGCTAGTTTGGAGAACTGTGTTTTCATTTACATTATTTTGTAATCCTGTTTTTGTTGACTTGGTCCGAGACTGTGTGGTTGATCGGCTGTGTGCATCCTAGTTATGCAGAGGCCGGGTGTAAACTTACTGTTAAGTAATAAAACGCCCATTTCCAAAAAAAAATGGTGAGAATTGGTTGTGCTATCATCATGGGAAAGATGTGTAGCTGAATTTCTGGGCAGGTTCTTTGGCAGAAGTTACCGCCGTCCGACACCAAGCACAGATTTTATGCTTGTTTCACATCTTGAATATTGGCTGCCCACTGAACTCATGCATGGTCCTATCTCCAGATAGTGGAGCAGCGTGAGACCACGTATACTACACTGGTACAGATCCAACATTCGCACACAACGGAAATTGCCCATCACACACGGTGTAATGAACCGTCGCTATTGAAGAGTGTTCGATAGCCCTCTACATCGCAAATGGTTAGCAAAAGTTCCTAGAACCCAACCGTCTGTGAATCACCTTTACTTACATGTTTCTTATGTATATCGTCTGCAATTCTGGATGATCGAAAAACGACATGTGTTGTTTCAACGTATATGTTAGGCTCTTTCGCAAACGTTTTAATTTAAATAAACAAGCATTGTATCCATTTTCACCCTGCAGATTTATGTCCAATTTATGCAGCAACATATAATATTATGATATCAGTGATATTTGTTTCCATAATTCATACACCTGATATACATGCATTTCGACATAGATTCATTGCTATCTATACAAATAAGATAGATACACAAAGTAGATAATCCAGATTTCTTGGTTGAGTATTTGCCTTTCTCTTTGTGACGTGATGAGACTCCTAAGAGATAATCTAGCCTTTGTTGTACCTTGATCATCTCAACACAAACTCCTCGTAGCTGAAGAATCAAGTGGAGTTCTTGATTTTCTCAAGAGAGGTGCATTTCTTGATTTCATTAAGTAAGGTGCGTGCAGTCCTTGACTCTCAGCTACACCGGGAAATAGAAACTAAAACAACTTATCCGCAACACGGGGATGATGAATTCATGAGATCTTTCTATGTAGCGTCACCAAAATAGTATCCATGTTATACAAAAATGGTAATTTCAATATATAACTCTGGTATAAGCAATCAATTTGTAGCACATAAGCAAGTACATAAAGTTGTGGCAATAAAAGATCATAAGAAAATCCTTGATGCAAATTATTCTAATTCATTGCACAGATCTGGTCACTAGTACACATTGTCTAACACATAGATCTGGTACATACATAGTTAAATATATAAACATTTGGTTCATACACATTCACTGGTGGAAAAAGGGGCTCTAGTCCCGGGCCGCAACGGGCTCTAGTCCCGGTTTTGGGCCCGGGACTGCGAAAACTGGACTAGAGCCCCCCCCTCTAGTCCCGGCTCGCAAAGGTCCGCGACTAATAACAGCCACGTGGTTGTTTCAGCGCCGCGGGGTTTCCTGCAGCGGCAGAGAAACACCACATTTCTCTACCGCGGTAGAGATTGTGTATTTTCTTTTTTTGCCATTTTGTTCCTTTTTCGTTTTGTGTTTCACTATAACAAACATATATTTCAGTAGACATATTATACGCTACTACATACACACTACACGTCGATGCATTTATATAAGATCGATCTCTTGCAAGCATACATATAATCAATCATATCAAAAGGAAAAAATGTTTTGAAAATTACATGGTCATTGATGAATATATATATATATCATATGAGCTACATGGAGATGATTAAGGCAAATCGAGTTTCACGTCATCCGTATAATGCTCTCCATGTACATCAAGGACTTCCTTCATCATAAATCCCGCCAGCTCCTCTTGAATTGCTCTTATGCGCTGGTCTGGGTCTAGTGTCTCCCGCAAATCATAAATATAATGTGAGTCAACTTTCTGCTCACTGGTCAACTCGCGGATGTACTCGCAGATGTAGTATCCACATAAATGAGTTCCCGGTGGCTGCTGTAAACTCTTTGCCATTTTATAAGTTAGATCCTCTTTGAATGGACCTGATATTTTCTGTCTGAACCGTGTCCAACACCTGCTCGGCAAAGAAAATGAACAAATGAGTTATTAGTTACTTGATATTAGGAAATGAATGAAAGAGGACGATATAATGCGATAATGATTGAAATTACTTATGGAGCATTGCTTTCATGTCGCTCCACTTCTCTTGGTCCCAACTTAATGAGTCGTGGACTTCGACTAGGGACTTGTCAACTTGAATGTTTAGCAAGATCCAGTGGAATCTGCGGGCATTTACATAAGCATACATGCATAGCTCATACAGTAAGCAAAAATAAAATGTGTACAAGATATAAACACTCACTTGAAGTTGTAAGGAAATAGTATTTCCTTAACAAAATTATGCTCGGTTAAGAACCTGGACAGGTCTTCCTCCACGTCTTTGAGGTGATTCTTTAACGTATATTCATTAATGATATATGGGTCAATGAACCCAACGTCGTATCTTCTAGCTCTTTTGCATTCAAGCATCTTCATTCTGCGGAATATAATATCATCATACAAAAGGATATATAATTAGGATAATATATTAAATGTAATGAACGAGCTAAAGCTACAAACTTAATTATAGAAATAAATAACTTACAGAGAGTAGCAACCAATGATAGATTTGTCGAGGGCGCGCTGGTTGTATAACTGAAACAGTTCGGTCATTTAAACCTGTATCGAGTATGGTTTGAAGTGATGCTCCTTTCTAACGTCCACCGGAAACCAATCTTTATGATGCTTTTTCTGCTTGCGACATGTACCATTCATGCAGATTTCGCATATGTGTGGATAGACGCGCGAGCTCCTCATTACTGACTAGAGGCTGTCCTTGGACATACTGCCGTACTATCTGACCCACTGGCGTATCTTCATAGCCTAAATATTAACCAAGAGACATATTTGCTTCGTTAGCAAGTGCTTTGCCCTCCGATACAGTGATTCCCATAAGTGCAGCATTATTACGGGCTCTAGGGTCCATTATTTGCATGTCCATATCCATTTCAGCTCTGAAGGCCTTGTCGAGGTCTGAAATGACTTTGAGCGGACCATCTGCATTATAGTAAAAGTATATCAAAAACCATTACACAACATGATAAAATTATTACAAGTTATATTGAGAGCTTCTAGAGCATTAATTTTGAATTTTGAAAATTTTACATGCACCAATTTGAATTGGAGAAAACAATCAACATGATAAATGTGGAGTTTTTTATTATTGTTCCATCAGTGAAAACCTCATTCCATTCTAAGCTCTGAAACTCTAAAATTACACATTTCAATTTTCAGTAACTATGTGCCTAATCAAAATTTGTTACACATATATATCAAAATCCTTCTAGCTATTTCTAGAGCATGCATGCATTTGATCCATATCTCTATACTTCTAGAGCACTATATAGAGCTAAAGTAGCAATAAGAGATGAAAGAATGAAGTTCTAACCTTTTAAAGCTTTGGATTTAGGTGTTGCAAACTAAATCTTGACAAATCTTGAGAAAAAAAATGGCATGAACTCTCTTGCTTTCTTTGAGAAAAATTACCACCATATGCTTTAGGGCAGCTGGCCAGGGAGCTGTATATATAGTGATGGACAATTAGTCCCGGGCCGTGCTACGACCCGGGACTAATAGTCCCCGAAAAGAGCTGTTGACCCGCTCCAGCTTATTAGTCCCGGGCCGTATTACGGACCGGGACTAATGCTCGGGTCCGGCCCGGGACTAATGCTTATGGTCATTTCTAGCCGTTGGAGGCCTCACGGACCGGGACTAGTGCTAGCACTAGTCGCGGTTCGTGACGGGCCGGAACTGCTGGGCTTCTAGTGATCGAACCGAAGATGGTTTTTCCAGTAGTGATTCAATCCATCCATATACAATTAAGTATATCTAACATGCAGTCCGGTCGAATGCATTGAGAAATTGGAGAAAAGTTATAGATCCATTCGAACACATTAAGATATTGGAGCAAAGTCATTGGCGGGTCGAGCACACTTGAGATAGTGACTATAAAAATAAAAAACACTCATGGACTAAGAATAGTCAAACGCATACAACCTTGCTAACTGTGCAGATCCATACTATAAATAGAACTTTAGCAAGCACGGTAACAATGTATACCTTCCGTAGGGAGACCACGATTGGCATTTGCCACTGTGGAGTGCAAGAACGAGCCAGGTTGAACAGCGGCATTGGCACCAACTCCGGCATTCGACGGTGCGGATGAGCATGAGTCCATGGCGTAAAGGCCACCAATGAGGACATCGGCATTGCAACGCCTACTGCCTCTAGTAGTTAAATCTTGCTTCCGCCTCGTCGCCAAGGTGATTTTTCTGGGGAGAAGAGATGGGTGTACTATGTTCCTAAGGAGGTGAGATGGATGTCGAGTGGCGTGATCTCACTGCTGGTCTAGATATATACTATGTAGATGGTAAGGTTACATTAGGTGGGCCCTAATGGGCCATATACTCCCACATGGTTTATCATCCTACAATCGTCTACGACGGATCATATCACAAACGGTTTCTCGATGTTCAATCATATGCGATGGTGCTTTTCACACGGTCCTATCTGCCATTATCGTGTCCGAGAATTCAATAATTCCTATCACACGCGATTTCATGGACTACTGTTGTGTGCGACTAAGATTATCGCACACGCTTTCCTTTACTATTAACGTTTCCATAGTCACTGCATTCTTCGTCTTCATGCAACTCTCTGGCTAAGGAATAATTAAAGAACTAGTTCATAATATTTGGTCACATATAGGACGAAAGATCTTCAATCAAACATGGTTTCCCTAGCTACTTGTTGTGAAAGACCGCTACCTTAACATGTTACATGGTTCTTGATAACTACTTAGTACACACTAGCTAATTAATTAGTAAGTATTCACTACACACAACATCATCCTTGTCATCAGAGGACATGACGATGGCGGCGGAGGGTCCGCCCGTCCTGGACCCTGATGCCCCGTCCTCTGACGCCTCGCGCCCTGCAGTGGCATCTTTCCAAATCCTTACAATCTCATTGAACCTTTTGACGGGAAACTGGATAGCGTAACGCATGAAAAGGTCCATGTGGAGAGGCCTCTACGTGTAAAGCCTCCTTCTTTTTGACGGGCAGCTGGTCCTTGCGTAGAGACTCGAAGTACTTCTACACCAATATATGCTCCTAGATCTGCTCCGCCATCCCGTATAGGTCATCCCACGCGTCCTCGTAATCATTGTCCAAGGAGGAAAAGCCGGAGTACGAGGCTGGTGAACCTCCTTCATGATCCGTGGCGAGAGAGGGTGCTCCTCCTCGTCAACTTGAAATGCTTGCCGCTCCTCCTCCACCACAGGAGATGCATGCTCAACATGGCGACATCGCGCCGTCGAGCACTGCCTGGCGCAAGAGAGGCGACCGGTCTTCTTGGTGCCATATCAAAGTGTGTGTCGACCGCAGAGCTGCTGCTGTGGCCAAGAGGGTGGCAGCGTGGAGCTTTATTGTATGAGCACGTGGAAAGAAGACGCGGTTTCCAAACAGGGGTAGTTGGGGTTTTTAAGGGAGTCGAGTCATCGAGAACTCACTACACACACTATGATTTATGACACATTGCAGGAGAAGGGACACACAAGAAGTAACAATAACAACTGGACAAAAAATCGCAACTAAAAGCAAACGATTCTTAAATCCAGAATCATGTGGGTATGAATACACTAAGCACGGTTTCCACATAATTGGTCGTGGATGACACAATAGTTGAGATGCTAGAAAACTCTCCATGTGTGGCGTCCCCGTGAAGGAGACTGCCAGCTACAAGAAAACAATCAAAATTTTGCGACGTCGCCGATCTTTCACACCACACATGAAAAGCCCCGTCGTGTGTGATAGGGGTGCTTAATAGGCCCAATCTATACTAGTGTTAGGTGTAGTCGTTTGGGAATGTTGCACTGGATTTGAACAATCCACGCGGTTGGCGGCTTGACAACAGGTTTACATGTTGATGCAAATGTCTGTTTTTTATTTTAGATGGTCCATAGATGTATCGACACGTTACATGACCCTTGAGCTATATTGTTTTGGAGAACCAAACTACAATGGTGAATAAAAAGGCAATATTCTTCGATCATGCAGAGACGCTCTCCCCTTTTCTTAAAAACCATTATGTATGCATGTTTACAACTATGTTGTATAACCCACATTCTCTTTATGGATTGCCACGTACATGGAACAGAGAGTTCTCGGAGAGAAAGATGGATGGAAACTAAACGAACGAGAATGCATACAGGCTTAGATTTCACTGTATGTCTGTTCAGATAGAGGCTCTCACCGCTGGCAATTTGAGGAAGCATTCTCGATTGGACTGTTTTCCGAATGTCTCTCATTCCCAAGGTATTCTCATGTTCCGAATTGATCTTTTATAAAAGATGTACAACTCGGGTGAAACAGGTCCAAAATCCAACGTGATATAAGAATAAAACACACCTTCTTTGCCAGCTTTCACTGCACATGGGCTACTCATTGAATGGGATATGTCGGATATTGACCTTATATAGGGTGAAAATGCAGGATATGCCGGACAAGTAGGTGACATTTGTTATTGCATGAATATCGTATGGAGTACATATTCACCTTAATCGTATACCGTGGTGGTGTGTAGAGAAATAGTTTTGTGAGATGCATAGTCTTTTTTAGTTCACACCCGGCATCTGTCCAGAATGCACAAAGCCGATATAAATACGAGACATAATAAAAGTCAAATACATAGTCATGAAAAATTCTAATGGGGTGCAGATAGATTATGCCCCCATCCATGTAGGATAAAAATCTTTGGCCACTTGCTCCAATCACGTACACACCGTCATCAATAAAGTGTGGTCTTTCGGTTGTTGAAGAGTAGAGACAACGTAGCCAAGACATGCACCTGCTAAATAATCGTGCAATGGAGATAAATTTTTGCAATTAAAAACCATGTCATTCACATAGTCATAGCAATGAAATGAATGCTACCTCTCCTGCATAATAAGCACTCTATCCTTGTGATCAATGTATCCAACCAATTATCAAAAACATTTTCAACACTACACCGCAGATAGCAGTTCAAAGCCAACTACTCCCTCCATTTCAGTTTAACAGGTACACACGTAATTTAAGAAAACCTTTGACCACTAAAATTTGAGATATATGTCACAAAAATTATACTATTGCAAAGTTCTTTTGAATATGAATCGAATGGTTATGTATATCATATATCTCATATTTTATCGATAAAATCGATGGTCAATTTTTTATTAAACGACGTATATGCCTACTAAACTAAACCGGAGGGAGTAGATAACTGCCTATTAAGAACGGGAGAACTTTCACGGAAAAAAATATGTGTAATAGTATCATCATGATGTCAGAAACTACACTTTGTGCTTCCTAGCTAGTTACAATTGCATTGTTATGCTTCGTAAGGATGACACCTTTGCGACGGTGCCATGTAAACATTTTAATTTTGAGGGTACCTTCCATTTCTAAATTTGTTTTATTATTATTAACTTGGCTCGTGCCAAAGGCAAGGGCATCACTTTTACCGTGTCATAACTATATATTGATAAATTTATGGTTTTACTAGGTATGCATATGTTATATAAAAGTAATTAAATATTACTATTATTGGAACTAGCACAGGGGCCCTCGCAGTGCAGGGCATCACCTTTGTGTCTCTAAATTGCAAAGTACTTTTTCTCTTATACAAACTATTTTCATCCCATTCACCTCCTTTATCATTGAAAAATACATGATGTTTTAGATATGGATATATTCCTAAATGTGTATTTGAAACTTTTACCATGATTGTATTAATAAGAAATAACAAATAATAATTACAACATTATTTTCTAGAAAAATCTTAATATTTACCATGAAACATCTTAACCTTTTCTGATCATTATTCATATGGTCATATTGAATATATATTTATTATTAGATTATGATAATACTACCCATAAGGTCGACAAAAAACTCTATAATTTAATTTATCATGAGGATGTAAAAAACAAATGCGGCCAACTGTTCCACTTTTTAGCAATAACTAAGGTAACTCCATTCTCATTCCACAACGATGGCTCAGTATACATACTTCAATGTTCTAGAGTAAATTAAGAGAAATCATAAAAATGTAACTTTTATTTCATTTGTGTCTCTATGGTCTTCCAAACATATTGTGTTGCGCCAAATAGATATTTATAGTTTAGACCTATGATCTAGCCGTTTTGAAATGATCGTGTCAATGTTACCTCCATGCTTCATGCATTTCTTTTATTGTGCATGACTTTAGGCCACCAAATTGTCCGTTATATTTTTATATCACAAACTATTATTATTCGATTAATTGTTAGTTAACGATTGAATGTGGAAAGTTAAATGCACCTTATATTTTTAAGAACTAACTCATATGGAGATGTAATGACAAAATCTGGAACATACAATGAGATTATTCACTTTTTTCTGAAATATAACAGAAATTTAACCGCCTATGTTCATGCATTAACAATAATTCTTGTTAACAATATTAAAGTTTTTTCTATGTCAAACAAATGCAGAATCACATTTATTTTACATAGTATATACCAGCATATTATTAGATTAAATTTTACTAAACGCTTGAATTTATACAGTCAACTATACAATGTTTTTCTAAACAAAAAATAAATATATATATACTATTATGTTCTCAAAATGGGGAGATTTTGGGTTCATGAGTGTCTATAACGGTGACATACTAATGGAGGTAGCTTGGGTGTAGAGATTATAGGTTGTGATACTAAGGAGATACTCCCTCCGTCCACAAATAAGTGTACTTCTAGTATTGTGTTATGTCAAATCCTTTAAAGTTTGATAAACTATTTTGGAAAATATAGCCACATTTATGACATCAAAATAGTGTCACTATATCTGTTTTAAAGTGAAGTTTCATAATATATTAATTTTATGTCTTATATCTTGCTACCATATACAATAAAGTTGGTAAAGTTTTAAAATCTTTGACTCAAAGACAATCCTAAAATTACACTAATTTATGTACACAGGGAGTATATGATGCTGCAGAGATAGATCGATCAAAGACATGAATTGCCAAACAGCTTACACTATACAGATTTTGTATGCCGCATAATTGTAGCTATCATGTTATATATGATATATATAAATAGGTAATGAAATCAAAGGAAAGATATTTGTTTGTTGTCATGTATACATACCTGTGCCTATCTCCATAGGCTGGGACGGGGCATGCGGTGTATCACATAGCGCGTGTCTTTTTACCATGCATGAATGATTGGAGTCCATCACCATAAATTTTCCTCGTTGAATTAAGGTGCATGTTAAAGATCTATAGTTATATAGAGATGGATATGTATGAAGGGAACCCTATGATGTGAGTGAGCGAGGAGAACCTGGCTTCTAGGGTGAGCCAGCCAAGAACGTCTTGCAGTGTGTCGGCACTCGGCACTTGTTGTAGTGTTGGCCATGGATCTTCATATCTTCTAGATAGCTGGTAATAAAACAACATGACCAGTGAACAAACCCCGGTCGCGGGCTAGGCACATAATACGCGCGCGGAGGGAATTGCCGGTCATGGTCTCGGTACAGGCTAGAACAACATTATCTTTTCTTGAGAGAAGAAGAGCAACATTACCTGTTAACGATATCGCCACTCGCCATGGGCTCCTTCGGCCTGTCGTCCAATGGGGAACCTCCAACCCGTGCATGATCATCAACATGATCAGGTTCGACTTTCCTCATATATACATCATGCGCATGCGGGCATGCAAGATAGATCGATCCATGGAATTAAATCGATGCTTCTACAGGATCAGAACCTGGCAACATCGGAATCCTAGAATACGGCGGCGGTGGCCGACTGCCGACGACATGGTATTCTTCTTTCTTATGAGACGGTTTTATTTTAAATTATTATTAATCGAGACCCAAGGGATATGAGGAAAACTACTTAATTAGAACACGGTAGGACGTGTCGTCATGTATCCATATGTGCCCTTCTTAACATAAATCGTGTTGAGCGGAACAGAACCTCTTTACGTCAAATAGTTAAATCTCAACCATAAATTTCAGATCTAACCATCAAAAATAATTAAGGTGATGTGGGCTAACGTGAGGGCTCTATTAGACATACTTATATTGCTTTTAGTATATAATAGATAATAGATAACATGGTTGTATGGATATTTAAAATGTGATCGTAAGCAAGATTATGAAAAATGATGAAATATATAAATGTGATGCTAAATAAGATAGCACATGTGAGGGTAAGATCTTTAATCAGCTCTAATCCGTGTAATTTCCACCATGATTCTCTTTTACCAGTCAAGCATTTATTCTTTGAATACAAGTAAATATGATACACTATGAAATATATATAGAGCGGTACACACATTTTTTTGCATCGAGAACGTCACTATCAAAAGTACACAACACTCAATCAATATTTGTTCAGGTGCTTATATTACCAGTTGAATATATAGTAAGATGATATGTTGGCGTCATAACAAAAATTTAACTATTTAAATGAACAGAAAAATGTAATATTTTATCCGCACAGATAATTAAGGCCAACTAAACAATCGTAGCTTTTGTGTTACTGTTAGAGTATATATTACGGTTACGTTATATTTGATAGTTTAAATATTGTAATCCAATTCTATCTCTAATAGTCTTCTTGCTCCCAAGTCTTCTAGTACTATATAAACAGCCTAAGGGCTCACGATGTAATCGCCACAATCAATATCAATACAATCTATACTTCCGCAATCTTTCATGGTATCAGAGCGGTTCGCTTCGCCTAGGGTTTAGCTTCAGCCGCGCCGCCTCCGGGGAGATCGTTCTCCACCGGAGGCCGCGCAATAGTAGATTAGATCTTACTTCGCCAAAATTTTCTCGCCGGCCGCTTGACCGGCGTTTCTTCTTCTTTCGCCGATCATAGATCGGATTGCATCGTCCACAGCCGCATGTCATCACGCGCCTCTACTTCAACCTCGGCGTCGACGCATCTCCGGCTACATCGTCATCGACCACGCCGGATAGTCTTCGCCAACATCAACCGGGACGCACGTCCCAAGTACGCGCCTCACCGTCAACAAAGGGCTGCACCTTCATCACTCGTGGTCATCATCGCCGACAACCATCTACACCAACAACATCGCCGCATCGTCGCCGCCACCACCAATCGTGGTCATCGTCAACGCCAACAAGTTCTTATTCTTCCAAAAATATCAAGTTCTTCACGAGCGACGCCACGCGCATACAAGCGAAAAATACGGGTCTAATCCCCGAAATCGACTACCGCAACAGCTCAATCGCCATCGACAACTATCACCATCGTCTTCGTCCATCACGACCTTGCCGCCAGAGTCACAGTCTAATTTTTTTATTTGCACAAGTTTGTGCTCAATTTTCTTCTTGCAGCCTCTTCGTCTACTCCGACATGAAGGACAACTTCTACACCGACTGTTTACGGAAAATTTTCTTTGCTCCTCAATCCGTCTCTGGCACGCATGGCTCATGATGGTCCCTGTCTTCGCACGTCCGGTATCGGCAACACCGACGCGTGCTTCGTCCCCGACACGCTACCAAGTCTGGCAAGCTTGGCATTGCGGGTCGAGCTACTTCTCAAACTACGTCTACCTCAACCACTATGGCGAATTCTCTAGGCTCAACGACGACATCGACCACAACACAACATTATCAACGTCATCGACTTCATCAACGGCACCATCGACCACCACTACAGCGCCCTCACTCCCGGCTATATCGACATTGGCAACAAGGGCTACCACCTCACCTTCGGATTATGCTCCAGTCAGACCGTCCGCGATGCTCCTGTTGTTCGCGTTACTACAGATCCGACTTCGGAGGGGGGGGGGGGTGTTAGAGTCGGTTACGTTATATTTGGTAGTTTAAATATTATAATCCAATTCTATCACTAATAATCTTCTTGCCCCCCAAGTCGTTTAGTACTATATAAACAGTCCAAGACCTCACGATGTAATCACCACAATTAATATCAATACAATCTATACTTTCGCAATCTTTTAGTTACCTATATATTTTTAGATACTTCACCTCTCTCCTATTACCACAGAATGAAGCTCTTGACTGGTCTCCATCCACACTATATACTACCTATGTTCCCTAATGTAATACGTCTTGGCAAACTAAATTAGTTTGCGAGAACATACTATATTAAGAAACATCGGTATACATGACATTTTAGACATGGTGTAATCTCTAACATGCGAATCTGACCACTATATTTACATGAATATATTTACACAAAATTAGAAAAATGTGGCGGAACTGATTTGGTTTTTTATTATTCCATTCATATAGTCAATTTATATATTGATAGTCCTATCTCGAGCAATCATTTTAAGACGGCATCTATTTTGACATGGGTGTGTAAATCATCTTCTCGTAACTATCCTTTACTCTTCAACCCAGTGATTCTATGTCACCGCTCATGTGTATTCGTCTTATCATAGATACCATGAATACACCGACTTGAGCGTCGTAGTTTAAACATCGTAGTCAATCATCGATTTTACTGTGTGTGTTCACCTACATAAATTTTCCTCGGCAAAGGTGGGCACTTTGCCGAGAGCCAAGAGGCAAAACTCAGCAACACTAACACGCCGTCCCCATTCGGTCACCCGTGACCCGTTGCGACACGTGTCAAGGTTCTTTGGTGATGCCAAATCTGCTGTTCAGCCTTGTATGAGGTCTAGATTGGGTATTATTCCTGCAATATATCCTCAATGTGCCTTTGCAGCAGGGCCACGGAATGTGCCTTTACTGTGTGTGTTCACCTATATCAAACTACATCTACATATCAGCTGCCTATACGCACCGTCAGACTAAACAGGTCACGAAATGCAATCAAACAATATATGCATGAATCAGGACAGATATTCCTCTATTCTGTTATTAATTACTCGTCTTTGCCCACTCCATCTGGAAGTCTGTATCTTGGAGGTCTGTCGGCACCTTTTCTCGAGTATTCTCTCCATCGCCTGGCTGCTCTTGCCGCTCTGTGTGCCCTCTCTGCATCTTCTTCGTCTGACAGTATTAGAGAATCGTAATCAGATTCAGCAATATGATGATTAACAGTACAATGCACACATTTGTTTCGACTTCTTCAGGAAAAGAGATGTCATATTGCTATGGTTGGTGAAATAAAGGCTGCACGCAACAATCGATGCAGAGGCCAGGACTATGGTCCCTTTTAGAGAAACAAATATTGTTATGGTTGGTACCAAGGCGTCATGAGCAGAATATGCTATCTGTAGTAGCATTACCATTGCTTTGGTACCGTGTTTGGGACCCCCAGATATCACTCCAGGAGCTACTCGTGTCTGAATTCTTCTGGTCGATTATCCGTGTTCTAATTCTTTCCTGTAGAAACAGACAGATTTGCAAATAAAAATAGTTTGAGTTCTGTGGCGAAGTAATGTCTCATTTTCAGTTCTTAGCCAAAAAATATATGAAAGAGGGAACTGATCATAAAATTCTCAAGAGCATTATAAAGGTGAACTAAGTTGGGGGGAACTTATACCAGCACTTTTGCTTGTCTCTTTTCCCAACGTGCACTAGCCTGCCAAAAAGAAATTATCTTAACGACAACTAAACAACATTGTATTGAAGCACGCAATATATAAGATCTCTAGGTCCCAGAACAGAACTAAATAGCATTTTTTTATAATTTTGGGAACATTCAATTGGATAACAGATAAATTACATGAATGAAGAGACTATTACCATTCTAAACACATTGACTGAAACTCCCATCCCATTTCTCATCAGCCCAACCTGCCCAAAATTGGAAACCACCATTCAGTATACTGCAAATAGCAGTTGTCTGAAACAAGAAATCAGGGTAAACACAGGAAATTTCTGGTGTATACTTGCACTTGGTAGTCATGAGAATACACACTCTTAGGTACCAAAATGAACTACATGGTCCTAAAAAATTGCCAACGGTTTAGATGATGACATAGAGATGTAAAACCCCATCTGGAATAGAGTATCTTACATTCACTCTCTCTATTCTTCGCATCTCATCCTCGAGGAGTGAAAGTTGTGCAGCAGAAGTCCAGTGAATACAGTCAACTGGGCTGGAAATGGGAAGATGAGAAGGTTCAGCTCATCAACCTTAGTATGTGTACTGTATCATGAAAATATATATAACGCATTCAGTAAAATAACTCTTACAGCTTTCAATAATACTTCGATATAGTGATGAGGTTAATTGGCAGGACATAAACTCCTAATGATCAAATAAACGTCATGGTGAGCTTTGTATCCTCACCAGCTATCAATGGCATCCTGAATTAGCTCTGCACAACCCGTTTGAGAGTAGGCTCTTGACCTCCCAAAGTCCTCCTCAATCTCGAACACATTTGGGCACACGTTGGCACAAATTTTGCATCCTGAACAGGCGTGAAGAAGATAAAATATACCCATTCCGTCATGAAAAATTAAACAGAAACCTCTGTTCCTCTGAAAGAAATATCAGTATATCAATACCTATGCAGGTAAACTCGTCAACAAACACATGATCCTTGGGCGCATTGTCATCAAAGAAAGGGTTGGCCGCCGTTGCCGTGTACCCATGGATCTCATCATACACTGCACGCTGCACCGGATCGGTCAACACCTGCTCTTCAATTCACCACACCTCTTATTAGCCTCACACCTACAGGTATATTCCAGTCTTCCAGAACAATATTGCATATTTGCATCTATAATTGGTCCAAAAGTTTACTAAAGGCTCCTACCGTGTAAACCTCATTGACGAACATGCAGAAATTTGTCACATCAGGGTCGTCTCCACTGAGGTCAGGGTGGCACGTTTTCATGCAACTGTAGTACGCTTTCTTGATTTCCTCCGTGGTTGCATCAGGCATCTGGTGGTGCAAGAATCAGAAGTTATTGTGTTACACATCAGCAGCAAACCCATTATCGCAACGGCAACATGTATGAGAACTGCTATCTGAAGTTCTGAACTTAGACTTCAGAGCAAAAAGAACATCATTTCCCCCTAATCACAAGCAAGTCACAAGACAAGAATACAAGAACTTTGAGCATGCCACCATGAGTCTATGACGTATGTTAAACTAGTGATTTCCAAGTTATCTAGTTGAAGAGATGTTTATTTCCTCTTAGATCACACTCGGTGTTCAATTGTAAATAGACAAAAACATAGTTGAAAAGTTAGAAAAAACTGTTCAAGAAACTTACGACACCAAGAACAGAGTAGAAGTCGTCAGCCACATCCTCCTCCGACCTCCCTTGTTCAGCTTCCTCCGTGTAGGCGCGGATCCTCAGGCCCCTCCGTCCCCGCCCACTCCCGTTCCGGCGACGGCCTCTTCCGATCCCAGTGGAGGCCAACGGCCGGGTGCGGCGGCACCAGCGGGAGGACGGCATCGGCGAGGCGAGACGGAGCATGGAGATCAGCAGCCGCGAGAGGAGAGGAGGAGCCATTGGTTAGTGCGGGAGGAGAATGCGGGCGGACTCCAGCTAGCCCGGTCGGCAGGTCGGAGTCGAAGGAGGAGAAATGGAGAAGGCGGCTGTTGGGCTTTCTTGCCGATCTCTTCCTCTGTTTAAACACCGGTTCAGACTTTTAAGCGCTCAACTATTTGCATTTGGACCCTCGCAAATATTCTTATCTATTTTTTTGAGATTTTATCTGTTTTAATGAAATATTCTTATCTTCGTACTCATCTTTTGGGATTTTTTGGTATTTAACTAGTACATTTTTTAGTTGCATAATTTTAAAAGAATTTTATAGAACTTTTATTGTTTTTGCTAAGCCTAAGTGGTTTGAGATTCTTATATGTCTAAAATTGCCTTTTTTTATTTCTACTCTTTAAACAAAAGTTGCATGGGGGTTCAAAGCCGGAGTGCCACAAGAGCAAGCCGAGATAGAGGACGAAGGCTATTGCATGCTATACAATGACTACTTCGCCAACGATCCAATGCACGGTGATGTGGTATTTCGGCGCCGTTCATGATGACCGGATGCTGTTCATGAAGATTGTCTTGGGCATCAGGAAGTTCAATGAGTACTTCAAATGCAAGAAAGACGTCGATATGGTAGGTTTCTCCTCAATTTAGAAGTTCATTGTTGATTTGAGGATTCGTGTATAAGGAACTCCCGTTGATACACAAGACAACTATCTATGCATAGCCAGGTCCACAACTATTGAGTGCATGTACAGGTTCTGCATGGCAGTGGTGACAGTGTTTGAACCAATATTTGAGAATGCCAAATGCAGAAGACATTGCTCGGGTCCTATCATAGGACTTAGAAAGAGGATTTTCTTAGATGCTTAGAAGCTTCTATTGTATGCATTGGGCATGGACCAACTGCATATTTGCTTGGCTAGGAATGTATAAAGGTCTCAAAGTAGCTTGCATTGTGGTACTTGAGGCAGTGGCAGATTAGAATCTATGTATTTAGCATGTTTTTTTGGCATCACAGAATCTCACAATGATATCAACGTGCTGTAGTGCTCGAATTTGTTTGCCAAGCTTGTTAAAGGTCATGCTCCACCGACGAACTATGTGATCAATTGAAGGGAATATGCCCTGAGAGGCAATAATAAAGTGTTTATTATGTATATTCCAAGTATATGATAGATGTTTATTTTGCATGCTATAATTGTATTAATACGGAAACGTTAATACATGTGTGTTTAATAAACAAACAGAAAGTTCCTAGTTATGCCTCTCTCATAAACTAGCTCGTTGATTAACAAGATGATCAAGGTTTCCTGATCATGGACATTGGATGTTGTTAATAACGGGATCACAACATTAGTGTAATGGTGTGATGAACATTCATCCGAAGTATAGCATTACGATCAAAGTCATTGAGTTTATATTGCTATAACAACTTACGAAGTGATACTAATCCTTAGACCATGAGATCATGTCAATCACTAACACCGGAAGAGTTTCTTGATAACATCAAACGTCACACCGTAACAGGGTGATTATAAAGATGGATTCAGAACTAATAAAGTGTTATGTTGAGGCTCATGGATCGAGAGTGGAATTTTTTCATCCCGATGACGGATAGATATACTCTGGGCCCTCTCGGTGATATCACATTGATTAGCTTGCAAGCAAGTGATTTGATCACTAGAATGTTATATCACAGGAACGAGAAAAGAGTGCATGTCGGTAACGAGATCAAACTAGGTATGGAGATACCGATGATCGAATCTCGGACATGTAATATATTGTGAAACAAAGGGATTAAGATACTAGCGTAAAAGGTTCCGACGATCACAAGAAAGTCATCGTTGAATGTGTGGGAGTCAGTATGGGTCTCCAGATCCCGCTTCTGATTATTGATCCGAGAGGGGTCTCGATCATGTCCGCATTATTCACGAACCGTAGGGTGACACACTTAAGAGACACCGACATCCAATGGGAGCAAATGTTTCATGCCGAAAGAATGAACAAGCGCAGGAATTTATTTCACTAGATACCGAAACAGGTTTTCGGGTGAAATTGCATAAAGTGGTTATGCATGTGAAATAGAATTCTAGCAATGGGTTATTTGTGAATGTTTGTCATTAAAGTAATTGACAAAATTCTGAATAAAATAAAAGAGTTTTATTTAATGAGAGTTTGCATTAAATTTGGTGGAAATTTAATGGGAATTTGAGTGGACTTTTGAGTGGAGGGATTTTAAAGGGCATTTTGTGAGTGGAGTGTCCACCCACATGAATGAAGGAGGGGAGGGGGCAGCCCCCATGGCCGGCGGCCACCCCCTTGGGTGCCCCCCTCCTCCTATAAAAGGAGCCCCCCTCCTCACTTGTCTCTCACACCTCCTCGTGAAGGATCTCTCTCCCCCTCTAGAATTTATCCCCCATGGTCTCGGACTAGCGAGATACATGTTCCCGGTGGCTATTCGGCAAGAAAGAGTTGTGCTTCCGCTGCATCACTGGAGCGAGGAGGCGGAGGTTGCTCGGTGCCTCGAACGTGTGTGCGAGCACGGATGCGCTGCTGATTTGCGGCGCTAGGACTTCCTCTCGATCTTGAGATCGGCAAGAGATCGTCTACATCAACCACGAGTTGAACTCGTTAAGCTTTGTCGGTCTTCAAGGGTATGTTCTCTACGGATATACATCCGCCCGTTGTTTGTATCTAGTAGATAGATCTTGGTATATAGTTCACATCGTAGGAAAATTTTTGTTTTCTATGCTGCGAACCCTATAGTGGTATCAGAGCCGGATCTATGCGTAGATACTTTACACGGGTAGTACACATATGAGTATGTGGGCGATGATGATCATGTTGTTGCTCCTTTGTTGTAATTTTGGATATTGGTGGCATAGTGGGATGAAGCGGCCCGGACAAACTTTACATGTCCTCGCACATGAGACCTGTTCCACGCTTGACATGCAACTAGTTTGCATAAGTGGCTAGCGGGTGTCTGTCTCTCCTACTATAGTCAATATCTATTTTGCAAGCGAGTTGTCAAAAATTTGATTATCCTCGTTGTGGTTCATGTTCGTAGGTAAGAACGGTTCTATCTCGAAAGCCCTAAGCCACGTAAAACTTGCAATGGATAAATTAGAGGCGTCTAGTTTAGATTGTTGTTGGGCTAGTGTTATGATATGGTAGTGTTGTAAGTAGAAGTATGAGATGATATTCTTACAACACACATAGCGTGTAAAATCCATAGACCTTGGATTTACACATATAGGTATGATAGTGATCATACCACGATGCACATGATAGAGATCATCTGCGGGAACCATATAATTTCACTAATAAACATATGATGTTTGATAGCATCTTATATTGCTTGTTTAGCGCTTTGTTAGCATAATAAGATGATCCCTCATTTAAATATCAAGATAAGAATGTGTTCTTCCTTTAGTATGCACCGATTATGTTTTCGTCGCTCCAAGAAATCACGTGATGATTGGGTGTTCTTGGATCCACGACCATATTTCGGGTGTAAAACAGTTACACACGCGAATACTAAGGTTCTAACTTGGCGAGCCTAGCATGTACAGACATGGCCTCGGAACACGGACCGAAAGGTTAAGCATGAGTCATATAGTTGATATGATGCCCATTTGATGCTCGCATTTGAAGCTATACCGACTCACGTGATGATCGGACTTGGTGTAGTGGATTTGGTTCATGTAATCACCAAAAAGGCACGAGGGATGTCGTTTTTGAGTGGGAGTTCATTCGTAATATAGATTAGTTGAACTCAATCTATCATACACTTAGTCTAAACTTTACAAATTCTGTTGTAGATGGCACCACCTGCTTTTAATTTCAATGTGTTCATGGAGAAAGAGAAACTAGCAACGAACGATAGCAACTTTACCGAATGGGCCATGAATTTGAGGATTCTCCTCTCTGCTGCACAAAAGCAATATGTGCTAGAAGCGCCGTTAGGCCCCCCACCTTTAGATGATGCCCCTGACGAGGAGAAGAATGTCTATCAGACTCGTCAGGAGGACCACAACTTAGTTCATTGCGGCATATTGTATGGGCTAGAGCCAGAACTTCGAAAGCATTTCGAAAACGGCAATGCATTTGATACAATGGGTGAGTTGAAAATGATTTTCGACACACATGCTGCTGTAGAGAGCTACAACGCTTCAGAAAAGTTCTTTAGCTGCATGATGGAAGAGCACAGCTCCGTTAGTGAGCATGTACTCAAGATGTCAGGTTACGCCGATAAGCTTGTGTCCTTGGGAATATCGATTCCCATTGACTTAGGCATCCATCGTGTTCTGCAGTCTCTGCCACCTAGCTATAAGAGCTTCGTGATGAACTATAATATGCAAGGCATGAAGAAGTCTCTCCCCGAGCTTCTGTCAATGCTTAAAACTGCAGAAGTGGAGATCAAAAAGGAACATCAAGTGTTGATGATCAATAGGAACACTGGTTTCAAGAAAGACAAGAAGGGAAACGGAAGGGAAGTAAGGGCGGCAAGCCTGTTGCCGCGCCTGAAAAGAAACCCCGAGTTGGACCTAAGTCTGATTCCGAGTGCTACTATTGTAAGGGGACTGGCCACTGGAAGCGCAACTGCCCCAAGTATCTGGCAGACAAGAAGGCCGGCAAGGCAAACAAAGGTATATATGATATACATGTTATTGATGTGTACTTGACTAGTGCTCGCAGTAGCACCTGGGTATCTGATACCGGTTCAGTTGCTAATATTTGTAACTCGAATCAGGGGCTGCGGAACAAGCGACCGCTAGCAAGGGGTGAGGTCAAGATGCGTGTCGGCAATGGATCAAGCGTTGATGTGATCGCCATCGGAACGCTGCCTCTCCACTTACCGTCGGGATTAGTTATAAACTTGAATAAATGTTATCTGGTGCCTGCACTGAGCATGAACATTGTATCTGGATCGTGTTTGATGTGAAGTGGTTATTCATTTAAATCCGAGAACAATGGTTGTTCCATTTATATGAATGAAATCTTTTATGGTCATGCACCGATGATGAATGGTTTATTTCTATTAGATCTCGATGATAATGTTACACATATTCATAATGTTGATGCTAAAAGGATTAAACTTAATGATGATATATCCGCATATATGTGGCACTGCCGTCTAGGTCATATTGGCGTTAAACGCATGAAGAAGCTCCATTCGGATGGACTTTTGGAATCACTTGATTATGAATCATTTGATACATGTGATCCATGCCTTATGGGTAAGATGACTAGAACGCCGTTTTCTGGTTCAATGGAACAGGCGACAGATTTATTGGAAATCATACATTCTGATGTATGTGGTCCAATGAGTGTGTCGGCGCGAGGTGGATATCGTTATTTTGTTACTTTCACGGATGATTTGAGTAGATACGGTTATATCTACTTGATGAAACACAAGTCTGAAACCTTTGAAAAGTTCAAGGAATTTCAGAATGAAGTGGAAAATCATCGTAATAGAAAGATCAAATTTCTACGGTCCGACCGTGGAGGTGAGTATCTAAGTTACGAGTTTAGCACTCGCATGAAAGAGTGTGGAATTGTTTCACAACTCACACCTTCCGGAACACCACAGCGAAATGGTGTGTCGGAACGTCGTAATCGTACTTTATTAGATATGGTTCGATCTATGATGTCTCTGACGGACTTGTCGTTGTCATTTTGGGGTTATGCACTAGAAACTGCTGCATTCACTTTAAATCGGGCACCATCTAAATCCATTGAAAAGACACCGTATGAATTGTGGTTTGGAAACAAACCTAAGCTGTCATTTCTTAAAGTTTGGGGATGCGATATTTATGTGAAGACACTTCAACCGGATAAACTCGAACCCAAAGCGGAAAAATGCGTCTTCATAGGATACCCTAAAGAAACTATTGGGTATTCCTTCTATCACAGATTCGAGGGCAAGGTTTTTGTTGCCAAGAATGGATCCTTTCTAGAGAAAGAGTTTCTCGAGAAAGGTGTGAGTAGTCGGAAGGTAGAACTCGAAGAGGTTGTGGAACCTTCTCTTCAAAGTAGGGCAGCGCCGGAAGTTGTTCCGGAGTTGGCTCCACCTGTTGAAGAGGGAACTAATGATAATGATCATGAAACTCCGAAAGAGAGTACTACCGAACCTCGCAGGTCAAACAGGACGCGTGCAACTCCCAAGCTGTACGGAAATCCTGTCATGAATTTCATGGTTGATGAAAATGATGACCCTGCGACGTATGAAGAAGCGATGATGAGCCCGGATTCCAACAAATGGTTAGAAGCCATGAAATCCGAGATGGAATCCATGTATGAAAATCAAGTTTGGAACTTGGTGGAATTACCTCACGACCAAAAGGCCGTGGAGAACAAATGGATTTTCAAAAGGAAAACTGATGCTGATGGTAATGTGACCGTCTATAAAGCTCGACTTGTCGCAAAGGGGTTTCGAAAAATTCAAGGAGTTGACTACGATGAGACTTTCTCTCCCGTAGCGATGCTAAAGTCAGTTAGGATTATGTTAGCAATTGCTGCATATTTCGATTATGAGATATGGCAGATGGATGTCAAAACCGCGTTTCTCAATGGTAATATTGAAGAAGAGTTGTATATGATACAACCAAAGGGTTTTGTCGATCCTAAGGATGCTAACAAGGTGTGCAAGCTTCAGCGATCCATCTATGGATTGAAGCAAGCATCACGAAGTTGGAATCTCTGCTTTGATGAGGTGATCAAAGAGTTTGGATTTGTCCAAACTTATGGAGAAGCTTGTATTTACAAGAAAGTGAGTGGGAGAAATGTGGCATTTCTGATATTATATGTGATGACATATTATTGATCGGAAATGATATAGATCTTTTAAACAGTGTTAAAAGTTATCCAAACAGCAAATTTTCAATGAAGGACCTAAGTGAAGCGTCATACATATTAGGCATAAAGATCTATAGAGATAGATCTATGCGCCTAATAGGTCTATCGCAAAGTACATACCTTGATAAGATTTTAAAGAAGTTTAAAATGGACGGAAGTAAGAAGGGGTTCTTACCTATGTTGCAAGGCAAGACATTGAGTAAGACTCAAAGTCCGGCTTTGGCGGAAGAAAGAGAGATAATGGACAAAGTCCCCTATGCTTCAGCCATAGGCTCTATAATGTACGCCATGCTATGTACAAGACCGGATGTGGCACATGCTATTAGTTTGACTAGTAGGTACCAATCGGATCCAGGTTCGGAACACTGGATAGCGGTCAAGAATATCCTTAAGTACTTACGAAGAACTAAGGATATGTTTCTTGTATACGGAGGTGAAGAAGAGCTCGTCGCTAAGTGTTATGTCGATGCTAGCTTTGACACCGATCCGGATGACTCTAAGTCTCAATCCGGATACGTATTTCTCATGAATGGCGGAGCGGTTAGTTGGAGGAGTTCCAAACAACCTGTGGTAGCGGGATCAACAACGGAGGCCGAATATGTTGCTGCTTCAGAAGCGGCTCAGGAAGCAGTTTGGATGAAGGAGTTCATATCCGAACTAGGAGTTGTGGCAAACGCGTTGGACCCAATGGTGATCTATTGTGACAACAATGGTGCCATTGCCAATGCCAAAGAGCCAAGGTCTCACAAGCATTCCAAGCATATTAAGCGCCGGTTTCACTCCATCCGCGAGCATGTCAAGGATGGAGATATAAAGATTTGTAAAGTACATACGGATCTCAATGTAGCAGATCCGTTGACTAAAACTCTCCCTAGAGCAAAACATGATCAACACCAGAACTCAATGGGTGTTAGATTTATCACTATGTAACTAGATTATTGTCTCTAGTGCAAGTGGGAGACTGAAGGGAATATGCCCTGAGAGGCAATAATAAAGTGTTTATTATGTGTATTCCATGTATATGATAGATGTTTATTTTGCATGCTATAATTGTATTAATACAGAAACGTTAATACATGTGTGTTTAATAAACAAACAGAAAGTTCCTAGTTATGCCTCTCTCATAAACTAGCTCGTTGATTAACAAGATGATCAAGTTTTCCTGATCATGGACATTGGATGTTGTTAATAACGGGATCACAACATTAGTGTAATGGTGTAATGAACATTCATCCGAAGTATAGCATTACGATCAAAGTCATTGAGTTTATATTGCTATAACAACTTACGAAGTGATCCTAATCCTTAGACCATGAGATCATGTCAATCACTAACACCGGAAGAGTTTCTTGATAACATCAAACGTCACACCGTAACAGGGTGATTATAAAGATGGATTCAGAAATAATAAAGTGTTATGTTGAGGCTCATGGATCGAGAGTGGAATTTGTTCATCCCGATGATGGATAGATATACTCTGGGCCCTCTCGGTGATATCACATTGATTAGCTTGCAAGCAAGTGATTTGATCACTAGAATGTTATATCACAGGAACGAGAAAAGAGTGCATGTCGGTAACGAGATCAAACTAGGTATGGAGATACCGATGATCGAATCTCGGACATGTAATATATCGTGAAACAAAGGGATTAAGATACTAGCGTAAAAGGTTCCGACGATCACAAGAAAGTCATCGTTGAATGTGTGGGAGTCAGTATGGGTCTCCAGATCCCGCTTCTGATTATTGATCCGAGAGGGGTCTCGATCATGTACGCATATTCACGAACCGTAGGGTGACACACTTAAGAGACACCGACATCCAATTGGAGAAAATGTTTCATGCCGAAAGAATGAACAAGCGCAGGAATTTATTTCACTAGATACCGAAATAGGTTTTCGGGTGAAATTGCATAAAGTGGTTATGCATGTGAAATAGAATTCTAGCAAGGGGTTATTTGTGAATGTTTGTCATTAAAGTATTTAACAAAATTCTGAATAAAATAAAAGAGTTTTATTTAATGAGAGTTTGCATTAAATTTGGTGGAAATTTAATGGGAATTTGAGTGGACTTTTGAGTGGAGGGATTTTAAAGGGCATTTTGTGAGTGGAGTGTCCACCCACATGAATGAAGGAGGGGAGGGGGCAGCCCCCATGGCCGGCGGCCACCCCCTTGGGTGCCCCCCTCCTCCTATAAAAGGAGCCCCCCTCCTCACTTGTCTCTCACACCTCCTCGTGAAGGATCTCTCTCCCCCTCTAGAATTTATCCCCCATGGTCTCGGACTAGCGAGATACATGTTCCCGGTGGCTATTCGGCAAGAAAGAGTTGTGCTTTCGCTGCATCGCTGGAGCGAGGAGGCGGAGGTTGCTCGGTGCCTCGAACGTGTGTGCGAGCACGAATGCGCTGCTGATTTGCGGCGCTAGGACTTCCTCTCGATCTTGAGATCGGCAAGAGATCATCTACATCAACCACGAGTTGAACTCGTTAAGCTTTGTCGGTCTTCAAGGGTATGTTCTCTACGGATATACATCCGCCCGTTGTTTGTATCTAGTAGATAGATCTTGGTATATAGTTCACATCGTAGGAAAAATTTTGTTTTCTATGCTGCGAACCCTACATCAATATCCACTAGTACACCAAATGATAATACATGGCGGATCGCATCTATCTAATATGGTTAACATTTATGAAGACAATCTCAAACCCATTTGTGGGGAAAAGATCTGGGTTTTCTCATTTCCAAGAGGCTTATATGAATGATGTCGCGCGAGGCATTTGGTGTGCTCCAAAGCTAGATTTGCTAATATACGGTATCCTGTTCTTACCTGGACGAAAGATCATACATGGGAGTTCATGAATACATGTGTGATCATGCACATCATGATCATTAAGAGCGAGTGGGAGAATTCAGTGATTGACAGTGAATCGTATCACTGCCAGGTTCCTCTTGCAGATGTTGATCATCATGTGTGGGTGCATTTGATGCTTTTCTCACCATGCGTCGCCAACTGCAAGACGATCTGGTGGAGCATCTATGGATGCTCAAAGAAAATGTCTTGTTTTATGTATTTCAAATTGTGGTTCAAAGGTTATAGAATTGTGAGCTTGGTTTGTTGAAATATTGTTAAGTTTTTATTTATTTGTGTTTAATGTTTGATCACAACTATAGTTTATTATTTGTTATTTTTTTATTTATTATTGTGGAATGCTATCAAATTGGCTATGGGGTGTATGGGAGGTGTGTCGCCTAGCCATGCACCCCGACACAACGATGGCACCCCCATACAGCGAAAAACAACACCCATCAGACGCTGTATGAGGGGGTACAGCTGGAGATGCTCTTAGATACGCAGGTTTGTAGAAATATTACTCCCTCCATTTTAAATTAATTGAAACAATTTTGTGTAGATATGCAAGTATTTGCATCCTAAACTATGTCTAGATACATACATGTGTACCTTTTTTAACAAAATTCCACCGATCTATTAATAACCATGAACAACAGTACAAAAATGACTAAAAGTAATAAAAATTACAAATATGTCACTGGACCACCTATCGACGACTATAAACACTCGAGCGAGCCCAAGGCGCGCTGTCGTCCTCGCCCCTCCATCACCGGAGCCAAGCAAAGCTTATCGTAGTAAAGCTTGTTGTAGTTGACATACGGAAAATCATCGTGCTAAGGCCAAAGAACCAGCATACTAGAGAAGCAACCATCATTAAAGATGGCAATCATAGATCAGAAGAGACTGACCTGAACACAAACCAATGAAGACGAAAACAGACAGAATCCAAGGAGATCCGCCAGAAAAATGACTCCACGCGTTCTTCATAGGCGCTAGATGCACCATCGGAGAAAGGATAGAACGGGGAGAAACTTATTCTGACTTTAGGACATAGCCGTCGCCTCAACATTCCGAAGAAAACACAAACATCCGGTCCAATAAAGAACGAAAAACCTCCTGCCGACGAGAGGTCTTAGTCCGCCACACCTCTATGGCCATAGGGCCACCGAAGGCGGAACGGACCAGCGACATCACCGACAAGGGGTAGGGGCATGGAACCCTAGATGGGTTTTCTCCTTCTTCCTATCGCCTCTCCTAGCGGCTGGCATATACGTACCGACGGTCGATACTATATACATGTGTACCTAGATAAAGCTTAGTATTGAATGTGTAGATAAAATAAAAATACGAGCTGAATCATGCATGTGGAGAATCTATGTTGGCATGTGCATGCAAAATTTGAAACTTAAATACAAAATAATGCTACGTGAGTGGAAAAGACAAAGTGACCGAGAAACAATACAAGGATGCTGCAGTGTGCATGTTCTGGTGAAGTTTACACACAATCGTATCTTTTTTTGGTCGAGAATCTGCAGAAAAATGTTTCAAGTCTATATATGTACATGTATGGTTTATTTCAAAAACTTACAAACAAGCCGAAGCTTACAAATTTAAAAATTCTACAGTAGTACATGGATCCTGCAAGGAGGCGAGGACGTCGCCCAAGAAAGATGACAGTTGCGTGAAGCAATCTCCGGTGTCGGCCGGATGGCGACGCCGTCGTCGTTTTGCTCCCCGGTAGTGGCCTCGAGACCGACGTGCAGCAGCCACAGGCCGCAACGTTGCCTATGCGTGCACGGTACATGCCAGCACGTGCTGACCTAACCGGTGGAAACAAATGCAACGAGGCAGGCCGGAGCTAGGGCCCGGCTGACCGGCCGGGCTGCCCTGCCGCTCGGCTTCTTCAGAGCCATATATGCATGGTCGTCCTGCCCTCGATCGTGCCTGCTTCCAGGTTCAAAATAAGCCTCGTCAACTAGCTCGAATGACGTGGTACGTTTATTCTCTCTTCTCCCTGCAACCTCGTTGCAGCCTCGTTACTAACATGTAGACAAGATGTAGGAAACGGGAGTTTCTGGGAACCGGCACTTTGGCCACGCCTCGCCGGATGGGCGTCCTATCACACCACTTCATGACAATGGTCCTTCTCCTGGCCATTCTGCCGGTGATTCTCCTGAATTTCATACTTCTCCTACTTCCTCGCCAGGTGCCTCTTCTGCTGCTTCTACTGGACGCAACGCTCGCTAGAGGTCGCCTCTTTTCACCAGGGGAGATCTCGGGTACACCCCGTCTCCTCCGGAGTTGTAGGTTTTATTGTCTATGCATGTGTGACGATGTTGATACCCCTGTATGAATGATGTGATCTTGTTTGATACATGTATGGCATATGTGATCTTGTTTGAATTGCTGTGAAATATATTTCCCCATATTGCTATGAAACAAAACTGCAGGAAACAAATCTGTAAAATAAAACTGCAAAAAAAACTGTGCAAGAGCTACGCCGAGGGCCTTGCCGTCGGAGTAGGCCCCTGTTGTGTGCCATTTGGTCACTGCTTGCCCTCGCATATGCGTGGCCCATACGCCGAGGGCCACCGCCGTCGGCGTAGCGTCGGCCTGGGGAGGCCTAGGCGCCTGCCACGTGCAAGGGCTACGCCGAGGGCCAGGTCGTCGGCGTACGGCTGGCCCTATGCCCGAGGGCTGCGGCAGTCGGCCCAGCCCACCTCCTGGGAAGGCCCAGAGCAGGCCACGTGACGTTGGTACACTGAGGGCCCGACCGTCGGCGTACGTGACGCGCCGTTAGCCTGCCGTGTAATGGCGAGAATGCCGTTCGCCGACGGGCCCGCCACGGCCGTCGGCAAAGGGCTACGCCGACGGTTAGCCTATACGCCGACGACCATTTATGCTCCGCCGAGGAGGCTACGCCGACGACAGCCCTCAAAATATAGATTTCTTATTCCACATGGGTGCGTGTCCTGTAGCGACGTCGTTCGAAACTGATTGACCGCCGACCCTTTCCAAAGATTACTTCTATGCCCTTGACCATACCAAATACATCATCACCAGCAGGGAGTTCAGGCTTCTTCCGGTGATCTACCTTACCTTTGAAATGCTTGCCTTTCTTTCTTACGGGATGATTGGTCGGAAGAAATCGTCGATTCGCCAGGTACACAACCTTCTTGCATTTATGCAAATATGTACCTTCAGTCTTATCTAACAGTGTGTGCATGCCTTATATTCCTTGTTTGTCTGTCCTGAAAGGTTACTAAGTGAAATGGATCGTATGGGCACCTAGAGGGGGGGGTGAATAGGTGCTAACCAATTTTTAATACTTTTTCAATTTTAGGTTTGACACAAAGTAAATTCTCTAGATATGCAACTACGAGAATTTCCCTATATGTAACCCTAACTACTAAGCACGTAAAAGAGGAGCGAGGAAACCGTAGTGGAGCACGCGGAGACACAGGGATTTGTTTTACCGCAGTTCCTTCCTTATTAAGGGAAGTACATCTGCGTTGGAGGGGTGGGCGGTTCTAAGACCACCACGCCACAATAGGCCTCACCCTATTCTCACATGGATCTCGCCACGAGAGGCCTGATCCACCTTCTCCACTATTGGATCCCTTCGAGGTGGGAACCGGTGCCTTTTACAATACTATCGGGGCACACACCCACAACCGAATTGGGGGCTCCCGAGATGACAACAAGCTGCCACAAGAACAAGCTTTATCAATATAAACAAAAACGAGGATCTAGATATTTGCAAGAAATACTAGATCGGAGGTTCTCCAAATGAATGGAGAGGAGATGAAGCGCTTGATTGCTGATGATGAAGATCGAGTTCTCCTCCTTCGATTCCCCAAGGGATGGGGCCTTTGGGTGGATCTAGGTGGAGCACTCTTGGATGAAGCTTTCAGATCTGATCTGTTCTTTTTCGAGATGAATCAAGAGTTCTGGCAGGAGGGGGATGGCTGGCTTAAATACCCCCTCCCCAGATCTGGCCGTTGCACAACTTTGGGGGCGGATTATCCGCCCCTTGGAAAACTCCGCCCCAAGGGCGGATTCTCCGGGGGAAACTCTGCCCCCTCTCTGGGGCTTGCGCCTTGGTGAAGCTTGGTGAAGTTCTTGGGGGGCGGATAATCCATCCCCCCTGAGGGGTGGATTATCCGGCCAGACCAGAAAGTCCGGGCAAAACTCCGCCCCCTCTCTGGGGCTTGCGCCTTGGCGATGAGCAGGGGGGCGGATTATCCGGCCCCCCTGAGGGGCGGATTGTAGGGTTTCGTAGCATGGAAAACAAAAAATTTCTATCGCATACAAACAAACAAGCCAAGATCTATCTACTAGATTGTAGCAACGAGTCGATGGAATAACTTACCCTCGAAGATTCCAAAGTGTTTAACGAGAGCGGATTCTCGTGGGTGATGTAGTCGTACTCTTCCCGATCTCAAGATCACGTAGACGATCCTTCCGGCGTTGCGTTCCGGCAGCGCTCCCGCAGTCGGTCACACGTTCGGTACTCGACGAAGACCTTCCTCTCCCTTGTTCCACCAGGCAGCGGAGGTTGTAGCACTCTCCTCGAGATTCCGGCAGCACAACGGCGTGGTACCGGAAGTAGAGGTGAGATCCCGCAGGGTTTCGCCTTAAGCCGGAGCGAGTATGGTGGAGTATGAGAGAGCTCCTCGGCGATCTAGGGTTTAGACACACCAAGGAGGAGGGTCTAGAGCCGGCGGCTAGGGTTCCGGGGACCCCAAGTCGGCGGCTAGGGTAAAACCCTAGGTGGTGGCGGCGGCTATGGAGGGCTGCAGCTTCTAGGGTTTGAGGTGAGGGATTTGTGTGTCTAGAGGAGGGAGCCCTGCCCCTCCTTATATAGGTGGAGGGGCCGGCGGCCAAGGGGGGGGAGGGGAGTCCCTCCCCAACTCGGCTTGGGTGGTGCGCCGGCTTGGGGAGGAGGACTCCCTCCCCAACTCGGTTTCACACTCCTTCCTCTTTTCCACTTTCCAAAACTTGCCGTTTGACTTTCAAACTAGCCGTTTGACTTTTCAATTTAGGATTTGATTAAACCCTTTATTTTGGACAGCGAATACACTTAGTACATGATGCAATCATTCCAACTTGCAATGACACACTCATGTACCCCTTCCCCTCCGGAGTGTCGGACATTCCGGAACCTTCTAGAACATTCCCGATGAAAACACCGGAATCATTCCCGAACTCCGAAACGGAACTGTCCTTATATTAATCTTATTATCCGGACCATTCCGGATCACCTCGTGATATCCCGGATCCCATTCGAGACTCCGAACAACATTCGGTCTCTTTCTCATAATACCATAACTACTCAAACAACGTCGAATCCTTAAGTGTGTCTCCCTACGGTTCGTGAATTATGCGGACATGATCGAGACACTTCTCCGAACAATAACCAATAGAGGAATATGGAAATTCATATGGCTCCCACATATTTCTACGATTACTTTGTGATCGAATGAACCACTTACATACGATACCAATTTTCCTTTGTCTCACGATAGTTTACTTATCCGAGGTTATGATCGTCGGTATCTCTGCATACCTAGTTCAACCTCGTTACCGATAAGTACTCTTTTCTCGTTCCCGTGATATGTGATCCCTTGTGAGCCAGTCACATGCTTGCAAGCTAATTGGATGACATTCCACCGAGAGGGCCCAGAGTATATCTATCCGTCATATGGATGGACAAATTCCACTCTTGATCCATGTGTCTCAACCAATACTTTCCGAACACTCAATGCCACCTTTATAGCCACCCAGTTACGGTGTGGTGTTTGATGTCATCAAAGCATCCATCCGGTAAAGGTGATATGCATGATCTCATGGTCGAAGGAATTAGGTTACTATGTATCAGAAAGCATATAGCAATTGAACTATTTAAATGACTTGATCTTTATGCTACGCTTATCTATAGGAGTATGTCCATCATATCATTCTCCTAACGATATGATCTTGTTGTTGATAACATCTCAATGTTCATGATAGGGAAACCACAATCATATATCAACCAACAAGCTAGTGTTGTATAGAGGCTATACTAGGGACTTCAAATTAAGTTTACAAATCACACAAGTATCAATGTTTCCTTGTTAATACTATTATAGCATGAATGTAAATATTTATCATAAACACAAAGATATAATAATAACCACATTTATTATTGCCTCTAGGGCATATCTCCAACAGTCTCCCACTTGCACTAGAGTCATCTAATCTAGATTACATGGTAATATACCGAACACCCATGGCAGTTTGGTGCTGGTCATGTTTTGCCCTCGGGAGAGGTTTAGTCAACGGATCCGCCACATTCAGATCTGTGTGTACTTTGCAAATCTTTATATCCCCATCTTGGATATGTTCTCGAATAGCGTGAAAACGTAGCTTGATGTGCTTCAGCTTCTTGTGTGACCTTGGTTCTTGCGCATTGGCTATGGCGCCCATGTTATCACAGTAGATAGACATTGGGTCCAGCGCACTAGGAACCACACCCAGCTCTGTAATGAACTCTTTCATCCATATCGCTTCTTGTGAAGCCTCCGAAGCAGCCATGTATTCCGATTCAGTTGAAGATCTCGCCACAACGCTTTGCTTTGCACTCCTCCAGCTAACTGCTGCACCATTCAAAATAAATACGTATCCGGATTGTGATTTAGAATCATCCGGATTGGTGTTCCAACTAGCATCGGTGTAACCATTAACAACGAGCTGTTCATCACCTCCATAAGAAAGAACCATATCCTTAGTTCTTCTCAAGTACTTAAGGATGTTTTTGACCGCTGTCCAATGATCCACTCCTGGATCACTTTGATATCTGCTAGTCAAACTAACAGCATATGCAATGTCGGGTCTAGTACATTGCATGGCATACATTAGAGATCCTATGGCTGAGGCATAGGGAGTCTTACTCATCCTTTCTCTATCTTCTGCCGATGTCGGACTTTGAGTTTTACTCAAGGTCGTATTGGGCAACATGGGCAAGAACCCCTTCTTGCTTTCTTCCATCCCAAACCTCTTTAGAACTTTGTCCAAATATGTACTCTGTGACAATGATATTTGGCGTTTCGATCTATCTCTATAAATCTTTATGCCTAATATGTAAGCTGCTTCGCCAAGATCCTTCATTGAAAAACTCTTATTCAAATATTCCTTGACACTATTAAGAAGGTCTACATCATTCCCAATCAACAATATGTCATCCACATATAGTATTAAGAATGCTACAGAGCTCCCACTCACTTTCTTGTAAATACAAGCTTCTCCATAAGTTTGTATAAAACCAAAACTTTTGATTACCTTATCAAAATGTTGATTCCAACTTCGGGATGCTTGCTTCAATCCATAGATGGATCGTTGAAGTTTGCATACCTTGTTAGCATCATTAGGATCGACAAAACCTTTGGGTTGCATCATATACAACTCTTCATCAATGTCTCCATTGAGGAATGCTGTTTTGACATCCATCTGCCATATCTCATAATCATAATATGCAGCGATTGCTAACATAATCCTCACAGACTTTAGCTTCGCTACCGGTGAGAAAGTCTCATCGTAGTCAACTCCTTGAATTTGTCGAAACCCTTTTGTGACAAGTCGAGCTTTATAGACAGTAACATTACCATCAGCATCTGTTTTCTTCTTGAAAATCCATTTGTTCTCGACAGCCTTCCGGCCATCTGGTAAGTCCACCAAAGTCCATACTTGGTTTTCGTACATGGATCCAATCTCGGATTTCATGGCTTCTTGCCATTTATTGGAATCTGGGCTCATCATCGCTTCCTCATATGTCTCGGGGTCATCGGTGTTGTCCACCAACATGACACTCATAACGGGATCATACCAATCTGGAGTGGTACGAGTTCTCATTGACCTCCGAGGCTCTGTAGCAACTTCAATCGAAGTTTCATGATCACCATCATTAGCTCCCTCTCTAATTGGTGCAGGCACCACAGGAACTTCTTCCGGTGCTGCGCTACTCGCAATTTCGAGAGAAGGTTCGACAACCTCGTCGAGTTCTACTTTCCTTCCAGTCACTTCTTTCGAGAGAAATTCCTTCTCTAGAAAGGATCCATTCTTGGCAACGAAGATTTTGCCTTCGGATCTATGATAGAAGGTATACCCAATAGTTTCCTTCGGGTATCCTATGAAGACGCATTTTTCCGCTTTGGGTTCAAGCTTGTCCGGCTGTAACTTCTTTACATAGGCTTCGCATCCCCAAACTTTAAGGAACGACAATTTAGGTTTCTTTCCAAACCATAATTCATACGGTGTCGTTTCAACGGATTTAGACGGTGCCCTATTTAAAGTGAATGCGGCTGTTTCTAATGCATAACCCCAAAATGATAGCGGTAAATCTGTAAGTGACATCATAGAATGAACCATATCTAAGAGAGTTCGATTACGACGTTCGGACACACCATTACGATGTGGTGTTCCCGGCGGTGTCAATTGTGAAAGTATTCCGCATTTCTTCAAATGCTCGCCAAACTCGTAACTTAGATATTCACCTCCACGATCAGAACGTAGAAATTTAATCTTCTTGTTACGTTGATTCTCTACCTCACTTTGAAACTCCTTAAACTTCTCAAAAGTTTCGGACTTATGTTTCATGAAATAGATATACCCATATCTACTCAAGTCATCCGTGAAGGTAAGAACATAACGATAACCACCGCGCGATGCTACACTCATTGGACCACATACATCGGTATGTATGATTTCCAATAAGTCTGTAGCTCGCTCCATCATACCAGAAAATGGAGTCTTAGTCATTTTTCCCATCAGACATGCTTTGCATCTTTCAAGTGATTCAAAATCAAGTGATTCAAGAAGTCCATCGGAATGGAGTTTCTTCATACGTTTCACTCCAATGTGACCAAGACGATAGTGCCACATATAGGTCGAATTATCGCTTGATTTCAAACGTTTAGCCTCAATGTTGTTGATATGTGTATTTCCACTATCGAGATTCAATAAGAATAGACCATCTATAAAAGGTGCATGTGCATAAAACATATTACTCATATAAATCGAACAACCATTATTCTCGGACTTAAACAAGTAACCGTCTCGCAATAAACAAGATCCTGATATAATGTTCATGCTCAACGCAGGCACCAAATAACAATTATTTAAGTATAAAACTAATCCCGATGGTAGATGAAGGGGTAGCGTGCCGACCGCGATCACATCAACCTTTGATCCATTTCCCACGCGCATCGTCACCTCGTTCTTCGCTAGCTTCCGTTTATTCTGCAGCACCTGTTTCGAGTTACAAATATGAGCAACCGAACCAGTATCAAATACCCAGGCACTACTACGAGTACTAGTGAGATACACATCAATAACATGTATATCAGATATACCTTTCTTCTTGATGTTGTCGTTCTTCAAATCCGCCAAGTACTTTGGGCAATTCCGCTTCCAGTGACCTTCTCCCTTGCAGTAAAAGCACTCAGTATCAGGCTTAGGTCCAGCCTTGGTCTTCTTCGTCGGCGTGGTAACTTTCTTACCACCCTTCTTGAAGTGTCCCTTCTACTTAGACTTGCCTTTCTTGAATTTGGTGGTCTTATTGACCAACAACACTTGGTGCTCTTTCTTGATCTCCACTTCTGCAGATTTCAACATGGCAAAGAGTTCTGGCAACGTCTTGTTCATGTTCTGCATGTTGTAGTTCATCACAAAGTTCTTCTAACTTGGTGGTAGCGATTGGAGGACACGGTAAATCCCCAAAGCATTAGGAATCACTATGCCCAAGCTTTGAAGTTTGTTTGCGTGCCCAGACATCTTAAGCACATGCTCACTGACGGAGCTGCCCTCTTCCATCTTGCAGTTAAAGAACTTTTCATAAGCCTTATAGCTTTCAATTGCCGCATGAGTCTCAAAAATCAATTTGAGATCCTCGACAATATCATATGGGTCTGAATCTTCAAACCTTTTCTGAAGCTCCGATTCCAAACCATACAAGATAGCACACTGAACTATGGAGTACTGATTCTTCCGTGCGAGGTAAACATTATTTACTTCATCGGAAGCATCAGCTGCAGGTGGGTCACCCAGCGGTGCATCCAGCACATAGGTCAAATTACCAGCTGTGAGGACAATCCTCAAATTGCGGAACCAATCCGCGAAGTTGCTTCCATTGTTTTTCAACTTTTCTTTCTCTAGGAACACATTAAAATTGATGGTAGGGGCTGCCATTGATCTACAACATATTTGCAATAGTTTAGACTAAGTTTATGACAAATTGAGTTCAAATTAATTAATAAAGTTAATCTAGGTGAACTCCCACTCAAAACAATATCCCTCACATTGTTTTAGTGATCACACGAACCAAATCCACTACATCAACACCGATCATCACGAGAGTTGATATAGTTTCAATGGCGAACAATCGTCATGTTCGTCATATCTACTATATGATTCATGCTTTACCTTTCGGTGATCCGTGTTCCGAGACCATGTCTGTACATTCTAGGCTCGTCAAGATCAAACCTTAGTTTCCGCATGAGCAAATCTGGCTTGCTCACGTTGTATACACTTGCAGAATCTAACACACCCGATCATCACCTGGTGCTTCGAAACAACAAGCTTTAGCAACGGTGCTAACTAAGGGTGAACACTTTACGATTTGAAATTCATGTGCATGAGGGATCATCTTATAATGCTACCGTCGTCTACTAAGCAATACAAGATGCATAAAGGATTAACATCACATGCAATTCATAATATGTGATATGATATGGCCTTTCTTCTTTGTGCTTCCGATCTCCATCTTCTAGCACGAACATGATCTCCATCATCACCGGCATTGCATCAAGGTCAATGACGCCTCTCCATGGTCGTCGTCCACCGGCTTCAACTATTACAACTACTTTGAATAGACATGCGGGTCTTAACATAAATTAAAGACAACCATATGGCTCCTGCCGGTTGCCAACTTATAATAAGGAACATTGCATACATCAAATATAATCACAATCACGGCCATATCACATCACTGCACACCCCTGCAAAACAAAGTTATACGCCTCTACTTTCTTTGCATATTTTACGTGGTTTGGGGCTTTCAATAAGTGTCGTTCTAACTTACGAACAAGAACCACAACGTTGATACTAGCATTGTTAATCACCCGTTGTAAATTGGATCTTAACTATGCTAGGAGAAACAGGCACCCACAAAGCCACTTATGCAATACAAGTTGCATGTCAAGCGTGGAGCAAGTCTCATGAACGATGTCATGTAAGGTTAGCCCGGGCCGCTTCATCCCAACATACCGCAAGATGCAAAGTACACAAGAAGCAATCGACAATAAAAGCATCAACGCCCACAATGACCATTGTGTTCTACTCGTGCAACAGATCTACATATAGACACGGCTCTGATACCACTGTAGGGTTTCGTAGCATGGAAAACAAAAATTTTCTATCGCATACAAACAAACAAGCCAAGATCTATCTACTAGATTGTAGCAACGAGTCGATGGAATAACTTACCCTCGAAGATTCCAAAGTGTTTAACGAGAGCGGATTCTCGTGGGTGATGTAGTCGTACTCTTCCCGATCTCAAGATCGCGTAGACGATCCTTCCGGCGCTGCGTTCCGGCAGCGCTCCCGCAGTCGGTCACACGTTCGGTACTCGACGAAGACCTTCCTCTCCCTTGTTCCAGCAGGCAACGGAGGTTGTAGCACTCTCCTCGAGATTCCGGCAGCACAACGGCGTGGTACCGGAAGTAGAGGTGAGATCCCGCAGGGTTTCGCCTTAAGCCGGAGCGAGTATGGTGGAGTATGAGAGAGCTCCTCGGCGATCTAGGGTTTAGACACACCAAGGAGGAGGGGCTAGAGCCAGCGGCTAGGGTTCCGGGGACCCCAAGTCGGCGGCTAGGGTAAAACCCTAGGTGGTGGCGGCGGCTATGGAGGGCTGCAGCTTCTAGGGTTTGAGGTGAGGAATTTGTGTGTCTAGAGGAGGGAGCCCTGCCCCTCCTTATATAGGTGGAGGGGCCGGCGGCCAAGGGGAGGGAGGGGAGTCCCTCCCCAACTCGGCTTGGGTGGTGCGCCGGCTTGGGGAGGAGGACTCCCTCCCCAACTCGGTTTCACACTCCTTCCTCTTTTCCACTTTCCAAAACTTGTCGTTTGACTTTCAAACTAGCCGTTTGACTTTTCAATTTAGGATTTGATTAAACCCTTTATTTTGGACAGCGAATACACTTAGTACATGATGCAATCATTCCAACTTGCAATGACACACTCATGTACCCCTTCCCCTCCGGAGTGCCGGACATTCCGGAACCTTCTAGAACATTCCCGATGAAAACACCGGAATCATTCCCGAACTCCGAAACGGAACTTTCCTTATATTAATCTTATTCTCCGGACCATTCCGGATCACCTCGTGATATCCCGGATCCCATCCGAGACTCCGAACAACATTCGGTCTCTTTCTCATAATATCATAACTACTCAAACAACGTCGAATCCTTAAGTGTGTCTCCCTACGGTTCGTGAATTATGCGGACATGATCGAGACACTTCTCCGAACAATAACCAATAGAGGAATATGTAAATTCATATGGCTCCCACATATTTCTACGATTACTTTGTGATCGAATGAACCACTTACATACGATACCAATTTCCCTTTGTCTCACGATAGTTTACTTATCCGAGGTTATGATCGTCGGTATCTCTGCATACCTAGTTCAACCTCGTTACCGATAAGTACTCTTTTCTCGTTCCCGTGATATGTGGTCCCTTGTGAGCCAGTCACATGCTTGCAAGCTAATTGGATGACATTCCACCGAGAGGGCCCAGAGTATATCTATCCGTCATATGGATGGACAAATTCCACTCTTGATCCATGTGTCTCAACCAATACTTTCTGAACACTCAATGCCACCTTTATAGCCACCCAGTTACGGTGTGGTGTTTGATGTCATCAAAGCATCCATCCGGTAAAGGTGATATGCATGATCTCATGGTCGAAGGAATTAGGTTACTATGTATCAGAAAGCATATAGCAATTGAACTATTTAAATGACTTGATCTTTATGCTACGCTTATCTATAGGAGTATGTCCATCATATCATTCTCCTAACGATATGATCTTGTTGTTGATAACATCTCAATGTTCATGATAGGGAAACCACAATCATATATCAACCAACAAGCTAGTGTTGTATAGAGGCTATACTAGGGACTTCAAATTAAGTTTACAAATCACACAAGTATCAATGTTTCCTTGTTAATACTATTATAGCATGAATGTAAACATTTATCATAAACACAAAGATATAATAATAACCACATTTATTATTGCCTCTAGGGCATATCTCCAACACGGATTATCCTGCGGGGCCGGAAAATCCGGCCAAAATTCTGCCCCCCTTCTGGGGCTTGCGCCTGCTTGGGCAAAGGGAGGGGCGGATTATCCGCCCCTGGTGGGGCCGGATTATCCGCCCCCAAAGGCAGAGTCCTTTTCCCTTTGTTCTCAAATAGAGCTGCAACACTTCAACACACATTAAATGATCCTTGGTATTGTTATCTAACACACAAAACACTAGGGATTAAGAAATGTTCTTTCAATCTCCCCCTTTTTGGTGTTAGATGACAATACTAGGATTTGCAATAAAACCGGCAACTGCCACCTTAAATAATGAAAGACGCTCCCCCTATATGTGTGCATATTTAAGATTTGCATTTGAATACAAATACACACACTAGGTAGAACACTACTTTAAGGTTTGGGAAAAAAATGTCATACCACCGGAATATATAGCCAAGGCATACATAGATAATCCCATGAATCCATATGCCATCAAATATGCTCCATAAATCCAGAATTCCATGGGGTCCATGATAGATAAATCCAGAAATCCATGAATACCAAACATAGTACCAAACTGTGGAGTACGACATAGTCTTACACAAACAACCACAAATAGCAAACAAGTTCACGCTAGAAAAGGCACAAGCAAGCAAATAAAAATGACTAAAATCGAAGAGCTTGTGCCCGACCCTTGCAAATCCACAAGACCTAATAGAACTACTTCTCCCCCTTTGGCATCGAAACGCCAAAAAGGAAGAAGAGCGATGGTAACGCCCCTGGAGATCACTCTGCCTCATCCTCGTCGTAGTCATTCTCGTCCCCTTCCTCTTCATCATACTCATCATCATCGTCATCAGCTGGAGGAGTGGGTGCCCTCGGTGGAGGAGGAAAGAGACAACTCTCGAGCTCGCCATAGTTGATCCCTGAGGTGTTCCACTGAGCATACGGATCCGGAGCAGTGGGAGGAGGTGGATTGCCAGTGGCACCTGAGACATGGTGGAGGATAAGCTGCTGCGTGTGATCCCTCTCATGATCCCTGCGGTACGCCTCATATTGGCCCTTGTGAATGTCAATACCCATGCAAAGAATGTTCCGCTGGAACCAATTAAGCTGCTTTACCTCACGTGCCATTGGGGACACCGTGGAACGACGACCACTAGCCCGAGCATCACGCATGAAGGTCTCCGGGGCAGTGGAAGGGTGATGAGTTTTCTGAGCCTTGTTGTAGATTTTCTTTGGCTTATGAACACCATCCAGAGCAGTGCCAAAATCCTCATGGGGCAACATATGCTTGACGAGCATCATTATGAAGGAATAGAGAGCCTGTTGATCATAGCATCCGTCATCTCATGAAAAATATACTCCATGACATCCAGTTTGTAACCTCTGGCTGATCCAGTGTTGGTGGCACACTCGTGAGCAAACGCAAGGAGAGGAACCAGGTGACCACGGATCCTGTCATTGTTGCCACCACTAGGAGCGATGCAGTCCCTAAAAATGCCAACAAGGGCTGCATACAGGGGAGAGAGACCAGCAAAAGTACCAGCGACTCCATCAGAGGAAAGGCAAGGAACAAGTGCAGTGTCCTTGGATGGCTTCAATGGAGTAATGATGTGGTGACCAGCGGGAGTGTCACGACCATGGAAAGCATACCCAAGAACTTGCCCAAAAGTGCGAAAGTCTGACTGAAGCATTGTAGTCCTGGTCATCCACTTCATAGTGCGGCGCTCATCACCGCAGATCACAAGTGTGGAGAAAAACTGGCGCACCACAGAAGATTCATAATTGCATTGAATGGTCATGAGGTGGTGAAGCCCCATCTTGTTGGTCACATCTAGTGCCTCAATGAGCCTTGTCTTGGATTGAGCCTCAGTCAAATTGATGGGACACATGGGCGAAGCTTGAGAGTAGCATAGACATCATCATGAATAGACCGAAAGTGAGCATTAAAAAACATTTCGTCCTCGGGGGGACCATCGCTGTCAGCCTCATCATAATAATCAGTCTGACGAATAGTGGCGTACTGAAGACTGTCCATAGCCTTGTAATTGGGCCAAGACTGTTTTCCCTTGCGAGATGCGGACCTCTTAGTTTTCTTACTTGCCTCTGCCATCCGTTCAGCCTCTCTTGCTGCTCTGCTGACCTCGGTCTCGTCAATGAATTTCCCGTCTGCAGTGGGCTTGAGATAACGTGGACGGGGACGACGGACGAAGGTCTTGGTCGGCTTGGAACCACCTGTGAATAGCATTAGATGGATAGCATGGAGATAAGTATACACACAAGTCCAGGAGAAAAACATGAAGAAGAGTAGCAGTGCAACCCCATAACCAAGGAAATGCATTGGCAGAAGCAGAACCAAAACAGAAAACAATTTGCTCTCCAGGCCGGATTATCCGGCCCTAACAGGGGCGGATAATCCGCCCCCCGCAGAAAATTTCTGGATTGGCTCAGATCTGCCATGGCCAAACAGATCGGGTACTAGGGTTGCAAGTCTACTGATTCTAGCATGTAAGGAACAACACCAAGAACCTTCTACAACGAGATTTCCACCAAATAAAGGACATCCCATACAAAAGGAGAGAGATGAGGGAGTTACCCTCACTCATTGGAGGAAAATCGCGGAGGAGAAGATACCCGGAGGCGAGGTGAAGAAGATCCGGGGAGAGCCCGGAGAATCTGGTGGTCGAATCGACCCCGGGAGAGGCGGATGCTCCGGCGGCGGCTGGGGGACAGAGGTAGGGTTGGGGGAGGACTGGCTGATCTGTTTGAGCCTGCCCTCCCCGACCTAGCCTATAAGGGGAAGATTTTGCCTGGGGCGGATAATCCGCCCCCTTAAGGCGGATAATCCGCCCCCCCCCCCCAGAAATTCTTTAAAGAGCAGAATCAGGCCAGAGCAACCTAGAAAACCTCTCGATGGTGTTGTAGAGGACTTGTGTGAAAGAATAGATGGTTCAAGAAGGGAGAGAAAGTCTTGGGTTGAGAGCATCAAACTGAGATGGTACTACACACCCAAATTTGCAAGAATCAAATCAATCAAAAGCCAAATTTGAGTGTGTTTTCCATAAGAGCAAGATATATGCAAGAAAATCCAACGAGACCCATGAAAAACCAACTCTTCGCGAGGAAGAGGGCGGTGGCCGAAGCCACCATGTTGGAGCGCATGGCATGACACCGCGAAGATGTATCTTGAGTTCAAAACCAATGATCATCGATGACCCACATATCACAAAATGATATTATGGGAAATGATTTGACTTGCTTTCGGCATTATGGGGGGAGGGTTGGCCCAATCAATTAGGACCACACTCCCCCTATGTCTATGCCCGCATCTAAACAAAATACATGAATAAGATGTAACACCCTTAGAATCGGACCTATGCAAGTTTGAGCAAAATTCGCCAAATCCCACATAGAAACGATTCAAAGGTGCCCACCAGGCATTTTCGTGCGGGTGGAAAACGAAGTAATAACATTACACAACAGTCCTCGATGGGACCCACAGAACAGATATATATAACAGCGACTCCATGAGTCAAGAAATACAAATATAATATACAAAGATCCAAATCACCTTGAAAACGATAGAGCGTCCAGCTACGGACAAGATGCAAATGGGGCTAAGAGCCCTGAAGAATAACCAATGGCGTCCATAACCCTGCCCAGGCCAAGCCGGAAGGGTAACCCTGCTAACGACGTTGATCTCAAAACCTGCTGAAACAAAAGGGGTGCCGACAAAGGGCAAAGGAAAAGAAGGAGCATCAGTACTGAGGCCAGTACACGGCGAGGCTAGAATTCGGCGGTCCTCGCCTACGAAGGTATGGTGGACTGAAGCGGCAGCGGCAGCATGCACTAAACAACCTATAGAGACTCGATACAACTGACGGTTATCAGAGAGGGGTAAGAAAAGACCTATCCGGAACCGACCTGAAGCTAGCACCAAACAAACCCATCCTGGTGTTTCCCCCTCGAGACCAAACGAGGAAGTCAACCAAGGAACTCACGCAGTTGGCAGTTTTACTTATTCGGTTATCGTTGCGGCAATTACTAGTCAGGTAAAGATAGTCATCCTGATAAAATAAGCAGTGGGCACTTTTAGTTAACCATTTCGTGGTAGATGCACCAATTACGAATCAGATACAGATAGCATGAGATAAACCCAAAACCCAGCAGTTGTTGGTACTTTTATTCAGCCTTTCCGTTGTAGTTGCAAGATTTACTAGTCAGGTACAATGGTCGCAAATGACAATTCAAACAAGCAATTGTGGGCAGTATTATTAGCCATTCCATTTTAGTGAAGCTGATTACTAGTCATTATAAAGTCAAATTTTTAGCAGTAAACTTTAGTTATGCTTGTCTATGGCCGAGATACTGTGCTCCAAGTCGTCCATAACCGCGGACACGGCTTTCAGAAAGTTTTAACCCGGCCGGGGTGCACAAATAGCAACACACACACGATCAACCTCGGAAAAACCAAATCAAAACCCAACGAGGTCTTCACGACAGAGCAATCACAAGATTCAGAAATATTTCAGGGGGCCACCCCTTAAAGTAGAACCCGCAACGAAGTTAGCTGACTTCGAGGCGGACTTAAGGTTTGTGGGGCCGGCGGTAAACGACTGGGAACCCGAAAGTGTGGCTGGGCTTGTCGATACCACGTAAACGGGTCACAATTCCTAAACAGTACAGTGTGCTTCTCGCACAATCGTAAATAAAGCAGTAAAGCATGGCATAAGTACAGGATCGTAAATAAAACCTCAAACTAGTTTGTGGCCCCAAGAAATAAGACGGAATCAAGCTCTGGCTAAGGGGGGCCCATACTCCCCATATGTGGATAGCGCGATAAATCAAGGAACAGGTATCAAGTACTCGGGGTCCTACGGGACACAAGTGGGCGTTCGGAAACCAAATATTATCTATCACCCACCGATGCCTCTGCTTATTTCAATTTTAGTTGTTAAACAGAAATTAAAGTGAACGATAAGTAAAGCTAGGATCATCTCCAGCAACACACATGCGGCATTACTCCAACAACTGTGGCATTTGTCAACACGCAACAGCACTTGAGCAAGCGACTACGACGCGCAGGTCCAACTATCTACCAAACAACAGGTAATAGGATGTGTCCAAGGCAATATAGGGCTGCACGGTATATCACGGGTACGAAACTAGAGCATCGCAACACAGATAGCAATAGATCAACAGGAGGGAGTAAATACTATAAAAGTAAGATAGGTAGAAAGGGGGAGATGCTCGCCTGAAAACATTGCCGAAGGGTTCAACCGAAGATCGGGGCGAAGCTCACATCAACTCAACGGCCTTATCCGCGAAGAACCAAAACACTAGAAGAAACACCGGATGTACTATTTAATTCAACGGCAGAAGATCGGCATGATGCATGTATGATGTATGGCATGGCAAAGATGCGATGCAATTAGGTCATATTAAGCGGAACCGAGGTCCCGACAATTAATTAGATGGTTCATGTTATTTACCTACCCCGCAATTAGATGTTGTTTTAACATGGCAAGAGATAGCACCGGGTTCGCTACACAAATTTAAATGAGGTCGATATGAGACTAGATTTGCCCGCATATGGGCCCCATATTTAATTATTAGGTGAATCGGCATAAGGCCCCCAAACCACATGAATGTATGCATGCATGACCAATTAATGTGCGACAAGTTGTGTTATGTTATATAAATAGGGTATCAAGGAAAAGGGTCACACATTTAGGGTTCGGCAGATCTTGGGTTTCCGGGGTTCCGGGGTTCGACAGGGTCCGGGGTCGGTCTCAGGGTCCAGGGTTCGACGGTTCCGTACTCGGGTAGCGGGGGTAGAACTTGGCGTTCCGTGAAGAAGTGCTTGGCGTCCTTAGCATCCGGGTTCTCGGCCATCGCATCCGGGAAGGAGATCATGGCTCGGGGCCGCGGATCCTCGAGATTGGGGGCCTTGGCGTCCTTGTCGGAGTACTCGGGTGTCGGAGTCGGTCTGGCATTCGGTTTGAAGTTCTTGGCGTTCCTTGTCTTGTCGAAGGCCTTGTTGATCTACGGCGGAGAACTTAGCGTCATCGGGGCCCGAGAAGGAGCTCTTGGCGCGGCACCGGGTACGGGATCGGCCTTCGGGTTCGGGGGTCTCGGCATCCGTGAGACGGTCTTGTCGTCGAGATGATTCTTGTCACCCCTAAACTTGGCATCGATTCCTCTTCACGGCACGTCTACCTCCACACACACAAGCATCACCAAACTACAGAGAAACTCCCTGACACTTCCCGAAGAAAAACAGGGAACTGGAAGCGGAGACGCGACAGAGCACCCGCGGGCGACCAGGGCACAGGAGTAGCTGTGGAGGCGTACGGGGCCGGCGCTCAGCGGTCGAGGACGGCGGCGCGAGCCCGACGAACTCGGGGACATCACCACCGGCGGCGCATGGCAAGGATGCGGGGCCGACGCAGAGAGGATCTGCAGGCGGGGCACGTGCTGGCGGGGCGCTCCGGCGACCGGCGGGCGGCGGTGAAGGCCCAGTTCGACGCGGGAGGGGCCGGGGTCGACGCGGGACGGACTGGGGCGGGCGCGCTCGCCGGAGAGGGGGCGCCGGGGTCGGGGCGGCGAGGTCGGCCGCGCGGAGGAAGCGGGCGGCGCGAGCGCGGGAACGAGGGGGAAGCGGCCGCGGCGGCGCGCCGGGGAGGCGAGGCCGGCTCCGGCGCGAAGAGGAGCGGGGCCGGGGAGATGGAGAGGTGGCCGGAGAGGGAAGGCGCAGGGGCGGTCCTGACGGTGGCGGTGACGGAGGCGAGCGGCGGCGAGCCGGGGATGCGGGGTGGTGGAGAAGGCGGCCGGCGAGGCTCCGCGCCGACGTCGCTGGCCGGAGGAGGAAGGAGCGGTGGGGGTGAGAGGAGAGGGTGAGGCGAGGGCGGAGGTCGCGTGAGGCGGGGCTAGGCGCGGCGGGTGAGCGGCCTCCGGCGAGGCGATGGGGAGGGAGCGCGGCGAGGGGCGACGGGGAGAGGCAGAGGGCGTGAGGCTGCGTGCGGAAGGACGGGGGTCGGGGTTGCTCGCGTGGGGAGAGAGAGAGAGAGGGTGCGTGGGGCTGGTGGGGGCGGGTCCCACGGGGGCGCGACAGGGCGGTTGGGACGCGCCAGGGAGGGCGGTGCCAGGGGGAGGTGGACCTAGGGCGGGGTGGTGCGGTGTGGGTGCTCGGTGTGTGACAGGGTGGGGCCCCGCGGCAGCACGGAACGAGGTGGGTGTGGGGTGTATGTGCGCGTGTGTGCTGTGGAGCCAAGGAGTGGCGGCGGCTGGAAGGGTTGGGGAAAAGGGGTAGGTAGAGATTAGGGTTTGCGGTTGGTGAGGCTAGGGTTTCCACTGGTTGGGCCATTTGGGCCTGGCCAGTGTAGGTCTAGTTTTTAGGTTTATTATTTTATAAAATATTATTTTGTTTTGTAATGTTTTAGCAAATAGTTTTTAGACAAATAATTTAACAGATAACTATAAGACTCGTTTTGAAATAAGAGAAGAGATATTGTATCAGAAAAATAGTTTTTAGCTAAAATATTCTGAGAGCCAAAAGATGCATGATGCCCTGATGATGCGCAAAGTTTTATTTAACATGCGATTATGATGTTGCAATGCACAAAAACAACGCGATTTTCTAGTAGTGGTTTTGCGGGATGCCACAATTCGACACCACTAACAATGGATCTCGCCCTCGAGATCCGCCTCATGGTACCGGAAGGAAGGTCGGCGAACGGCATCTCCTCGCTTCATGTAGAACCTCGCGACACCACTAACAAGGGTTCATCCTCCATCTGGAAGTCAGCAACACCACCAACAATGGTTCGTTGTCCCTGATCGTCGATAGAACACTCCGGAGAAACAAAGGACGAAGATAGAGGCATCAAACGATAAGGCCACCTCTAACTTCCATTAGAAGAGGGAAAAGTTACATTGATCCACCAGTTCGATGTACCGAGCGAACAGTACGAGTCGGGTAGGGTGATCAGTCCATCCCGTACCCAAACTATCAACTCTATACATGAGTAGGAGAATCAGGCGACTCAACTCTCGAGATTTAGACTTAAGATCTTCATAGGCGGTATCCGGATCAAAGGGATGATGCCAGCAGAAATCGTATGAAAGACACAATGATTAGGTTCCGCGATGGTTCCATTGGCATGAACAACACATGCTCAAGGTATACTCCAACTTCACCAATGCTCGTCCTTCCCATATGTTTTTCAACGACACTGATATCCAGCAAGGAACACACATGGATAAAGAGGTCAAGAACAAAAGATTGGAGGAAGGGTACAACAGACAAGTTGCAGATTGATGATCGTAGCACCTCCGTTACAAAAGGGGAGAAAGAGAAACCCTGAAGGTACGACGGAAACCCAACCACGAGAAATCCTGGACTCGAAGAAAGAGAAGAGAGCGGATTCAAAACACATAGAGGTAAGAGGAGAACAGCAGAGGGTAAGGAGTAAAATTAGACCTATCCAGAACTATCCAACCGATTTTGCAAAATAATTTTTGGACACTCTACTTCGGCCGTTAGCTAGGTTATCCTACAGGCTGGACTTGTGGGGTATCGCAACTGCTGAGCTCTGATACCACTCTGTAACACCCTCAGAATCGGACCTATGCAAGTTTGAGCAAAATTCGCCAAATCCCACATAGAAACGATTCAAAGGTGCCCACCAGGCATTTTTGTGCGGGTGGAAAACGAAGTAATAACATTACACAACAGTCCTCGATGGGACCCACAGAACAGATATATATAACAGCGACTCCATGAGTCAAGAAATACAAATATAATATACAAAGATCCAAATCACCTTGAAAACGATAGAGCGTCCAGCTACGGACAAGATGCAAATGGGGCTAAGAGCCCTGAAGAATAACCAATGGCGTCCATAACCCTGCCCAGGCCAAGCCGGAAGGGTAACCCTGCTAACGACGTTGATCTCAAAACCTGCTGAAACAAAAGGGGTGCCGACAAAGGGCAAAGGAAAAGAAGGAGCGTCAGTACTGAGGCCAGTACACGGCGAGGCTAGAATTCGGCGGTCCTCGCCTACAAAGGTATGGTGGACTGAAGCGGCAGCGGCAGCATGCACTAAACAACCTATAGAGACTCGATACAACTGACGGTTATCAGAGAGGGGTAAGAAAAGACCTATCCGGAACCGACCTGAAGCTAGCACCAAACAAACCCATCCTGGTGTTTCCCCCTCGAGACCAAACGAGGAAGTCAACCAAGGAACTCACGCAGTTGGCAGTTTTACTTATTCGGTTATCGTTGCGGCAATTACTAGTCAGGTAAAGATAGTCATCCTGATAAAATAAGCAGTGGGCACTTTTAGTTAACCATTTCGTGGTAGATGCACCAATTACGAATCAGATACAGATAGCATGAGATAAACCCAAAACCCAGCAGTTGTTGGTACTTTTATTCAGCCTTTCCGTTGTAGTTGCAAGATTTACTAGTCAGGTACAATGGTCGCAAATGACAATTCAAACAAGCAATTGTGGGCAGTATTATTAGCCATTCCATTTTAGTGAAGCTGATTACTAGTCATTATAAAGTCAAATTTATAGCAGTAAACTTTTGGTTATGCTTGTCTATGGCCGAGATACTGTGCTCCAAGTCGTCCATAACCGCGGACACGGCTTTCAGAAAGTTTTAACCCGGCCGGGGTGCACAAATAGCAACACACACACGATCAACCTCGGAAAAACCAAATCAAAACCCAACGAGGTCTTCACGACAGAGCAATCACAAGATTCAGAAATATTTCAGGGGGCCACCCCTTAAAGTAGAACCCGCAACGAAGTTAGCTGACTTCGAGGCGGACTTAAGGTTTGTGGGGCCGGCGGTAAACGACTGGGAACCCGAAAGTGTGGCTGGGCTTGTCGATACCACGTAAACGGGTCACAATTCCTAAACAGTACAGTGTGCTTCTCGCACAATCGTAAATAAAGCAGTAAAGCATGGCATAAGTACAGGATCGTAAATAAAACCTCAAACTAGTTTGTGGCCCCAAGAAATAAGACGGAATCAAGCTCTGGCTAAGGGGTGCCCATACTCCCCATATGTGGATAGCGCGATAAATCAAGGAACAGGTATCAAGTACTCGGGGTCCTACGGGACACAAGTGGGCGTTCGGAAACCAAATATTATCTATCACCCACCGATGCCTCTGCTTATTTCAATTTTAGTTGTTAAACAGAAATTAAAGTGAACGATAAGTAAAGCTAGGATCATCTCCAGCAACACACATGCGGCATTACTCCAACAACTGTGGCATTTGTCAACACGCAACAGCACTTGAGCAAGCGACTACGACGCGCAGGTCCAACTATCTACCAAACAACAGGTAATAGGATGTGTCCAAGGCAATATAGGGCTGCACGGTATATCACGGGTACGAAACTAGAGCATCGCAACACAGATAGCAATAGATCAACAGGAGGGAGTAAATACTATAAAAGTAAGATAGGTAGAAAGGGGGAGATGCTCGCCTGAAAACATTGCCGAAGGGTTCAACCGAAGATCGGGGCGAAGCTCACATCAACTCAACGGCCTTATCCGCGAAGAACCAAAACACTAGAAGAAACACCGGATGTACTATTTAATTCAACGGCAGAAGATCGGCATGATGCATGTATGATGTATGGCATGGCAAAGATGCGATGCAATTAGGTCATATTAAGCGGAATCGAGGTCCCGACAATTAATTAGATGGTTCATGTTATTTACCTACCCCGCAATTAGATGTTGTTTTAACATGGCAAGAGATAGCACCGGGTTCGCTACACAAATTTAAATGAGGTCGATATGAGACTAGATTTGCCCGCATATGGGCCCCATATTTAATTATTAGGTGAATCGGCATAAGGCCCCCAAACCACATGAATGTATGCATGCATGACCAATTAATGTGCGACAAGTTGTGTTATGTTATATAAATAGGGTATCAAGGAAAAGGGTCACACATTTAGGGTTCGGCAGATCTTGGGTTTCCGGGGTTCCGGGGTTCGACAGGGTCCGGGGTCGGTCTCAGGGTCCAGGGTTCGACGGTTCCGTACTCGGGTAGCGGGGGTAGAACTTGGCGTTCCGTGAAGAAGTGCTTGGCGTCCTTAGCATCCGGGTTCTCGGCCATCGCATCCGGGAAGGAGATCATGGCTCGGGGCCGCGGATCCTCGAGATTGGGGGCCTTGGCGTCCCTGTCGGAGTACTCGGGTGTCGGAGTCGGTCTGGCATTCGGTTTGAAGTTCTTGGCGTTCCTTGTCTTGTCGAAGGCCTTGTTGATCTGCGGCGGAGAACTTAGCGTCATCGGGGCCCGAGAAGGAGCTCTTGGCGCGGCACCGGGTACGGGATCGGCCTTCGGGTTCGGGGGTCTCGGCGTCCGTGAGATGGTCTTGTCGTCGAGATGATTCTTGTCACCCCTAAACTTGGCATCGATTCCTCTTCACGGCACGTCTACCTCCACACACACAAGCATCACCAAACTACAGAGAAACTCCCTGACACTTCCCGAAGAAAAACAGGGAACTGGAAGCGGAGACGCGACAGAGCACCCGCGGGCGACCAGGGCACAGGAGTAGCTGTGGAGGCGTACGGGGCCAGCGCTCAGCGGTCGAGGACGGCGGCGCGAGCCCGACGAACTCGGGGACATCACCACCGGCGGCGCATGGCAAGGATGCGGGGCCGACGCAGAGAGGATCTGCAGGCGGGGCACGTGCTGGCGGGGCGCTCCGGCGACCGGCGGGCGGCGGTGAAGGCCCAGTCCGACGCGGGAGGGGCCGGGGTCGACGCGGGACGGACTGGGGCGGGCGCGCTCGCCGGAGAGGGGGCGCCGGTGTCGGGGCGGCGAGGTCGGCCGCGCGGAGGAAGCGGGCGGCGCGAGCGCGGGAACAAGGGGGAAGCGGCCGCGGCGGCGCGCCGGGGAGGCGAGGCCGGCTCCGGCGCGAAGAGGAGCGGGGCCGGGGAGATGGAGAGGTGGCCGGAGAGGGAAGGCGCAGGGACGGGCCTGACGGTGGCGGTGACGGAGGCGAGCGGCGGCGAGCCGGGGATGCGGGGTGGTGGAGAAGGCGGCCGGCGAGGCTCCGCGCCGACGTCGCTGGCCGGAGGAGGAAGGAGCGGTGGGGGTGAGAGGAGAGGGTGAGGCGAGGGCGGAGGTCGCGTGAGGCGGGGCTAGGCGCGGCGGGTGAGCGGCCTCCGGCGAGGCGATGGGGAGGGAGCGCGGCGAGGGGCGACGGGGAGAGGCAGAGGGCGTGAGGCTGCGTGCGGAAGGACGGGGGTCGGGGTTGCTCGCGTGGGGAGAGAGAGAGAGAGGGTGCGTGGGGCTGGTGGGGGCGGGTCCCACGGGGGCGCGACAGGGCGGTTGGGACGCGCCAGGGAGGGCGGTGCCAGGGGGAGGTGGACCTGGGGCGGGGTGGTGCGGTGTGGGTGCTCGGTGTGTGACAGGGTGGGGCCCCGCGGCAGCACGGAACGAGGTGGGTGTGGGGTGTATGTGCGCGTGTGTGCTGTGGAGCCAAGGAGTGGCGGCGGCTGGAAGGGTTGGGGAAAAGGGGTAGGTAGAGATTAGGGTTTGCGGTTGGTGAGGCTAGGGTTTCCACTGGTTGGGCCATTTGGGCCTGGCCAGTGTAGGTCGTTTTTAGGTTTATTATTTTATAAAATATTTTTTGTTTTGTAATGTTTTAGCAAATAGTTTTTAGACAAATAATTTAACAGATAACTATAAGACTCGTTTTGAAATAAGAGAAGAGATATTGTATCAGAAAAATAGTTTTTAGCTAAAATATTCTGAGAGCCAAAAGATGCATGATGCCCTGATGATGCGCAAAGTTTTATTTAACATGCGATTATGATGTTGCAATGCACAAAAACAACGCGATTTTCTAGTAGTGGTTTTGCGGGATGCCACATAAGAGCAAGTGAGTGTGTAAGGGTAGTCAAGCCAAGATCCTTGAATCTATGATATTTAGCTCATTCCTCAAATAACAAAATCTTGCTTCATCAAGGGGCTTCGTGAAAATATTAGCAATTTGGTTCTTCGTGCTCACAAAGGATAGAGCAATATCTCCACGAGCAACATGATCCCGAATAAAGTGGTTGCGAATCTCTATATGTTTTGTTCTTGTATGCTGCACGGGATTGTAAGCAATTTTGATAGCACTTTCATTGTCGCATAAAAGAGGCACGTTGTCACAATTGACACCATATTCCTTTAAAGTTTGCCTCATCCATAACAATTGAGTACAAGCACTTGCAGCAGCAACATATTCAGCTTCGGCGGTTGAGAGTGAAATACAATTCTGTTTCTTTGATGACCAACACACTAGAGACCTGCCCAAGAATTGGCATGCACCAGAGGTTGATTTCCTATCATCTTTGTCACCAGCCCAATCTGAATCAGTGTAACCACATAGAGAGAAACTTGAACCCTTGGGATACCATAACCCAAAATTTGGGGAATGAACCAAATATCGGAAGATTCGCTTGACTGCCACTAAGTGGCTTTCTTTAGGAGCGGCTTGGTACCTTGCACACACTCCTACACTTAACACGATATCGGGCCTAGATGCGCAAAGGTAAAGGAGAGAGCCGATCATGGATCGGTATACCTTTTGATCCACGTCTTTACCCTTAGGATTGAGCTCAAGATGACACTTTGTTTGCATTGGGGTAGCAACGCCATTGAGATCCGTCATCTTGAACCTTTTAAGCATGTCTTGGATGTAATTAGCTTGATTAATAAAGGTTCCCTCTTTAAGTTGTTTGATCTCAAATCCAAGAAAGAACCTAAGCTCACCCATCATGGACATCTCAAACCTGTCAGTTATAAGCTTCGAAAATTCATCGTTAAAATCTTGGTTAGTAGAGCCAAAAATAATGTCATCTACATAAAGTTGGCATACAAAAAGCTCTCCATTAACCTTCTTAGTAAAAAGAGTGGGATCGATTTGCCCAACTTCGAATCCATGGTCTAGCAAAAGCTCTTTAAGGTGCTCATACCACGCACGTGGGGCTTGTTTAAGGCCATAGAGCGCCTTATCGAGTTTGTAGAAATGGTTTGGAAATTTGGGGTCCTCAAACCCCGGGGGATGCTTGACGTATACTAACTCATGCAGAGGGCCATTAAGGAAAGCGCTCTTAACATCCGTTTGTTGTAATTTAAAATTATGATGGGCTGCATATGCAAGAAGGATACGGATGGACTCAAGGCGAGCCACAGGAGCGTAGGTCTCGCCAAAATCAATTCCTTCTACTTGAGAGAATCCTTGAGCCACGAGTCTTGCTCTATTCCTCACAACAATGCCATTTTCATCCTGTTTGTTCTTGAAGATCCACTTGGTGCCGATAACATTGCGGAAATCCTTTGGCTTTTCTACGAGCTTCCAAACTTTGTTGCGTTCGAAGTTGTTTAATTCTTCATGCATTGCAACAACCCAATCGGGGTCTTCAAGAGCATCAAAAACCTTCTTTGGTGCAACCATGGAAATGTGAGCTTGATGATCACAGAAGCTTGCAAGCTCTCTTCTAGTGGATACCCTTCGTCGTAGATCACCAACAACCTTGTCAAGAGTGTGACCTCTTAGTTCAAGGTTGCGATTAGCACGAGCCTTGCGACGAGCCTCAATGTACTTATTGTTTCTAGGAGGAGTGGATTCAATTGTTGTATCCTTGTCTTGATTACTGCCTTGCCCTTGATCTTGGTCACCGTTACTGCCAGAAGATTGTTGCTGAACATTTTCTTCAGGCCCGGATAATCCGCCCCTTGGAGGGGCCGGACTATCCGGCCTGGGAGGTGAAGTACCATAACCATCTTCCTGAGAAAGCCTGACTGGAGTTGGAGACCCAGGGCCGGATACTCCGTCCCTGGGGGCCAGAGAATCCGGCCTGGGAGCTTCAGAGATGTTGATTTCTCCTTCGGATCCCCTGGAACGAGTTGGAGTGCCAGGGGCGGATTGTCCGCCCCTTGGAGGGGGCGGATAGTCCGGCCTGGGACTACCAGCTTATCCAGTGGATAGATGGTCTTCAGCAGATTGTGGTGTTGGTGCAGGATTGTCTCCAACAGTAGGAGCTTGTTGATCTTGTGTAGATGAGGGCTCCACATGTGTGGAGCATTGTCCTTCCCGATCCGCCACAAGGGGTTCCTCAATGGGGCGGAAAAATCCCACGCCCATTCTTCTTATGGCATCTTGGGGTATTTCAACATCTGCATCACAAACATCAACTTTCCCTACAAAGGAGCCGTTATTTTCATCGAACTCCACACTACAAGATTCTACAACAATCCCAGTGAGCTTGTTGTAGACTCTATAAGTGTGGGATTCGGCACCGTAACCAACAAAAATACCTTCTAAAGCCTTGGATTCAAATTTTGACAAACGGACACCTTTAACAAGAAAGAAACACTTACACCCGAATACCCTGAAGTATGAGATGTTGGGTTTGTTACCGACAAGTATTACATATGGGGACTTGTCCAAGATCTTCCGAAGGTAGAGCCGGTTTGATGAGTGACAAGCAGTGGATATGGCTTCAGCCCAAAAATTATAAGGAGACTTGAATTCAGCTACCATAGATCTTGCCATATCCATCAAATTCTGGTTCTTCCTCTCGGCTACACCATTTTGTTGAGGGGTGTACGCAGCGGAATATTGGTGTCTAATCCCCTCTTCGCTAAGAAACTCGTTTAAAGTGTAGTTCTTGAATTCTGTGCCGTTGTCACTTCTAATTGCCAAGATGGGAACATTGTGTTGACGTTGAACTTCATTGGCAAAGCCGATGACAGTTTGTTGAGTCTCACTTTTCAGCTTGAAGAAATATACCCATGTATATCTTGAGTAATCATCGACGATGACCAAACAATATTTCTTCCCACCAAGACTTGCATGAGAAGGAGGACCAAATAAATCCACATGAAGTAATTCCAAGATCCTCTTTGATGACACAATAGTCTTCCTCTTGTGGGGAGAATCATGCATTTTTCCTTCAACACAAGCCCTGCAAACACGATCTTTGGCAAAAGAGACATTGTCTTTTAGTCCAAGTATGTGGCCACCCTTTTGGAGACTTTGCAAAGTTCTCATGTTGACATGGGCTAAACGGCGATGCCATAGCCAGCCCACGTCGGCCTTTCCGAATAGACACATCGAACCCGAAGTGGTTTTCCCCGAGAAGTCCACCACATATACAAGTCATTTTCGACGTATCCAACGAAAGTGACCTTTAGAGACTTGCTCCATAAGAGTACCACCAAATCATCATCGATAAAAACAGCAAAACCCATCTTGCCAAGGGCACGAACAGAAAGAAGATTGTAGCCAAGGGTCTCAGCAAGCATGACGTCCACGAGAGAGATATCGTGGGCAACCACAACCTTGCCAAGACCCAATACCTGAGATTTAGACTTATCACCATAGGAGACTGTGATATTATCAAGATTTGGACGCATCTCCGTGATGATCTCCTTGCTTCCGGTCATATGACTAGTGCAGCCACTATCCAGCACCCATTTCGACCCACCGGAAGCATAGCCCTGCAAGAAAATTACTTCTTGGTTTTAGGTACCCATTTTTCAATGGGTCCTTTCATGTTAGTAACAAGGGTCTTTGGGACCCAAATAGACCAAGAAATATATTCATCAAAAGGACCAACATAATAAGCATAAACATCGCCATAGTCATCACAAAAGAGTTCATAATTCGGATTGTGAGACCCTGCAAAACCAATATTATTAGTCTTGTCTTGTGTGACAACCTTCTCAGCAGTGCTTGTCTTTAATTACACATTCTTGGTCTTGTTCTTCTTGGTTTTCTTCTTCTTGGACTTGGTGACATACCCAAGTCCCTCTTTACCATGATTTGACCTTTGCTTGCCAAGGACTTCATCAAGCACACCTTTGTCCTTTGTAGTGATGTCCTTGATCACTCCTTTTTCCACACTAGCATTTTTCTTGTTACTATATGTTGAGTTGGACGAGCTAGGGGTATCATATTCGGCCAATCGACTTTGAAGCTGATCATGTGACTCACTGAGAATAGAGAACTCGTTTTTCAACGCCTTGTGAGCATTGTCAAGTTTCTCCAATTCCTCGGAGAGTCTATCATGAGCAGCCCCAAAGTCAATCCTTTCCTTCTTTAACTTCTTTGCCTTGGTGACAGCATTGTCATGTTCCTTAACGAGTTTAGTCACAATTTCTTCATGTGACTCTTCCATAGACTCAAGCCTCTCTTCAAGAGAGACCCGAGCTTCTTCTTCTTCTTCAAGAGCATTTTTTAGGGATGCAATTTCCATTGCATCCTCCCTTTCAATTATGCCCTTTTCTTCGAGGAGTGCTTCGTTTTGGGCCAACTGATCCATAAGAGCCTCAAAACGAACTTTGTGCTCACCTTGCAGGTTAGTATAGAAATAATCCAAAGCAATAATCTCTTCTTTAACCTTAAGACTAGCAGGATCATCCATGTCTATCATAGCCTTGGGAAAATAAGAGTTAGAAGAAGTTACCTCGGAGCTTCTTGCCATGAGGCAAGTAGCATTCTTGTTGATGATGTTTTCGTTCGGAGAGTCGAAGAGATATGTTGATGTAGATGTGGTGGCTATAGCAGCCACCTCTTGAGAGCTATCGTCCTCGTCCTCATCTTCACTCCCCGATGAATATTCTTCTTGAGCCACTAGAACAATCTTTGGTTGCTTCTTGAAAGGAGCATTCTTCTTTACAAACTATTTCTTACGTGGAGCTTTTGATTTGTCCTTGAAAATGAGTCTTCCTCCATTATCCTCTCTACTTTGATATGGACACTCAGCTACGAAGTGCAGCCGGTCACCACAATTAAAGCATGTTCTCAGCTTGGGACCATTTTCTTTTCTTCCATAGGCTCCACTCTTGCGATCTAGTTCAGCTTTAGCCTTGGCTGGATCTTTCCAAAAGTTTCTTGCATAAAGAGCCAAGTATTGTCCGTGGATGCTTTTTATATCTTCGGGACAGTCCAGACCTTCTATCGCATATTCATCATGATCAGTCACACTAGTCTTCAAGGCCATGTTGACCCCCTTTTGCATCCCCATAGCTCGAGCACGAGCATCTTCGGCATTCTTGGCAGCCACTTTGAAGGCGGCCATTTCTTGCATTACCTCATTGGATGACATGAGGTGATAGTTATGCCTACCTTGGAGACTTTTCAAATCTGTGGGCTCAAATGCCATAAGAGCACTGACATACTTGCGCTTGATCCAAGCATCATCAACATGAGCTGCACCGTGGTTTCTGAAGGTTGTGGCTATTGCCTTGAGCCTCCTATACATGTCCTCGTGGTCTTCTCCATCCAGCATATAAAATCCTTCAGCTTCATTGCTCAAGGCATCATATCTATTCCTTCTCATACTTTTATTTTCGATGAAGAGCTCGGTGAGAGCATCCCAAGCTTCTTTAGCTGTGCTAAGATGCTGAATGTGTGGCATGTCTTTGTCACCCACACCAAGTTGTATCATGTGTAGAGTTGTAGCATTGAGTTGGCTATCGACCACTTCTCTCCTTGTGAGATTGTTAGGATTTCCAACGTGAAGACCATTTTCGATGATCTTCCACAACTCTATGGAGGAACTGCACACATGAGATTTCATCAAAAAATGCCATTGAGAGAAAGTAGATGCTGAAAGTTTGGGTGGATCACCCCTATTATTTATATGTGGGTGAGGAATAGGCGGATCAGGGGAATACACATGAGAAACCTCATTGTATGCATCCTTACCGCTATCCTTTTTCGAGGAGGATCTCTTACTAGTATCATCACCTACCACTTCGTTATCTTTGGAAACACTTTTACCCATTTCCTTGGATTGCGGAGTGGTATCCTCAGAGTTAGATGGAGGTGATGCTGCGGATGTGGAGAGACGCATTATCAATTGACGCATCTCTTCCATCTTAGCCTCCATTGAACTCACCAAGGTTGTTTCCAACGTCTTGAGATCGTTCATGGTGACTACCTCCGGAACATCACTCCCATCTCCCTTGGAACCCATACTTCTCTTAGGCGGTTAAGCCCGAAATAAGAGCCGAGGCTCTGATACCAATTGAAATGGATCGTATGGGCACCTAGAGGGGGGGTGAATAGGTGCTAACCAATTTTTAATACTTTTTCAATTTTAGGCTTGACACAAAGTAAATTCTCTAGATATGCAACTACGAGAATTTCCCTATATGTAACCCTAACTACTAAGCACGTAAAAGAGGAGCGAGGAAACCGTAGTGGAGCATGCGGAGACACAGGGCTTTGTTTTACCGCAGTTCCTTCCTTGTTAAGGGAAGTACATCTGCGTTGGAGGGGTGGGCGGTTCTAAGACCACCACGCCACAATAGGCCTCACCCTAATCTCCGATGGATCTCGCCACGAGAGGCCTGATCCACCTTCTCCACTATTGGATCCCTTCGAGGCGGGAACCGGTGCCTTTTACAGCACTATCGGGGCACACACCCACAACCGAATTGGGGGCTCCCGAGATGACAACAAGCTGCCACAAGAACAAGGTTTATCAATATAAACAAAAACGAGGATCTAGATATTCGGAGGTTCTCCAAATGAATGGAGAGGAGATGAAGCGCTTGATTGCTGATGATGAAGATCGAGTTCCCCTCCTTCGATTCCCCAAGGGATGGGGCCTTTGGGTGGATCTAGGTGGAGCACTCTTGGATGAAGCTTTCAGATCTGATCTGTTCTTTTTCGAGATGAATCAAGAGTTCTGGCAGGAGGGGGATGGCTGGCTTAAATACCCCCTCCCCAGATCTGGCCGTTGCACAACTTTGGGGGCGGATTATCCGCCCCTTGGAAAACTCCGCCCCAAGGGCGGATTCTCCGGGGGAAACTCCGCCCCCTCTCTGGGGCTTGCGCCTTGGTGAAGCTTGGTGAAGTTCTTGGGGGGCGGATAATCCGGCCCCCCTGAGGGGCGGATTATCCGGCCAGACCGGAAAGTCCGGACAAAACTCCGCCCCCTCTCTGGGGCTTGCGCCTTGGCAATGAGCAGGGGGGGCGGATTATCCGGCGGGGCCGGAAAATCCGGCCAAAATTCCGCCCCCCTTTTGGGGCTTGCGCCTGATTGGGCAAAGGGAGGGGCGGATTATCCGCCCCTGGTGGGGCCGGATTATCCGCCCCCAAAGGAAGAGTCCTTTTCCCTTTGTTCTCAAATAGAGCTGCAACACTTCAACACACATTAAATGATCCTTGGTATTGTTATCTAACACACAAAACACTAGGGATTAAGAAATGTTCTTTCACTAAGAGCAGGCCAATCATTGATGGTTACGAAAAGCAACCCTCGTAGATCAAATGGATCGTGTTTGTTCTCATCCCACGCACGTATATCTGGTTTGCCCCACAGCTGTAAGAGTTCTTCAACTAATGGCCTAAGGTACACATCAATGTCGTTGCCCGGTTGCTTCGGGCCTTGGATGAGCACTGGCATCATAATGAACTTACGCCTCATGCACAACCAAGGAGGCAGGTTGTAGATACATAGAGTCACGGGCCAGGTGTTGTGACTGCAGCTCTGCTCCCCAAAAGGATTCATGCCATCCGTACTTAGACCACACCATAAGTTCCTTGCGTCACCTGCAAAGTCTGGCAAGTCTCTCTCGATTTTTCTCCACTATGACCCATCAGCAGGGTGTCTCAACTTCCCGTCTTTCTTACGGTCTTCTTTGTGCCATCGCAACAACCTGGCATGCTCTTTGTTTCTGAACATGCGTTTCAACCTTGGTATTATAGGATCATACCACATAACCTTAGCAGGAACCCTCTTCCGGAGGAGCTCTCCCTCAACATCACCAGGGTCATCTCGTCTGATCTTATACCGCAATGCATTGCATACCGTACATTTATCTAAATTCTCATACTCCTTACCGCGGTAGAGGATGCAGTCATTAATGCATGCATGTATCTTTTGCACATCTAATCCTAGAGGACAGAGAGTCTTCTTTGCTTCGTAGGTACTCTCGGGAAGTTCGTTATGTTTTGGAAACTTCGGCTTCATTATTTTCAGCATCTTTTCAAATGAGGAGTCAGTTAGACCACACTCTGCCTTTCATCGCAACAATTCCAGTGTGGTACCGAGCTTTGTGCTGCCATCTTCACAATTTGGGTACAACAATTTCTTGTGATCTTCTAACATGCCCTCTAACTTCAACTTCTCATTTTCTGTTTCACATTCTCTCTTTGCATCAGAAATGACCCTACCAAGTTCATCAGCCGGCTCATCTGATGCTCGTTCTTCACCTCCTTCCTCTTCATTGTCTTCCATTGCAGTATCACTGTATTCAGGAAACATATGATGATAGTTGTTATCATCATCTTCTTCTTCGCCATCTTCCATCATAACCCCTCTTTCCCCGTGCTTGGTCCAGCAATTATAGTTGGGCATGAAACCTGTCATAATTAGGTGGCCGCGAATGATTTTCGAGGAAGAGTAGTCCTTGTTGTTCCGACATTGAACACATGGACAACGTATAAAACCATTCTCTTTGTTTGCCGTAGCCACATCGATAAATTTATCCATGCCTTCCATATACCCAGGTACACGCAGGTCACGTACATCCATTCCCGACCGTTCATCTGCATCATATAAGTAAGTTTATCAAAAACATGACATCATAAATAGTGAAATGACCAATTCACATCGACATATGCATTGTATCAATGACAGAGAAAAGATAAGATTGCTAACCTCGATCGAGGGAAATAAAGAGGAGAGAAAGCTCAAGTGCGTCTCGGACACCTTTTATATTTTTGTTCTATGAGAAATTAAACGGGATCATTCACTCAAACATTTCAGCAAACACCTTGAATGCATGCATAGGAAAAAAAAACAAGCACACCTCTCACACCTTCCACCAAGAAAAAACAGAGGGGAGACAGAGGGCTGGGGCGTCGTATTTATAGAGGGCGGGATCATGCGTCCCGGTTTGTAACACAAACCGGGACTAAAGGTGTGTGCCATGTCACGTGGCTGACGCCCAACCTTTAGTCCCGGTTTGTGTTATAAACCGGGACGCATGCCCCCTACCAACCGGGACGCATGACTCCGGCCCAATTGCTATTAGGAGGCACGAACGGATGACCTCTTTTCTACTAGTGCCCAAAGATTAAGGCTTATATTTTTTTAAAAAAAATCAAACTACAGAAAGTTTGGCCAAACTTTTAGAAAAAATATTAAAAACTACGGTATGCTATAGATACCATATAAAAATATGTTTTATGATGTATTAAATGGTATGAATTTCGTATTATAAATATTAATATTTTTCTTTAAAACCTTCGTCAAACTTTACGTAGTTTGATTTTTGGAAAAAAAATCAAGCCTCTAGCATCATTCTTCTAGGTTTGTCTCACCTCCAAACCTTATCCAACCCGCATGCACAGGTCAAACCATGCCAAAACTTGGGTGCGAGAACGATTAAGAAAGAAGAATGTTGTTTCAAAAAAAAAATGGTCCATCTTGACGTGGCGCTCACTCGGGACTCACGCTAGTTAGGAGGGCTCTAGCCCACAGGCCATTTTATATTCTCGGACTCAGCCAAACACTGAGACTGATCATAGTAGGAGTATCATAATACTAGTATCATGCATACGATACTAGTGTATATACTATGTCATATAGTACTATCATAGTAGTGGTATATTTATTAATTTGTAGAATCTCTGTGTAAAATGTGTGTATAAGATTTATTTGGAATTATGATTTTTAGTTTTACGTACTATGATACGGTATCTACCTATGATACTCTAACCACCTCTCTCTTCATTAATTATGACGCCACATCAGATTTTTACCAAGTTGGCATGCATGATACACCTTATGATATTAGCACTAGGACCAGTCTCATACTGGACCGAGCCGGGTCAAAGATTCTGTAGGCCTATGTTTAATGACCATTATTTCTTTTCATGTTTAGACATATCATTCCATGATATAGTCATATCATTCCATGATATAGTCCATATTGTGATAAGGAGTTATTAATTGTCTACCAATTTGAGTGCATCTTAAAGGTTCTCTTCGTTAAATATAAATAGGAGACCTTAACTTCGCTCCTTACAATATCAAACTACTACTTTATGATAACCTAAGAAATTAGTCATTAATGATTACCAAAGTTACACTAGGACTGACTATATATAGCATGCTTCTCTTGCACATCGCCAAACATCGAAACTTCAGCTCATAGCATACCATGTGGGGTCGTTTCTGCCTCCTCGTCTCTTGCTTGGTCATCATTTCTGCGCCATTGGAGGCTACTCGCCATCTTCATTTTAAGTCAGGTTAATACTTCTTATTTGCTTGGACTTAGTAAATCTCAAGCTAGAAATTTGGATTCTCTGCGATCTACTGTTCTTATGCAAAATGTACAACTAGTTTTTATCATAAAAGTATTGTATCAGAATTAAGTTCTTTGGAGGGACAAGGAAGTTTCGGTAATATATAGCTTATGATCTGTCATGGTATTCTACTTTGCCAGATGAATTCGCAAGAGCTCCCATAGAGTATGTTTCAATTGACTATCACGATCCGGTTCCCAGCCCACTCATCCCTCATCCACCGCCGTCGCCATCGAAACAGCCACAAGAGGCTAGTCGTCATCTTCATTTTAAGTCAGGTTATTACTTCTTATTTGCTTGGACTTAGTAAATCTCAAGCTATAAATTTAGATTCTCTGTCAGCTATACTTATGCAAAATGTGCAACTGTATTTTCTCATAAAATTATTGTATCAGAATTAAGTTCTTTGGAGGGACAACAAAGTTTCAGTTATAGATGCTGATTTTTCATGGTATTCTACTGTGCCAGATGAATTTGCAAGAGAGCCCATAGAGTATATTCCAACTGACTATCACGATCCGTTTCCTAGTCCACCCATCCCTCATCCACCGCCTCCGTCGTCACCGCCACCAGCACATGGTAATTTTATTGACGTTCTTGAATAATTAGTCTATTTATATGAGTGGGCATATTGTCATTTTATCTTGAATTTGTTAGTCTAAAAAGCAAATACTTTATATGGAATGCTATTTAGATTTTCTTACCAATTATATGTTTATGCAGTTGGTCACTCCTTTGTGAATCACGACAAGCCGCATGATGCACTGCATCCCCATATTGGTCACTGAAGACATGGCCCCATCTCTTGAAATAAGATATAAATGAGAAAGGAAACTCACATGTGTGTCCAATGTGTAACTATTTCTGAATAGTTGGGGGCATATGTTTGAAAATACCTCTATAGCGAACGATTTACTCTCTTTATGTGATGTATGTGCTTCGCTCTTGTTATTTCAAAATATAAGAGTAAAAGCATGGCATAAAAGAATGCATGGTTTCTTTTCAAAAGAGCAAACACAATCCGACGCATGCTCTACTACCACTGAAAAAATGTGCATCCGCTTGTATAATACTTTACCTTACCAAACAATCTTATAATTTTCAAAGAAGGTAGTACTAGCAAAGCTCGCACAACGATGTGGGGGCGTTTGAGCAAAAAATTATGTCTATGTCACCGCCTGAGTGTAATTAGACAACTCTTGCTAAAACTATAATTAGAAAAGCTGAGTGCTTGTGTAAAAGTCACGGCGAGATGTCTATAAAAGGTTTTTTTAAGAATAATATATAAATTGATGGATTAATTGAAGTTATATAAAGCCCATGAAAATTATATGGGCCCAACAAAGTGGATTATAAGCCCACTTCTTTAGCCCAAAAGGAATCGATGCATTGTACTATTCGTGGTAAAAGGAATGACCTTCAAATCTCTATACATCAGGACGAGCGTCAAGTTATAGTGCTTTCATAGCTCAGGAAGGAGGAAAAAAAGAGTATTAGCGAACACATGTGCCCTCCCCAAAAAAGACAGAAAAATGGATGTGACTCTCGGAATAGTTTTTCGTCCCACTTAACAAATAAAGGAATAAATGACCGAACTCATATGGGATGGTGAGAAAACCCACTTACAAAGCAAGTCAAAAGAAACGACAAACCCGAGGAATGAAATCCCGACACCAAGTCGACAAAGAAAGCCAGAGAAGCCACACCAAGCACTAGACTACCGAACATGAACAACACCGTGCCTCCAGATAAGACCACTGTATATCATTGCACCGAATAACACCATCAGGATCAAGGCATCCTTGAAGTTGCAACCACGGAACCCTATGCTCCACAACAATGCCCCCATGAGGGCAACGGCTCATCTCTCCGCCACCGAGTCTGAAGATCAGACTTGGATGTTCACCCGGAACCCTGACATGGAGAGGATACCCTGCACGGCGGCCTCGGGAGGGATACGACACACACAACACAACTTTTTCTAGGCACCTCAATCATGGCACCCTAGGGTCACCAAAGAAACCCGATGGGAGGACCGCCCCACCAACTCGAGCTCTCCAAATCAAGACAAGGGGCTGCCATCGCGAAGCAGACAACACTAGGATCACCCGCCGTCCCTCCTGTAATTGCTCGTGCAACGAAGAGGAGTCGCCAGCAATGCGGCCTATGCCAAGCCATACTTGCAACCTCTCCACCAATTGCTGCCACCCCAACATCCATGACCCTGCGTAGCAGGAATTGTCTCTAGAGAAAAAGCCATGTCCTACAGGCACGAGGGTGCCACTAGTCCAGGCCTGTCTGGCCTAGATCTGATGCGGATGTGCACATGATGCCCGGAGAGCACTGTTGTAGCTAGCAACGACGCCAACATCACCACACAAGGACGATAATGCTATCGCTAAGAACGATTTTGCTAGAAATATAAAACTAAACCTTTGTTTTGAAAATAATAAGAATCCAAATCTATGCCCGTGGACAGGCTATACATCCACTTCCCTAACTAAATTGACGTAAAAAAAAGGGTGAAAGCGTGACATATACTTGTTCCAACACTGTAAATAGATGACTCAATGCATGTCTTAATTATGTGCTACAAACCTTACGTATGAACAGAAAAATAAAAAATATGATTGACTGGAAGCAGGCTTGATCACTCAAATCTTGCGGATGGCAAGATGACAAGTCCCTCCAATCAATCAAATGGCTACAAATTTGAGGCATGGGAACGTATTTTTTCACTCTGGAGGGTATCCTAGACATGCCCATCAAGAAAAGGGTAATCCGTGTAGCCAACAACAGGATCAAAGGTGTAAAAGGTGCTCCTGTCATACTTGTTCAGAGCCGCCTTCTTCCTGAACCTCTCCGGCAGGTCGGGGTTCGCCAGGAAGAGCCGCCCGTACGCGACCAGGTCGGCGTAACCATCGGCGATGGCCTTGTCCCCCTCTTCCCTGTCATACCCTCCGTTCACCATGAAGGTGCCCTTGAACGCCTTCCTGAACGGCAGCAGGCGGTGCGGGATCATCAGCCTGCCGTCGTTTTCGTTCACGCACATCCGGGGCTCGATCACATGGCAGTAGAGGACGCCGAGCCCGTTGAGGATGCCGATCACGTGCAGGGCGAGCGCCTCCGGGTCGGAGTCGACGCAGTCGACGTAGTCGGCGAACGGGGAGAGCCGCACGCCGACGCGGTCCGCGCCGATCTCGTCTGCCACGGCCGTGATTACCTCGGCGGCGAAGCGGCAGCGGTTCTGCAGGGTGCCGCCGTAGGCGTCGTCGCGGTCGTTGACGCCGTCCTTCATGAACTGGTCGATCAGGTACCCGTTGGCGGCGTGGATCTCGACGCCGTCGAACCCGGCCGCGACGGCGTTCCTGGCGGCGGCCCGGAAGTCGTTGACGATGTGTGGAATTTCGTCTGTTTCGAGCCTTCTTGGGGCCGCGAAGGACAGGACGCTGCCGTCGTGGCTGACTGCTGGCGTGACCTGCTTGTCCGTGCTCGAGACCGGGGCCTGCCCGTTGGGCTGGAACTCTGCTGTCGCACGATCGTGAATATATGGATCGATTAAATCAAAGACCTGAACGCTTTATTCTAGTACCAATTCCCGAGATGAATTTGTGAGCACCTGTGGGCGAGACGCGACCGGTGTGCCATATCTGGCAGAAGAAGACGGCCCCCTTGGCGTGCACGGCGTCGACCACCGGTTTCCATGCCTCGACCTGCTCTTGGGTCCACAGGCCGGGCACGTTGGGGTAACCCCGGGCGGTCTCGGACACGGCGGTGGCCTCGGCGATGAGGAGCACGCCCGGCGCCGCCGTTCGCTGGTAGTACAGCACGTTGTGCGGCTGGGCAAGGTTCCCGTACGATCTGCACCGGGTCAGCGGCGCCAGAACGACCCTGAGCATATACGCCACCGCAACATGCAAAACCCGATCGAGTGTGAGAACATCGTCGAACAGTTCATGTACAGTACTACCGAATATTAACATCGTCAAATATCAATTACTATCTTGGACCGATCGACCGGAAACAGAGTTTGAGACGATATACTAGTAGCAGTAGATCGCTGACCTGTGCGCCAGGGTGAATTCGCCCATCTTGTATGGCGTCAGGAGAGGACTACTCGTCGTCTCCATGCCTGCTAGCTCGATCGGCCGGCCGCCGCCGTTCCAGCAGCACGCACGGGCACGCGCACGGCCCTCCTCTGAAGTCGTCGCCGGCCACCGCTTCTTTCCTCCTTATCTGGACTCTGGAGTATTTGTGCTAGCTTGATGACGACGATGAGGAAGAAACGAGACGGAACCGATCGATGCTGTGCTGTCGAACTGCCATTCGGCCTGGAGTTGGCATCAAAGCGCGCCGGCCGGTAGGACGACGCACAAGTCGACTTGTGTGGCGGGGCTATACATGGATAGATACAGCCAGCCAAGGTGTCGTTCCCACTCCAGGATGACAGCTCCGTGAGATATACCTCGTGCCGACTGGCCGCGGATACCGACGCCGTCCTTGTTCCGGTTCCTGGTTGGTGCATGAAAAGTAGACCGACGTGCAGGTACAGCAGCCACCAGCTCCAAGGTTGCATATGAGAGCACGGCGGTGTGCCTACGATGCTAAACAATTTCATAAAATCATGAACCAATCTGTAGAATCATGAACAATTTTTAACCATGAACCAATTCGTAGAATAATCATGACCAATTTTCAAATGCCATGAACCAAATTGTAGAATCATGAACAATGTTTCAACCATGAACCGATTTGTAGAGTCACGAACAATTTTTCAACCATGAACCAATTTGTAGAATCATGAACAATTTTTCAACCATGAACAATTTTCAAATGCCTACACAAATTTTAAAAATCATGAACAATTTTCAAATGCCTACATAAATTTTAAAATTCATGAACTAATTTGTAGAATCATGAACAATTTTTCAACCATGAACCAATTTGTGAAATCATTACAATTTTCAAATGCATAAACAAAATTTAAAAATCATGAACCAATTTGTAGAATCATGAACAATTTATTTTTGAAAAAAGTGAATATGCTTCTGGGTAATGGCATAGAAAGTCGTTTACTCTCGGATAGCGTGTTTACCAATTAAGAAATGGATGAACATTTCCTAGAAGCATGAAAACATCTTGATTCGTTAAAGGGTGTTTGCTAGTGAAAAAACTAGTACTCACTGCTTAGCTTTCAATTTGCCTCTGGCCATCAAATGAAATGTGAATAACCCATTCTTCTCTCTTTGAAACAAGGGGAGTTTCCAGTTCTGTGCATGCTTTAAACAATTTGGTTTTCTCCATATTACCATTTCTCTAGAGTTAATAATTTTATGTAGGAGTAATATTTACTTGAAGTCGTAACAAAAGTATTATGCATCATATATATGTTTCTCCAATGGGTATGCCAGTGTCATATCACCATTAAGCTTTCCTAGCTCAGCACCGATGAAAAGGAAACAAGAACAAACACATGTTCTAGGTCACAACAGCAGGACATGTCTAAAAAAACCAAAAAAACACTAAACTTCAGGTCATCCCTGCCTATACAAAAGGGACAGAATGCAGTCATTCAGTGTGAGTAACCAGAGTCCTCCTTGTTCCATGACAGGTACGACGGGTCTCCAAGGGTCCTGAAATCGATCCAAGGAGCAGCACTTTTACAATAATGATCTTGACATATGTGACTATGTAAAAGCGCTTGTCATTTTGTAAGAAAGATTGATCACATCTAAATATGAGACGTTTAATTACCTTGGCTTGATGACGTAGAGTACCACGAATCCCATGGCGAGGAAGAGGCAGATGCCGCCGACGGCGACGTAGGCAATGCCGATGAAGTTGTTCTTGCCGCCGATCCATGAGGCGGTGGAGAGGACCAGCGCCTTGGTGCCCCCGAAGCTGTAGGTGTTGTAGTTGTTCTGAATCACCACGGTGATCTCGTCGCTGGCCATGATGTCCGACTCGATCCTGCCGTAGAGCTTCCTGAACGTCGGGAGCGCCGCGGTCCGCATCCACACGATCAGATCCTCTTGCTCGCTCAGCTGAAGGAAAAACAAGACAGGGCAAGTTTTCAGAAGAAGAAAATGCTCAAATGAAGGAAGGAAATGCTGCATCAGAGAGGTTCAGAGGTTCTCTCTAGGAAATGCTGCAACAGTAACCTTAATTGCAAACCGAGAAAACGATCAGAACGGTTTCATTCGTCGAGAGAAAGTTCAGTAGGAAATGCTACATGAGGAACTCAGAAAAAGTAGTTGTTTTTTTTGCTCAAAATATTCGGAGGGGTTCTTTTCTGCACTTACAGGTAACTTTTCGTTTAGGTTGGCGCCGCCGATGAGGCCGCCTTTCTGGAAGTTTCTGGGGAAAACATCGCTGCCAAACTTGTTGTTCTTGTCGCTGGCCCATGCGATGTTCTTCTTGTTGACCGGGACCTCCTTGTTGTTGACGGAGAAGGCGTAGGTGTCGTTGAAGAGGCTCCAGGCGATGAGGCCGCAGGGCACGACGAGGGCGCCGTCAACGGTGGTGGCCTCAGGGTCGCAGCTCTTGATCATGGCCACAGGGTCCTTGTAGTCCTTGACGGCGCCGTGGTGTATGTCGGTCACCGCTCATTGGGCGACCATCGTTGCTGCCGTCTCCACCACCCGCTGCAGCGCACACTCGGCGATCTCGTCTTCCTTCTCGAAGGCCAGCACCTACGTCTCGCCCATGCGCCAGGCCAGCATGTCAGACCATAGTAGGGGGGCGTAAGCTTCCTAGTACCGTTGCGCGACTTTGGAGAAAAATTAACATTATGTCACTCTACCCCTTTGAGTCAGGATGCGGGAGAAACCATGGAGGGAGCCCAACGTGGAGCCCTCCTCGTTGTCGTACTTGGAGCGAGCAACGGCCCCATCTCTTCGGCATCTTTAGGTCCTCTAATTAAAGAATTTGTGCCAGGATTTCAGATGTTTATAAGATATATTACCTAATGATTTATAGAATAATCTGACATGCATCGCCATGTACTATTTGTAATATAGGATGCATACATTGATTTATCTCATATATAATTTTTTGCATATGATTTGGTAAAAAGGAAGAAACATTTGTATACAATAATCACTTGTTCAGTTTCAAGCTTTTTTTTAAACGGGGACCTACCATGGCCTCTAGGTATGTCGAACAGCCACATAGCCATGGTGGACAGGTTCTGCTGATCTCGGCACCAAGATACGATTGAACGTACACACTCGACAGCACGCGTCTATTGACACAAGACACAAGAACATTAGACCATGGAAAGAAAAGACTTTTATCCTAGTTTAGATCCAATGTGAGTACTGCACATTAGGTGTTTGATGATAAACTGGATGAGAACTAATTAAATGGATCTTAAATTTCTCCATGTATTAAACCATCAGAGATAAAAATACAACAATTAGATCATAATCTACATGGTCTTTGAGGCTTCTGTGCTTTCCATCTTCAGAATTTACCCTCCATCTGTTTTATATAGTGTGTACACCCTCTTTCTTATTAGCCGACGGCTCGTGGCCATGTCCTCTAGCCAACATGGTGGCCTACTGAGGCCGTCGGTGACAAGCCTGGTGATCCGATGCTTCAAGGTGATTGGCAATCCAGATAAGTCATGGACGATGTCGAGCTCGTACTGCTTTGGGAGGGTACCCTTGTCCTGAAGCCAAGCCTTCAACTGGAAAAACTGGCTCTTCTGGGGCAGCATCTCCAGGACCTCCTTACCAAAAGTGCGGAGGATCTGGTTCAGCGCCTCCTTCTTCATCATGGCTTGGAAGTTCGTCGAAGCATTGTTTACAGTCTTCGGTTCACCCTCTATTTCGAAAAAAAACATAGCCTTCGATTGATTCTGTCCATGGCGTGGGTTTAGAGATCGTGGATGTGTATGTGAAAGTATGGATGCCGATGGCAACCATTTTGTTGGAATTCAGAATAAATAGTAGGGTGAGAAGCATCTGGCCAGTGGCAAGATTAACGGCTAGTTCTTCTGCAACCAAAAGTATTATGCATTATATTATGTTTCTCCAATGGGTATACCAGTGTCATATCACCATTAAGCTTTTCCTAGCTCAGCGCCGATGAAAAGGAAACAAGAACAAACACATTTTCTAGAGCACAGCAGGAGGATATGTCTAAAAACAAAAACAAAAAACTGCAGGTCATCCCTGCCTATACAAAAGGGACAGAATCCAGTCATTCAGTGTGAGTAACCAGCGTCCTCCTTGTTCCATGACAGGTACGACGGGTCTCCAAGGGTCCTGAAATTGATCCAATGAGCAGTACCAAAACCACATCAAAACATTCTGTAAGAAAGATTGATCACATCAAAACATGAGACGTTTAATTACCTTGGCTTGATGACGTAGAGGACGACGAATCCCATGGCGAGGAAGAGGCAGATGCCGCCGACGGCGACATATGCAATGCCGATGAAGTTGTTCTTGCCGCCGATCCATGAAGCGGTGGAGAGTACCAGCGCCTTGGTTCCTCCGAAGCTGTACGTGTTGTAGTTGTTCTGAATCACCACCGTGATCTCGTCGCTGGCCATGATGTCCGACTCAATCCTGCCGTAGAGCTTCCTGAAGGTCGGGAGCGCCGCGGTCCGCATCCACACGATCAGATCCTCTTGCTCGCTCAGCTAAATAAAAATAAGACAGGACAAGTTCAGAAGAAAATGATCAAAACTATGCATTTCTCAGAAGGAAATGTTGCATCAGAGGTTCTCTCTGCGTGAGAAAGTCTCTTTGGTGACATCTGATAGAAAATTCTGATGATATACTAGAAAAGATTAGCGTAACATCGCTGCAATAGTAACCTTAATTGCAAACCGAGAAAAAGGTTAGAACTTTTTCATTCGTAGAGAGAAATTTCAGAAGAAAACGTGGCTTTATTTATAAAGCGGGGCGAAAGCTTATTTCGAGAAAGTTCAGAAGGAAAAATGCTACATTAGAAATTCAGAAGTAGTCATTTTTTCGCCTAAAATAATATTCGGAGGTTCTTTTGTGCACTTACAGGTAACTTTTCGTTTAGGTTGGCGCCACCGATGAGGCCGCCTTTCTGGAAGTTTCTGGGGAAAACATCGCTGCCGAACTTGCTGTTCTTGTCGCTGGCCCATGCGATGTTCTTCTTGTTGACTGGGACCTCCTTCTTGTTGACGGAGAAGGCGTAGGTGTCGTTGAAGAGGCTCCAGGCGATGAGGCCGCAGGGCACGATGAGGGCGCCGTCGGTGCTGGTGGCCTCAGGATCGCAGCTCTTGATCACGGCCACCGGATCCTTGTAGTCCTTGGAACGCAGCTGCTGGTCGCTGCGGCTCTTGACGTAGCTGGGATTTACCAGTCACTACTACATGTTATACCTGAGCTGAGATGGAAATTACTAAGCAGTAACTGGCATTTGAAGTAAGATGGAAGTGTTGGTTGTACCGTCGATGGTTCTGATAGTAGTTCTCGAGCTGGTAGTAGACATGTATGGGGCCTTTCATTGGTTTCGGCACCTGAAAAATTGCCAGTTTATCCGATTTGCGTGTTATCGTCATAGTAGTAGCTCTGTTCTGAAAGTGTATGCAACAGTAGGACACATGCAGTTTTTATTTGTTTTCTGAAATTTTTCACACCTACCATCTGCCAAAATACAACCTATGAAGATGTAATTTCGCTAGAGTTTTCTTGCAAAGCTAGCTGACGCTATGCACTATTAGTTATTTTTGCAATAATACTGTGCTACTGTAGAAAAGGGTAGTCACAGAGAGTCTGTTGCATAAGACACTGACATGATATAAAGTTCAGAGAAAGACAAGCATCTCCGAACAGAAATTGTACTTACTACTATTTACCGGATATTCAAATGGTCGTTTCATCGTCATCAGAAGGGAAAAAGACGCAAAGCTATATATATGAGTATGACAACATCATAACCAAGAAACTACTAGTCAGCGAAATAGTACAAGAACTGACAGTAATCTTTCTGGTGCAGGCCTTGTTGACCTTGGAGTCCTGAATGAACCCAATCTTGTCGCTGGCGGTAACGCACTCCTCGTCATACCTGTCCACCAGTTCAACGATCTGCGTTGCCATGGAAACATATATAAGCAACGGTATATGTAGGACTATGGGGACGATCTGCGTAACTGGCGTATTCTGCCTTGTTTGAAAAAAATAACTGCGTTCTCTGAATTTTTATACCTCCTGCGACGCTGACAGCGAGGCGAGGCCTATGGGGACGAAGACGATGCCGATGAGCGAGAAGGCACCAATGACCTAATGATAGTATGATTCAGGTTGCATTCGATCGGAATCATCAAAAGTAATAATGAATCGTACAATTCCAGGAGTTAGCAGCGGCTTGCAGGCCGGAAGCTCCTGCTGCGTGAACTTGGAATCTGCGGTAGGAAGGCATCAGTTTAGTCGCACGAAAATTAAGACGTACGCGCCGGGATTTCCGAAGAAGAAAATTGGGACAGATTACATACATTTGGGCTTCTGGGACGACCGCCGCGAGGCCTCGCTCTCCGATCCCGACACACTCATCTGCGCGCGTATGATAACAGAACGAAATAAAGATCAGTCGGGGGGCGATCAGAATCTGACAGACATTTACTAGCCTCTGGATGAAACAACCAGATACACAGTTTACCGGGCTCCGGATGAAATAAGGAGAGGCAAATGAAGCATTTGATGATTACCGGATCGCCGGCGGTGTGACGGGCGGCGCGATCAGTCGCGATCCAATGAGGAGGAAGTGGGGAGGGGGCGTGTTCGTCGTCGTCTTGTTCCTGGAAATTTGGTTGGTTGGTTGGTTGCGAGGAGGCGGGCGGGCGGTGGCCGGCCGGGTGGATCGTACGACGTTACTACCTCGTATCCGTCTCTGTCGCGCGTTCTGGAATGGCGGAACCAAACTTCCCCCACCCGCTCGCTGCCACGTGCGAGAGCGGAGCTCCCCTCCGCCGTCTATTTTTGGCTCGTGCTGGCAAAGGGAAGGGGACAAAACTCCTGTGGGGGATCTCTGCATGATACAGCAGCGCGACGCGGACGCGGCCATGACCAATCGACCGCCGTGCGCTGCGGGCAGGCGTGACGGCGACGGACAGGAGGACGGGGATGGCTGCGTTTGTACTCGCCGTTTAACTCCGGCGGCTTGGGAGAACCGTCCGCCGCAAATCGACAGTGGAGCAGGGGTAACTATAAGAGCACGCAGCACTGTTTGTACCCGATAGTTTGATCCAAAATGCTTATTGGCACAGGGGTAAAAAAAATGCCCAATTTACAATGGAAAGTTAAATATGCCGAATTGCCTATTGATAGTACAAACAAATCTTAGTATTGATTAGTATCTACTCCCTCCGGCCCATATTAATTGACTCAAATTTGTCTAGATTTGAATGAATCTAGACACTATTTAGTATATATAGGTTCGTCTAAATTTTAATAAATCAAAGTCAATTAATATGGATCGAAGAGAGTATTTTTTTAGACGGAAGGTAGCAGGATGGAATCCGGCTTTATAATTAACATTAATAAAGCCAACGACACGTAAGATACAGCACACTTGGATACCAGTACAATTTAGGCATCACAAAATGATGAAACAGGGAGTACAAAGGTTTTCGACAGAACACAGACGACCACTGGATGAAAACTTGAAAGGACTAGCTTGCGGGAGGAGGTAGCGACGGCTCTGCGTACGAAGTCTTCAGCAGCTGGGTTAGCTCGTCCAAAAAGGGGAAGGACTCCACGCTTGATTAGGGGTCGCCGCTGCTGCGGTAAGATCAAAACAGGGCAAGTGCAAGCCGCCGGTTGCCGAGGGAACTATGCTTCAATGGAAAATTTGTTCCTAGTTATCCCAAGCATCGATCCGGCTAAGGGCAGCAAACAAAATCCCAAGCGCCAACCTAGTTTTTCCAGAGAAATTTTGGAGGATCACAAAGAAATCCGCAAAGCAAGAAGGATTCCATGAAACACTAAGAGAAAAACGTAACACACTCCACATAAATTGAGCCAACGTGCATTCAAAGAAGATGTGGTTAACGTTTTCCTCAAGTTCACAAAGGACACACTGCCTAGAAGGACCATGGCGCTTCTTTAGCTGATCATTAGAGAAAAGTTGACCTTTCCTAAGCTGCCAAATAAAGATTCTGATCCTAAGCGGGATCGGGAGCTTCCAACAATCACTAGCATGTCGTGCCCTGCTGTAACTTTCTGTAAAGAGATTGAGACGAGTATACACCAGATGGCTCTAGGTCCCAGCTCACTTTATCCTCGGCCGGAGAAGGGGCAAAGGCGAACAACTCCTCCATGAGAGAGCCAAACGGTAGGAGTGATCAGTATCTGGTCTCTCTACGATTAACATGTTAAATTTTTTTTAAAAGAAATTAACATGTTACAAGTTATGCGGCCGGATAAAAACGCGCCTCGTCTTCGCCTGCTACTACGATGGGAAACCAATGCCCCCCATCTCCTTTGTTTGCCGCTTCGGTGGCAAGAGGGGGTAGGGACCTCGGGCCTGCGCTCGGCGTTGTAGAAGGGTCCTAAATTTATAGTTCGGTCAACCATCATCGATGCTATGGTGGCTATAGCGACGGTGTGCGGGACAATAATAAGGAATACCCGCCTCCTCGTACACCTTGTCGGCGACAATCTCGCCGGTGGCGCCAAAGAGGATGGGGATTCATCTATTCGCTACTTCCATGGAGTGGTCGATCTCGTCTAGTCTACGTGTTGGTGTTTGCAGCTTCAGATCAATTCAAGAATTCAATGACGACAACTTTAGCTCCGGGCGCTAGTCCTTAGAAGCACGTGCAGGAAAACATCCCGACTATCATAGAGAATGTCAGACAGACTCTGGCAAGGGAGCGGCTCGCTGTAGCGGCAGTAGTGGTTGTTAGGTGGTCCAAGAAACTCAATATAATTTTTATTATGTTTGGTGTGTCTTCACTAGTGGAAACGAGGCTTTTAGTTGAGGTCGGAAATGAGCTTACGAACCGGTGTTAAAGGGGGCGCCCGTACCAGCGTGGTCCAGAAAGCAAAAAGGCGCACACCCTTTAACACCGGTTCCAGTCACGAACCGGTGTTAAAGGCCCTGCACCACCGCCCTGTGCAGTCCCCCTTTAACACCGGTTCGTGGCTTGAACCGGTGTTAAAGGGTAGGGTGGGACATTTATTTCATATATTAAATGGGTGGGGGCATTTTTAATTCAAAAAATAGGATAGAATTTAGAAAATTCATATCTTTTTCATTTCAATTCAGAAAATATGAATAATATATCATAATTTTCAGAAAAATAATATCTATCCATTCATATAAAAACATTTTATAGTTACTGTAGATGAAAATTTACAAAATGATTAAAACACTTACATATAAATTTTGATTATTCAATTAAAACAAAAATAAAATAGTCAAACCCTAAAACTTTAAACATAAGAAATATTAAGCATCTGAAAAGGAATCTATTAGAGCAAATCATATTTTATTTTGTATTACTCCCTCCGATCCTAAATAAGTGTCATGGTTTTAAACTAACTCTAGTTTAAAATGGCGACACTTATTTAGGATCGGAGGTAGTAACATTTTTGAATTGTTTGGATATTTAAATTTAGCATCTTTTGTATACTTTAGAATCTAACAATTCTTCCCGCCATTTTTCTTCCCGTCAGTTCTTCCCGCCATTTCTATCCGCCAGTTCTTCCCGCCTGTTTTCTTCCCGCCAGTTCTTCCCGCCAGTTCTCACTATATATATGTAGGATTGACCTCCATTGTCACTAACCCCAGGGAGGCGGAGGCGCTTTGCGCCTCGAACTACCCCTGCCCGCCGGGCTACTGCGTCCCCGCCGGCTGGATGCTGAACGTCGGAGGCGTGCCAGTTCCTCCTGTCCCTCTAGGTGTGGCGCACCGGATGGCCATCACGAACCACTACTACTTCGAGCTCACGCCAGAGCAGCGGAGGAATCCCAACTGGCATCCCGAATATTTCCCGACTTGGGAAGCCTTCTTCGGGGATCGGCGTGAGAGGGCGCTCGCCAGGCACGAGGAGGACGGTACACCTTCTCCGAACTTCAACGAGGCCGGCCGTCGGCTGTGGTCGCGCGGCCGGACTCTCTAGAGCGTCATGGCCTATGACACGGCCGCCGACTCTAACCCCCGCCTGCGCTACCCTTAAGTCCAGCCCACGCGTACACAGCCTTCAAGGTTCAATTACGGTGACCCCGATGACGATAGCAACGATGGCCGCGGCGAGTACGACGACTACAGTGGCGAGTATTACAGGTGTAGGCAGGAGCATGACTGAATCACTCCAACATTCCAAAACAAGTTCGGCCGATTGTGACTTAATCTGGCCATGCATCTTAATTTTGAGTTCTTTTATGTATCTTAATTTTCAGTCGTGCTTTATGTAACTTACTGTTAGTTGCATTATGTACTTTAATTCTAGTTCTATCGTAATAAAAATTTCTCATTGGTATATTGATTATGTCTCAAAAAAACCTTCACAAAATGACCTATCTCATTCGAGGTTTCTTGGCTTTTGGGTCAAATGACCAATGCTATGGATAGAATCAAGGCATAGTTTGTGATAATGTAGCCATATTGTGCATACATGTCCATCATGGGATGGAAACAATGTTGCAAGAGGAAGTTTTCATTTTTGTCGCAGCAAAAAGGCATTTTCTATTTTCCGAGCATAAAAAACGGACGGTTTTGTGAAGCAACCACCAAATGGCTAATTTAAAATACTACCACCACATTTTACAAAAATACTAGACCACCTTATATGGACAATGTACCAACAGGGGGCTCTGAAACCTTTCTGTCCACCTCTGGTGAAGACAAATTCCTGCCGAATCGGCAGAAAGTGGGTCAGATATGAACTACAGGTACATGATACGATGCTCATGTTTTTTTACAAAAATCATTTTTAGGTTCACAATATGCTATTTTATCAAAAATCCAATGCTAGTTTAGCGAGGCTTGGCCCCGAGCTAAGAATCTTTATGCCCGTTATTCGACAAAGTTTGACGATAGTTTAAAACATGGATAAAAAATTAAAAAAGATCAAAATAATACGAAACCTTCGCGTGGTGTTATATTATGTGACATAGTTAGAAGGAAAAATATCAAACTTGGTATATTGATTATGTCTTAAAAAAACCTTCACAAAATGACCTATCTCATTCGAGGTTTCTTGGCTTTCGGGTCAAATGACCAATGTTATGGCTAGAATCAAGACATAGTTTGTGATAATGTGGCCATATTGTGCATACATGTGCATCATGGGATGGCAAACAATGTTGCAAGTGGAAGTTTTCCTTTCTGTCGCACCAAAAAGGCATTTTCCATTTTCCAAGCATAAAAACGGACGGTTTTGTGAAGCAGCCACCAAATGGCTAATTCAATAAATGTTACTAGTTTGAATAGTTAGAATTTTAAAAAAATGTTTTAGGATTAATTATTCAAATGCAAACAATTTTCATGTTGAAAGTTTTGTCAGATTTCAAAGTATACAAAAGATGCTAAATTTAAATATCCAAACAATTCAAAAATGTTAATACAAAATATAATATGATTTTTTGTAATAAAATAGGGTTAGATTCCTTTTCAAATGCTTAATATTTCTTATGTTCAAAGTTTTAGGGTTTGACTATTTTATTTTTGTTTTAATTGAATAATCAAAATTTATATGTTAGTGTTTTAATCATTTTGAAAATTTTCATCTACAGTAACTATAAAATGTTTTTATATGAATGGATAGATATTATTTTTCTGAAAATTATGATATATTATTCATATTTTTCTGAATTGAAATGAAAAATATATGAATTTTCTAAATTCTATCATATTTTTGAATTAAAAATGCCCTCACCCCATTAATGTACGAAATAAATGCCCCCCTTCAACACCGGTTCTAGCCAAGAACCGGTGTTAAAGGCGGGGTGGGGCTGCACACGAACCGAAACCCCCCCTTTAACACCGTTTTGTGGCTGGAACCGTTGTTACAGGGGTGTTAAAGGGGGGGGGGGGTTGAGAGGCGCGCGAAAAGAATTCCCCCCTTTAACCACGAACCGGTGTTAAAGGGGGGATTTATAATGCGCGCCTCTTCCTTCTTCCCCCTAGCCAGATCAAGCGCGCAGAGGAAGAAATAGCAGAGGACTGCCGCAGTGCTTCGCCGTTCACGCCCTCGCGCCGTCGTCGCCCTCACCGTCGTCGTCCCGCGAGAGCACGTCGCCGGGACTGCCACCACCGGCCTGCTGCCTCGACCCCGCGCCTATGCTTGCGTGCACCGCCGCTCCCCGCACCACAACCACCGCCTTCCACCGCGCGCCACCACCTGTGCCGCTCCCCGCACCACAACCACCACCGCCACAGCCACCCACGCCGCGTCGCCCGCCCCGCAGGTGAGCTTCTCGATCGGTGGCCGCCCCTTATTTTATTTTTGTTTAATTAGTTAGTGATTTTAGGTTAATTAGTTATTTATTAGTATTAATTTTCGGGTTAGGATATTTTATTGTTAGTTTAGTGATTTTTGGTTAATTAGTGTTAGTTAGTGATTTTTGGTTTGTTAGTGTTAGTTAGTGATTTTTGGTTAATTTGTATGTGTTTGTGTATATATGTATATATTTTTTGTATGTGTATGTATGTATATATTTATATTTTTTTTGTTTGTGTATGTGTATGTGTATGGTGAGGAGCAGGCCGATTGCATGTGGTCGGCTTAGGGCTCACTTTTTCAATCGGTTTGCACTTGACTGATTACTTTTCCAATGTCGTGGACCCTGACCTCCTCTGCCCTCGCTGAGCCTACACACGCCTCGAGGGTGAGTCACCCATTTTAGGTAGCCCACGTCGTGCTGGTTCGAACACACACCCCCACGCATCCCGGCCCCGCTCTCGCCCTAGCGCCGCTAGCCGCCGCCCTAGTACACCTCTCGTTGTCAATAGAGCATTAGGGTTTCTTCGAATGTATCCTCTCATGTGAATCCGGGGTTTCTCCGAATTAGGGTTTGGAATGACCAAGCATGTATCAGGGTTACATTTCAATACTTTTAACCTGTCATATCATCATCCTTGCTTGAGCATTTGAATAGATGTATTACTGATATTTGTGTGATAATATTATTGTTTTAGAAACTATGGATCCACTCAGTAGAAACCTTGAAGATGAAGAAATAATGGAGAACATGATCCACGAGGACACCTCACAATATCTGAACTTGGAGGGACATGACGAGAACTCAAGTAGTCATGGAGAAGATGACGACTCCGATGAACGCACTTTAGTGATTACAAAGTCTGTCGAGGTATATGCATATATTAAGCCTCTTCTGACTTGCACCGATTGATTTGTATATATGTACATGTATTAATTAACGCTTCTTTTTTCTTTTAGCCCTCCGGATCGACCAGCCAGAAACAATCTTCATCTTCGAAAAAGAGCAAGCGAGGCGCGAGCCATCGATTTAAAGATCGTGCAAAGTTCACGATCGAAGCAGTCCGTGTTGATGGCAGGCCGATGGAGCCCAAGAAGGCCATAGACAAATTTATACGTCAGGCTGGAGTTCTTGTTAGGGACCAAATCCCAATCACAATTGAATAATGGAATAAGCCAAAGAAGGGCGACGGTACCTTTGTCGATGAAAGATCCAAATAAACGCTTTGGATTTTGCTGTTGGTAAATTTCACCCTACCGCCAGAGGAGGATGAAAATAAACCGTTTATTAAGGATAATGTCAAAGAGTGGACTCTAAAGAATATGACCGACTCTTTCCGCAACTGGAAGACAAAATTGAACAAATTTGTCAAAGCTCGTGAGACTCCATATTTCGAAGACCCATATTATGCAAAGATAAGACCTCACTTTCCCGAATTTGTGGCATACAAGGAAGGTGCTATAGCTACAAAGAGGTCAGAAACCAATACGCTAAATGCCCAGAAGAAGGAATATCACCAGAGGACGGGGTCAGGTGGCTACATATCTCGGAGGCCTAAGTGGGAGGAAGCTGAGAAGGCCCTGCGCGCTAGAGGGATCACACCCCAGACACATGGGTGGGACCTACGTGCAAAAACTTGGTTCTACGGAATCGGGGCAAGTTTAGACCCAGAAACAGGATTGTGTATCTTCCCAACAATTCTTGCCAAACCCGTCACTAAAATCATCACGGCATATGAGGAAACAACCGCTAGGACCTTCCATCCCGACAGAGAGAATGACCAGCTGACATGCGCCATCGGTAAAAAAGAACGCCCTGGACTTGCACGAGGCAGAGGGGGTATGACATGGAAGGATGAGTTTGCCGAGTGGGACGAATCTTACAGATAGCGCGGCAGAAAATAAAAAGAGCATACAGACCGGATGACACATATAGAACTAAAATTTGTAGACCAAAATGTAAGTAATACTAGCCAGCTTGGTCTGCGTATCTCTTTGGTTCTGCTTCCAATTCCATTATATCATGCTTTATTTATTATTATTTTGATTGAACTCTCTATTCTCGTAAAGTGCGCATATCTGGGACCCGGCAATAACTTATGTGGATACTATGTTTGCAAGTTCATTCGTAACACGATATGTGCGATGGGCCAAGCCGCACTGGAACAACTTAGAGTAAGTAAAAAAAATACACAACATTATTTTATTACCATTAGTTGTGTTGAGTTTTATCCTTATATATATTGACCCCATTCTTCATATATATTTAGATCGAACGGATGCGGGACCAACTCCTACCATTTGACCGCATACGAGTCATTCAAGAGGAATTGGAGGGGTTCATACTTGATGAGGTCATCATGCCTGGCGGAGAACTCTTTAGATATCTACCAAAATGAACGTGTACGGAGATGTTATATTGTATATATGCTTGAACGTGTTTGTCTTGTACTTGATGCTTCAACGTGTATTGAGAATACCACAATGACGATGTTTGTGTATAATTAATAATAGTTGCTTAATTATTCATGTACTCATATGTACCGATGATGTATGTGTATACCTCTCCCGATCGATTCCCCCTCCCCCTCCCCGTCCCTGCCGCGCCGCAGAAATACGCCCAGAACGGGGCGGCGGCAGAACTCTTCCGCGGCAGAGATTTATGCCGTTTTCCTGCCGCGGCAAAACTCTGCCGCGGCAGAGATTTATGTCGTTTCCATGCCGCGGCAGAGAACCTGTTATGGACCGGTGTTAAGGGGGGGGGGCTGAGCGTTGCGGCAGCCCCACGTGCGCCACCCTTTAACAGCGGTTCGTATAAGAATCGGCCCTCTGCAAGTTTTAGCGATTCCCGCCAAACCCGCATAGAAACGATTCAAAGGTGCCCACCAGGCACTTTCGTGCGGGTGGAAAACGAAGTAATAACATTACACAACAGTCCTCGATGGGACCCACAGAACAGATATATATACAACACGACTCCATGAGTCAAGAATACAGATATACGGTACAAAGATCCAAATCACCTTGAAAAGATGGAGCGTCCAACTACGGACAAGATGCAAATGGGTCTAAGAGCCCTGAAGAATAACCAATGGCGTCCATAACCCTGCCCAGGCCAAGCCGGAAGGGTAACCCTGCTAACGACGTCGATCTCAAAACCTGCTTAAACAAAAAGGGGTGCTGACAAAGGGCAAAGGAAAAAGAGAGAGCGGTCAGTACTGAGGCCAGTACACGGCGAGGCTAGAATTCGGCGGTCCTCGCCTACATAGTATGGTGGACTGAAGCGGCAGCGGCAGCATGCACTAATCAACCTATAGAGACTCGATACAACTGGCGGCTATCAGAGAGGGGTAAGAAAGACCTATTCGGAACCCAAAACTGATACTACCAACAAACAAACCCATCCTGGTGTTTCCCCCTCGAGACCAAACGAGGAAGTCAACCGAGGAAACTCACACAGTTGGCAGTTTTATTTATTCAGTTATCGTTGCAGCACTTACTAGTCAGGTGTAGATATTCATCCTGATAAAATAAGCAGTGGGCAGTTTTATTTAACCATTTCATTGTAGTTGCAACAATTACTAGTCAGATACAATTAACATGAGATAACCCCAAAACCCAGAAGTTGTTGATACTTTTATTTAGCCATTCCGTTGTAGTTGCAATACTTACTAGTCAGATACAATGGTCGCAAGCGACAACCCAAGCAAGCAATTGTTGGCAGTTTTATTTAGCCATTCCATTATAGTGAAGCTGATTACTAGTCATTATAAAGTCAAATTTATAGCACTACTTTAGTTATAGTTGTCTATGATCGAGATACTGTGCTCCAAGTCGTCCATAACCGCGGACACGGCTTTCAGAAAGTTTTACCCTGCAGGGGTGCACAAATAGCAACACACACTCGATCAACCTCGGAAAAACCAAATCAAAACCCAACGAGGCCTTCACGACAAAGCAATCACAAGATTCAGAAATATTTCAGGGGGCCACCCCATTAAGTATACCCGTAACGAAGTTAGCTGACTTCGAGACGGACTCAAGGTTTGTAGGGACGGCTGTAAACGACTGGGAACCCAAAACTGGGCTTGTCGATACCGCGAAAACGGGTCACGATCCTAAACAGTACAGGTGCTCCTCGCACAATCGTAAATAAAGCAGTAAAACATGGCATAAGTACTGGATAGTAAATAAAACCTCAAACTAGTTTGTGGCCCCAAGAAATAAGAATGAATCAAGCTCTGGCTCAGGGGGGTCCCATAATCCTCCCGGATGTGGATAGCGCGAAAATTCAAGGAACAGGTATCAAGTACTCGGGGTCCTACGGGACACAAGTGGACGGTTAACAAACAAATAACATCTATTGCCCACCTGTGCCTCTGCTTACTTACTTCAATTTTAGTTGTTAAACAGTAATTAAAGACTTGATCATCTCCAACAATAAACATGCGGCAAATACTCCAACAACTGTGGTACTTGGCGACACGCAACAGCACTTGAGCAAGCGACTACGACGCGCAAGTCCAACTATCTACCAAACAACAGGTAATAGGATGTGTCCAAGGCAATATAAGGCTGCAAGGGATATCACGGGTACGAAAACTAGAGGATTGCAACACAGATAGCAATAGATCAACAGGAGGGAATAAATACTATAAAAGTAAGATAGGTAGAAAGGGGGAGATGCTCGCCTGAAAACATTGTCGAAGGTACAACCGAAGATCGGGTCGACACTCGCATCAACTCAACGGCCTTATCCGCGAAGAACCAAAACACTAGAAGAAACACCGGATGCACTATTTAATATTACGTCAAAAGATCGGGCATGATGCAAGTATGATGTATGACATGGCAAAGGTGCAATGCAATTAGGCAAGATTAAGCGGAACCGGGGTCCCGACAATTAATTGATAGGTTCATGTTGTTTAGATACCCCGCAATTTAAATGTCGTCTTAACAAGGCAAAATATAGCACCGGTTCGCTACACCAATTTAAATGAGGCCAATATAAGACTAGATTTGCCCGTATATGGGCCCCATATTTATTTATAAGGTGAATCGGCATAAGGCCCCAAACCACAGACAAATATGCATGCAAGTATGGCAATTTAATGTGCAACAAGTATATATCATTTAATAAAATAAGGTCTCGGGTTTGGGTTCACACATAGGGTTCGGCGAACTTGGGGTTCGAGGGGTTCGGGGTCGGTCTCAGGGTTCGACGGGGACGAGGTTCGAATACAAGATGGAGAACTTGGGTGCCAAGCGGTCGATCTTGTCGGCGATGACAAACTTGAGTGGGTCGGGTAACGGGGTCTTCGGATCCGGGAAGTAGATCTTGTCGCACGGACGTCAATGTTTCCGGGAAGGAGAACTTGTCGCTGCGGAGATCTTGTCGGGTCCGCGCCATCGAGTCGGTCTTGGCATTCGGGGCGAAGGACTTGGCGTATCTGCGTCGGCGATCTTGGTGTTCTTCAGGTTCGGGTCCTGGTGCTTCGGATCGATCTTCAGGGGTCCGGGAAGGCGACCTTGGCGCTCGGGTTCGGCGGTATTGGTCTTCGGACTCCGTGAACGGGGCGTCGGATCCGCATCTATGAAGGAGACCTTGGCGTCTGGGATTCCGACGAGCTTGGCGTCCTTCGGTTCCATGTCGACGGCCTTGGTGTCCTCGATGGAGAACTCGGTGTATCCGTGTCGTGGTTCTTGTCGGGGTTCTCGGCTTAGGGCGCCGGGATCGGTCTTGGCGTTCGAGAAGGGGTACTTGTCACACCGGGGTTCGGTCTTCGGGGTCTCGGACATCGGATCCGGAAGTTCTTGTCGATGACACATTACAATGATGGTCTTGGATCATGCGGAGGAAGCACTTAAAGTATCCATCACATTAGTAGGGATCTGTAGCTGCGTGTGCCATCTACTCAACATGTTTCCTACCACCTCGACGGGTCTTCACCAGACACAAGGAGCACCGCGAGGCAATTACTTGAACGACGAGCTTGACATCAGTGACGGGCTTGGCGTCCACGGCCATGAGGTGCAGGACACAGGAGAGGGGCGACACGGCCGGTGACGATCTTGTAGGGTCGACAGGCTCGGCGGGGACGACCGTTGCAGAGGAGGTGGGTCCCGAGAAGGAGATACAGAGGCCTGCCTGGCTCACAGAGGAGCGGCCGGCAGCTCGGGCCCGCGGGGTCGCGGCCTACCTAGCAGCACGGGCGATAGAGGTGGTATGGCGGGGACGCGGACCGGCAGCGAGCTCCTCGGTAGGAGGCGGGGGCGCCGGAGACGGGCATGGGCGGCCGCGACGAGGAGGAAGGCGGCCGGCGCAGAAGCAGAGAGAGGCCGGGCACGCAGAGGCGGAGGTCGGCGGCGGGCCCTGCGAGCGTGGCCGGGAGGGGGAAGGCCGGCGGCGCGCGGGCGCGGGACAGGCGGCCGGAGAGGGCGGTGAGGGCACGTGGCGACGGAGGCGACTGGCCGGCATGGGGGAGGAGGCCGGCGGGGAGGCTCGCAGGCGGCCGGCGGGGAGAAGAGCCGCGGTCCGGGGGAGATGAGCGTCGGGGAGGAGCTCGGTGGAGAGGAGAGGCGCGCGTCGGGGCAGGGGAGAAGGCGACGCCGGAGGACGGCGACGGAGAGGGCGAGGCCGGCGGGGAGCTCACGGGAGGTGGCGATGGCCGGAGGGGGGCGAGCAGGGCGCCGGGGACGGGGCTTCTGGCGGCGGCGCTGGGTTGGGGAACGAGGGGAGGAGAGGCGCGGGGTGGGAGACGAGCGACGGGGTGGAGTGGTGGGGCCAGACGGGTGGCGAGCGCGTCGGGGAGAGAGAGGGTGGGGAGGGGAGAGAGGTGGTGGTGGGGCCGGTGGGGCCGGGGAGTGGGGCTGGTGGGGCACTGGCACGTGGGGCCACAGGGGAGAGGAGAGTGGGGGGCAGAGGTGGGGAGGGCTGGCGGGTGCGTGCGGTGCGTGTGTGTGCTGTGAGTGTGTGGGGTGAGAGGGAGGGAGTGGGCCAGGGGGAAGAGAGAGAGGGGGGATGGGGTGTGGATTGGTGAGGTGGCTGAGCCTAGGATGAGGTGGAGGGGACGGTGAGGTGGCGAGAGGGGATTGGGTGGGGTTATGTGGCTAGGGATGGGTAGAATAGGATTGGGTAGATTAGGGATTAGGTGGGCCGTTTTGACTGGGGGTGGCCGACTGGGTCGGATCGGCCCGGTTTGGCTGCCCCCTAAAAATAATAATTAAATATTTTATTCAATTAAAACCGGGTTTTTGCAAACCGTTGGCAGACAAAACGAAATAATCCGGAGACCCGGGTTTTGCGTTTGAACAAAGACGGGGCGTTTAGAAAACAAAAATAGGTTTTTCCGAAATAGTTTTATGCGAGCAAATGCAAGATGATGACGATGCTCAAATGCAATGTGGCATGATGACATGAGCATGCGGTCATGATGATGCAATGCACGAAAACAACGCGATTTTCTAGTAGTGGTTTTGCGGGATGCCACAGAGGGGGGCTCTAACACCGAACCCCCAATAGCGGTTCTAAAACCGCTGTTAGAGGCCTCTACGAACCGGTGTTAGAGGCTTACCTGTGTACTAGTGCTTGTACTTCTTGTGAACTCATGGAGTAGATCCAAATATTTCTCGCAAAAAAACATGTTACTTGTTATTAAATTAATATATGTAATCAAATTTCTATATTTATTTTTTTGCACGAATAAGTTTTAGGGCTCGTTTGGCTCCCAGGTATTGGAGTAAGAATTGTCGAATTCAATTATGACTCTAGGGAGCAGTGTGTTTGGCTGTCATAGAATTGGATAAGGAATTCAATTGACAATTCCATCCTTTCCATCCCATGCCTAACCTCATTTCTAATCAATACCCATGTCATTTCATTCCAGGCAAATGGAATGATATAGGGATTTCATTTTATTTCTACCTAATAAAATGATATGGGGATTTCATTTCGTTTTATTCTATTTCTACCAAATGAAATGATGGGAACCAGACGAGCCCTTAGAGTCTGGTGGCTCACTTATATACACTAATTGGTACCAAACTAATACATGCAATCATATGAAAAAACAAATCAAATCGTGTGTATACATATGCATAAGCAATAGAGTCCACATGATTTCCTATTTATTTGTGATTAACACAAATGATGGTATTTCAGCGCAAATTACAACATGCACATTCTGTTAACTCATAGCTGAATCCAATGTAACACGAAAGACACGTTTGGTCACTAAAATAATGATAAATAATTAATGTTCGGTTTAATGTATGCTCTAGAAGTTTTTATATCATGGTTACCTAATAAAAACACCAGAAACCACGATTGAGATTTTTTGTCTGATCGTACGCTTTAGTGGACTCTATCATAGTATTAAACACACACGTGCGGACACTCACACATGGTCAGTATCCTCACAATTTTGATTTTGTAATTGTCAAAATTTGAAACAAAAGTTTTATGTACCAAACAAACTTTAAAATTAGCCGCAATACAAGTTTATTGATATACATTATAGTTAAAAACAAACTTTAAATTTATCACAACATTTAGACACTTTGTTATGTAGTTAGCAATGCAAATTAAGTAAATTATTCTTGTTAAGACAATAATATAAATAAGTACAATAGTTTAATATAAAATATAATGACTTCTGATTCAATAGACCCCTCAAGGAAAGAAAGAAAAATTCAGGCATGATCGATGGTTGGGATGGGCGGATACCCCTTCGCGCCTGGGGTAGAATTGGCATACAGAAAGGTTAGATCGTGCGCGTAGAGCCCGCCAAAGCCCGTACGGGCCCGAAGCGGATCAGTACGCGCATATTCTACGACGCGATGTGGATTCCCGTCGTCCAACTCAGCAGTCTGACGTGGAAACATGTCTACGTGGTTTGCTGGGCTGCATTTCTGTTCTAACCGGCGGGCCGTTTGTGTTGCACACGCGGATAAGAGCGGGGGCTCGCGATACATCGGGAAGGCGCACTTCCCATTCACCAACAGGCGGGAAATAGCAGCACCCCCGTCACCTCCGGCGCGGTGCACGTCTGTCACCACCCGTGTGAAATTCGGGTCCGGAAACAAAACTAGAAGTGAATTGTAAATGTGATCGTGACGACGCAGGACTGTGTCATCATGACACGTGCAGGCCGGATGCATGCACCATTGTATCAGCGCTGAAATGTCATTGAATTGTCAATCGACTTAATAAAACATCCAATCAGTCGCATCGTTGCAGTTATCTGCATGCCACGTGTGCACAAAATTTCTCTGAGAAGGCAGATCGCACAGTAGGGGAGAGGACGGTGGGGTGCATAAGGCTGGTCTGCCTAGCCTTTTTGACTATCTACCTTCACTCGTCACTAGCGCCATCCTCCCTTTCTTCTTCCTCCTGCTCATCCCGCTCCTGCTCCCTCCCTCTGCGTAGGCATGGCTCCCTCTCGGAAGCGTGCCTCGGCGACAATGCGTGAGGAGAGAAAAGAGAGAGCTCGCCGCGATTGTTTACGCACTGAAGAGTCGCAACATATGCTCATGGTTGTGCCCGCAGGCGAGGGATCCTCCGGGTAGGTCATGTACTTCTTCTCCTTAATAGTGTTATCCAACATTCTTCTTATCCTTAATCATCACCTACTTCTCCTTCTTCAGAGCCGTCGGTTCACCGGCAGACATGTTCGCCCCAGATCCCCGGATAAACGAGGTAAACACTGTAGAATGGGGTTTTTACGACTAGGATTTGGGGTTTTTGCTCCTGGATCTTTTCCACACCGCCCATTTCTGCATAAAGCTCGGTGCTATAATGACACATTACTGTTTTTCTCGTTCCGTGATAGGACTGGAACCACGTATTCTTTGTCCCAGGAAAAGAAGCCAAAACTCATAAATCGGGTGGATGCTTGGCTTAATGCACGAATAAGCAGCCACAGGGAGAAAATGCAAACACAAGAACTGGAATTAGAACGGCTCAAATTAGATGTGAATACCCTTACTAAGGAGCGCGACGAGCTGAAAAGGGACAACACTACCTGGAAGAAACTACATAAGAAGATCCAAGCCTCGAACCGACTGAATACATCCATCAACGAGGGGCTCTCGAAGGATAATGCGAGGCTAAAAGATGATAATGTCGATCTCCGTGTCAAGAACATGAACCTGCTTCGGAAGCTCGAGGCTTTGCTCAGTGAGTAGGTCAAGATCAGGCAGGACATGCTCGTACGTCGCCTACGACTTGAAGAGATTGAGGACGAAAACAAGCAGCTCCTCGCCAGGCTACGACTGTAATGTAGCAGACTTTCCTCGGTGCTGGTTTGCTGAATTGAACTATGTGTTTCTATTTTGCAACTGTAAACTGAACTATCCGAACAATGAGTTGCAACGGGATACATCTTTTGCGCAGTCCGAAAACTATCCGCTTTCCTGTTGTTTCTATCTACTGGGTGGGACCATGTTGGACAAGTGTCATTTTTTTGTAAGAAAACCTTAAACTTAGATATTAAACACACTCAACCATGCATTAAAATTCAAATTGTGTATTCCAAACTCAACTTCAAATAGTTGCAAAAGGAGGTAGCCACGATCGGAAAAGAGTGGGTGGGCCACTGGCAGGGGTCCGCAGAGAGAGAGAGAGAGAGAGAGAGAGAGAGAGAGAGAGTGAGATTCGTCAAAAAAAGAGAGAAAGATTGTTGGCGAATGGGGACACACCGCGTGAGAACCGTGCATGTACCATAGGCGTGTCCGAGGCGCACCGTGCGCGTGTGAACTGTGTAGTACCGTACGCATGTCCGCGGTGCACTGTGTGAGCAGGTGCGCGTGCGTATGCTGCTGAACCATACACGTGTGAACTGCGGGAGCACGAAACATCGGCGTCTCACCATATAGATGTAGGGGTTCGTAGCATGGAAAACAAAAAATTTCTACCGCATGTAGGGATTCTCGTGGGTGATGTAGTCGTACACTTGCCGATCTCAAGATCACGTAGACGATCCTTCCGCCGCTGCGTTCCGGCAGCGCTTCCGCAGTCGGTCACACGTTTGGTACTCGATGAAGACCTTCCTCTCCCTTGTTCCATCAGGCAACAGAGGTTGTAGTTCTCCCCTCACGATTCCGGCAGCACGACGACGTGGTGTCGGAAGTAGAGGTAAGATCTCACAGGGCTTCGCCTAAGCCGGTGCGAGTTATGGTGGATATAGGGTTTCCGATGATCTAGGTTTAGAAGGCTGGACATGAGGAGGAGGTGTCGTCGGTGGCTAGGGCGACGGCGATGGGCCGGCGGCGGCGCGGCGGCGGCGCACGGTCGGGAGGGCTTGGTGTTTGTGGTGTTTGGGGCAGCCCTTCCCCTCTATTTATGATAGGGGGCAGCCTTGGGAGGAGAGAGTTTGAATCCAAACCCAAACCCAAGTTGGATTGAAGGAAGGATTCTTTCCTTCTTCCACTAGGAAACCATTGTTCCAGTTTGACTTTTCAAACCTCCTGTTTGACTTTCAATTTAGAGCTTTAATTCTCTCCTGCAAATGCCCAAACCAAGTGACCTAGGATATGATCCAATCATTCCAATTACCCACGACGTATTCATGGACCATTCCCCTTCCGGTCCGGTGAACTTTCTAGAAACTTCTATAACCTCTCCGATGAAAACATCGAAATCATTCCCGAACTCCAGAATCAGACTTTCCTTATATGAATCTTATTCTTCGGGCCATTCCGGATCTCCTTGTGATATCCCGGATCCCATCCGAGACTCCGAACAAAATTCGGTATCCCTACTTACATTCCATATCTACTAAACAACATCGAATCCTTAAGTGTGTCTCCTACGGTTCGTGAATTATGCGGACATGACCGAGACACTTCTCCGATCATTAACCAATAGAGGAATTTGGAAATTCATATGGCTCCCACATATTTCAACGATTAGTTTGCGATCGAATGAACCACTTACATACGATATCAATTTCCCTTTGTCTCGCGATAGTTTACTTATCCGAGGTTTGATCGTCGGTATCTCTGCATACCTAGTTCAACCTCGTTACCGATAAGTACTATTTTATCGTTCCTGTGATATGTGATCCCTTGTGAGCCAGTCACATGCTTGCAAGCCAATTGGATGACATTCCACTGAGAGGGCCCATAGTATATCTATCCGTCATATGGATGGACAAATCCCACTCTTGATCCATGTGCCTCAACACATACTTTTCGAACACTCAATGCCACCTTTATAGCCACCCAGTTACAGTGTGGTGTTTGATGTCATCAAAGCATCCTTCCGGTGATGGTGATTAGCATGATCCCATGGTCGAAGGAATTAGGTTACTATGTATCAGAAAGCTTATAGCAAATGAACTATTGAGATGACTTGATCTTAATGCTACGCTTATCTATAGGAGTATGTCCATCATACCATTCTTCTAATGATATGATCTTGTTGTTAATAACTTCTCAATGTTCATGATCGAGAAACCACGATCATCTATCAATCAACAAGCTAGTATTATAAAGAGGCTTTACCAGGGACTAATTTAGTTTACAAATCACACAAGTATTAATGTTTCCGGTTAATACTATTATAGCATGAATGTAAACATTTATCATAAAAACAAAGATATAATAATAACCACTTTTATTATTGCCTCTAGGGCATATCTCCAACAGTCTCCCACTTGCACTAGAGTCAACTAATCTAGATTACATGGTAATATACCGAACAACCATGGAGGTTTGGTGCTGGTCATGTTTTGCCCTCGGGTGAGGTTTAGTCAACAAATCTGCCACTTTCAGATCTATGTGTACTTTGCAAATCTTTATGTCACCATCTTGGACATTCTCTCGAATAGCGTGAAAACATAGCTTGATGTGCTTCAACTTATTGTGTGACCTTGGTTCTTGCGCATTGGCTATGGCGCCCATGTTATCACAATAGA